>JAHHFK020001935.1:0-600000 GCA_024533555.2 Aedes koreicus | reverse complement strand
ATGAATTGAATTTATGATGAATTGGAATTGATGATGAATTTGCATTCCTGATGAATTTGGATTCATAATGAAATTATTTCATGATGAGTTTTAATAAATGGTTTGTTTTAATTCATGATGATTTTGAATTCATGGTGAATATCAATTCATTATGTATTTCGATTCATGATGAATTTCAATTCATAATGAACTAGGATTTTTGTTCAATTTTACAAGTCATCAAGACTTTTTATTTTGATTCATGATACGTTTTTATTGATACAGAATCTCTGATTACTATGAATTTAAAAGCGTGTTTTTAACTCATGATAAATATAAATTTAAATTTTTGATAAATATTAGAAATTTTAGTTCGTCAAAATTTTTGATTCACGAATGCTTTAGTTTCATGAATTTGTGTTTCCTTAATGAATCTATTTCGTCATGATTATTTATTTTCATGTATAACGAATTTCGAGTTTTTGGAAATTTTCATTGATTATAAATGCAAATATGAACGTAAATGAATGAAGATTGAATTCATTCATGATTCATTTTAATTCACTGGGTATTAGAATTCATGCTGAATTTAAATTTTAGTTCTTCATGATGAATTCTCATATATGATACATATTTACCCTCCATGAATTGGTATTCTTAATTTAAATTAATGTTACATTTAAATTTCTGATAGTGTAAGTTGATAAAATTTCTGATAATTTTGATCCTTCAATTCGAGAGAAATGTTACATTTAAATTTCTGATAGTGTAAGTTGATAAAATTTCTGATAATTTTGATCCTTCAATTCGAGAGAAATTTAAATTAGAGAAAAATAATAATTTACGAACAATTTACTTTCCGGAAAAAAAAATTCTCGATGAATCTTCTTCATGATAATTTTTTATTTTGTTTTCGTCTTTGAATAAATGTCGATTTTTGGGGGGTTTAAATTTCTGATAAATCTTAGTTTATGAATTCGAATTCATAATAAATTAGAATTCATGCTCAAATAAAATAATAATTCTTGATAACTTGTTCTTTTGATTCATGATGAGTTTTGATATATGGTAAGCTTTACTTATGATGAAGTGGAATTCTTGATTTTAATTAATTATAAATATAAGTTTCTGATACATTTTAGGTTATGAAGAATTTTAATTTGTAGAAATTTCAGTTCGTTAAAAATTTTACTTTAGGAATGATGATGATATATGTTTCCTCGATGAATCTTATTTTATGATGAATTTTGATTTTGATTTATGCCGAATGTAGATTTTTGTGGTTTTGCAATAAATTCTGACTTACAGTTCCTAATGGATTCCTTTTGTGACTAATATCTATTTATAAATTTCAATTGGGTTTTTTTATGGGTATCGGGGTACAAATTGGGTTTTTTATGGGTATCGGGGTGCAATACAAATTTGAATTATTGATTGTAATTTTTATCAAAATCAGAAATTTCATCAACGTTGGATTTAAAAAATAAAAATTAACACGATTACAGTACCAAAATTCTCAAAATCAGTGCCTTGAGACTTTTTACGGAATTTTAGATTTTTTGTTGGTCCAACGTCCTATTAGGACCGCACCTGCGTCACGATATTTCTCCATAAAACTCGGATGAGAGCTGCTTGTCTTCAGTTCCTCGAATGTCCCACACTTCCAAGGTCTTGCTCCACTTGGTTTAACCACCTAGCTCGCTCCTCTTCGTCTTGTACCGGTCGAATTTGAGGCAAACACCATTTTTGGGGGGTTGTTGTCCGACATTCTCACAACATGTCCCGCTCATTGTACCCATCCAGCTTTAGCGACTTTCTGGATACTGTGTTCGCCATAGAGCTGCGTCAGCTCAGAAAAGAATGACCCACGTTCTCTTCAATCCGCCGTTTTCAAAAACACCGCCAAAGATGGTCCTACGCACGCGTCATTCGAAAACTCCAAGTGCTTGCTGGTCCTCTTCGAGCATTGTCCACGTCTCATGCCCATAGAGAAGTACCGGTCTTATCAGCGTTTTGTGCATGGTACACTCTGGGATTTTTACCGGATGGAGCTGAAATTATCATTTTATTGACAATCTTGATTTTTTTAAATCAAAACAAGAGCCTACGTCATTATACGGGGGAGCGACTCCGGCGTAGTTGTCAACATCCATACCCCTTACGCCAAATCACGAGTTCGAATCTCACCCCCGGACAAGTTACGAAAATACCCAAAAGAGGTGTTTGAGTGACTACAACGGGAGATGAACCACCAGGAGGCTGAAAATCTCGATAATCAATAAAAAAAAATTGATGAAGCTAAAATTATCATTTTATTGACAATCCTGATTTTTAAATCAAAACAAGAGCCTACATTTTACAAAAAAAAAAAAAAACCGATGTATTTTTCTTACACAGTTTGATAGAATCATGTATTTTTCCGGAATTCTGAATTTAGCATAAACTCATGGCTATTTTATGTAAATTCGAGCCAGATATCGCCTAAATCAGGTCTGTTGTATGAAAGATTGCAAACAATTTCGTTGTTTTTGCTAGCTTCTACTTATAATTTAACGAGGTGAAATTTAACGCGTCAAGAAAATCATTAAATTTTTTTCTGTATAATTAAGAGACTCAATTCATGATGCATTTCAGTTTAATGCATGATGAATTCTTATTCATGATCGATAATGATGATAATGATTTGAATTCATGATGAGTTTTGATTGTTGTCATATTCAATTCATGATTAATTCCGAATAATGATGAGTTCGAATTCATGATGAATTTTGATTCGTGATGGATTTTGATTCATGATGTATTTTGATTCATAATGAATTTTGAATCATGATGAATTTTGATTCATGATGAGTTTTGATTCATCATCAATTTTGATTCGTGATAAATTTTAATACCTGCTGAATTTTATTTAAATGAATTTAAATTTTATTAGTTTTAATATTTCATAAATTTAATTATGACATTTGTTAGATACAGATATCCACGAAAACCGGTTCATTGGTTTTACTTCCGGACTGTAAAAGTTTTAAAAAGCAGACAGCGAACAGAAGATACAATTACATAACATTAGTTTTATGCACTACTAATCAGCTGGATCCACTACAGTTCAACCATTAATCAGCTTCTAATTTTAATTTGCAACTTAAATTATTATCGTGGAGCTTAAAACAGCCTTCTGCTGCTGAATTCGTGAGATAGGATCGTTCATAAATTTTGGGAGACGTGCAAAAAACACGAAAAAAAGCACATTTTGTATTGATGCACTGTTTTTCTGAACTGCCAACACACAGATGAATGTGATTAGTCGTCTTCTGTTTGTGCTGATCTCTATCGTCGCTCAGATCTTTGACATGACAAAGCATTAGTATGATGTAAGTTTGTCAAACTTTTGGTCAGAACATTGTTCGAAATTGCATTCAACTCTGTTTTCTTCTAGACATTTAAGCTTTCACCGCCAAAACCTAAAATCCTCGAAAACACCCCCCCTTATCGACGCCGTTAATTTTCACTGTCACAGCCTTTAAGTTCACATCGACGCCATTGCTGTAAATTTGCGTGTAATATGAGCTAACACGCCTGCTTGCGTGCTGTGTGCCACTTGAACTGTCATTTTCCACCACCACCACCTCAAATCATCGAAGTTAAATCGAAGGGTTACACACTTTTGTTGTACGTCTTTTATGTCGAAAATTATGCCCTCTGGACGACCATGAGTGGAAACATTTTTCTATTCAAGTCGGGATGTGTCATTTGTGGCTCGAGAGTATGATTAATAGAATCAACAAGTAATTTACAATCGCGGGCAATTCAAATAAAAATTCAAAACAAGAACTACGCCAAGAAATAAGCAAGTCTGATGAAAAAGTATTCCCATTATGATAATGTGGTTCTCCAGTTCTCTACTAACCAACTGAACGACTGCGGTCGGCGGTGTGAGGGGTATAACCTGTATAGGCGACTTCGTTCGGCACCTACTTTCCGGCATCGAAGAAGAGTACGACGGCGAAGACGGAAAGGGGCAAAGTGTTTTCATTTATTTCGTTCTGCCTAGAACAGCACGGAAGAGGTGGCGAAGAAAACGAACGAAAATAGATGTACCTACTCTTCTAATGATTTTTTTTTCCCTGTGAACCGGAATACAAACTACACTGTGAGAAATCCCGGGGTGGATGTCTAGAGACAATCCAACAATTTTTCTGGAGGATTTTTTTTACTGTCGAACACGTTATTAAAAGTCATGTACAGCTGCTAAACGCGAAGCAAATTGAGGAAGTGAGCAAAGGTGAAGGAGGAGGAGGAGGAGGAGGCAATTCAGTTTATACCACGACGACCAAAAGCAGCCCATTGGATTGCACATTCTGCCGGGTACCAGCAGTGTTGGTGATGATCCATCCTCGGTGGAGACGGTTTGGTTTAAAGTTGATTGCTTCGCTTCTACGCCTAGACCTAGAACTTGCGAGGCGGAAAGGAAGACGCAAAAATAGCTCTGATGGTGTTGGTGGTTGTTGTGCTGGCGGACGTCAAGAATACTAGAACTAATAAAGCAGTTCAACGAACTCGGAGACGGACGGCTAAGCGCACTGGTTTTTGTTTTGTGGGTCCACAAGATTATGTTTGTTTATCATTTCGAACCATCAGCTGGGTTACATTTTCCACAACGATAAATGACGCGAGTAAGGTTCGACTTACCCAACTGGTTTTGAATACTAACATAAAAAAGTGAAAACGAAATCTTGGTCAGTCGGCCGTAACTCCGACAGACAGACATCTCACCGTCGTCGTGGCCGCTGGAGAAAGATGTTCAGCAACAAACTTTCTTCGGGATATTTTTTTCAATCAAGCGAATAGCTTGTAGCCTCACAACGCCGACGAAGTATGAAGAACATAACTGAATGGTTGGTTGGTTGGAAGTGGCAACATCGCGTTAGATGGAGGAAGAAAGTAGTCAAAGTGGAACAGAGGAATGGCGAAAAAAATGAAAGAAAGGTACAAGTCGCAAACGAAAGTAGCGCTCTGCTCTTGAGGCGAGACGACGACGACGACGCCGACGAAACCGGACGATCTCCACGGATGCCTTAGTTTTTACTTTCAATAGAGCCATGCCAGACGAGATCGCGCTAAAAGGCACTTTCTCCAGGTGTTTGCTTTTTAGGAGTTTGCGGGCCAAGCGGACGAGGGAAGTGCAAAATCATGATAGGTGTAAATCACGATTACGATGGGAACGAGATCCAGCTATGATACCTTGTGTGTGGCATTTCGAGGAAATGTTGTTCAAGTGTGTGAAATATTTAAGTTTTTGAATTTATGTTGCATGTTTTGTTTTCGATTCACATATGAAGGATGGATTGCGTAACAAATTTAATGATGCTGAAATTAGTTTTGCTCTTGATTTGAAGACAATCTGCGATATTTTGTCATCTATCAACTATTAAAATGTCTAGATCCGGTAGATGGTCACTATTTCAATGCTAGACTCTAAAAAGTCTCTATCATTAATTAAAGGCCTTTCTATTTTTGTTTTCAACAAAATTTGCTTTATCTTCACTTTTCTTAATTTTTCGTTTGAATCACTTTTTCCTATTTAATAGCTGATAAGTATCAGTGAATAAACTAACATTTGTTGTTTCCAGCTCCTATTTTGCCTCGCGTTTTCGCTCCTTTTACGAAGGAATAAATGCAAACAAATCGTATAGGATGCACTAATATGACTTTTATGTGCAACAGTGGAGCAACATATATATGTGCAAATTTCAATTACTTTTTAGTGAATTGAATTGCCATCGTAGACTAAACTCCGGGAAAATTTTGTGAACTCAAAAACAGATTCGAATAACTACAAAATGAGAAGAAAGATTAGTAATTTCTATTTAATTCCAACTACTTTTATTGCTTATCCTGACAGATACGCGGATTTCGTCTACAATGTGCAGACTTCTTCAATGGCGTGTACTAATACTCGACTGTAAAAAAGTACGCGACACTGAAGAAGTCTGCACATTGTAGACGAAATACAAGCAATAAAGTTAGTTGGAATTAAATGGAAATTACTAATCTATCTTCACATTTTATAAGTACAGGTATTCCACTATAAAGCTCGCACTTGCCAGAATTCATATTCAAATAACTCGTACAGGATCCGTTTGACATCGGCAACACAACATCAATGTGGCGTCAATCTACGTCCATTTACTACTAATAAAAAAAAATCTGTCTGTATTTCCTTTTTCTTCTTTCACGTACGTTTCGTCAGCCATCAAAACACACGGGAAGGGAGTGTCCAAAATACGGTTCAACCCTCATTTTGGCACGACACTTCTGCTCCGGAGTTTGGTACTTTGGTACTTTCTACTTCCTGTATGTCTTCAAAATATTTCTTTTCTGAATCCGCAGGATCATCCCGATGCTGGTCCTGTATATCTCAGCCAAATCACGAGTAGTGGCTGATTTGCTCTCCTGAAAATAATCAACGACTTTTTGGTTCAGTTCGGGATTGCTGGGACTGGGGTTTCGTTCAGTTCTCGGTAGATTCCGCAGGGTGTACTACTCTTCATACTTTCCGATCACACATTGTATACTTGCTGGATGCACTTTGACCCTTTTGGCAATCCGATTGTTCGTTGCATCCTTTTCAGTACACCAAGTGTGTAGAATTTTCTTGCCAACTTCAACCCCAAACTTTCCCACACTAACACCACCTCTTTTTTTTTTCCCACAAATCACTCCCAATTACTTTTCACAACCCAAACTTTATTTCCTCCTCATACCACACATATCTAACCCAAAACATATCCCTTCTTCTCAAGGAATTCAAACACAAAACCCAATTTCAAAAAAATTCGCCATAAACTTTTAAACCCACGACTTCTCATCTTTTTTTTTACCCCCAAAATCCTCACCCACAATTTTTTTATTTCCACCCCAAAAATTACTCTAAAAATCATTTAAGATGTATGTAGCCATCCAGTGTTCATTGGAAACCTTTCAAGATATCTGAACTTCTTCAAAAACGGATATCCCTATAGCTTCTCGTAAGGCCTTAAGGTGAAACTGGAGGGAGTCCTTTTTCGATATGATTTATAGGTTAGGTTAATTATCACTTCACGATTTTTGAGACCAAAAATCACAAACAAAACAAAACAAACAACGCTGAAATTGCTAACCAATGGATGCTCCAGTGGAGCAAACGATTCTTGAAAATGTCAAGCCTGAAGTCCTAATAGTATTTGAGGTTTGTGCTCAGAAAACTTCGAAGTGATAGGGACTTGATCCCGTATGGCTGTCGTTTGGTCCCCTTTCTACCAAAATGCAGTCCAGAGGATCGAAGCCGTTCAGCGAAGGTTTATACGCTTTGCTTTGCGACATCTTCGTTGGCAAGACCCTCGCAGATTGCCAAGTTATGAAAGTCGGTGTAAGCTCATCAGCCTGGAATTGTTGGAAGGGAGGCGTATGGTGGCCAAAGCGTGTTTCGTTGGTGACCTCCTTCAGGGAAACATCGACTGTTCAACTTTACTTGGTCTCTTGAACATCAACACTCGACGACGAAACCTACGTTTACAATCTTTCTTTATAAACCGGCACTCAAGGACCAACTACGGCAAACACGAACCTGTGCTAAGCATGTGTTGCGTTTTCAACAGCTGTTATAACGTGTTTAATTTTAATGTATCCCGTGATGTTAATAAGCGTTGTTTCCGAAGATGTATGTGTTAGTTATTGTATGTAATTAAGTTTTATCTAGTTGTCATTGGGATAAACATTTTTATCTGTTGACGAATAAATAAATAAATAAATAAATAAATCCCACCACACAGTATATAAAATAATAAAATAAAAAAACAAAAAAAAAAAAGAAAAAGAAGAAAAAAAAAAAAAAAAAAAAAAAAAAAAAAACAAAATACTAAAACCAAAAACAAAACCAAACAAAAAAAACAATAAAAACAAAAACAAAAACAAAAAAATTATTAAAATTATCTAAAAAAAAAAAAAAAAAAAAAAAAAAAAAAAAAAAAAAAAAAAAAAAAAAAAAAAAAAAAAAAAAAAAAAAAAGACCGACCAAAAATAAAAAAAAAAAAAAGATAAAAAAACAAAAAACCAACTACCAAAGAAAAAATACAAAGTAGAAAGATAAAAAAAATATTTTTTTTCAATATATAAAAAAAGAAAAAAAAAAATAAAAAAAAAAAAGAAAAAAAATTCCCCAACAAGAACCAAAAAATTTAATAAAAAAAAAAAAAAAAAAACATACTCTCTTATAAAAAAAAAAAAAAAAACCTGAAAAAATATCTAGAACATATGTACACACTTAGAAATTATGAATTTTACACGAGACGTAATTCATGTTCGTAAAAAGTTGGGGAACGTAAAGAAATATTTCGTGTAAAATTACGTCTCTTGAAACTGACACATACGCAATTTGGCAAAAGATGTGTTTAATTGAATTTATTTTCTCATCTCTTTCAACTCATTCTCATGTGCTAAAGGACGCTTGCATGTGTCGGTCTCAGGGGACAGACATTTACATGACATGTTGGTAGTGTGTAGATATTGCACAGTTTAGCAATTAACGTTAACGAGAGAAGGACTAGAAGAAGATCTAAGGAGAATTCTGGAAAAATAAATTTGGAAGATCTTCACCAATAACGGTGCTAAAAAATATGAAAATAGTTTATAGGAAGATCTTGAGTAAATTGGAGAAAGAGGTAGAGAAGAACTTAAAAAAATATTGTACTTAAATTTTCTAGTTATTCGGATTTTACACGTCCTTTAGCGTCTTTGCATGGAACAAGATTGTCTTCAACAATGAAAATATTGAAACCTTCTGCATCCATCCGGTAGGGTTATTTCCTAACAATCAGTATGGTTGTGTTTTCAAATTTCAATCTTCGTCTCTCGGTACTCAAATACCGGTAATTGCGTAATTTGGCTGGTATTGAAAAACCTTACTATAAATAACACCAGAATCTCCAATGGACTCCGATTGGGATTTCTACGAATTCGAAGAGAAATTCCATTCTCATCATCTTCATCAAACACTGCTGAATTTTGTGAGTTCATTCCAGTATGACGGCTTATTGATGTTAATTCATCGCTTAATTTTTTTTGAATTCTACTTGTAATTTCGTTAGATTAAACCGTTTTAGAAGAGCTCTTTAAGATTGTAGACAAACCCATGTTTAATTCTACAGAGCAAATACTACGTGGAATCCAGAAATTATCAAGCTCGAAATTTGTTGAATATATCAAAGTGATGACGTGAGCGTATCTTGTTTGGATTAATGATCTCAGGACAAAAGAACTCTGTTTGAGATTTTTAAACATTTGATTGCCATACAAATCCTGAGGCTAATACCAACCGAACCTGAAGATTTAGATTGAATAGTTTTAAGCACATCTTGCTCAGGATGCTTAGCAAATCTTATCTTATTTCGTAGATGGAGCTCTTCGGTTCTGTAATCGAGACGTTATCTCCGTTAAGTTAAGCACCAACGGTGGAGATGCCTTAACTTTTTTAATTCCTGCTGTTGCCTTGCCGGCTTTTTTTCTTTGTTTGTTTTTTGTTCCATTACCATCGAGATATTCATGTTAGGGGTGGTTCATTTCCCATCGTAGTCACTCAAACACAATTTTTGAGTATTTTTAAGATTTGTCCGGTGGTAAAATTTGAACTCGCGACTTTGCCGGGGGTCGCTCACAAAGTTCTTTTTTCTATCCAAAGTACGATTTTAATTAGGTTGAATTGGTAAATTTTTTGTGTAAGGCTAAAAATTAGAATAACAAAACAGTTAGCCAGTCTTATAATCTATCAGGCGACACTGATTCTCACGCTAAAGATCTCTAGTTTTATCTTACCAAAATTCTCCTCTGTTGATGAAGTATGGATTCGGCCTCTTCCAAAAACCTATGAACCTCCTTCTGAAGACTCAGAATATATTCTTATCTTCCATAGTCTAGAAATACTCGCGCGAGATCGTCCCTCAGAGTTGCTTAGTGTTGCAGAATTTTTTTTTAGATCTTCCTCTAGCCTTTCTCTCGTTAATTTCATTAGAATTCGTGCTTATTTTCTAGATATTGTTTCTTGATTTTGACCTTCGTTTGAATTTTCTGGAGATCCGCCTGTAGATTACTTTCAAATTGTTTTAGTAATATGTATGGATCTCTGGTGAAAACCGGTTTCCCCGGCTATTTGAAGAAATTTCAAATTAAATTTTCACAGTATGTTCACAGTAGAAGCTGAAGGATTGCTACACCTCGAGCTTCTAAAGGGTGTTCCGATCAAAATTTGGTCAAACAGTAATGTGTGTGAGTCGATCAATGTATTTATTAATAAGTCAAATTATTTTCCTTTTTCATGTTCAGTTAATACAGAATACAGGAGAAATATTCAGCTAAGCTTCCTTTTTACCGAATGTGAATTGTCGGGTCTTTCGTTTAACACCTGCCATAAGATTTTGTACAGTCTCCTTGGCCACTTTATTCGCCGCAGAACGCCAGTTTGCCTTGAACTGTTCCTCGCACGCAACAGCTTTTTGAGTCTTTTTAAGGTTCCGCTTGACGATGGCCCAATATTATTCGGTTGGGCGGAGCTCTGGCGTGTTAGGAGGGTTCTGTCCTTGGGCACCACTTGAATATTGTTGGCAGCATACCACTCCATGGCCATGCCAAATCCAGTCAAAATAGAACGGAACAATTGTGTCGCTTCAGGAAAGGCAGTAGACGTTTTTGTAGGCACTCGCTCAGATAAATTTCCTGGTTGACGGTTCCGGTCGCAATGTAAACGTTGCTTTTCAAGCCACAGGTACAGATGGCCTGCCACACCAGATATTTCTTCGCGAACTTTGACAGTTTAATGTACTTGAAAATATCTGCCACCTTTCCCCGTCCGGTTGCCGTATAAAATTCCTGTCCAAGAAGCTGTTTAAAGTCTGCCTTGACGTAAGTTTCATCGTCCTGTACCACGCAATCAAACTTTGTCAGCATCGTCGTGTACAACTTTCGCAATCGTGCTTTGGTCGACGTGTTTTGTTTATCGTCGCGATTTGGAGTCACCACTTTCTTGTAAGTCGACAGGCCAGCTCGTTTATTAGCTCTATCCACGGTTGAAGGCGCCACTCCCAGCTTCTTTGCGACATCTCGGACGGAGAGGTTGGAGATGAGCTCGAAACAGTAGGCAACTCTTTTTGTCGTCGCTGTGGCCTCCGGTTTTCGATTTCCCCCCCATTCCAGCTTTCCTGGCTGTCGACAAACGTTCACCGAACACTTTCAATACGTTGGTAACAGTTGATTTAGTCACATTCAACAATTTCGCCAACTTGGCGATAGAGTAGTTTAGATTTTCGCCATGCATGTGCAACATTTTTTCTTCCTTCGACGACATTTTGATAACTGAAGTGCTAATCTCAAAATCAAAGTAGAGGCATGATGCTACACGCACATATCTTCAAAATGAGGGGGTTTTAAAAAATTTTTTAATGTACGATGAAAGGAAATGCGTCAAGTTTAAGTCGATCAAATTTTGAACGAAACACCTTTTACTATGAACATACTGTGAAAATTTAATTTGAAATTTCTTCATATAGTCGGGAAAACCGGTTTTTGAACTTCCATCTGAAGAGCTGATCTTCAACCGAAGATATGTTGGTCTTTAACTTGAAATTATTGTAAAAAGACACGATGCAAGCGTTTAAGCGACCAGGTCTACTGCGTTCCATTAACCGCAAAGATGATTCTGTAAAATGAGTTGGATTCAAATGAAAAGTTTTGAACCACATCGCATTTTGTGACTCTACAAGGGAGAAAGGATGCGGGACATACCGTACCATTTATGATTGTTAAACTTTTGTAGAGTATTAAGGGAAAATTAATATGAGCATATTGAAACGGTCTCACTCAATCAGCATCGTACATCGTGGATTTTGGAGTTGACTCAGCGTCGTCTTCTTTTCCTTTCTTTGAAAACTTTTCGGATATCCTGTTGAATCCCTGCATATATTTTCCTGTCTTTTATTTTCTTCGAATTATCTTTTCGTTGGAATTGAATGTGGAAATTTCATTTGAAATTTTAACAAACAGCTGGGACTTCTATTTCTTGATCTTTTCCGGAGTATCTGTAGATCTCTTAAAATGCTTTCCCTGTATCACATTTCTCTCAACGTCGCTAAAAATGTTCAACGTTTTCATTTAATGCAATTGGATTATCATATCGTTATCATCACTTCATAGCTGGTCGAAATTTATTAATGAAACGAATAGCAAATTAAAGAATAAGAGTCTTCTATTTCTAATTTGATTTGATGCCCCTTTTTTAACGAGCTTTCGCGTGCCCTCAACTTAGGATTCTAGAAGCACTTCTACATATTTATTGAGTGAGAGTATTCTATGCCAACACCAATGCATGGATTTGTATCTTGTATGGCAGGGAAGTCGAGATAATTTCCAACCCGTAAGATTCGCGCGATTGCTCCGGTAATCGCACTCGCCGCCTCCAGATTGGTAAACTGAGCTATTCTCGACAGAGCTATCTGAGGCGCCGAAGAATTAGAGTATCTTGCTTACCTTATCAATCAGGCCAAGGCCAGGATGGTCTCAGCTGCATTCAGGATTTGTCTCCATTCTATTCGGTCCATGGCTTCACCAGTCTTGCAGTTTGCGAATGCTCCGCAGAGTCCGTTAAAAGTTAAAAATTAACGAATCTGAACTCGAAAATACAGAAGTTATTTACAGGAAGTTCCGGAGAAAATCCACAAGAGCATCCAGAGGAAATTTTAGGTTGAAGTAGAGAAAAACATGAAAGTTTTGAGAATTTCTGTATCGAAAATTACAAAAAAAAATCTGTTAGATCATTTCAAGAAGCTTATTATTTCAAGAAGCTTAGGTTCCAAGAAAGTGTAAATGCATTTTTTAGAAAAGAGTGATGAAGATAAATTTCAGGAAATATTTGGCATACATTAATGGGAGCATTCATGTAAATTTATGCCAGATATTGCTGGAATCATTTCTTTGTTTTTCTACGTTGTTTACGCTTGCTTTGGCTTGAAATTAAACGAGGGTACATTTTGAGCGTCTGTTATAATTCATGTTTTTTTCTGGGTACCTAAAGCGTGTCCGGAAATATTTTTTGTAACTTTGTCGCGTCAAACGTCTGAGTCAACGTAAGAATTTCTTCCAGTGTATGGTTTAGCTGTCAGTGGATACTTTTACCTTCGCGTCGACGTGCATGTTGTTTATTTTTAAATTGAAGTCTCGACGACAGGAGCTGCGAAATCTTATTTGGGACAAGAGGTTAGAAAATGCTAATCGCTCACAGAAAACAATCGCGAATTCGGTCGGGGTGACGCAACAAACGGTGTCGAATGTCATCAGCAAGTTTGTACAAATCAAAACGGTTCAGAGGAAGTCAACCAAGCAGTTGAAAAGGGGAACACGCAGTAAACAAGATGAGAAACAAGTGGTGAAAGTACAGAAGAGGAAGACCAACATGTCGATCAGAAAAGTGGATGTAGCTAAGTCAACTGTGCAGGACATTAAAGTGAGTTGTGGACTGAGGTCATTCATAGCCCAGAAGAAACCTCGCCGAGATGATAAAGAGCTTGAAAAAGCGAAAAATCGGGCCCGAAAGCTATAGATGATTCGTTGTTAACCAAACATACATCTTGCCACTACTCAACAGTGACGAAGAAATCAAAAGAATTTCAAATACATTGAAGGGTAACTATGCAAACCAGCTTTCTAGGTTAAGTCAACAAGTCTTATTTGTGGGCTTCAAAATAGTCCTAGAATATTTATTTTTACACTAAAATTCCCTTACTAAAGGAGACTTTAACCGTCCAGTCTAAATCACCTAAATTGCAAAGAAAAAACCACCTGTAGGCGTTTAAAAACTAAAACATCCAAATCAAATCAACAGTCCCAGCTCCAAACCATTGCTTCCACTTTTGGTAGCAACAATAAACCGGACACATGCAATGAGTTTGATTTCGTTTGGCCCCCACAAAACCCTAAACACCTTTCCATCCTTTATCTAATCGACCTACTTTTTGTCGGTCTGCCTTGGTTAGTGTGTTAGTTGCTGTTTGCCATCATTAGTCACTAGTTTTTCGAAGGACTTACGGCTGCAGGCATTGTTGTTTACCAGTTCCATAACATCGAGGAAAAAAAAGCTACCCCGCCGCAAATAGCCGAATTATCTATTGTATACGCGGCTCCGGTTGCGCCTTTTATCAGCTTTGCCATTGAGCGTGAGTGGTTTGTTCACTTGAATTTTATTTTCGGCAGTCAAACTATCTCCCCCCACCGTTGGACTTGATTTCACTGTGCGGCGGCTCCGCAAGTCTAATCAACTGTATTGTTGTCCGTCTTCGACCACATACTTCAATTCCGACACGTGAAATTTAAATTTCGATAAATTAACCATCATCAGTCCAGGAGCATTCCTCCTCAGCTCGAAACATGTAGTCCGGTCCCGTTGCTGTTCGGGGAAAATTTACATTCCGACTAATTTCACACGCGCTCCAATATGTTCGGCAGTTTGGGGCCAGGAGGGGGGTTGACCTTGGGTGGTTCGTTTGACATCCAGGAAATTTATTCAGAGGTTATTTATAGCCACGATTGCCACTGCTAACTACGCAGTTTGTGCCCAATTCGAAGCGGTTCCAGAGCATTATGTGGGCTTTTGAAGGGGACAAAAATAAAACCTCACTAACTATGATTCATTAACAAGCATAGGTGCCCAACTGTCGAATGTAATTCTTCGCCCACGTGTACTGCCGCTGCTAAAATCAGAGTCAAGTTCAGAGATGCAGTTTTACCCTTCACCTTGAACCTCACCCGGCATCAACCTCCCATGTTGGACTCGATCTCGTTACACCATTATCTGCCCATCAGTCGAACGAACGAAACGACCGTTGCAATTGCAACGGTCCGGCCCCACTCCGATTTCCCACCCGAACGAGACCCAACAATGCCCCATTGTTGCCCGGTTCAGGTTCAGCTAAAAAAAAAGCACGAGTCTCACTTACAACGAGACGACCCCCTACCCAGTTCCAATCGATGAACTCGAGGGTTTGGGAGGGCTGGACGTGACGTTGTAACTTATGTAAAATAGCTGCTACCCGTTGCAATGACGACGACGACGACGACGACGATGACGATGGGGCTCCCATAGATCGGGCATCAGCGCTGAAAAAACGACACAGGAAACGCACTAATTATTTCGTTAAACTATGCGAGACCTAGTCTATGAGTAGCACGGTGATGCTCTCTCACAGTTTCAGCCTCGTACCTCCGTGCCCATGGTAATGAGGATTATGCGAGCCCAGATGGGTGTCGAAGGGGTTATTGTTTGAGATCATGGCCGTTTCTTTGCGAAAAATGGTTGGCTGGTTGACTGGCTAAATTAGAAATGGGCAACAATTTCGACTGAATGGATGCTGACATTTGCACAACAATCAGGTGAAACAATAAACAGTGTATTGTTGTGACAATAATTAAAAACTGCATGAATGATTCGTATTTCAATTGTGTTTTTATTTTATCGGAATGCCAAATGATTTCTAAGTCAAATCTCGCGTATGGGAATCAAGGTTGCTTTTGGTGTTTTGAATTAAACCCACGGATCATTAGTTTCTACCGTGGTTTTTCTTTCTGTGTAGAAGCATTTTATAGACAAAACATTTATCTTCAAACTACGCCGTATCCTGTCAGTTTGAACGTAATTTTCTCTTGCATAACCTTAGATTAACTTCTTGTGAATAATGTAGCACTGACAGTAACTCAAGCATCCCCCATTCTCGACTAAGAAGGGGTTCAAACTTCCATACCCGAGAAATACACATTTTGTGTTTTAGTTGCCTGAATAATTCTCATGTTTGGTTGAAATTTCTGTTTCATTTGTACGAGAGCTCCCCCTCTACAGGGAGGGGAGGGGTCTCGAACCACCATAGAAGAACACCCTGCCTCCAAAAAACCCCACATGCCAAAGTTTGTTCCATTTGATTGATTAGTTTTCGAGTTATGCAGAAATTTGTGTTTCATTTATATGGGAGCCCCCTCCCCCCTTACAGACGGGGAAGGAGTCTCGAACCATCATAAGAAGCTTCTCCGGCCCCGAAAACTCCTAGATACTAATTTTCGTGACAATAGCGATAAGTTCTCAGTTTGGTTGAAACTTGTGTTTCATTTGTATGACAGCCCCCCTTTACAAAGAGGGAAGGGGTCTCAAATCACAATAGAAACATTTATTGTCTCCAAAAACCCCCACATGCAGAATTTGGTTCTATTTGCATGATTAGTTCTTGAGTTATGCAGAAATTTGTGTTTCATTTGGAGCCCCCCTTTCCAGAGATGGGAGGGGTCTCTTACTATTGTAAGAACCTTACCCGGCCCCAAAAACCCCTGTATACAAAATTTAACGCAAATCGGTTCAGTTTTCGAGTCTATAAGGTTCAGACAGACAGACTGACAGAAATTCATTTTTATATATACCGTCCCAAATGTCAAAAAACAAAAAAAGCAAAAAAACCAAACACAACAAAACACACCATTTATTTATCATTAAATACATGTTATACAAACAAAAACCATAATTAAACCATACAAATCCCCTCCCCCCCTCCTTCACACACCCGCAACCGCACTCTACCCCCCCCCCCCCCGCCCGCACTTCCCCCGGTTGTCCCAACAAAACCAACAATTTCTTTCACCATCTAAAAAAGCCCCCCCGTAGGGCCTCCATGTTGAAGCATATAACCCCACACAAAGTAGTCAAGTGGGTTGAGATCCGGTGAAGATGCAGGCCATTCTTCGCTTGTGATGAAATCGGGCAAATTTTCCGCGCACCACGCTTGTGTCTTCATTGCCTTGTGAGCTGAAGCTGAGTCCTGTTGGAAACAATTTGGTGTATTCCCATTCAGCGTTGAAGCATGAGGAAGCAGATGGTTCTTCAAAACCTGCGCGATTGATTTTTACGTTAGGTTCTATGAAAAGAAGAGGCAGTTTTCCTTTTCGTGAAACGGCGACCCATACCATGATTTTCGATACATTCTGATAGCGTTCTACAGCTAGTTTATCTCTTGGAATATTGGAAAGACTTTTGCCATACACACGATCAGTTAGTCGATTATGACTGTCCTGAAGGAGGAAGAGCTTTTCATCCGAAAATAAAATCTCGCAGTCACCGTGCCGAACCAAAAGATTTCTGCTCCTTTGGACCCTGGCTTGCTTTTGATGCTCCGTCAACCCGTGAACCCGTTGTTTCTTGTACGGCTTGCATTCCAGATCATGTCTGAGGAGCCTGTTCATTGAAGCAGGGGACATTTGAAATTGTTTGCTCACTTTACGGCCAGATACGGCCGGATTACGTCTTATTCACTCCCTCACACATTTGATCTTCTTCTTCGTTCTGGCAATTCGTCTGGCACCTCCTTTGTGTTGAAGATGGGCATTTCCAGTTTCCTTGTACCGTTTCAAGGTACAAAACGCTTACTCACTCCGAACTGCTTAAGGCTATTGTATATCTGACACGGTCTAAGCTTTTGCAAATGCAATTTTAAATCTCGCTCCCGTATGGCATCCATGGTATCTGATAAATAATAAAAAAAAAACTGAATCGCTTATTTATCTTAAGCGATAAGCTGTCAAAAAAAATACACTCAAAACGGGTATAATCAATTCCGCTGTTGAAATTACCCAGCTGAAATAAACCAAGACTGAAAAAATGTGACACCTATTGTGAGACACACTGTATAGATTTGCTATATAACTATACACGGTTTGTCTCCATATGTGGAAAAAAAGGAAACCGAAAAACAACGGTTTCCCCAATTTCGAAGCCCGAAAAAACTATTCAAATTCAAAGATTGATTCAAAATTGTGATAAAAATCTCCTCAACCTATTAAACGCCAGAAACGTTCAATCCCGAGTAGAAGAAACAATCTAACGACCAATTAGTTATTTCCAAATAAATTCCAAATGACCATAAACAACAACGTAGTCTGGAGAAGATAAGAAACAAAATATCTAAATAATATCGAGAAATTGTATGCAGGCAATCAAATAAAAACCATATTTAGACATTGCAATATCTTACCTCTATCAAACCCGTCACCAACTCGGGGATATCGAATCACTAGCAAAATAAGATAAGGATCATTCCATTCGAAGTTTTAACACCGCATTTATCCGTCTTTCAACGATGTGCACCAAACTAGGAGGATTTCTTCATCTATCACCCATATGTAATAATCATCCCAGTTTTTGAGCCGATTGGACCAACCCTTGACCCCTGAGACCCACCACCGTTTTTCAAGTTTTGAAAAAAAGGCTTTGTTTCAATTGCTTGCATCTACGAAATAATTATATCTGTAAACAATCTGTCGGATTTTTTGTTAAAGAAAATTGGTCAAAAACTTCAGAAAAAATAATAATTTTTCGGCAGCAGTGTTGCCAAACATGTTTTTTTTTTAAATTGAATTGCGTTTTCCATCAAATGAGTATCATTTAATGCCATCGTGTTCCTCGGATTTTTTACGTAAAAATAAAAAAATAAAAAAAAAATATCTTAAAACCGTAAGGTATTTTGAGCCGTTCCAGAATTACTGCATTTTGGAACTTTCTTTTGTCGATATCCACGCAACTATAATGCTGAAAAACAATCGGCCGAATCCCTCTTGAAGATCATGGTTGTGACCTTGTCGTAGGTGAGGGGGCTTATCTCATGCAAAAGGCCGTCATGGGAGACCAAGAACATGATCAGCAGTGATAGTATCACACTCTGCTTTCTTTAAATTTCCACGCCGTAGTACGTTTATTTGAAGGCACTGAAAGAGGTGTGATACTGGCGGGTTTAGCAGCAATACACTCTTAGACAAAGCTACAAATAGGGTACGGGGCGGGTTTTAAGCAGTTTATTCTGCACTTGGGACATTTGATGAAGCTATATGCAATCTATAATTAGATCTGCCAATATTTAGCCGTTTTCTTGCGTAGGAAATAGTATTTTATCAAAACTCGAAACTCAGATTTTTCCATTATTTTTTTTTAAAAAAACTTGCTGATCGATCTCTTCTCACTGTTGTTACTAATGAATGCGTGGACAGAAACGGCTGAAATTTTGACAGCCGTCATTCAAGGAGTGAAGCTCATAGAATGGTTCACATTGGCGATTACCAACGCCATCTGTTGGAAATTAAAGGGACTTTTCAGGCACACATTTTACATCGAATCGTTAGCCCGATAGATAGAGCTTATGTTCGTATCATTGAAAGTGAAATAATTGGGAAATGTAGGAGTTTTAGACCTATTTCCTAGCAACTGATTAAAACAGTTACCCCTGATTAAGCCGTTCCCTACCGTACTTGATATCAAATAATTTATGGAAACGACAAAAAGTGCACTTTTCTTTTGCTTGACAATTCTTTGACACCAAACCCAAATTTCTCAAATTTTTTTTCACCAATTTTTTCCACCCCCCCCTACAACACTAACTATAACACATATTATTTACTACATCCCTTTCATTACAAGGTCATCGAAATGTTGAGCAGATGCAACGCTTCTAGTGGATGAAACACTTCAAGACTTGATCAAAGCAACCATCGAAGAATCAAGCTTATTGAAACAATCAAATATTTGTTCACTTCTCATTCAACTACCATTCAATTAAGACGTTATCTTCAATATTAGTTAGCAATCCCAGTCCGATTTTATTCCATATCTCCGATAGGTTATGGGCCCAGGACATTGGTATCGGAACTGGTGAAGAAAGAACGTATTTAAAATATATCAAGATGGTGGACAAGATGGTGTCATTCCCGAAGCTGAATAACTCGAATTATGACAACTGGAGCTTCAGGATGAAGCTGCTCCTGACGAAGGAAGGCAACTGGAAGGCTGTAGCGGATGCAAAGCCAGAACCGGTGACGGAACCATGGAAGACTAAGGATGAGCAAGCGCTGGCGACGATAGGATTGGCCGTTGAAGATAATCAATTGATTCACATACGGAAGGCCAAATCGGCAGCTGAAGCGTGGAAGACTCTCGAAAACTTTCATGTGAAGAAGACGTTAACCACGAAGGTGTCGGTGATGCGGAGAATTTGTAGTTTGCGTTTGGAGAAGCACGGCAACATGGAGGCGCACGTATCAAAAATGGCGGAATTATTCGAGAAGCTGAACACACTGCAACCGGAGAAGATTCTTGACGACCAGTGGCTGGTTGCCATATTATTCAGTAGCCTACCCGAAGGGTATGAGACTCTGGTAAATGCCCTTGAAGCAAGACCGGAAGCAGATTTGACTGTGGACATGGTGAAAGGGAAGCTCATCGACGAATGGCAGAAGAAAAATCAGCGGAATGCAAATGATGACGATATCGAAGGTGTTCATTATGTGGATTCCAAGGCTGGACCAGGCAAGTGTTTCTTCTGCAAGAAAACGGGACATCAAAAAGCGGATTGTGAAAAATTCAAGGCGTGGAAAAGAGAAAAAGGCAGTAAACCCGTAAGCAAGCACCATAAGGCAAATCATGTGAAGCAGAATGACGATGACGATGGTGATAACTACGCGTTCCTGATGGGCAATTCAAGAGAAGCTGACGCACAGTGGATACTGGATTCTGGAGCGACCTGCCATATAGCTAATTACCGGAAGTTTTTCGACCATCTGGAAGAGACGATAACGGAGGACGTTTGGGTCGCAAACGGAACAAAGGTACGTTCTAAGGGTCGTGGTACTGGTCGAATCAGCGTCATCAATGGATCTGGGAGAAGGCATGATGTTCCGATGGAAGGTGTATTGTACGTTCCAGAGATGAAATCCAACTTGCTGTCTGTGAAGCGCTTGGTGCAAAAGGGATTCGTCATAACATTCGATGCGAGTGGCGCCAGGATTTTGAAAGGTGAAAAAGTATGTGCTGTTGCGGAGCCTGCTGGAAATTTATTCGTTCTGCGTCAAACCGATGAGAGTGCATCTATGGCAACAATTAGCAACGAGTGCGTCCATACGTGGCATAGGCGATTAGGTCATAGAGATTGCGAAGCTATCGTGAAGCTGCAAGATCTGACTGAAAAAATGAAGCTTAGAAGCTGCCATTGCACTGAAAAATGCGAAGTTTGCATCCAGGGTAAAATGCATCGGAAGCCGTTCCCGAAAGTATCGGAAAGTGGATCATCTGATGTAATGGATCTGGTACATACGGATATTTGTGGACCCATGAGAACGAAGACTTTTGCTGGAAGGCGGTATTTCATTACGTTCATAGATGACTATAGTAAATATATGGTCGTCTATTTGTTGCGAAAGAAGTCTGAAGCGGTCCAGAGAGTACGTCCTGCTGATGAAGACGCAATTTGGGAAAACACCTAAGATTCTGCGGTCCGATCGAGGCGGAAAATATACTGGCAATAAAGTGAAAGCATTCCTGAAGAGACACGGTATTATTGGCCAGTTCACCGCTCCGTACACCCCTCAGCAAAATGGGAGCGCCGAAAGAAAGAATCGGTATCTGGTGGAGATGGCCAGGTGCATGTTCATTGATGCGAACCTGGTCAATCGTTTTTCGGGAGAAGCAATAATGACGGCGAATTATATGCAGAATCGACTGCCTTCGAGGACCATCAATGGTACACCATATGAACGGTGGTTCGGAAAGAAGCCAAATGTAGGACACATGCAGCGGTTCGGAGTGGACGCGTATTGTCACGTGCCAAGTGAAAAGCGTGGTAAGCTCGATCAAAAGGCAATAAGGCTCAAGTTCCTCGGATATAGCGAGGTGTCCAAGGCTTACCGTTTGCTGGACGTAGTAACAGGAAAGGTAACTATAAGTCGTGATGTTGAATTTCTGGCTACCTGCAGACCCGAGCTGGAGCCAGTAGAGCAAGATTTGGTATATCCATCTATTGACTTCAATCGGGAGGAACCTGTGGTACCAGATGAAGCAATTGAAACCGGCCCTGATGATGATCAGCTTGACGATGATGACCTGGATTACGAGAGTCTGCCAGAGGATTTTGGTGAAGACAACATAGAGCTCCAGCCTGCAGAACCTTGTGAGGACGAACCGTGCACGGCACGACGATCGGAAAGGGAGAATTTTGGCAGAGCCCCGGAAAGGTATGCGTGTACAGCAGAAATTTCAATGCAGGAAGAGCCGAAAACGCTGAAGCAAGCTTTGGCCAGCCCACACAGTGCGGAGTGGAAGAAAGCTATGGAAGAAGAACTTGGATCCATTGAAGCAAATGAGACATGGGACCTGGTTGATTTGCCGGCGGGGCGTCGAGCCATTGGATGCAAGTGGGTATATAAGTATAAACGGAACGAGAAAGGCATTATCGTACGCTATAAAGCCAGATTGGTGGCTCAAGGATTCAGCCAGCGCTTTGGAACGGACTATGATCAAGTTTTTGCACCAGTAGTTCGTCAAACAACTTTACGTACCCTATTGTCTGTTGCAGCAAAGAGGAAAATGACCGTCAAGCAATTTGATGTTAAAACGGCATTCCTCAACGGCAACCTTGAGGAAGAGATATTCATGAAGCAACCTCCCGGATTTGTCGTCAATGGTATGGAAAACAAGGTGTGCCGTTTGAATAGAAGCTTATACGGGCTTAAGCAAGCTGCTCGATCATGGAACCAAAGGCTCAACGAGGTGCTAGTCGAAAATGGATTCCAGCGATGTGAGGCAGATCCCTGCCTTTACCGGAAGCAGTTCAACGGAAAATGGTGCTACGTACTTGTTTACGTGGACGATCTCATCATGGCAAGCGAAGACGAGAGGATGATCATCGATTTGGAGCAAGTTCTAGACAGCAATTTTGAAGTCAGCAGCCTTGGTGACGTCAGGTTTTACCTTGGAATCGAAGTGAAACGGGACCAAGCTGGAGATTTTCACATTAATCAGCGGAAATACATTGAGGAACTTGTTAATTCCGTTGGTCTTCAAGATGCGAAAGTATCAGCTATTCCGTTGGACGTTGGATATATGAAGATCGAAGAGGTTGATGACCTTCTACCTAACAATCAACAGTACCAGAAGGTAGTAGGGCAGCTGTTGTATATTGCTGTTAATAGTAGACCGGACATTGCGGCAGCAATTTCAATCATGAGCCGCAAGGTAAGCTGTCCAACCCAGCAAGACTGGAACGAGCTGAAGAGGATTGTTCGCTACCTGAAATGGACTATGAACCTGTAGCTTAGGCTGAGCAGTAGCAGTGATCGATCTGGACTGACTGGTTACGCTGATGCAGATTGGGCTGAATGCCGCAACGATCGCAAATCCAATAGTGGTCATATTTTAAAATATTGCGGAGGAACAATCTCGTGGGCTTGTCGGAAGCAAACGTGTGTTTCACTATCAACAGCGGAGGTGGAATTTGTATCCCTATCTGAAGCATCACAAGAAGCAGTCTGGTTGAAACGTTTACTGGTGGACCTAGGGGAGAAAGCTGAAACAACGACATTATTTGAGGACAATCAAAGCTGCCTAAAAATGCTTGACTCCGAAAAGTTTAGTAATCGGACCAAGCATATATCTACAAAATTTCATTACGCCAAAGATTTGAAAATGAAGGGGATCATCAATTATGTGTATTGTCCTACAGAATCGATGACCGCTGATCTTTTGACAAAGCCTTTATTAAGAGTGCGATTGGAGGTTCTTCGGAAGGGATGTGGACTACAGTAGCAGCGTTGAGGAAGAGTGTTGAGCAGATGCAACGCTTCTAGTGGATGAAACACTTCAAGACTTGATCAAAGCAACCATCGAAGAATCAAGCTTATAGAGGCGAGTAGCCTTAAGGCCATAGAATAATTCTTCTCTATATCGGTTAGTTTTGCTTGAATAGTCTCTTGAATTAAAGTCATAAAAATAATAACCCAGACTCACAACTAAAACAACAGCGACAGTAAAGTGTAACGTGTCTGTAAGATCCAAACATCACTTTCTGCTTTAGTAGTTTCTTGTATGATTGCAGACATATCAAAATAATGACTTTATATAAAGTGTGATTTGAGAATTCACGATTCTACTCTCTCTTTTCGGGCTATGCCGTATTTCATTGAAGTGCGGCAGGTTGGTTTTAGACAGAAGTGTTCTGGAGAAAAGGTAAGAACTTTGACATAAAAAAATGCTGATAAACGAAAACTATTTGCTCAAAAATGTTGTAACTCTGGTTCAGAATAATTTTCTGACTTTTTTTTGTCAAAAAGTGTGAGGAACACGATTGTGATTGAAAATTTTAAGATCAAATTATACTCATTGATGTTGACTACCATCTAAAGGGTGTATTCGATAAAAATGGCACACACATATATACTCATCAAAATTAAACTGATTATCGGATTTTCTTGAAATTTTCAGGGAATGAAGAACTACTAATGAGTTTTGATTTACAACATTTGTTTTATTCAATTTCGTCTCCCATCCCGAATGCCCGCACCTTCCTTTTCACTCCACCCATCAAATTTTGTACAACCGATTTTCCCAGTGTTTTTGTTGTTTTTACCCAAATTTTCTTCAATTCTAGCTCTGTTTTTATAGTTTTGGGATGTTTGCGAAGTTCCGTTTTCATAATTGCCCGGAATTTTTCAATTGGACGAAGTTCCGGTGAATTTGGTGGGTTCATATCCTTTGGCACAAAATTGACTCCGTTGGCTCGGTACCACTCCAATACGTTTCGAGCGTAGTGACAGGATGCTAGATCAGGCCAAAACAGAGTTGATCCTTTGTGCTTCTTAATGAATGGCAAGAGATGCTTCTTAAGGCACTCTTCCGTGTAAATCGCACCGTTTATTGTTCCGGAAGTGATGAAGGGAGCACTTATTTCACCACATCCGCAAATCGCCTGCCAGATTAGAAACTTCTTTGCAAATTTCGATAGTTTCTTCTTTCGAACATCCTCCGGAACATCGAACTTCGACTTGGCAACGAAATATTCTTGTCCAGGAAGTTGACGGAAGTCGGCCTTGACGTATGTTTCGTCATCCATCACGATGCAACCGGATTTGGTGAGCTTCGTGTAAAGTTTCCGGGCGCGGGGTTTCGCAGTGATGTTTTGTTTTTCATTCCGGTTTGGGGCTTTTTGCACTTTGTAAACATGTAACCCAGCACGCTTCATGGTTTTCTGCACAAAACCGACTAACACCTTAGACTTTTTAGCGACATCTCGAATTGACATGTTTGGACGGTTCTTGAATTGTTGTACGACTTTCCTGGCCATTTTACTGTCCATTGGACCACTTTTACGACCACTCCCTTCCTTCCTTTGGACACTCAGACGCTCCTTGAAGGTTCTTATTACACGAGACACAGTTGTATTTGCAATTCCAAGCCTTTTAGCAATCCACCGGTGGGACGCCCCTGGATTTTGATTGTGAGTGCACAAAATTTTCTCACGGACAATTTCTTGTTTCGACGACATGACTGAAACTACTGAATGTATAACTATGAAACTTGGCAGATGTAAATAATACACTATGGATAAGATCTACTCAAATTTCTAGGTTTTTTACTCATACGATTCAAAAGTTACAGAAGATTTTCTGTGTGCCATTTTTATCGAATACACCCTTTAATGTTGCAAGGCAACTGCCTATAGCACTGGACTATTTTAATTAAACGATTTGATCAATGTTGAACTGTGGTAAATGTTTCATCACGTTCCTGGAGGTATTGTGGGCTCGTAAGCAGATACAATTTCGCGCAACTCAATGCGACAGGGGTCTAGAGAGAGTCTCCTTCGAGAAACAAGTTCACGGAAACCACGCCAAAACCGAGCCCTCGCTTAGTAAAAAGTCCTATGGGATGGGGAGAAGAGCCCGCCCTTTGTTCACGAAATGTTAAAAACATGAAGTTGGCAGTCCCACTCTTTCTATCCGAATCGCTTCAATCGGGTGCTCTGATGGTCCCCCCATCAGATGATTTATCCCAACATATGGTGTTATATAAATATATGAAAAATTCAGAGAAATTAATATGATTTGCTTGCCTTGATTTTGACGCTAGAGATTAGAATATAAATTAGTTTGTTATCAAGCATACACACTTAGAAAATTTTACAGTATTCGGTACTTTTTTACCGAACTTTCATCAGCTGAACTTTCGGTAATTCTATTTAACGGATTTCGGTAAAATTTGACAAGTTTCGGTAATATTTTTACCTGAATACTGTAAAATTTCATCGAAATCCGGTAAATCGGATTACCGAACGTTCAGCTGTTGAAAGTTCGGTAAAAAATTACCGAATACTGTAAAAATTTCTAAGTGTGTATGGAGTACCTTTATTAATACCAAACTACCACCAAGGACATTGAAATACCTAGCACTCGTTAGGTAGGCTAAAACTTACAGAGAAAAGCGGTTTTGGCAACACTGCCTCCGATGAACAGTATTTTTTCTGAATTATTCTAACAAATTCCATAAAAAAAGCATCCAGCCGATTATTATGAAGCATTATAGTTGTGTACATATTGGCAAAAGAAAGTTTGGATTTTTGGCTAAAAAAAACAATGTTGCTAAATTTTTTTCTGAATTTTTTGACTGATTTTTGCTTAAAAATCCATTGATTGTTTTTAAACATAATGGTTTCGGAGGTGTAAGCATTTGAAAGAAGCATATTTTCAAATGGGTGGTAGATGAAGAAATCCTCCAAGTATGGTGCAAATTGGTGACAGTCGAACACACGATTGCACTTTTTCTCGGTCACTTCGAATGGAATGACCCATATAACCAAATAATTAAAATTAAAAACAGCATCAGCATCGTCTCAACAAGTCTCGATCTCACGCCAACTGCGTGACTGTCCATTGCGGTGACCACTCGGCAAACACCACAACACAAATAACTACAAAAAAAAAAAACAAAAAAGATATGCTATCTGGTGCTTATCGTTGCATGGAGAACTGGCAGATCTGTTTTATCGACCTGAAGTAATACGGGTGTGGGAGTGAAAAAGGAAGCTGTGCCACGAAACGGCTAAATTTGAAAATTCTAAAAATAATGGAGTAATACCAGTTACCTTACCTTACCAATCAGACCAAGGCCGGTGTGGCCTCTGCTGTACACAGAAGTTGTCTCCATTGTGATCGGTCCATGGCTGTAATTTGCCAGCCTCGCTGTCTGCGGAGGGTCCGCAGGTCACCTTCTACTTGATCGATCCACCTTGCTCGTTGCGCGCCTCTTCTTCTTGTACCCGTCGGTTCGTTTTCGAGGACCATTTTCTCAACTGTCTCTCGGCCCACCTGTGGGACTGGTCTGGATTTTCCACGACCGCGCCCATATTTTTTGGTCGAAGCACTTGTTGCTTGGGAGCCATCTCGAAAACCACTTGACAGATTTTAATTTTGCTCATGTAAACAGTACACTCTAAACTAGTCTAATACAAAATTTTATCAATTTTTACCCATGCAATAAAAAAATATAAATACATCAAAGAAAGTGTTACATTTTTTCGAGTATAATCTTTAGACATGCACGGAAAAATATAAAATTTCCCTGCATTTAATTGCAAGCCATAGCAAACGTAAACAACAAAATTGTTTGCAACCTTTCATACAAGAGACCTGATTTCAAAGTTATCTTTCTTGAATTCACATGAAATATCTCAGGCATTTATGCCAAATCTGGCATTCCTTTTATGTGCATTAGATTGCGCAGAAAATCCAATGTTTCTTTCAAACTGTGTGGTGTACACAATTCAATGCAAAATTATCGGTTATCTTACAATTTATCATCAATTTTATGCCGATCATCAAAAAAGCGTGAAAAATGATAATATTCTTTCCAATTTAAATAAAATTTCCAAATTTATAGAAACAAAAGATTTATCCTATTTATTTATTTACATTTCCAACATGTTTCATTTAATTAATGGCATCGTATGTACTTTTAAGTTTGTTCTCTAAAGCAACAACATTTTCATTACTATCAATGCACCGGTGTCGGTGGTGTAGTGGTAAGCGTGACTGCTACTTGGCACCCCAGTGGGTCTGGGTTCAATCCCAGTCGACGTCGGTGGTTTTTCTGAGGCGAAAAAATCTGGTCACGTCTTCCTTCGGAAGGAAAGTAAAGCCGTTGGTCCCGGCTCATATTCATGAGTCGTTAGGTAGGGTCCAGGTGGTGGAGTCGTCTTCCTGGCGTCGGTGATTGTCACCATGTGAGGAAATAGGCCGACTTAAAAAAAAAAATATTACTATCAATGCAACTTTGAAGTTCATTAACTGCGGCATTAGCTACATTAGGTACTTTTGCTTGTACAGTCAGCCCAACGCAAAACTCTGGGGTGTAGCGTGTCTCTTGACATAACCCTAGAAGGGCAAAATTGTTACTTGATAGCTAATACTTGAACCGCAGACAGACGTAAAAGCTCCAACAAAACAATTCAAATTTGTTGTGTAAAAATTCAATTTTAACTATGTTGGAACCATCTTACATACTAGTGCCGCTTAGTCAACTTATTGCTATATGGAATCTGACAGTTTGACTGGCAACCCACTTTTCCCTTACTAATAAAAACAAATCTGTGGCGCCATCTGTTAGGTTATTGCTACTTGATATCTTGAGGGAAGCCATGTTTTTAAACAGGTAAATGAGTTGAAGTCGAACGTATGTCTGCGCTTGAACCAAAGTCAAATTTCTTGATTATATTAAACAGAACTTTTTTGCAATCGAATAGTATGGCCAGAATGCTCTGCACAAGTAGAATTGCTTCATCTGAGGTCCATTTTGATGTCTGTGAAAGGGATTCGCTAACATCAATGATCTTCTCCATGATGAAAAGTGGTGAAATCTCTAATGCAACAGCTAGACCAAATAGTCTATTCCTACCATATGTAGCTACCTTATCTAGTTTTAGGATAAATCGTTGAAAACAAGTCAATGATTTCGACCAACCAACTATTATTCCTCCAAAGCATAACTAAAATTTTCCTTCATAACAAATACGAAACAAATCCACTAACGACCCTTTATTTGCTTTCTTCTCGTTCCAGGTAAGCCGCTGAATCATCATCACCGAATTCCCCTGAACGCCCGGCAGCGATCCTTGAAAATATCTTCTGCAAAGTGCCAATCATCGCACGGAATTAGCTTCCTCTTGCGCCGGGCGCATTGAATCTCGCGATTTGCACCGTGCCGCTTGCTGGCAATAAACAGTGAAATTTTATGCACTTTTCGGTTTGGGTTGGGGGGGTACAGGGCCGGAGAATTTCCGCACCGTCGTCGTCTTGCTGCTGCTGCTGTCAAGCGCCCGGCTCGGCTTCAGTTGTTTTCGTTGCACACACGCGTGCAACAAATTAGACTGCAAGCCCTGCTGAGGATTGCCTGGCGGGAGGGCCACCCCCGCATTCGGGCGTCTGTCTGGAGGAAGTTGCAGCTGGGTTTACTGAAGAGCCGAATCGAAATCTCGAAGGCCTGCCGTCGACGACCAGTATTGTTGTTTTGAAAGTTTACACGATTTGCGTTGCTGTGGAAATGATTTCTGGTTGATATCATCTCGGGTTATGGTTTGTGAGTTGTTGTTCGGTGGGATTTTCAAAGTGGAATGATTTTATTTTTGGGAAAGGGAATAGTTAACAATTTACGGGAAGTTTGGGTGCGCTTGCTACTCCTTTTGATTGTTTTTGCGTGGGAATTCCGGCTTGTACAAGCATCTCAGTTTTAGATGAAAATCTTCCAGTTTTTAAGGTGAAGGAACACCGCTCGCCCAACTTAGTTTACTGATTTGGGAGTAAATATCCATTTTAGTGGGCCAAACCAAGTGATTTTCAACTCAAGATTGAGTAGACGATGATGAGAGTGTTCTTCTGACGCTTGTCTCAATCGTTAATTTTGAAGGCATAAATTTCGTTATGACGTGTAAGCATTTTTGCATCCCGGTATAGCAGTTTTGAAGTCACTCTTAAACCCGAGCTTAAACCTTTATCAAACGACGGCCTAGGTTTGTAAAATGGGTAGGAATTGATGATATTTCAATACTTTCTTTATGAAATCAGCTTTCGACAAATTAAGTTATATTTGCAGTACTATTTCGCACTTCCTTGGCACTCTTTGCATATTGTTATCTTCTAAAAAAAATGTAATATTTGACAACTATGACTACACTGAGAAAAATTTCCACATCGAAAAAGGAACCACATCGACTCGTCTTAGTTATAACATGAACAACCGCTAATTTTACGTTATTACAACTTTCTAACACCATTCCCTTTGTCAAGATCGACCAATCCGTGTCCGTCTGCCATTGAGACATTATAATTACAACCGCAAACATGCCGTTTTTCTTTCCAAGGCGAAACATATGTCCGTCCCGACCCGACACAGTAGTGCCGTGGAAAAATAAAGCAATTCATACAGCCGAGCTCTCTGCCAAACAATCCAGAACGGCCCATGTGTGAATCTTTCGGATAAACTTACATCTTCAGAGTGCAATAAAAATGCATCACATTGTTCGTAAGGGCGGCTTCCAGCTTCCCCCTCCCCCTCCCTTCTCATCGTCGTCGAATCAGAGCGGCGACAGACACACAGTCAGTCAGATCCCACCATTATGATTATTATTTGTACGGGATAAAGTCGTCGCGCAGAGTCGATCGTCGCTCGTTGCGGGACACAAAGACGTGTTCTGTGTTGTTGTTTTTGCGCCGGACGAGATCCGAACTTCTCCTGCGGATCACAGCACATTCCGGGGGGAAGATTTTTTCAATGTTATAACCTTGAAATGAGTCAAGCTCATAATTTATGGGACCCGCTGGCGTGAGGCGGTGATAGGAAGGGTAAACCACACGACCCGTGAGCGATTTATCTGAATCTCTTAATTCGTAAATTACTTTTTTGCGGTCATATGTTGCAAAATGTTCGAGTACTGAAAGCATCGTGAGTGGATTCCACCGAATTGAGAATTAAATATCATCCGCCCGTGGTCTCTAACCGGTTCTCTTCTGCCGCCAATGCATTGGACCCTACTAATGAATGATTTTGGCCACCGTCCACTGCTACCTTGAATTTTATCGATTTCAAATGTCAGAGAACGACAGGATGCGCATAAATCTGTACCCCCTGTGCGGACATTTCAGCTTGAATTCGACGATCTAGGCCGCAACAGCACGCTAGCTAGATTAAGCCATGATCAAGATCTAAATTATGACCGATTTCCGGCCCGGATTTGCTTGATGGTCCTCCCAAAAAACCTGAAAAAATACCCGAAACGTGTTTCATTTCCCTTTCAGTGTTCAGCCTTTCCCTTTGTTTTGATTGGTTCGTCGTTCGCTGGAAAAAAGTTCAAATCCACAGGTCAAGTTCAACCGTCGTCAGGCGTTCTGAATTGCCTCAAACAGCACAGAGGGAAAAAAAATCGCGACTTTTGATTCACACACATTGTGTGTTCTGAAAGCCGCCACCTCAGGCTCTCATAAATAATTAAATAATCACTGGAGCGCGCTGCCGACGCCATGGACAAGCACTTTGGGCCATTTTGTCATGGCGGTTTCCTGCTGCGTCCCCGCGCTTGACTCTTTTGATTCATTTGATCAATTACAACTTTTCAATAGTTGGGGGCAAGTCGTTCACCTTTGACAGCGCACCGGTATTCGGTATGGCGGTGGCGGGGCTTCGAAGAGTCATTGTCTTGTTTAAGTGAATCAGATGAAAAATGAACGCTCGAAAAATGAACCCAATTAGTGTTAGTTTTGCAAATTTTCATTCCTACCATGTTGTACAAAACTAAATTTTATCGGGTGCATTTTCAAAGACCTTGTGCGCCTTTTGACAAGTCTGTGTACACTGGAAAAAATGGTGTAATTTTTATCAAAGAATGTGTTCAACAATTTGTGCATCACATGGCCTCATCTTCTCTACACTAGTTCGTGACGTTCTGGCGAAATAGTTCATCCGCCGCCGAAACACGAACCCGGTGTCAACACAAACATCTTTGCCTTCGTCGCCAAGATCAGAACGTGATTCTTGTTGATCATGTTGCAACGCTCTCGCTTCTATGAATCACCCACCGACCGACACCAACCGGCCGCCTGCATCCAGCAACATTGTAACAATTCCACCTTCTCCTACCAAGTTCGATTTTCACTTCGAAAAGTGTAGTGGTTCATCACGGGTGATCAACACTTTGAAGGTCACCCCTTCTACCCGTAGAACCGAATAAGGAAGTCGATTCCAACCACCGCTACCACCACCACCATCATCCTCATCGTACGTGTACGTCGCTGGTGTACGATGGCGCAGCTGTAGGTAGTGGCAGCGGTTTGAGGAGAGGAAGTGAGACGGAAGAATCGTAGGAAAGAACAAGCAATTAAATGGGAATAGCACCGGCCGGCCTACTACCCGCCATTATAATGTAATGCTAAAAAAAAAAACGATCATAATAGGCAACACGAAATGCGGCACAAAGCGCACTGGTAGAGGTGAATACTTTCGAGAGCTGCAGTTAAGCTCGATGGGTTCAAGTTCAATTTAAGTAACAGTGGGACAGGCCAAACTATTATTTTTCGTCAATTTTATGAAAATTTCCAATCACCAGAGTGGCCCTGTACTGCTGGTTTTCTGCTCTGAAGAAGTAGCCATGGCGCAGCTTGACGCCACCACACGCTGCTGCCACCGGTCAGCTACACAAGTTCTGGTTCTACTGTCGGATATTGTTGAGTGTAGCATATGTACTTTTTTTCTGTTATTGTTACGTTCTACAATAGGATAGTCAGAAGAGTGGAACAAACACACGTGCGCCGGTAGGGGATGACTTTGCAGGAATAAAAAAAGCTATGAGTGATTCTAGTTCTGCCCAAGAGCGGGATCACTTCAACTTCATGACGTTTCTCCGCGGGCCAAGTGGTGCCGGGGTTTGGAATGGTGTGGAAATTCGTGCCGAACGGGTGGGAATCGTTATAAAATTGCAAGTTCCTGGTGGTGGCCGGATTTACGGTGGGCAATTTCGATTTGCTAGGCAAAGGTTGAGGTATTTCCATCTTTTGGTAGTTGGTTTATGAATTTATTGTAAGAGGAATTGGTTACTTTAGAGTTATTGCACTTGGTTTGATCTGATGACGTCTTGACGGACGCTTCCTGAAAAAGTTGGGAACACTTTGTTTTGAAAAGCAGCATCATCTGCTATGTAAAAACAAGCATTCTATGCATTTGGTATGATCATTTGGTGTGATCTAACCAAATCTGGAAATACTGCCAAAAATAGGTTGCTATGTTGTGTTGTGATCAATTTTGTATGCTTACTTACACTCTGTCTATGCAACCCAAAATGGAGTACGATTGACTCAAATCGGTCAAAAGTATGGGTAATTAAGTGTGAGTAAAAATAGTCAGTAGTAATACGTTGACGATTAGTAAACATCGATCGGATTCACAACTACACGCTTAGAAAAAAGTAACCAACGGAGCAGTTAAGTGTGTGAAGCCAACGTTGGGTACAACCATGTTTACCTACCGTTGGGTACAAATAACTTATTCCTGTGTTGAATACTACTCAAAAGTAAGTAATTTTTTCCTAAAGGTAGGTAAACAAGATTGTACCCAACGTTGGATTCACACACTTAACTGCTTCTTGAGTACTTTTTTCTATGTGTGTATGTTGACTTTTTGCCATCTTACCACTACGAACTATCTTTACTCACTTTTGAGTAGCCATACCTTTGACTGATTTGAGAAAAACGCACTCAATTTTGGGTTGTTTGGAAATAGCGTGTACCATTCCAAACATAGTTATGACTGACCCACAATTGATACGTTTCGGATGCCTTTGCGTGAATTTGGCAGTTTTCCAATAGGTTTTCTGTCAAATTTACGTCAACGGAACGGAAACGTATCTATTGTGCGCCAGCCTTTAATCTAGTTTTGGGCACGCTCGTCTGTAGTTACTTAAAACTGAGTAGAAAAAGACTCAATTTCGTTAAAAATGGAATTACCGTATCTAGAGTAATGGACGAATCCAGGTTGAAAAAAGAAGAAGACACCGGGTGGTGATAAATCTGACAGCTCCCATGTTAAAGTATAGGACGAAACTTTTAAAATGCTTCTAAAAAATTCAAATGAAATTCTAATTAAAAGCTGTTTGTTGTATGATGTAAGAAAAATCCAAAACTACTCAATAAAGACATTTTCAGAAAAATTAAAAGAATTAAAAATTAAAATATTGTGCAGTTTGTGATTTTTCTTACATCATACAACAAACCGCTCTTAATTAAAATTTCATTTGAATTTTCTAGAAGCATTTTTTAAATATCATTGAAGTTTCTCGATCATCGGCCATAATTTTTAAGATTTAAAGATTATTAAGATAACATTAAAATCTTGAGAAATTGTGTGAACATTTTTTTATTTCTTAGAAACATTCAAGTCCCATTCAATTTTCGAACTTCAGTAACGTTTCATAGAAATTCTTGAATTCCTATGAAATCTTTTGGCACTGCTCTGTAAGTTCTAGCAATTTCAAGAGTTTGTAGAGCGAAATTGTATTGAACTTCTGCAAAGCTTTCTTAAGTTTAAGAAGCCTCAACCTGTTCCATGGTCCTTAAAGAAAACCGCAGATGGGGGTGACCCCGGCGTAGTGCTTAGCATCCATACCTCTCACGCCAAAGTCATAAGTTTGAATCTCACCCCCGGAAAAGTTACGAAAATACCCCAAAAAAAAGAAGGCATTTGACTGACTACGACGAGAGATGAACCAGCCTAATTTGTAATTTTCGAGGTTTAATTAAATTGTTTGTAATGAAACCTATTTCCTATCCCAAAGAAAACTAATGCTTCAATAGAATTGATCCATTAGAGCGAACATCATAAGTTCGAAGGCCATTTGGCCGAAATCTACTATGCTGAATGTGTCATTAGGCCGAATTTAAAAACAAATTGAATATATTTTATATTCATATTTTTTCATGAAATCTTTGGAATATGCAATCCATGAAATTAGTGTTTGAGGAATTTTGAGGACATGATAGCAAAGAACCTTCATACGAGATTTCTTTTTTCATTCGTTTATTAGTAGTTTTTTTTTTAAATTCAATTTCAAAACTTTCTATCTGCCCAACATTTCTTGCGAAAGATGGAACTTAAAGTTTCTTCGTGCCTTCAATCATGAGTATTTCTTTCAAAAATATCAAACAGCTCACATGTCTTGTGGAGAATTTAATTGAGAATTTCTAGAAATGTTTTAGTATTTGTTGGGGACTTGAATCAATGAACTATTATGGATGATTTTTGCATCGCTCAACCATAAACAGTTCTTTATAATTAAAAAAAAAATCAATCCATAAACATATCTTGTTGAGCCTTTTTTGTTGCAGATTATATAAGCAGAGGCGCTTCGCAGAACTAACAGAAAAAAAAAGAATTATTGTTCACTCTGTCAGCCTAGACAGTTTGATTTTAAATTTATCCACCAGATGGTGTTGGTGAGCCAACATTTTTCTAAACTTCAGTATCTCACGCACCTGATCAGCTAGAACAACCCAATCTTCGGAAAAGTGCTTCAGAAGATCAAGTGCTGCCAGATAATGGTAAGTTAGATTTTAAGTTCATGCACCAGATGGTGTTGGCGAGCAGATATTTCTCTGGATTTCAGTATCTCAAGAACCTTATCAGCTAGAAGGGTGTAATATTCGGAATAGTTCTTTTGGAAATCAAGGGCTATCCGGTTGTGAGAAGTTTGGTACTAAATGGCATGTTAGAAAAAGGATATATTTTCATCGATATTCTAAGCAAAAGTTAGTGTTAGTGAGCAAACATATTTGAACTTCTGCATCTCGAGATAATCTAGCGATAATAATGGAACCTTCGGGAGAGTTTTCGTTTGATAATCAATTTTTGGGGTTGATTTTCAGAAATGATTTTGTATCGATCAAGTGCTCTTTGATAATCATCACTTTGATTGGCATTTCGACCACCAAGTGGTATTAGTGAGCAAACCTTTTTTCTGAATTTAAGTATCTCACGAATTTGGTGAGCTTGAAGGATGGAATCTTTGTATAAGTTCTTTTGAAGATCAAGGCTGGTGAAATTTGACGAATTTGGTTTTTCAATTCGTTCGGCAGATGGTGTTGGGACATTTTTCTGAACATAAGTATCTCAAACTTAATTAATGACGGAAGCTTCGAAAGAATTCTCCGCAAGATCAACGGTTATCTGATAATAGCAAGTTTGGTTTTCTAATTATTGACCAGGTCGTGCTAGTGAGCACACACATATTTGAACTTCAGTAAGTTAAGAACCTGATTACCTAGAAGAATTGCATCTTTACGGGGTGATTAAAAAAGAATCCAGTTTTAAAATATTTTAAACAGAATTTGATGCATCATCAAATGGTTCCTATCGTCAAAAATCAGTTCTTGCCTTCATAATTGCAATGTAAGCTTCCAAAATGATTCAGAGAAATTATTGCTAGTTTAGTCTTGTCTACACGTCTACAGCCAAAATTATGTGATGGAAATGTATCACTATTTTTGTCATTTTTAATAATTGTGGAACAACTACTAAAACTGTGCACCGTCAATTAAACCATACAGTGGCGTTTCGTTCATATGTGCACCTGGTGCACTGCATGACCTATCCCAGTACAGACATAAAAAAATCCTTTCATCCTTAGGCAAGCTCCTTCGAGCGGTTAAAACGAACCGACTTTCAAAGCTAATAATTTCCTCAAAATTTATAATCTTTTAACAAACATTGAAGGCCTTCAAGAATGGGTTTGCTTGGAAACCAATCCAATGATTGGCAGTCAACTTCCCAACAAACATCGGTGTTGAATTAGAGCTTGTTCAAACAGATTTGGAGAAGCTATTCAGCTATTCTAGAAGAAACAGCTGAATAGCTTCTCCAAGTTTGCTTGAACAAGCTCTAATTCAACACCGATGTTTGTTGGGTTATTGTCTGATGTGGGGTAATGAAAGATACAGGACAGATTTGCACTGAAACTGTTTGAACAAGAGCTCCCATTAGGCAGCGTTATTAACGTGCCGAGCAACCCTTTTCTTCTTATTATTAATCTCTTCACGTATCCCTTAATTTTTTGAATGATGATGACCATGGCCAAATGACCCATTCGGCCTAATGACCCCCGCTCGGTTCATTGGAGTTTTCCTGAATTTCATAAAATTTCCGGAATTTCCAAGTTTTCTGGAACAACGAAGTTTCCTGCGGTTCTGCTTAGTTTCCTGTATATGTTGTAAAATTCTCAATGAAAAATAAATCTCAAATTGGACCGATTTTGAGGTTAAATACCTTGAAAATTAATCCCTTATTTACACACTTAGACCAATTTCTAGAAAATTTACTGAGTTTCTACAAAAATTCGTTCCCTTCATAAGAATTTCTTTATGTACTCGTACTGTATTTTCAGAGTTTTCTCAAAATTTGTTGCACTATTTCAATGTTTTATGAGTAGCTGAGCAGTTTTTCGCGAACTTAAGTGAGAAATTCTTCCTCATCAACCCAAGGTTTTAAGAGCGAAAAGTTACTATAAAATGATACTAAAAGGAAGAATGATAGTACCGTTAAAGTACGGCAATTTGAATTTCAAACAGAAGGTTGTGTAATTAAACAAAACCCCCCCCCCTCCCCCCCCCACCCCCCCCCCCCCCCCCTACACCCCCAAACCACCCCCAAAAAAAAAACAAAAAATACCCCCCTCCCCAAACTCCCCTCCCCCCTTCAAAACAACCAACCCAAACAACCCCCTCCCTCGTCCCACCACCCCCCCACCCACCTCTTAACATTTCACCTTTTATTCCCACTTCCCTTTCTTCTCCAACCTCCCCCCTCCTGTCGTTCTTGCGTGTGTGTCCCTTTTTCCTTCTTTTCCCCCCCCCCTATAAAACCTTTTTTTCTTTTCCCATTCTATGTCCCCTGTCTAAATTACCACCTGTCTCCTTTGCTATTTAAACCGGTCACTTCAAAAACGTTGTCATCGATCCATTCTCCATTTTGGACCTTTTGGCTACCTCCCTCTTGTCCTTCCTTCCTTTTTTCCCTTTTGTTTGACATTCCATTCTCATTTTTTTATGCTTGGGTTTTGTTTTTTCAAAGAAATCCACCCCGTTGTATCGATATCACTGTACAGTGGGGGAAATTCGTTTAAACGCGAGGTAATTTTTGGGTTTATTTCCAATACAAAAGATCGAAACAAAAAGTCAAATACAGTTTACTAAAGCCTATCAGTGGTTACGTTTTTGAGAACACAATTTGAACGGAAGTTTATTGTGATCTCTGAAAAAATCCAAAAAAGGTGATTTTAGAGGGGAAACTCGTTTAAACGCACACTAACGTAAAGCCGCAATGAGCGTACCTATGCTACTGTTATCTTGCGAATCTGTCATATTTACACTGTATAGCCCTCGTCCGCCATAAACACGAGTTTGAATTTGTGTTGCGCGGTAGTTGTTGCTTGTTTTCGGCAAAATGGGTAAAGGAAAGTATTTAAGCCAGTCGGAGCAAATATTTACTGGTTCGAGAACTCAAAAGTCGCGGTGAGAGCAATCGCGAAATTGCAAGTGTGATCCACAGATCGGAAGCAGCAATTAGGAACCTACTGAAAAAAGGCAAGAAGTTTGGCGTAAAAATGAAAACAACGGGAAATTCGAAGATTACCAATCGTGTCCGGAACCAAATTATACAAATGGGTGACTCTGGAAACTTCTCTGCTGCGCAAATCAAGCAAGAAATGGGGCTTTCCATTTCTAAGAGGCGTGTACGGCAGATTCTACATGGATGTGGCCACTTAAAGTACACAAAAAAAGCAAAAAAAAAAAACCAATCTTCAACCGGCTCACATTAACGCTAGATTGAATTTCGCTAAAAAAAATACATGTCGTGGACTACGGAATGGGACAATGTTATTTTTTCTGACGAGAAGAAATTCAATTTGGATGGCCCAGACTGCACCGCATATTATTGGCACGATTTGAGGAAATCTCCGCAGGTTAAGTTGAGCAGGAACTTTGGAGGTGGCACTCTAATGTCTTGGGCCGCTTTTTCGATCCATGGAAAGACCCCTATTGCCACCATTTCGACCAGGATGAATTCGGAAAAGTACTTGGAGCTTCTGGAAGATGTTTTGATCCCGTTTACTGAAGACGTTATGCCGGAAAATTTCGTATTTCAACAGGATAATGCAGCAATTCTTGTCAGCATGCAATCTTTGAAATGGTTTTCTGAACGAGACATCTTCTGGATTGGCCAGCTCGTAGTCCGGATCTAAATCCTATCGAGAACTTGTGGGATATCCTGGCACGACAGGTTTACAAAGGCGAAAGGCAGTTTAAAACAGTTCGTGAACTTGAGTCAGCCGTAAGAGAAGCCTGGAGCTTGATACCTGATAAAACTTTGCAGAAGCTGGTGAAATCAATGCCGAACAGAATTTTCAAAACTATTCAGAAAAACGGAAAGCATACGAAGTATTAACTATTGTTTATTGTTGATTTTTGAACTGTGAATTCGATTTGATTAATAAAACTACAAGTGCGTATAAACGAATTCCAAAAATCACCTTTTTTGGATTTTTTTCAAAAGTCATTATGAACTTCCAATCAAATTGTGTTCTCAAATACGAAACTTCTGATAGGCTATGACAAACTATATTTGATTTTTCGTCTCGACCTTTTGTGTCGAAAATAAACGCTAAAATGACATTTCGTTTAAACGAATTTCCCCCACTCTAGTACTTCTCTGCTACAATGGCAGCTTGCCAAATTAGTCCAAAACTTCCCTGGTTCATTAGGAGCCTAAATGTACGGAAGAATACCTTGCCAGATAATAAACTTTCTTTCGAAAAAACCCTCCTCCAAACGTTTCCGCCGAAAAGGAGGTGGCACCCTCCTACTTTGTATGAACCTCATTGTACAACTTCCGGGAACGTCTTTGGGCCACTAGATTTTACTCCACTGTCCTGTTCGGTTGCTTGACATCCTTCTCGCGGACGAATTCTTCTGACCTTGCATTGGCTGGTATTGAATTTCTTGGCGGTATCATAATTCGACAGTCCTTGGTTTGCCCTAATTGTTCTCAATACCTTCAAATGAAACTTCCGTTGCTAAGTTCTTTACGACGCTTGCTATGATATCCTGCGGATCGATAGTATGCCGCTAACGGAAATGTTTGAGAACGCTGCGCATGGCCAATTTAGGCACGACTTCGCGATTTTTTTACCTGACCTCGTCGGATTTTCAAAGTGGGTGTCCAAAATTATTTTTCGGTTCGCGGTTTCCATCAAGTATAAGCTTTTTTGAAACGAAATGAATCGTGACGAACTTTTGCGAACTGTAAGAGGAAACATTTCAAAACAAACTATTGTTAAAACATTCCAGATCCGACCACTAGAAGCGCAGCTGTAATATATACAGTGCGTCCAGATATTAAATTACTCAAACCTTAACACAAATATTAATTTTTACAAGTATCATAAACATTGAATATTTACAGCTAGCGTAAAATTTCGTTTCATTTAATCAAAATATCTGTATAAATAGTATTGACATGATTAAGAATTAATTTCCAGTCTCCGAGCATTCTACGATCTCTTAGAAGATTTTGCCGATTGCATTTTCTCTCTAAATAATCTAGAAGGTTTAATAGAGGATTACTGATTTATTTATTTAAGTTTAAAAGCTCACTAGGGACATCTAGTGAGAGAATTCCAAGTTAATGTATATGAAAATGATTAGCAAATTCTTTTCCTCGGGCTCTAACGAGGAAAAGAATTTGCTAAGGACACCACCCATTCAACATAATCATTTCTTTGAGATCAAGCGTATATTGAATACTGCATACCCATTACTCTTTCCTAGTGGGATGTTGAACCTAGTTGAACCAACCAATCCTTGTACCTAGTTTGATTTACAAAATCCTCCTATATAGCGCCTCTGGCGGCTGAATTCTAAATTATTCCAATGTCCAATTGCAATCCCATATGGTTTGGTATTCTTCCTTCACGGCTCTTTATTGCATTCTGGGAACTCGAACGTCCCAGCAGCAAATGTTCACCTTCGAAATCACATAATTTGTTCTGTTTGCATACCAACCTGCATAACAAACAGGAATGGGTGTTATGAAATTTTTCCGACGTTGAAAAATTTCCCTCAAAAATGCAATTTTTCGCTTGTTTGCGTTTTGAGAAAATTTATTCTTTACGAATGGAGAGCGAGGCGTTAATGTCTGTTTCTGATGAAAGTGAAAAATTACGAAAAATGCTCGTCGCCATCGTCGTCGTCGGCGTCGTCAGTTTTCAATGTCAAATCGTACGTCGGGCTCGCCACAGAAAGCGGAGCGTGAGTGTTTATTTTAGAACCCGATGCAAAACAGTTGACTTGGTTAATTTACAAAATGAAGCCTATTTGCAGCGTCGTTTTTTTCGGTGGCATTATTGCATCGAATTTGCATTTTTAGTTTGTTTGGGTGTCGTTCGTGGTTTGAGAATTAGTTCCCTAGTGTAGAATTTGGTTGATCTGGTTGTTCCATGGCTTGCAATTGATTTTTTTTCTAAATCCATTGCCGACAATAATTAACATTGCCGACGCCAACTTTTCCCCTAAAACATCAAGAGGATCATTTCAAATGTTGCTATCTATTTTGATCGATTCCTGATTACTCTGCTGTCTGCACGCTAAGGCAAGAATACGGAAAAGTCGGTAAAAAATACCGAAAACCGCACAAAATTGCACATACTGAAATTATCGGTAAACATAGATTACCGAAATTTCGGTATTGTTGGAAAAAAAGGGAAAAACGTTAATAATTACTTATTTTTTACGGTTCTTTTTACCGAAATTGCTTGCAGCCCAATGAGAGCATTTTAAACCAAATTTAGGTAAAATATAACGATAAAATTTGTCAATCCACTTCACTAAAAAATAAACTAAAATCAAACATTTTCTTTTCATAAATTATACTGATACTTTAGGTTTTGCTACCAAAACCTAATTTTCGGTAAAATTAAAACCTTATTTTAGGTAATCTTCTCTTAGCGTGTGGACATTCTGATGTCAAATTAGGTTGAATAATTCGACATGGAGTTTTCATAAGGGCCAATGTCGCAAACGTAAACAATGGCTTCTTCCGCAAATTTCTTGAAAATGCAAACTCGCTCAAGTAAACTACAACTTCTACTGTAAAGGGGAACTCCTCTTCTGTACAATCATCGAGGTAAATCACTATGATTAAGTTAGAATTCTCGAGAAATTTGCGGAAGAAGCCATTGTTTACGTTTGCGACATTGGCCCTTATGAAAACTCCATGTCGAATTATTACACATTGGATCAACATTTCGACAAAGATTTTTCATTTGGGCCTAACTGAATAACTGGCTTTTTTCCGCGAATTTCTCTTCGTTGAAAATTCGCATAATCAATCCACCATGGTCATTTCGAAGAGAAAGCGTTCACCTATCCGATAGAATTGGAGGCTTGCATGAGTAGCTTTTGTGCCATGAGAAATTTACGGAAGAAGCCATTGTTTACGTTTGTCAGTTAAACCCTAATGAAAAATCTTTGTCGATTTATGATTGTAATCAGAGGTGGGAAAAACATTGCTTGCACGCTATTTTGATGCTACTCATTTTTGAGTAAAAATAACTTAGTTCGGCTTAAGGGCACTTACCTTGATATGGGTAAACATATCTTAATAAATTTGAGTAAACGTCCCTGTGGAGGAAACTAAGAAAAGTTTACTCACTTTTTGAGATTTGTTGCATGGGTAAAATTTACTCATTTTTATTAGAACTAATATAGTAGAGTGCGTGTGTGTCTCATTATTATTGTTATTAAAAAGAAGAATATAATACAAAGAGATGAAAACAGTTTTGCATTTATTTATCATACACTAGGTTAGTTCTTTTGGAAAAGCCTTACACGCTAAGATGAAAATACCTAAAGATCGTTAAAAAGTACCGATAATCGCTCGAAAGTGCTCATACCTAAATTATGCGTAAACACAGATTACCTAATATTGGGTAATTGTATTGAAGATAAACGTTGAATATTACCGACTTCTGATCGTTACTTTTTACATAAAATTGGGTCTTTTTTGTAGTTTTATTTTACAGAATGCTTCGAAAATGACATGCAATTTTTTCAGTTTTTCCATTCGGATTAGTATTTCAAATTCTGCACTCAAGAGAAACAAATGTTCTAATGTATTACAGATATTTTTTAGTATTAAAAAATGGTTCAATAAAGGGTATGGATGAATCCAAGTAAAGCTAAAGTGAGGATAAACAGGCTACTTTATAAACTGCATGGAATTGGTCAATATCGTCATTATCGCCGATTTTCTGCTCTTTTAATCACCAATTACTTTGCTTAAACAGCTCGAAATTTTTTTTCCAAGAGCGCCGTCGACGACGTTTAACCTCACTTTAGAATTATGTACATGGATTCCTCCACCACGGAAATATTTTTTCTGCATCGACCCAACATTGATGCATTATTATTGAGAGAGACGGACGTCAAATTTGATTTCTCGGTGTCATTTTGTTTTCTCCCAACACAAAAAAAAAAAAAAATATTTGAAAGAAAAAATAAAATTTTTCCTGTTACAATGGAATAAATAATGATGTGGTGAGACGAGGGTGGGTTTTTTTTTTAAAATTTTGTTTTTTTTTCCGCCCGCCTCCGCATGGGGGTGTTTTGCCCCCCCCCGCGTCTCCGGGGGGAAAAAAGGAAAAATTTTCTGGCGTGATAAGAGGAGGGGCCAGAACAGTGGGTTTTTAAAAAAAATTTTTAAATGAAACGGAGTTACATTAGTGTTTGTGACTACTGCCTGCAAGAGTAACAATGTTGCACCCCGATGATAATCCATTGCTTCACGCAACGATCAGCTACACGCAAAAAAAACGCAGTAAAAACTACCATTTTGAGGGTTAAATTAAGCGCAAACACCAACAATTTTCAGCTGACTATAAATGCGTTTGATTTTACCATGCCTGCGATTAGATCGACCATGGTGCGGTTGATATAAATATGAGGTCTGTCAAATATACTACAAATGTTGAAGGTTACACCATAAACGTAGTAAATTTGACTGAAATTTCATGGTAGTTTAAAAGATAGGCATAGTCGGGTAAAATGGTAGTTTTTACTACAAGAATTTTTTCTGTGTACGTATTTTTATTTTTTTTTATTTTTTTTTAAATCAAAAAAAAATAAGATTATTTTTTTTTGTTTGCTGTGCTGGTAGAGATTTTTCACAAAGAGAAATCACACAAGAGGCAAAAAAAAAAAAAATATTATATAAAAGAAAAAATATATAATCAAATTTTTTTTTTTTTTTTAAAATTTTAAAAACAGAAAAAAAAAAAAAAAAAAAACCCCAAACACACACAAATTTTTTTTTGTGGGTCTTTTTTTTTAGAAAAAAAGTAATAGGTCAGACATTTAACGTATTTTTTTTCAAAAAATTTTTTTCTCTCTCGAATTTTTTTTTTTTTTTTTAAAAAAGGGGGTTAATCGTGTTTTGGGGTGCCGGAAGAAGTTTCCCTGGGGGTTTCTGTTTTTCAACATGTCTGTCGAACCAGGATTGAAAAGTCATGCTTATTGGACACCGGCTGCAAATGATGTAGACATGCGTGTGAGTGGTTCCAGAAATTACGGAAATTTATCTTTTTGTGGTGAGGTGTTTGAATGTGTCGGAGTGTATCTCTGAAGGTGTTTTCGCCCCTGTTAGAATAGTTAGGGAGTGTTTTTGAATGATTTGAAAAAAGTTACATCAACATACTTCCTAATATAAACAAATTAGCAGCAGATTTATAATGAATATAGATATAGGATTTATTTATTTATTATTTAAGTTGATGGTATGTCACCTTGTCTTCCCATTTTCCGATTTGCCTCAGCGTGGTGGGCAATGGATGCTCATGCTTATCTACTCTGAATCCTGGTTGGACAGATGTTGCTTCCCAAAAAGCTTTTCATAAGCAATCGAAATAAGAGTGATGAAGTAAGTCTCATACCAGCTTCCAGCGTGCAATCTACGGATTATTTAATTACTAACGCAACGCATTACAACACAAATATGATCACCTATCAAATATGTTTACTAAGAAACACCACAACTTTTTTGATGAACTATTTTGATTAATTGAGCTGGGAGTTAAATGTGGCTTTATTCCTCATCAACAATAATTTAGAAAACTCTGAAATTAATTCCTTTTATACAGTCACTATGTTCATTCCAAGTACCATGTTTGTCCTAAATCAGTTCTAGAACTGATAGAAACTTCTAAAAAAAGCGATTTTCACAATGAACAAGTTACTGCTATTCATTGTGATGAAAGGTTTGTGTCGAACTCACACCATGAACCTCTCCTATCTTTAAATGTTTGTGGTTTCCTGAACCAGCTAGAATTTGTGAAAATTCTTCAAGTTTCACAATTTCAATCGATCAATTGTTCTGTTATTCGTACAGAGCAAATTTCCAAAATATAGAGAAGAAACCCAAATTGACCATATGTGTTAAGGTAATGCAATTTTGTTTCTGCAGTCCGACAAATCTGACAAGCAAGGATGGTTCCAATCGTATCATAAATCACTCGTTGCACGCTCTTCTTTGATTCAATAGACGCACACAATGAGAAGTTCTGCTTAACCTCTCAAACTAAAAACGGATGGGCCAAAAGAAACATTGAATGAACATTGCATGAACTTCGGCGCCTGTGAATTGTATGCGTGTTCATCACTGCTTGCTTGAACAACTTATTGATTCGTTCGTTGGCTTCTGTTGGTGATTCATTTTCGTTTCCTGATTCGATTGTGTGCTAGTGCTCGAAGCTTCCGATCGGATCACTTGGTGATTGTGTGGTGCCACGTTCAAAGCAAAAATGAATCGGAAGCCGAAAAGCACAGTGTAGCCAGTAAATACAGCGGGAAAAACAGAAAATATGTAGCAACTAAATACCAAATGTTAATATGAAGTTGCATGTGTTCCTTTAGGCCAATATTTTTTGTTTTGGTAGATACTGATGATGGCACAGGTTACTTAGTTGGTAATGGTACGGCATTACCAACTCGGATGCAGTGGATTCCCTGTCCGGTACAGAAGGTTTTCCAGGTGTCACAAAACAAAACATGTATGCATTCTTGTTGAAATACGAATGCTTGTTCAACGAACGATAATCGATGATATGAATATTTAACCCTCGTCAATCGAAATCTCGATAACGATTCTTCTTGCATTTTATATGATATAAAATTCATAAGGTGTGCATAACACATTGTGTCAATAGTCCTGAAAAAAATTGAATTGTCACGATTTATCGGATACGTGTGACAGGAAAATTATTTAAAAAAATCTAATTGAGTAGGCTGATTTTTCCCAGACCGAACATACTTAACAAACCTTCCAACACTGTCATTCGAACTAAAAGACGAGAAATGATTCTGTTCAATTGAATGCTATGATCTCTCGTCTCCGAACATTATCATCAGGCGATCCTTCTGGGTCGTATTTTCATAGCCACTCAATCAACGAAGAGTGAATCACAAGTAGGCAGAGCTGTTGTCCATTCGGCTTGCGTGGTGGAATGAAGTAATCTACAAAAGTCTAATTTTGTTCACTCACTGAGTTCCTGCGTATGATGCCTTTACCAATACATTTATCGATGTGGTTGTTTCAAGCACGGATACGAATAAATAATTTTCGCCGATTTTTTCGGCAGTCACCAACACTGTTTCCCCCCCCCTCCTTATTTTTTTTTTTTTTTTTTAACAATTAATAGTGCTACTACCACCACAAAAACCATTCCCCGACTACAACAAAAACTACACCCCCCTCCCCACCCTAAAAAAAAAAAAAAAAACAACAACACCCCTTTCACACCCCCCCCCCCCCCCCCCACCCAAAAAAATTTTTTTTTTTCCCCCCAAAACCATTCTGTTTAACTATTCTCCCCGAGTATTTATTTCCCTTTTCCTTTGATATCTACTGAAGGCTGCGTGGGTTCCCCGTGTCATCTTAAGGTAGATACCAAATCCTCCATATCTCCAACGGTTGCATGGACTTGGCCAGGTCAGCGATCGAGGAGTGTATTTGTGGAGATTATTGCGTGAAAAAACGTATCAGTAACTGGTTCCGTTTCATGGTATCATGCAATATCTTCAACGAATTATTCCTCATCGTAGCTTCATCCACGAGGTGTGCAATCGTCAATGCTAATGCTAATGCTAATGAATACATTATTAATTGAGAGATTAATAAGAAAAATAATTAAGTTTTCGCTTGGTAAAATATGGCGACCGCGTTGCTTCAGTGACGAAAAGTTTATTCGATTTTGGGTAAAGAATAACGTTCAATATTAGAAAATAAACATTACCCAAATGTCAGTAAAAATTACTGTTGATTATCGTTTAATTTTACCGATATTTTGGGTATTGTCAACAATGCCTAATTTTAGGTAAAATAAATACCTAATTTTACGTTTACTCACCTTAGCGTGTACCAAAATTTTGAACGCTACACGGTCGGTTACAAAAACCCATTTGGGGTGTTAAAAAACACCCATTTTCGGTAAAATCAGTTTGTGTCACAAAATGAGTATTTATTCACCCATTGCAAGGAAGCCAGGTTCCCTCAAAATGGGTAAAAAATTACCAATTTTTGCATATAGATTATTTAGCAGTTTGGTAGGAGAGGTCGTAGTGTGCTGTGCTGGAGAAAAGGCACGAAACACTTTTGTGCTGTCATTTATTGGTCCATTCATACTTGTGTTTTACATGTATATTTTAACAAGTGCTTTCATGAATTTTCACTTAATTAGTCACAGTTAGTTACGCAATACCCCACATTGGATTTCATTATGGGACCCTTCTAATTTGAACGTTACCAGTGGCAGATCTTCTTGGATGTCATTGATGTTTGAGAAAATTATTATATTTTTTTTTCATCAGTGAAAAAGACGTATGACGAACTCCCATTGCAAAAAGGCTTACCCTCGTACCGTCGTGACTATAATAAACAATACAAGAATTCCATGAAATTGATTTAGGAGGACGAGAAGAACCGTTGGATTGGATTCGATTCAGATAAGTACCCATTTTTCATTTACCCATTTCCTTTTTTGTAATATTATTACAAAGGTTTCGTTAAAAAGCGTGTTATTAGATAGGTACTACGTGATAGTACTTATTTTCTCGACAAACTCCGAGGCCACGAACCATCATAGATCTTTGGTCAAATAACAATTGTTTGACATCCCGGTGATACGGTAATAGAGATGACTTTCATCTTTTAATGATTTTAATGAAGGAATAAGCATATTTTCTTAAGACCTTAAGGAGGAAAGTAAACCATTATTCCTTTTTTTTTGTAAAATAATCGCAGCAATTTCAGATGCATTCTAATCACATTCTACTCCCTATTAGCAGGGCGTCCTTTCTCTGGACAGACGGTCTCTAGTAACAACGGAAGTCCTACTAACCAAGTCCAACTTATTCGATGAGTCATGAAAATTATGGCAGAAGTTTTTATTTATTAACCACATAAATAAAGAGCCGTCAATACGTGTACATTTGAAATAGTTTGCTAATGCCAGGCCCTATTCGTATGGCTGTATGTGCGCTGTTGTTGGTTGCGGTCGGTTACGGAAAACATCTGAGCTCAAGCTCATGCTTATGAAAAAAAAATTCTCCAGTTGACTCATATCTGAGAGATAACAAATAAGATCTGACAGACACTTTCTTGAAAATCGGTTGATCAACAACAGTGAGATTTTAAACAAAACTATTTTCGAAACTTTAAGCTTAGCTGAAGACGCACTTAACGGAAACTAGCATAAATATATTTTAAATTTTCAAGATCATTTGGATAAGATTCTAGGCCTGTTGAAACCCATTTGTTTCCTAACGGATTTGTGTCTTTTGTTTTGTGTCCTTTGTGTTTTTTGTTTTCTTCAAGGTAAAGTTTTTCAGTTTAATTTTATTGGAATTTTGTTTTTCATTACATGTGTGTGTATGTATACGTGTGTGTAAGGGGAGGGGTTTCTGTGTATGTGTATTTGTGTGTGGGGGGCTCTCTCTCTCTCTCTCTCTCTCTCTCTCTCTCTCTCTCTCTCTTTTCTGTGTGTGTGACTTTGTCACGGTGCGGCGTTCATATTTTTTCAGAAAGCGAGTAATGGCGCTCTAACCATAAGCCGTAAAAGGCTAGAACAAGAGTTAGTGCTCATGTTCCAACCGACACACAAGCCGACAGAAAAGGCTTTCACCCTTAGGAGCATGGATATAAGGAGGAAACGCCTGTGTTCCAACCCAGAAAAGCGGACAACAAAGGAGTGCATTAACTTTCTTAGCTTCGTCACTCCCAACGACCTATATACATATAAATATTCATATGCTTTCTCGCCAAGGAAAGCCTCCCGCTTAATCCCATCCAACTTCCAACTCCAGGTGTCTATGAAGGTAGCATGAGTTCTCAGCATCTTCTTAAGTAGACATCTAATCAACACTTCCCTTCCATCCCTTGCTGATCATAAGGACCTGGCCAGGTGTTGTGCAGAGAGATCGATGGATGAAGAGCCTGTCACACACAAGGCAGCTCTTCTGGCGCTTCCATCGTCTCTACAACAGCCAACCCAGGATTATGTATGGTCGGAAAATGCTATGCTATGCTATGCTATAGATTATTTATAATTTTTTTTTTTTTTTATTTTTTTTTATTTATTTTTATTTATAAATAAAAAAAAAAAAAAAAAAAAATATTTTTTTTTTTTTTTTTTTTTTTTTTTTTTTTTATAAAAAAAAAGAAAAAAATTATTTCTTCTTCCCCCCCCCCCCCCCCCCCCCCCCCCCCCCCCACCCCCCCACCGCAAGAGTTTACAATATTAAATATACTAGTATACCATAAAAAAACAAAAAAAAAAAAAATAACAACACCACCACTTTTTTTTTAAAAATAAAACAAAAATATTTTTAATTTCCAACCCACAGGTTGTTAGTAAAGAATTCCGGAAAGGGTATTTTTACTGAGCGATCGTCAAACTAGTGATGAACTCGCAACTGTCAAAAATTACCGAACAACTCAGTAGCAATACCGAAGTTCAGTATAATTAACAGGAAAAAACTGTAGAAATGGAAGCATCGTTAGCTATCAAAAAGTACTGAACACATCATTAATCAATACCGAAGTTCAGTAAAATTTACAAAAACAACTGTTAAATTGTGAACGCTGCATAATTCTACACTGAAAATTAATTTTAGTTTATATTACGAAATCGAAGGTAGCACTGACGAATCCATTCGTTGTTTTCTGCAACGAAACTGATTTGTATGTTTTAAGAAGCTTCCTTCGTAATTAATGGCACACGCGCAACTGTCAATAGCACGAAGCATTTGTTGAAACAGAAAGAACATTCGTTCATTGGCCGGACCAATTTTTTTTGGCTGGACCTAGCCTCTTGTCACTACTCCAAGGATGTTCTGGAGTGGTACAAGCCAAATGGTGTCAATTTCGTGCCGAAGGATCTTAATCCCCCAAACTCTCCAGAGTTGCGGCCAATTGAAAAATATTGGGCTATAAGGAAGCACGAACTTCGTAACCATCCTAAAGTTGTCACTACAGAACAGGAAATGTTGAATTCATGGTTGAAAGCGGAAAAAATGTCGGTTCAAGCGTTGTACAAAATCTTATGCGTGGTATTAAGAAGAACTTCGGGCTTTTGGATTTGGTTAAGAAATACAGTGAAATAAAAATACCCAAACCAAGATTATACATTGTATTTTATTCCCTGAATATTTCATGACAATCGGTTGAGAGACTTGTTTTTGAGAACGGGTTTAAAGTGATGCAATTTAACTGTGGACACCCTTTATGCAGAGGGATAATGCAAAGGAAAACTGCCGTTTCCATATGAAAGAAAAGTGATAAAAAAAAAATGAAGCGCAGAATAATTGTCCGTTTATTGCCTTTATTATATGAAACTTTGTCGAACATTGAGTTTCATTATCCTTTCAAATGGATTCTTCAACTAATCCCGGACCCCACAAAAAAAAGCTAATTATGTAATTGACACCCATTTTGTTGGAGTGCTAAAAATTAGAACAATTTGAAAACATTTGAACTGTACTTACTAAAAAGCTCCTTTACTTCGACATCCGTAACAAGTTCATAAAAATTCAAAAGTTTATCTTAAACAGCTTCGCTTTAGCACGCAAAAATGGAAGAGGTTTGACAGGTGTGATATGTACTGAAGCGTTCAGTAAAGAACTCCAATGATTTTTACATTTTGCGTCAGTATTTATCATGTTTTTACTGAAAATCGGTAAAACATTTACTGAAGTATCAGTTAAAAATCAGTTTGTTTTCTTAATGAAAAACGACCAGTACACTGTGAGTGGCCCCAACAGCATGGAAGTTTATCATTGGGAAAACAAGATGATTTTTAATAAAGCTGCTAAGCCGATTTGGACCGATTTAAACCAACAGTAAGGTTTAAATCGGTCCAAATCGGCTTTGCAGCTTTATTAAAAATCATCTTGTTTTCCCAATGATAAACTTCCATCACGCTCCACAACCCCAACCCCCCCTCCCCCCCTTCCCCCCCCAATTATACCCCCCTCCAAAACAACCCCCCCCCCCCCACCACCACCCCTTTTCGTTCCCTTTCAATAAACCGAGAATCACATCAACATATTTCTTCCCTTTCCTTATTTGACCTGCACACTTAGATTTTTTTACAGTATACTGTAACTTTTTACCGAATATGAAACAGCTGAATATTCGGTAATCGATTCGGTAGTTTCAAAGGTTTTACATTACGTTCAGTAAATTTAACCTCGCTACTGAGCTGTCAAAATACACCGAAACGTTCTGTAAATTTTGCTGAACGATTGGTAACGCGCGCTGTCATATTTTCACCGAAAATAATGTAAAAAATTAACGGTTGCTCAGATGAATTTACAGGTTTGTTCGTAAAGGGGTTTTTATTGAATTTCATTCTTTATTTTTACATTCAGGATAATTAGTGTGATAAATTAAAATATTTTTTGCATTCATTCAAGGTCCATTGGTATTTATTCAAATCATTTCTTGTATGTATACATTTCGATCGAATGTCTGTTTAAAAAGCAACTGCTTTTGTTACTAATGAAATAAGCTGCCGATTTTTAATGAATGAAAGCTAATCGGTGGGCTTTTATTTATGAGGATTCCGCCTTACAGAAATATTGTCGTTGAATATTTACCTGCGTTCACTATATTATTCAATTAAAAGAGTTTTCCCGTATTGAAGTCGCGTCTCTCAGCCGTTTAGCATCACAGCTCGGATTTTGTGGCGTATTATTGCCAACGTTTTCAAGAAATCTGTAATATATGTGTGAATAAGAAACAATGGTAATCAGACATAATGTTGAACATACTATCGCTTAGGTTACCTTTTTGAATGCAATGGGAAAGCTCGTGATACCGGGTGAGAATTTTTCCTACCTCTATTTCTGGCACTTACTTTTGGTCGCACAGTGAAACTCAACAGTAGTGGCTAACAAGCAACTTTAAAATGTCAAGTTTGACAGCATGAAATAGATTTACAATCTGTTCGATACTTTTTTTACAGTTTGTTCTGCAAAAGATTAAATATACAGTACATTCGTCATTTGTTTTACAGTATTGCGGAACTGCAGCGTTTTACAGTTTCGATCGGTCGTTTTCTTTTACAATGTTCGGTAATTTTCAGTAAATTACAGAAATTCAGTATGTTTGATTGCTGGAATGTCATATTTTACAAAATGTTCGGTGAAATTTCGGTTTTACATACCGAATTCAGCAAAAAAAGTACCGAACAAAATTTTGGGAATTGCCGCGCCCGCTTTCCTTCATAATTTTTCCCCCCCCTTTTTTGTTTTTTTTTTTCCCCCCCAACCAAGGGGCCCCCCCGGCGCACATCTCCCCCCCTCCCAAAACGAAACATTACTGAACAGCAAATGATCAATGACAGTTCATTAGTTTACAAAGTACATCTGTAAAATTAATAACAATGTTCCGTGATATTTTCATACGAATTACCGAAAACATGTAGTTCCTTGATAGATATCTTTAAATGGAAGAACTTTTACAGATCATACAGTGGAAATTTTATTTTGCCGACCAAAATCGTAAAATTCTTTACCGAACATCAAAACTAGGATTTATTGTGTATGTACAACATATATCATTTTTCTTGCTTGCGTTGTTCCGAGGGTTATAGTTTCAAATATTATTAAGGTTTTTTATAAAATTAATAAACTGATACAAGCTACGCTTTCCACCAACAATGGTCAGGGAGTGCGTAAATCATTCGCTCCGATTTTGCTGACCTACTTTTATAACACAGTCGCTGCACAAAAATTGCTGTTAACAGTTGAACGCCATTATGAACTGAACAGTAAATTCTGTCATAATCGTTTACTCTGGTTAGATTTCACTGGTCGAATGAAAATTCTCACTCATTTCTTACTCACTTCTTACTCATTTTTTGACATCTCCATACCGACTACAAAGAATAGTGCAATCTGCTGTGTAGACTTAAAATAAAGTGATTTTGTATTTAATTTTCGCGTTTCTTTTTTCTTGGTATAACAGTTCAGCACGAATGCTGTTCCAATCTGAATTTTCGATTAACATTAGAATAGATCCACTGTGCATTTGCCGATCCCAAAACTCAATTGATTTGAACCGCTTTTTATCGACTTCACATTGACTTCAGGCCAATGGTCCACAACTTCGAATCAACGCTGTATTTAGCAACATTTTGCAACACTAGGCTATTTTTGCATTTTCCAAAAACAAAAAAAAAACAGAAACTGCATCCGTCGCCGCTGAATCATTGACAGCGACGAATTGCAGATCCAAAATTAAAGAAATCGCGACGGAAATAAAAAAAAAGAGTTGAAACGAAAACCTGCTTTTTAGGGACCACAGAGTAGAACGGAGAGCTCGTAAAATTAATTCCAAAACGATTCGAACAAAAAAAAAAAACAACCAAGGATTATAATTCTTGTAGCAGGAACCAAAACCATGCGGCGAAAGAGTGCACTGCTCAATAAAGAAGACAACATTGACAGATTTATGTCATTCCGGGGGTTTTGTTTCGGAGTCTTTCCGAGTGCATTTAATGTTTAGAAGTTTGAGAAAGGTATTGGATTAGCTGGAAGCTACTCTACAGTGGGAAACTCAATTCTTTGGAAGTTTAACGTTTCCGTCTTTAGGTTTCTCTGAGTCAGAATTTTTACTTTTAAGGGCTTACGCTGAAGCATTCTCGACGGCAGCCATTACCTCAACACTTAGAATCGATATAACTCAGATTCTGTACTAGATGTTGGATATTTAATCAAATCATACAATGCTTGCTGTGAGCAATCTGATGTGGTTCTATTCGATGTTCATTCACTCACAATCAAGATTTATCAATTTGAAATAGCGAGGTAAATTTGCGAGAGCGAGATAAAAGATAGGAAAAAATACACCTTAATCAACGACGAGGTTCTTAAAAGGTAGGATTGTCAGAATCCATCCAAAGCTGTCATCCGGGTGTTCGATTCCTTTTTTAGGCGATGGAAATTTACTTACTGGCCTACTAGGTCGTTCAGGCCGTTATTTAAAGCAGTGCCAGACTAATATCGTTATCAGTCTTATAGTTAGATTTATAATGGTAATGAAAGTACAAATTTGACTGTTTGTCTTTGCTCTTATTTGCCGATTAAGTCACGGTAAATGATTGTAAATGTTATTTCACGAAATCTGGTTCGTTCCAAACCGAACCGATTCAGATTTGTTTTTTTTTGCGTTTCTTTCCAAGCTTCTGACTTATAAAATATACTTTTCCAAACCATGAACCCCGCCGGTCGGTCGAAAGGAAGTGCAGCACGCGGCTTGTGTTTCCCATCTAGACGTTAGACCCGTTTTGTTTGTGATTTGAAAAGTCGATGCACTCGCTCCCACCGAGAATGCTGCACGCACGCACACAAAGATTTTGCGGTCATCATCGGCCGCTTTTCAAATGCGCGCATATGAGCGATTAGAATGCGGCGATGAGTCAGATAAGACTATAAAACTGGATAATTTACAACTTCGAGACAACAACAACAACAACAACGACGACGACGAATGACATAAGTGTGTGATGCCACCCAACTCTCATTCCCATTTCACTATCGGTTCGAAAATTCCTAAAGCAGTTAACCGCAACCAATCTTCCCTTCTCGAGCGTTAATAGGTTAGAAAGATAGAACGCATCTGTCGTCAGTCAGTTCGGTTCAGTGCGCACTTGACTTCCATCGCAACCAACCACCGCCACCACCACCACCATCATTTAACAGAATTTAGTTCAGGGTCATTGGAGTAAAAACAAGACTAGTAGTAATTTGAGAATGACCGAAAAAAATGACACGCACACATTCACGCAGTTCGAGTCAAAAAATAAGATTTGAGACAGAACACTCTGCGGCGAATGTGTGTGGGAGCAAAACAAGTTCGAATTTGGATTTGATTTTTAAAACGATTACTGTCTCGTTTAAACTGATTTAGCACAGAGTTTAAGGATTCATTCCCACACTTGGAGGATGCGTTAAAGCCTGAATAAAACCTTTACACGGCCAGTCCACCTTACTTAAAATTGAGTAAAATTAAACTCAATTTCGTCGGAGATTGACACGACCACAAATGGCCAAAATCCATCTGATTCAGGCGTGTGATGTTTACGATTGCGTCGACTTGTCAATCCAACTAAATTTTTCCTCAATTTTGAGTAACTTTCACCGAAGTTGAGTCGAATTTGACTCAAATTCGAGTTACGTGCACTGGCCGTGGAGATTTTCATTCATCGGAATCTCCCCTCTTACTCCCGGTTGACGGGACTGCTCAGTTCAATGATAAGCGATGTTTGCCACATGGGCTGAGGCGCTCAGTCGCCTACTGCCATGGTGTTTGTTTACGTTTTTTTTCTATGTTTGAAATTGATTTATCTACAGCTTAAACCAGCTTGGGTATTCCAATCGATATGGATGGGTTGGGACAATATTGATGGCGCGGAAGATTTCCACCCTCGTGCAGGTATAGTTTGTAAACAATATGAAATAGGTGATTTTAGAAACGGTTTCAAAGTACGTGGATGAGGGTGGATGTGTTAGAATGATTCATTCTGTTCATTCATAGGGTTGAACGTAAACAAGGGCAAGCCGTGTATGTTGCGCTGTGTGTGTTTTTTTTACGACGTTACGTTCTCAGGTGAAAAAGTTTTCCGAATGCAAGTTTACTTATTGTTGGGGAAGAAACCGGTTTTCGAATCAATGTTAAATACAACAGGTTCGTTAACAAATGGAGATTTGATTTCCTAACAAATTTTACTTATTTCATAGAGGAAATCTAGAGGTTGAAGAAATTCATTCACTGATTCGATCATGACCTCCTTCAATCAAACCAAAATGTCAAACCAACAGTAAGTGAATTTACAATTATTATGGACAGTAGAAAAGTAGTTGATTTTTCTGTAGCTATTTCTGTTTTCAACCATTACATTTGTCATATTCTCTAGATATTTAGAAGCAATTACTGGAAATATAAAATGTATAATTAATATAACGACTGTTCCAGAAAGTATAAGCACACCTTATTTTAACGGTCACTTTGAATATAATGAAATATTTCAACATGTTTTGGCTGCGTCCGTTTGTTTGCACATTTCTGAATGACATAGCATCAAAAAAGTGCTCAGTTTTGTGTTACCTATCAAAATGCGCGGTCTTACTCCGGAACAACGAAAAAGTATCGTGCACAAATGGTGCACTGTGAGCGGACTCTCCTTGAGAAAATTGGTGTAAGCGTCGGAGCGGTACGATCTGCGATGCGAAAATTTTGAGAACAGTGTACGTTTGAAGATGCGCCGAAGAGTGGTCGGAAATCCGGTCCTGTTAGTCCGGATATCGATAAAAAGATCAGGGATGCCTACAAGCGAAAACCAGCGACTTCCGTTCGGGATGTTGCGAAAAAACTAGGGACCTCGTCGAGTAACGTCATGCGTGCCAAAGAAAGACTTGGGCTAAAAACATACCGGAAGCAGAAAAAACCCAAAAGGAACCCAAAACAGGCCACGTCCGTGAAACCACGGCCCGCAAACTCTACGATTCGTTATTGTGTAGAAATTCTGGGTGTATAATAATGGACGATGAAGCGTATCTGAAACTAGATTACAAAACGCTTTCCGGACCACAATTCTATACTGTAAGCGAAGACAAAGACATTCCCGAAACGGAGAAGGCAATTTTTACCAAAAAATTCGGTAAGAAGGTTATGGTTTGGCAGGCAATATGCGAGTGTGGTAAAACATCTAGTCCGTACATCACAACGGAGACGATGAACACTCAGAAATACGTTAAGGAATGTCTCCAGAAGCGATTATTGCCGATGATCAGGCAGCACGAAGGTCAAGTAGTGTTTTGGCTTGATTTGGCGTCATGTCATTACGCAAAGGACACTTTAGAATGGTACAAAAGTCAAAATGTATGTTTCGTGCCGGAAGACATGAATCCGCTGAGCTGCCCGGAGGCACGGCCAATTGAGACTTTTTGGACTTTAACCAAAGCAAAGCTTCGAAAATTCATAAAACCAGCGGACGGCATCCAAAAAATTAAAAAAGATTGGCCAAAAGTGGTCAAAATGTTGGGAAGTACCACTGTGCAGAAGCTAATGGGTCATGTTCGAGGAAAAGTAAGGAGCCTTGGCTATGATTAAATATTTTGATTAAACGAGAGTTAAATATCATATAAAACACAAATACAAATATGATTTGCCAAATAAAATGATTAAAACTAAAAAAAACATCACTTTTTTGTTAATATGAAAGTGTGCTTATACTTTCTGGAACAGTCTATAATATGTTTTTATTTATTTATTTTTTTATTTTATGAAAATATCCAAGAAAATTTCTAAGTGTATATTTTTTATTCTATGAAATTCTCTTAACTCGCTACAATTTCTGCTCAGACGCAATTGTGGATTTTAAACATTGACATTTTCAAAAACTTATATTTACACACTTGGAAATAATGAATTTTACACGACATGTAATTCATGTTTGTAAAAAGTTGGGGAACGTAAAGACAGATTTCGTGTAAAATTATGTCTCCTGAAACTGACACATACGCAATTCGACGAAAGATGTGTTTGATTGAATTTATTTTCTCACCTCTTTCAACTCATTCTTGACGATTGCATGACACGCACACATTCATTGCTAATGACTATTGCATGTGTCGGTCTCAGGTGACAGAAATTTACATGACATTTTGTGTAGTGTATAAGAACAAAAGTTAGCCTTGCCCATCAACGATCTCTAGACTGATGAAAAACAAATAATTATAGCAGTCGCGTCACGAGCGGCCCCAACAAATATATCACGATCAAAGCCGCATCAATTTTTTAAAGTCCGAAAATTGATCCACGGAAATATCGAAAGTAAATAGTCGATTCGGAAAAAATCGATTTTTTTTTAAACAATATATGCACTCTAGAAACTGGTGACAGATAATGGAATATTCCTCTTTCTGTTGTTATTTTATGCATAAAGGGTGCCCCACATCAAATCGCATCACGAAAAAAAAAACGCTGTAGAAAATTACCTACCAACTACCAACATTTCATGTAAATTTCTGTCCCCTGAGACCGACACATGCAAGCGTCTTTAGCACATAGGAATGAGTTGAAAGAGGTGAGAAAATAAATTCAATCAAACACATCTTTCGTCGAATTGCGTATGTGTCAGTTTCAGGAGAAATAATTTTACAAAAAAATCTTTCTTCACGTTCCCCGACTTTTTACAAACATGAATTACGTGAATTAATTTCTAAGTGTGCAGTTGACCAATCCTTTTCAAACTTTCAGACAGTAAAATATAACCCATTAGTAAGCTTTTGGCATATTTATTTCATACACTCAGCGAAACAAAAATAGCACCACCATGTTTTTTCGTAATATTTTTAAAATGTTCATTCGCTTAACGCTAATTTCACCTTACGGTGCATCAGTATTCTACTACACGTCTGTCTGATTAGTTGTTCTGGAAATTTTGGGGACTATTCACATTAAGCTGAGAAATTCATAAAATACCATGCGAAACATAAATAGCACCACCCTGGTTAAAAATCACCTTGGCTCTTACTTGACAGGTATTTGTTTTGATTTGCATTCAAACCGATTGAAGGTTAAGTTTTCTTCAAATTGTAGTGAGATCGGATTTTTTCCCCTGTTATTTTACGGCAATGGGTCGATCCAAGCATCTGACGTACGAGGAAAAGGTAAAAATCAGGGCCTACCGCGATGCAGGCCTCTTGAATCGTAAAATCGGTCGAAAACTCTTTCGATCACACACGGTTATCGGAAGCTTCTTGAAAAATGGCGATAAGAGTGGCCGCATCGAGAAACGCGGGAAGAAAAGTAAGCTTTCAGCTATGGATGAACGGAAAATATGTAGAATTGCAACGAACCAGAAAAGAACAGCGTCACAAATCCGTGCAGAATTGGAGCTTCCGGTGACTATGCGTCGTGTACAACAGATTTTGTCCAGCAGCGATAACTTGGAGTGGCGTAAGAGACTCGGAAAACCCAACCTTACAGAACGGCACAAGTTGAATCGGTTCAATTTCGCTAAGAAGTACATTTCCTGGACCGATGAATGAAAAAACGTGCTCTTTTCGGACGAAAAAAAGTTCAACTTGGACGGACCAGACGGATGGCAGTACTACTGGAGGGATTTGCCCGGACCCGGATGTTAAAATGAGCAGGAACTTTGATGGTGGTACCCTGATGGTTTGGGGAGCATTTTCCTTCCGAGGCAAGCTTCCATTGGCGTGGATTTCAACAAAAATTAAATCGGAGGATTACATAAAAATGCTGGAGATAAGTTTGATTGAACACGGCGAGTCATTGATGGGTCCAGATTTTGTTTCCCAACAAGATAATGCTACAATCCATAACTCAAAACAGACTAAAGCGAGGTTTTCCGATAAAAATATCGAGGCTCTCGAGTGGCCAGTTTGCTCTCCGGATCTAAACCCCATCGAAAACCTTTGGTCGATACTTGCTCGCCGCGTTTACGAAACTGGGAAGCAATTCAACAACGTAAATATGCTGAAAACCCGAGTTCTAGAATGCTGGGAGCAGATTGAGCAGGATACTCTTGAAGAAATTCGTGGTTTTGTCCTCGAAATCGCGACTGACTGAAGTTATTCGTAACAACGGTTCCTATACACATCTGTACAACATCTGGCTGCAGCCTTTTCTGTCCGGAAATCTACTTTTTCTTCATGTCTTCCTCAGATTTGACCACCTCCTTGGGATGCTTTCGTAGTGCCTGCTTCATAATAGCCCAGTATTTTCCGATGGGCCTTGTTTCCGGTGCGTTGGGGGGGTGAGTTCAAGTCCTTGGGAACGAAAGTGACCCCATTGGCTTCGTACCACTCCAGGACAACATTTGAATAGTGGCACGAAACTAGATCTGGCCAGAAGATCGTAGGGCCCTCGGGTATTGTGGTTTTGTGAGATGCGGAGGGCCCGTTTAGGAACTCAGAGTATCGTATCACTGGGGTTTGTCATAGGTGGGTTTGTTCAGAATAAAAGAGGTGTACTGGCGGGCTGTGCCGCAATTTACGCTTAGACGAGGCTAGAAACAGTTTGTAGACGCCTGACATCAAGTAGTTAAGGGACACGACAGGAGGTGCACTTTTCATTGGCGTGGCAATTCTTTCATTGTTGTTTATTCATTGATTGTCATTAACTAAACACAAAACATACCTAAATTGCAATTCTAATTCTAATTCTAATATTAATTATAATTTAAATATGTGTGGTTTACGCCAGCCGACTTTCAAATTATAGCAAATCATAGAGAGATGTTACTTTGATATAGTAACTTGCAGCGTAAAAACAACATTAAATTAACAGTGGCATCTCAAATAGCCTGGTCACATTGATACGAACTACAGGGAATGGCTTTCTCTATCTTTTCGGGATTGGCCGTATATCATTGTAATGCGAAATTGTAAATTAACGATTTTATGATTTTCTTTTTTGCAGTATTTTAAACCGGTCCAAAACGCCCTACCTTAACCACCTACCCTAACCTATCCTTGTTCCTTCCCATGGAGTTCATATGGTCTGAATAGACTAGTTCGCCATTACCCCTCCTTCATCATCGGCTTTTGACTGACTTGCGCTCTTATTGCCCCACCAAACGCTGCAAAATGAAAATGAATATCTTGGCTCATTCTCGAAGTGTGTCGCAACGTGTGTTCTGACTTCTAATCTCTTTTCTCTTTCAAGCGCATTTAAACTGTAGGACTTGCTGTCAGCCAAACGTTTCCCTATCAAAACAATTTACATTCGTCCTATGCGTTTGAAAGAAAGGGGATTAGACATTAGAAAACCTAATAACCTAATAATTAATCTCTCTCGTTCACTTTTTCGCTTTGGTGGTGATACTGAGGTCATATTCATCGCCCAGTTCCAACAATTTTATTTGCGAATTAACACTCATCGTATTTCGACAGCCGTTTTTTTTTTAAATTATAAAAAGCGATACCAGTGTAGCATTACCACAATAACCGAAAACGGCTTTAAATCAAATATTTAGCTATCTTGTTGGAATTCTCCTTTATTGTTATTTGGTACAAGCAAGGATGCTTCGAAATCACCTTATCCCGTTTTGTCGTTTTGGCTACGCGCTTCATTTTTTTTTTTTTTTTTTTTGGCAGGGGGTGTGTATTTTCTTTGTTCAATATTTCTTCCTCTGTTAACTATTCATACTGACTGTCAAAACATCAAATATTCGAGCACATCAATAGGTCATTGCACGATGGCGTCATCAATGCAGTTTTGACAGTTCAGGGAGCTTGTTTACGTGGACTTAGGATATTTTCGGTAAGATCGATTTGAGATTTTGTGATCTAAATTTATTTAGATTATCATACATCATACAGAATCCAGAAAAAATGTCAAGCCAGAAAAAAGTCAAAAAAGTCAAAATTTCGCACACCCCACAACCCCCACCTCCAAAAAAGATAATTTGTCCCTGTTTATATACAAAAAAAAAAAAAATTTCGCAACTCGCCTCCCCTTTTTTCTTTTTTTCTTCTTCTCCAATCAAACAAAAAAACCCCCCCCCACACAAACCAAAAAATTTTTTTCCCCCCCGCCGAAAAGAAGATAAAGAGAGAAATTATTTTCCCCACCAAAAAAAAGGTTTCCACTCACCAAAAAAACAATATTTTTTTTGACCCCCAAAAAACCCTCCTAAACCCGGAAATTTTTAACATTTGGTCCGAAAAAACCGGGAATTTGAAAATGAAAATTAAGTGGCCACCCTGTATTATGTTTTGTTATTTCAAATAATTACGTTCAATGTTATTACGTTTTAATGTAATAACAGAACATAATATGACAAAAACAGAAATCTATAATCCCTAGAAGAAGGCGAAATACAATACGCCGAAACGTCGGAAAATAGAAAATTATCTGTTTCCATTATTTATAAAAACTGAAAGCCAAAGAAATCATCACAGCAAAAATAAAAAAATACACAAAAAAATCATAAAATAAAAAAAAAAAAAACATAAACACAACAAAAAAATAAAAAAAACACACAAAACAAATTATTCCAACTATCCCTATAAATTTTTTTTTTTTCTTTTTCCCCCCCTCCCGCTATGGAAAAAAAAAAAAAACAACAACCACCCCCCACCCCCACCGCCCCCCCCCTACCCTACCTTTTCGCCTCTACGGGACACCCCGCACCCCCCCCCCCCTATATTTTCAAACCCCCCAAAAAAAAAAAAAAAAACAACAACACCCACCCCCCCCCCCCCAAACAAAAAAAAAAAAAAACACCGAAAAGACCCCAGCCCCAAGGGGGATTTTTTCCCCCGTGAATATCGGTTTGCATCGCACCCGCCACCGACCGCGCCACTCGATGGAAATGTGTAACTTTCGCCACATTGTTCCGATGCATCTCCAGCGCTCTGCAATTTTGCATCGCCGCTGCCGCCGCGAGAAATCAGAGGAATGCAGCACTTGTTCGGCCCGCTACTGCTGGACGTATTTGTGTAGAAATCATTCACACATGCATGAACAACGCGAAGAAAAAAAAAGCATAAGCCCTGCGGTGCACTTGAAATAACTTCTCTGCAAACAGTGTACAACCAGTTCTTTCTCTTCTTTTCATAGCATCGATGCCTCTTGCACTTTCTTTCACATGAATCGAGTGAAGAAATGGGTCTGCTGCAGAAACAACAAAAAACGACAACACGAACAATATGTGTGACCGGGTACCACTTGCGCCTTTCTCCCCAACATCATCATCGTAGTAGTCATCGTCGTCGAATAGTGAGTCAGAGTCAAGGAAAAGTGCCAGGCCAAAGTCAGAACCCAGAGCCGAGTGTCGGAAACCGAACCAGACCCAGGCCAACATAAGAGAGGCAAAGCAGATAGATACCTACCCTACATGCATCGTCACTGCTTGTACCAGTGGTATAGGTCATGCACACGACGCCGACGACGACGGCAAAAAAGTTTATAACCCTCCTCTCGGAAACTCCTCGTCCGATCCCACGCCCATAGGCGGCCTAGCAGCTTTCTCCTCGCTTGTCTGTCTGAGCCGCATTGAACATGATGCGAAAAGGGTGTGCAGAAATTCGGGCTGAACGGGGGTGGAAAAAATCGATCATTTTATGTTTCTGGTTCCATGGTATATTTTTGCGGCCAGTGCCGAATCCGTGGAATTTGAAATAAATGTTCAAAAGTCGATTTTGAAGCGTTAGTCTTTCAACCATTCAATTGAAAACGAGTCAATTTAAAGTTTTTCGGAAAACAGCGCCCCGCCAGGCACCAGGTCTCGATGGATGGGATGAAGCTGGGACGAGAAACGAGATCATGCCGGAGATAGGGCACGGCTGGGAAACGGGCTGAGAACCGCCGACAGAGGGCACTGTGCGTCCTTGACTCATGCAATAGATTACGTTGTTCGTCGTCGGTGCTGTTGCTACGTTTGTATGCACATGCACATTTGCATCCCTGATGGTGCTGCACTTGTGCAGTTCATGCAGTGAGAGTTGCCGAGAGAATGGAAATGAGAGGGAGACGGCGCGGCGAACGCTCACGATTCTGTGCCTCGTGGGTTCAATATAAATATAGGATTATTTTATGATTCTATAACATGAAGCTAAGGAGGCAGAGCCGCTTCGGTGCAAGCGTGAGAGGCAATGTGCATCGTCGCCGCCGCCGCTGCTGTTGCTGTTACTGCAATGCTCGGTATTCTACGAGTGCTATCGATTCATGATGTTGGTTGAGGAAGCCAGGGTTACTCTGTGGGTTGACTCTCGAATACAATTTTGAATACAAACACGCGGACATATGGAAAAGGAACAACTAGTACTGCAAATGCTGGTGGAATATATTGCTAGTTGGACTCCAACTCCGAATCCCAAGACGGCAGAACGAAACGAAAATTAGTGCTTTTAATTGTGATTTTAGGATTAAATATGAAATTAGTAACCATCACAACTTGCCATCACTTCGTTATAATCTTGCGATTACAGTAAGTCAGTTTTCGAAAAAAAAATATCGGAGAAACCAGGGAATATTCCACATGACGCAATATTTTTACATGAATTAAGTTCTAGTTTCTAATGATTTTTTCAGCAGAAATTTATGCTTTGAGCGATTTCTTCACATTAAAAAACTTGTTTAGCAAGAGATTTGAAGACGCTTTGAAGAAATTTGGAAGAGGTTTTAAAATAGTTCCTCAAAGATCTTCAAAGAAGTTCGGAAGAAGAATTTCAAACGAATGCAGAAGAAATCAAGAAATTCAAATAAATTTAAAAAACATTGAAATAAACATCAGCTGGAAATTAGAACCAGCTTCAAATAAGCATAAAAAGAACTTCAAAGATGCCAGGAAAGAATTCCCAAAACTTTAAAAACTTTCAAAAAATCAAAATATTTAAATGATTTTTCAAAGAATTTCGAGAAAGAACAACATAAATTTCAAAAAAGTTCTAAAGAAGTCTGGCAGAAGTTTGAAGAAATATGACAAAGTTCAGGCTGAACTTTTCAAAAGTTCCGAAATCATCAAAACTTCGACTGCAAAAATATCAGAAGGAAGTTCAGGTCACGAAATTTCAACAGAAAATTCTAAGATGTTCAGAAATAACGTTTTTCTTTTTATTTTTCGTTAAGTAACTTCAGATGAAAGCATGGGCATAAGCATGATTATCCACCGGAGGTTGCTTCGCGATTATTGCCAGCTCAGCTGTTTTTTCTCTGTCTATCTGACTTTTTACGTCCCACTGGGCTTTGCCTACCGCTCAAAAAATTTTCTTCGAAGAACTTCCGCAGTTTTTAAAGCGATATTTAAAAATCCATGGCATCCAATCGTAAAGTGTGTGTCAAATTTTACGCTTATGCTCCAGAGCAGTCGAACGAACTTTCCACTCGAAAAGCCATTCGACTATTTCGGTTATCGACTAAAGGGTGTACTGATCAAAATTTGGTCAAACAGTAATGTGTGTGAGTCGATCAAAGTTTTTATTAGTAACTCAAATTCTTTTTCTTTTTCAAGTTCAGTTAATACAGAATACAGGAGAAATATTCAGCTAAGCTTCCTTTTTACCGAATGCAAATCGCCGGGTCTTTCTTTTAACACCTGCCATAAGATTTTGTACAGTCTCCTTGTCCACTTTATTCGCCGCAGCACGCCAGTTTGCCTTGAACTGTTTCTCGCTCACAACAGCTTTTTGAGTCTTCTTAAGGTTCCGCTTGACGATGGCCCAATATTGTTCGATTGGGCGGAGCTCTGGCGTGTTGGGATGGTTCTTGTCCTTGGGCACCACTTGAACGTTGTTGGCAGCATACCACTTCATGGACTTTGTTCCGTAATGGCACGATGCCAAATCCGGTCAAAATAGAACGGAACAATTGTGTCGCTTCAGGAAAGGCAGTAGACGTTTTTGTAGGCACTCGCTCAGAGAAATTTCCTGGTTGACGGTTCCGGACGCAATGTAAACGTTGCTCTTCCAGCAACAGCTACAGAAAGCCGGCCACACCAGATATTTCTTCGCGAACTTTGACAGTTTAATGTGCTTGAAAATATCTGCCACCTTTCCCCGTCCGGTTGCCGTATAAAATTCCTGTCCAGGACGCTGTTTAAAGTCTGCCTTGACGTAAGTTTCATCGTCCTGTAACACGCAATCAAACTTCGTCAGTATCGTCGTGTACAACTTTCACGATCGTGCTTTGGCCGACGTGTTTTGTTCATCGTCGTTATTTGGAGTCAACTTTCTTGTATGTCGATAGTCCAGCCCGTGTTTTAGCTCTATCCACGGTTGAAGGCGTCACTCCCAGCTTCTTTGCGACATCTCGGACGGAGAGGTTCGGGTTCCGCTCGAAACAGCGGGCAACTCTTTTTGTCGTCGCTGTGGCCTCCGGCTTTCGATTTCTCTCCGATCCAGCTTTCCTGGCTGTCGACAAACGTTCACCGAACACTTTTAATACGTTGGTAACAGCTGATTTAGCCAAATTCAACAATTTAGCCAAGTTGGCGTGAGAGGAGTTTGGATTTTCGCCATGCACGTGCAAAATTTTAATGCGTTGCTTCTTTTCCTTCCACGACATTTTGATAACTGAAGTGCTTATCTCAAAATCAAAATAGATGTAGCGTGATGCTACACGTACATATCTTCAAAATGAGGGGTATGCAACATTTTTTAATGCACGATAAATGGAAATGCGTCAAGTTTAAGTCGACCAAATTTTGATCGAAACACCATTTATTTCGGTTATCGAAATATTAATCGATATTATAAATATTTCGAATATCTTTAAAAGAAACCTCAAAAAGTCCGGAATGAGTGTCATAGAATCATAATAAACAACTTGGAAGACATTTTTGTTTGTTGGGTTTTTTTTAATTATTTAAAAAGAAACTTAAACTAAGCAGACAAGAAACATCAATGAAGGTTTGAAGAAATTTCGAGAAAGCTCCAAAAACAACGACTTTTAGATGAAACTTTAATTTATGAAAGATTTTAACTAATTTCATAAAACACGTTTTAAAACAAGGAGAAGAATTCAAAGAAGTTTAATACAAAATTTATCAAATGGTTGGAATAAAAACGATAGAATATAACTCATTTAACTCCAGAAACTTTGAAAAAGTCTAGAAGAAACTTCGAAAAAGTTCAAAAGTTAATGAAGTGTACTTCCGAGAAACATTGAAGAAATAGAAAGAGAGAAAAGATGGTACATTTAAAAGTTTCTAAAGAATTCAAAACAAGTTAAGTGAAAATTTCATTGGATTAGGATGTAACTTGAAATCAGTTTAGAAAAAAAAAAACAAATAACTTCAAACAGCTCAAAAAAAACTTCAGTATAATTCAGCAGGAACATGAAAATAGTTCTGGAGGAATTCAAATAATTTCAAATTGGTTCGAAAAGGACTGTATTGATCTTAACAAGAAACTTCACAGGAAGAATCCTCAAGGAAGCGTTAGGGAACCTTAGAGCTGTTAAAAAAGGAAAACTTTAAAAATACAAAAATCCAGGTAGTTCTGAAGATATGTGAATTTTATACATAAGGAATTTAAAAACGTAAAAACTTCATAATGTTTGACAATGAAATTAATTGAGATTCCCTGTCATGTAAAAAAAATAGGTGGTACTTTTTGAAGGTTCATAATCATTTTCATGTTTTCCAGATATAAGTTCTATTTTTCAAATACAGGGGACGTACCCCCGGGGACGTTCCGGCGGTTCCAAGAGTGGCCAATGTATCCAATGGCCTTCTGAAGTTTATCAATATCATATTTATGAAAAATCATGAAGATAAAGCTGCCGCACGGCATGTTTTTGGATAAATGCCTAACTGGTCCCTATACAGGTTCCCCCGGGAACGTTCTGGTGATTCCGGGATTGGCCAATGTGGTCAAGAATCCATTTTAAGTTTATAATAAGTTTTGTGATGAAAAACCAAGAAGAAAGAGCTGTCACATGGCATGTTTTGAGTTAAATAAAGAGTTAACCGCATCCAGGACCTTTAATCAGAACCTGTTTCACGGAAATGGCCATATTTCGGTCAATATAAGGCCGATTCCTGTAATCGACAATTCATTCGCTTGGAAAAAGATTTGTCTTTACGTGTATTTACTGAAAAAAATTGTTTGACAACGGCATCCTGTACAAAATCTCATCACAAATTCAACATGTGAGATAGCCTCTCCGGAAACCCGGAACAACTCCGGTGTCCGGGGGTCATAGCCAGTTATGTTACCGAGATATAAAACTACATTAATTTTTCAGTCGAATGCTTCTTGACGAAATTAAATCGGATAATATTTCATGTAGTTAGAGCTTCATGTTGACAAAGTTGATCAAAAATTTGCTGTAATCGATCATTTAGTCTATCCCCTGTAAGTTCATAGTAACTTCTATTAAAAGTTTAGAATGATCCTCATTGAAGATTAGAAAGAATCTAAGTTGAGTTAAAATTCAGATGGAACTTAAATTAAGTTCAGTATGCTTTTCCATGAACTGCATAGGAAATTTCAAACAAATTTATAGGGAACTTCAAAGAAGGATTGGTTCAGATAGAACTTCAAAAAATTTCCGAAAAAACCTCAAAAACATTCAGAAGAAACTTTCCTTTGAAATTGAATGAAAAAAAAATTGAAAATGGAATGAAATTCAATTTGTTGAAAATTGAAATGGAATGAAATTCAAAGATGTTCGGGAAAATTTAGAAGAGCTTCAGAACGATCTTCAAAGAAGTTTATAAAGAGCTTCAAACAAGTTTCAGAAGGAACTTTGAAGGGGTGCAGATAACAACTTTAAAGAAGTTTAGAAGCATCTTCAAAGAAGTTCAGAAGGAATGTCAAGGATGTTCAAAAGAACCTACAAAAAACAAATCAGAAGGAATTTCAAAGAAGTTTCGAAGGAACTTTTAAGAAGTTTATAAAGAACTTCAAGGAAGTTCAGAATGAACTTTGAAGAGGTTCAAAAAAACCTTAATGAAGTTCAGAAAGATCTTCAAATAAGTTCAGAGTTAACTTCAAAAAGTTAAAAACAACCTTAAGTTAGTTCAGAGGGAACTTTTGAGAAGCTTTAAAAGAACCTTCAAAAAACAAATCAGAAGGAATTTCAAAAAACAAATCAGAAGGAACTTTAAAGAAGTTTCGAAGAAACTTTAAATATGTTTATAAAGAACTTCTAGGTAGTTCAGAACGAACTTTGAAGAGGTTCAAAAAAACCTTAATGAAGTTCAGAAGGATCTTCAAATAAGTTTAGAAGTACCTTCAAAAAGCTAAAAACAACCTTAAGTTACTTCAGAGGGAACTTTTGAGAAGCTTCAAAAGAACCTTCAAAAAGCAAATCAGAAGGATAGTCAAAGAAGTTTCGAAGGAACTTTAAAGAAGTTTATAAAGAACTTCAATGAAGTTCAGAACGAACTTTGAAGAGGTTCAAAAAAACCTTAAAAAAGTTCAGAAGGATCTTCAAATAAGTTTAGAAGTAACTTTAAAAAGCTAAAAACAATTTTAAGTTACTTCAGAGGAAACTTTTGAGAAGCTTCAAAAGAACCTTAAAAAAACAAATCAGAAGGAATTTCAAAGAAGTTTCGAAGAAACTTTAAAGAAGTTTATAAAGAACTTCAATGAAGTTCAGAACGAACTTTGAAGAGGTTCAAAAAAACCTTAATGAAGTTCAGAAGGATCTTCAAATAAGTTTATAAGTAACTTCAAAAAGTTAAAAACAACCTTAAGTTACTTCAGAGAGAACTTTTGAGAAGCTTCAAAAGAACCTTCAAAAAACAAATCAGAAGGAATGTCAAAGAAGTTTCGAAGGAACTTTAAAGAAGTTAATAAAGAACTTCAATGAAGATCAGAACTCAAAAAAACCTTGGAGTTCAGAAGATCTGCAAATAAGTGCAGAAGTAACTTCAAAAAGTTAAAAACGACCCTAAGTTACTTCAGAGGGAACTTGAAATAAGTTTAGAAGGATCTTCAAATACGTTCAGAAGAAACTTCAAATATGTTCAGAAGAAACTTGAAATAAGTTCAGAAGGAGTTTAAAAGAAATTCAGAAGGGACTTCAAATAAGTTTGCAAGGAATTCTAAGATTATCCTAAGAAACTTCGAAGAAATTCGGAAAGAACATTCATGAAGTTCAGAAGAACTATAAAGAAAATCAGAAAGAACTTCAGAGAAATTAAAAATAATCTTCAAAAAAAAGTTCAGATAGAACTTCAATGTGGTTCAGAAGAAACATTGAAGAAGTTCAGAAAGCACATCAATAAAGTTCATAACTAATTTCGAAGAAAGTCAGAAGGAATTCAAATTTTTAAGGAACTTCAGACGGGACTTCAAAAAAGTTCAGAAGGTCCTTCGAAGAAGTTTAGTAGCAACTTCAAAGGAAACTCAGAAGGAACAAGTTCAGAAGAAACTTCGAAGAAGTTTAGAAGGAACTTCAAAAAAGTTCATAAAGCACTTCAATGAAAAGCAGAATAGACTTTAAAGAGGTTTAGAAAAAAAAAAACTTCAAAGAAGTTTTAAAAGATCTCCAAAAAAGTACAAGACGAACTTGATAAGAAGATCAGCATTTTTTTTAAAGAAGTTCATAAAACTTTCAAAAAAGTTCAAAAGGAACTTCAAAAAAGTTCAGAACAAACATCAAAGAAGTCTGCAAGGAATTCTAAGATGATCAAAAGAAAGTTCGAAGAAATTCAGAAGGAACTTTCATGAAGTTCAGAAGAACATTGAAGATTTTCAGAAAAAAATTCAGAGAATTTAAAAATATTCTTCAAAAAAATTTCAGAAAGAACTTCAATGAGGTTCAGAAGGAACTTTGAAGAGGTACAGAAGACACATCAATAGCGTTCATAAGAAATTGAGCATGAGCATGAGCATGATTGACATAACGTTCATAAGAAATTTCGAAGAAATTCAGAAGGAATTTAAATTTTTAAGGAACATCAAGGAACTTCAGACGGGACTTCAAAAAAGTTCGGAAGATACTTCGAAGAAGTTTAGTAGCAACTTCAAAGGAAACTCAGAACGAACAAGTTCAGAAGAAACTTCGAAGAAGTTTAGAAGGAAATTCAAAGAAGTTCATAAAGCACTTCAATAAAGAGCAGAAGAAAGTTTGAAGAGGTTTAGAAAAAGCTTCAAAGAAGTTTAAGAGGATCTCCAAAAAAGTACAAGAGGAACTTCAGAAGAAGATCAGAATTTTTTAAAGAAGTTCAAAAAAGCTTCCAAAAAAGTTCAAAAGGAACTTCAAAAAAGTTCAGAAAAAACTTCAAAGAAGTTTGCAAGGAATTATAAGATGATCAAAAGAAACTTCGAAGAAATGCAGAAGGAACATTAATGAAGTTCCGGAAAACTTCAAAGATTTTCAGAAAGAACTTCAAAGAAATAAAAAATAATCTTCCATAAAGTTCAGAAAAAACTTCAATGCGGTTCAAAAGGAACTTTAAAGAAGTCCAGAAGGCTCATCAATGAAGTCCATAAGAAACTTCGAATAAAGGAAGTTAAATGAATTTTATAAGGAACATCAAAAAAGCTCTGACGGAATTTCAAAGAAGTTCAGGAGGTACTTCGAAAAAGTTTAGAAGAAACAAAGGAAACTTAGAAGGAATATCAAACAAGTTCAAGAGAACTTTCCATAAAGTTTAGATGGAACTTCAAAAAAGTTCATAAAGCACTTTAAAGAATTGCAAAGACGAGAGAAAAGGTCTTAATTTAAGGTACTTTTTCCAACTGTGTATGAACGTGTAAGGTTCTCTTCGGTTTTCGAATGTGTCCTTCGTCTTTTATTAAATGCGATCCAAATGAAACAACAGGTCATCTACGGAAGCTTGGCGTAAATTGTTCGAATTTGACAGCCTTTTCCCCTGCCACCCCAGGTTGCAACGAATGGATTTTTTGTCTCTTGAGTTAGCAAAGATTTTATCGTACTGCCTCTAACAACTCATTCTCCCTTTTTGGCTCATTAACAACGTTGTCTAAGATGAGCTCGTTTGATAGAACCGTTGGTTTGAAACAGTCTAATTTATAGCTTCAACCACATGGAATTGTCGTGTTTTTGAGGAGATGGACTCGCTTGTAGAATCTGTTTTATTTTTCTCTTTGATTGATATTCTTGCAAAGCACGTTACAAAAAATGTTAAAAGGCAAGACTGATCTCAGTGCAGGTACGTGGATACGATTTGTAAAATTGAAAAATCATAAACGATAGAATTACTAACTTACTTACACTGGTCCAACGTCACATTAGAACCAGAATGTTTCGTCAAGAAACTCAGTTGAGGGCCGCTTGTCTCTAGTTCCTCAAGTGTGCTAAACTTCAGAGATCTTGCTCCTCTTGTTCTAACCACAGATCCAGTTATATTTGGGAAGAATCAGTTTAAAGTTTGATTTTATAAGGGTTTTGTAGACACTTGTATAATGCTTCAAAACCTCGATGAAATTGGCAACGTTGCTTGAGTAAATAACCCTTTTTTCATAACTCCTTTAATTTTAATAATTTTAATACATATGTGTTTTACAGTTTGCCTAACTACATTTCCTTTTATCTCTTTTCAGGTAAAACCTTTCAACTCCAAATAATACGGATTCGTGAGTAATATTGCAAATAGCTGTTCCCTCTGGTAATACTGAAAGTTTTTCAAATATTGATTTGATTCAAGTTTTATATTAGCGAGAGGTTTTTCACATTTAATCAAATTCATGGAGAGTAACCTTTATTATTTGGTTGTCTGAAATCAGAGTGAGCGGAACTCGACGAAATTTTCTTGAAAGTCATATTGCCCATTTTCATGTGTCGGTCCCAGGACAAGAACGTCCTAGCAACACACTTGTTGCAAAACGGTTGAAGTAACTTCTATGTGACTCAACTAAGTCGCTATCAAGTCACTGCAACCGATTTTGACGGTTATGTGTTGCTTGGACGTAAATTAGAAAACTGGGAAAATTTAAATTAACACTTCACTTGATCACTTTAAAAAAAAATAAAAATTAAAAACTGAAACACTTTTCCAAACTATCACTATCATTATCAGCCTATTTTGCCTGCAATTCACAGATTTCTTTCCGTCAATTTTTGTTTTAAAGTGTTTAAGTGAAGTGTTAGTTCAAATTTTCCTAGTTTTACAATTATAATTCTTCTATTAATGCGCTCGTAAAAGTGTTTTTAAAAAGCGTTTTTTTTTCTAAAAAAAAGAAGAAGAAAGTTTACCTTACTTTTCGTACTGTGAAAGTAAATTACTCATTTCGATTTCTTCTCATTTGATTTTCTAGTTTTAAAACGTTAAAAAATCAATCTTAACACTATTAATGTCTGAAATTTCAACCTAACAAACACAACTTAGGAATGTCATTAGTAAAATGTTTGACCTAACCTTAAATCAACAAGCTCTGCCAAACAACCAAAAAAAAACAAGATGCCAGTCGGTCATCCGTTTATGACTGCCCATTCCAAACTAGGTTTTATTATATTGTTAATCACTCGTCTACAATTAAAGCAGCTAAAAGCTTACGCAACATTTCGGCCCACAAACAGCCAATTCGACGTCACGAAAGACCTCCACCGGAGGGGCATAGCCACTGAGACTGCAAAAACCTAACCTAGCCTCGTTCAATGCCAGAGGTGCTATCTGTTAGCACTGCCAACCGATCACCAACACATAAACTAACCCAGATCACGTTTATTGCTATTGACATCCTGACTTGCCCCAAAGAGCTCGATTCGTTAGATGGTGGTCGATCATTGCCACTAACTACTACTTAGAGCAGCGGCGATAGAATTGCACATAGTTGCATTATTGCTAGTTGGAAGCAGTGAACTCACACGAGCACATGCCTCTCGCCATCGACGTCGTCAACGTCGTCGAGTTGCAATAAAAGTTTATATGAATGGTAAGATTTTCGCACACCCGATATACCAACCTATTTAGTTGTCGGTGCGGTAATAGTAATAATAACATGTGCGCACCGAGAGGGGGTTTAATGTGCTGGCTGATGAACTCATCGTGGCCGCCTTCCTTCCTACGACGGCCACGGCTTCTCTCAGTCAAGTTTAATCGAAGCAAGCGACGACGATAGTTCGAGTAGGCGTCCGATGCACTTGCCAGTTGATTGTTGATGAATGTTACCCTTTTAGGTTAGGTCACTGTTACCTAGTTCGAATTGCCGTAGTAACAATATGGCAACGTTTCCTCAATAGAATTTAATGGGCCCTGCACTTTTCGAGCTATTTTTAGGACTTGAAATGGCCACTTTTTAAAGTCCGCTCCATTCTGAACATTCGGAATGGACGCAGGAAATCGAACTAATTTACCTCCATTATTCCGAGAGGATCTAAAAAAAGTTAGATTAGTATCATAATCATCATCATCATCATCATCATCATCGTGATTTACGAGCCAAGCTTCTCGCATTACAGCAACTCAAGGAAACAAGCAACAATCAGCTGAGAAAACTTGTTTCGAATTAGAATTCTACTTGAGGAAAATATTAAAACCATGAAAAAAAAAACCAACAAGCAAGGAAGCAGACAGTCGAAACTCGGCGAAGGAGAAAATGAAAATGATGAAGCACAATGATACACACAATTAAATCATTATTCGCTACGCCGGCCGGACTAGAACGCTTGATTTTCCTGCTTCGAATTTCTTCTGAGCAGCCCACGTTTCAATTCCGTAATGAAACTTGGAAATCTCGGATTTCTTCATTTCAGCGTCTCGAAGCGACGCGGGGTCGAATGAAATTAGCCCAGCGTTTTTTTCTTTTCTTCCCTCGGTTATGGCTATTTAATCGCTGCTTAGTTTCACTTGGTACCGCCGCCAATGCGAGGATGAATTGGTTTCGTTTCCGAGTCTCCCCAATTCGAAGTTCCATTTTATTGGCCCCTGTTGGATGAGTTTTTTTTTGTTGTTGTGTGGTTTGTGCTGAAGAACCTAATTTGAGGCACTGCCATGGGCCTCTGCCCAAAGTTAGAGAAGAAACTGGAGGAGAGAGATCGATTCAGTTTGGTTGGTTCACAACATCGATCCGGAAAATTGGGGGCCGGAAATCGATTCGAAGGGGCCGAGGTGCGTAATTTCGGTTTGAGTTTGAGGCACTGGTTCGTGGTTTAAAATTTGCTCTCGGAAAAAAATTGAATCAATTTTCATTTTCGAAGGGAACACTAAATTTCTCTCGTTTGGGGTCAGTTTTGGACGGTGCTTCAGAGCTTGAATAGAAAGTTTAATATTTAGATTGTGTTGAGGATATCTGATGTCTAATTCTATTTTTGATTTTCATGGGTTTGGAATATGGAAATTTTTAGTGGAGAGATTTACCTATTTTAGGCAAGCTTAGCAGAGTCCATCCTATTATGAGTATTATTCCAGCGTCGAGCACCCATCTGACGTTTTGGTTTATGTACATTCATTTGCAATGTGACCTTCTATCTATTACCATTAACAAAATTATCTATAACTGGTTGAAAGTGTTTCTATAAAGTGCCAAACTTCTCAAGTGAGTGCTACTTTTGTCGACAGCCCCTGTTTTATTCGGCTTTTTCTTTCCTTCTTTAGCTTTTCAAGCTTATTGCTTGCCCTCAACTTAGTGTTCTAAATGCACTTCCTCAGTTATTAATTGAGAGCTTTCGATGCCAGGTACCATTTTTGCATTAATATGATTGTGTGGCAAGTAAAATCATACCCATAAATTTTACTTAACGAAAAATTCCTAGACCACACCACACACTTAGAAATTCTGAATTTTACACAAGACGTAATTCCTGTTTGTAAAATGTCGAGGAACGTAAAGAACGATTTCGTGTAAAATTACGTCTCCTGAAACTGACACATACGCAATTCGACGAAAGATGTGTTTGATTGAATTTATTTTTTCCTCTCTTTCAACTCATTCTTATGTGCTAAAGGACGCTTGCATGTGTCGGTCTCAGGGGACAGAAATTTACATGACATTTTGGTAGTGTGCAGCCACCTCCAGTATGGTGTTGCATTGTAGCTGTGCCCTTACCAACTGAGCTAAGGGAAGACCATTCGTTTTATTCAGCTATCGTTCCATTTGAACTGTGTGTGAAATAGAAGGTTCTGTTATAGGCAACGATAACAGTGTTTTTTTTTCAAGTGCATGTGGTTTGGCTGGCTAACTGGAATGGAATGGCTAACATTTCGTACACGCTAAGACAAAAATACGAAAAAGTCGGTAACAAATTACGAAAACCGCACAGATGTGCACATACTGAAATTATCGGTAAGCATGGATTACCAAAAATACGGTAGTGTCGGAAAGAAAGGGATAAACGTCAATAATAAATTTTTGTACGGTTCTTTTTACTGAAGTTGCATGCAACACAATGATAGCATTTTAAACCACATTTAGGTAGAAAGTAACGATAACATTTTTAAAACCACCTTTTTAAAAAATTAAGCATAAGCAAACGTAATCTGTCGGTAAATTATATCGATACTTGATCTTGAAACTTTAAGACTGTTAAGGTGAAATATAAAATCGAGAATAGAGCTAAAATCGATCTGCTTGAAAACTATTAGGGGTATTCCTAGAAAATGTCGTATTTGCAGACAACTTCATATCTATTGTTCTGACATGAATTTTGACATTGACAGCTATCACATCCGAAACTTCATTCTATTCTCTAGTTATTTCAGTGTAAGTTACGCATCATTAGTGAAAGTAAACAAGTTTTTGTGAAGCCGAAAAATGTCGAAATTCGAGCCATCAAAGCAGCATTTGCGGGAAGTTTTAATTTTCCTGTTTAATTCGAAGAAAAATGCATCTCAAGCATGTGAATTGCTCTCCGAAACATACCCGGACTACAAAATCGACGTTCGAATGTGTCAACGTTGGTTTGCACGCTTTAAAAGTGGTGATTTTGTCACTGAAGACAAGTAACGCCCCGGCCCGGTCAAAAAGTTTGAAGACGTCGAATTGGAAACTTTGCTCGACCAAGACCCCTCACAAACGCAAAAAGAACTTGCAGCAGCATTGAGAGTTAACCAACCAGCCATTAGTAAGCGTTTGAAAGCATTGGGAATGATTCGAAAGGTCGGTCATTGGGTGCCATACGAATTGCGGCCGAGAGACGTTGAGCGCCGTTTTTTCACATGCGAAGAGCTGCTTAAACGGCACATACGGAAGGGTTTTTTGGATCGAATTGTGACTGGTGACGAAAAGTGGATCCATTACGACAATCCAAAACGTAAGGCAACGTATGGATACCCCGGTCATGCCACAACATCGACGGCCAATCCCAATATTCATGGCCAGAAAATCATGCTGTGTATTTGGTGGGACCAGCTGGGTGTGGTCTACTATGAGCTGTTGCAACCAAAAGAAACCATCACGGGCGAAGTCTACCGGCGACAACTGATGCGTTTGAGCCGTGCATTGCGTGAAAATCGGCCGCAATACGCTAAAAAACACAACAAAGTCATTTTGCAACATGACAATGCTCGGCCACATGTTGCACAGCCGGTGAAAACATACTTGGAAACGCTCAAGTGGGATGTCCTACCCCACCCGCCATATAGTCCGGACATTGCGCCATCCGATTACCATCTCTTCCGATCGATGCAACATGGCCTGGCTGACCAGCACTTCCGTAATTATGACGAAGTCAAAAAATGGATCGATTCGTGGATAGCCGCCAAACCAGCATCATTTTTCCGAGAGGGTATCCGTCAACTACCACAAAGATGGGAAAAAGTTATAGCTAGCGATGGCCAATACTTTGAACAATAAATGTATAACCATTTTTTCACAATAAAGCATCAAATTTGCAAAAAAAAAAGACATTTTCTAAGAATACACCTAATAGTTTAACGTTTTGCTTTGATGGTTCATTCTCGAAGGGTAACACTTTCTGGTTGCCGGTGTTGAAGACCTGAAATATTTGTTTGGTGAACAGGTTGAACCTGTGGACAAGACGCCACTGAGTAGGATGTGCACTCTCTATCGTAAGCAAGATTCGAGAACAAAACTCGCTCAAAAAGTAAAAAAGGATTATGAGTAGATAATCTGGATGTGTGAATTATAGCATAGCATGTTACAATCGAAATTTTGAGCAATTTATTTTCACAATCCCAGAAAATGTTCTCTCACAATCTAACGACCGATGCGCTCAGAATGTTGAACAACAGCAAAATTTATGATTCACCCAGAATGCCAATTAAGATTTGCTTAGAAATCTGGAGAAAATCCTCGTTAAAATTATGCTCAGTTCCTATTCTTTTCAAAACTCTCTCTAAACTTTGATTACCTCAGAATCCGTATTGAGATTCTCAACAAGTCTGAGCACAACAATCCACAATAAAATTTACTCAGGATTCTGAGAAAAACTCGTACAGTTCCAAGCAAGATTCTTGCATGACCCTGACCAAGAACGTCGCTAATCGTCCTGAGCAGAGATCCTTATCATGCCCACACTTTTTCAATGTTTTCATCGCATCAGTAGAAATTTATCAACATTCTGTGCAACACATGTTAAGAATCCCGAACAATACATGCCACTAGCTTGAGCTAAGGAGTGTATCGAAAAGTAGTTATAAACACTTGATACATACTTTAGCTTCCAGCAATCCCTAAATGGAACAAAAAGTCGTCGATTCTATTCAGTAGAACAAATCAGCCTCTAAGGGCCGGCATAAACCACGTAGACTCATTTTTGAAAATCTCAGACCTCCCCCCCCCGTCCCCCCCTCGTAGACTTTTCCCCATACTTTTTTTTTGAAATTTTGTATGGAGCGTTGACTTTGGTCAAAACCCCCCTCCCCCCAAAAAAAGTCTACGTGGTTTATGCATAGCCCCTAAACAAAATATTTGAAAATATACTGGAAGCAGAAAGTGCCAAAGAAATCTCCGGAGCAGAAGTGTCGTGCCAAAGTGGTGGCCCGAAATCTGTACAATTGTATTTTGGACAATCCCCTTCAGTGTGTTTCGATGGACGACGAAACGAACGAAAAAGTGGATTCCAGAACACTGCCGGGACCTCAAATCTACACCAAATCGGTTGAGGAGAATGTCCCAATGGCAGATAAGACCGTTGTTACGGAAAAATTCGATGAGAAGGTGCTCGTTTGGTAAGCTTGTGAATCTCCATTTTCTACACAAAAGTAACAATATCTGCTGAAATGTACCGAAACGAGTGCTTGCAGAAGAGGTTGCTTCCACTACATCGGAAGCATGAGATAACTTCTCTCTTCTGGCCGGATCTGACCTCTGCTCATATGTCACATAAACTCAACAGTGGTTATCTGATACAAAGTTAATTTCGTTGAAAAGGATATCAACCCGTAAAACTGTCCCCAACTGCGACCGATCGAACGCTACTGGGCAATCGTCAAGCGGAACCTCAACAAGGTGAGTTGCAGTGGCCCGCAACATGTCTTCAGACTTCAAGAAAAACAGGTCAACAGCGCCCATGAAGTGCACAATAACCACGATGAACTAAGCTGGTGGAGCTGAATAAGCCTGAGTAGGATTTGCTTATAATCCGAGATTGGATTCAAGTGATGACCAGGTTTAATTTGTTATTTTGAACGAGATTTGATTTGTCGAAACAGCTGAAAAAATATATTCAAATCCTAAGCAGAATTCTGGTCAGCATTCATACCGAATGAACTCTAACGCTAAGAACTCGGAATGTTGACCAGCTCCAAATCCGGAGAATTGTTTTCTCAGCATCTTGAAAATGATTAATTCAATAGTTCTTGAAAGGTTCGATCTAAATCCAACATAGGGTGCAACCACAGACAGACGTTCGACGTCATCTCATTTACCTGTGTTAAAACATGGCTTTCCTCAAGATATCAAGTAGCAATAACCTAACAGATGGCGCCACACATTTGTTTTTATTGGTAAGGGACAAATGGGTTGCCAGTCAAACTGTCAGATTTACTGTAGCAATAACTTGACAAGGCGGCGCTACTGTGCAAGCTAATTCCAACGTAATTAGATTTGAAATTTTACACAACAAATTTAAATTGTTCTGTTCGAGCTTGAATGCCTGTCTGCGGTGCAACAACATTCAATCAAGATGCTTAGCAGGATTCGTAAAAACTTGAACTGGAAAACCAAATTGGATGTGCTTAGATGTCTGGGCAAGACTAGCTCGGAATCCAAACTAAAAGCTGCACCAGAGTTCGTTTCTGCAATCAGAATTCTTTCAATTCCCCGAACAGCGAAAGCTGAGTAGCATTGGGACAACACTCTTAAGCATACTCGCTCGGTGTTCTGAGCAGCATAGATGTGTCCAAAAATCTGAGATGGGTCCATGCATTGACAGGAATTATTCATTGCAACTCTCAGAAGAATAATTTGAAGTCAGAATTCTGAGCAGGATTTGCTTACCCTCCTTAAACGACTTGAACGTATTTGATGCAATATTAGTTCAGGACTCTTGAATAGAAAGCAGCAATGATAACTCAACATCCTTTGCGATATTTGCTATGGTTCAATTGGTAAACTAAGTAGGTTTGCTTGGAATTTTTGCTCTAGACTCGCTCAGAATCCTAACTAAACTCGCAGCCGAACATGACAAGAACATGAACTCGTAGCCGCAATCAGAATTTAATTGAAGTAGTAGTAAGTAGTCACAGCGCAGATGTGGTGAAGCGACAGCTCAATGGGGTTGTACGCAAATGTGACGTAGGATCTAAATCGCTTAAATATATAAAGGATGGCCGAAATTGGTTGCGCTAAAAATCTAACGATATGCTCGTGAAGTTTGTATTATGGATTGAACTCCCATACACTAAACGTCTTAGTCATTTGGGACGCTTTTACCCTAAGAGACAGGCTTTATTCACCACCAATTGCATAGACCTATGTGTGTACAACGCTGCCAAATGTGCAAATGTCGAAAACATGATAGTTTCACCCAAACCGTTTTCAGTAGTAAAATGTTTAAAATCGCAACCGATTTGTGTAAAAATTTTGGAAATCGATCGTGAAATGACTGAGTTATAACCGTTCAAAATCTAAACATATTTTGAGACGCTCCAATTTTTCGCAACGCGCACCCCAGTATTGAAAACACAGACGTAGCCCTTCGTCAAAATTTTCAACTTTTAAATTGCTTCTGGAATGTCTATTAAATATCCTTAAATAAATTCTATCAGTGGCGTCTCGACTACTTATGTTGCTAGTACATTACACAGGAAGAAAGATAATCCTAGTTAATAGTAGGGGCCTCGCAACGTAGTCGGTTTTCCAATCCAAAGGTCAAGGGTTTTACCCCCGGTACAATCAAATGTTCTTTTTCGGGCGGAAAGTCCGTTCGGCTACCCTGATAACATTGTCCTTACCACATACTACACGATTGGATCATTTGTAATGTTAACGAAACCCTTCAATTAATAACTTAAGGCTTCAAAGAGCACTAATTTCAGCGTCAAACAAAGCATCATAGGGCTTATGAAAGGGAACTAGAAGAAGAAGGAGAAGAAAAAGAATAAGTAGTAAAATCTGTTTGATCAGCTCTTGATTCCCAAAAAAATGAATCTTTCGGCTATCAACAAAATACAACTAATGTTCTCAGTTAGCTGTTATGAGGATAAATAGGCAAATATTTTGAATATTTACTTCTTATAGCCACGGTCGGTTTTGAAACACAAAAGAAACCACTGGTGCCTCCAATAGAGGTTCTTGCCGTTTTACCGAAGTCTAAGCCTATGTCTTGTTGAAGTACTATTTGACTTCAATAGCCTTGATCTTCTGAACTATCTTGTGGACTTTATTCGGAACTTGATTATGAAAACTCAGCCAAAACCTGTGGACTTCTTACAAATCTACTGGATCTTCTATTGAAAAACACATCCAGAACATTTATGGATTTATTTTTCAGCTATTCTTGCGGATTTTTCACGATTTTTCCCGGAAATACATTGCAGCACGGTTTTTGTTTGCTGAAGATCTGCCAGCGATATTGAAACGAGCTTCTGCCAGATATTTCGATGAAAGCAAAGCAAAGCTTTCTAATGACTGTTTGCCGTGAAATGCCACCACAGCTCCTGGAGAGTTCTTCCTTATTTTTCCTATAAACTCCTTACCATTCCTTTAGAAAATCTTGATATTCTTCTTTAAGGATTTATTGTGACTTCGTCGAAATATACATACCTTCCTGTAACTGTATGATGAGTTGTGCCTCTTAGGCCATTAGTAATAAGATATCTAATGATCTCCTGAAGCGAAGATTTTGGAGTTCTAGAGGCTTAGTCATGTCTCAACTATGTACAGTACTCTTTTGAATGTTTTCACTTCAAGAAGTTATGTCAATGAAACATTTGTTGCGTTCTGAAGTTGTCTGAAGTTAATCTCTTGCAGAAGTCTTGAATAATGTTCTGAAGTCTTGAATAATGTTCTGAAATTAGTTAGTGAAGTTCAAGAGAGCCTTCTGACAACGTCCACATCATTTAAATGTTATTCACATAATAAGACCTCCAATGCCATCCAAGGTATTCGGATAATAAGATTTTGAAGATTTGCAAGTTCTATAACTTGTAGTTTTTTTTTTTAAATTTCAAGTAGTCCAGACACAATGTATGTAATTGAATCGATTCAATATGATATTTTTATAACTTCAAAGTGTTGTGTAGTACATATATTGAAGATCGGTAAAGTTTAATGAGGCCCTGAAAGTCTTTAGGAGTTTGTTAGGTTCAAAATTACCTCGTTTTAATACGAAACTTTATGTCCTCCAAAGTATTCTGAAGACAAGATCCTCAAGATCAACGTGATTCGTGAACGAGGTCTCATTGAATCGATTCTATAACAGATTTGAAGCTTTCCAGAGTATGCGGGTGGTCATATTTTGAGGCTCTTTGAAGTCTTGAATAATTTCCTGAGCATGTTCATCAATTAAATAGTGAAGTTAAAGAGAGCCTTCTGAGAACATTCACATCAGTCAACTGTTTTAGTAAGGCATTCAATACCCTTCGAAGTATGCTGAAAATAAGATCTTAATGAACTGCTAGTCCAAGTAAACCTTGTAGTTTTCTATTAAAGTTTAATATGAGTCTAGGAAGCTCACGATAACATTCTGACATCTTGAATGTAATTGAATTGATTAAATGCCCTGAAATTCTGTATGAGCTCGTTAGGTTAAAAAGAACAAATTCAAATCAAATCGTTTCAATAAACTACTTCCAAAGTATTATCGTCCAAAGACAAAATCTTCAGAGCTCACGTGAATCTTGAACAACATCCTTAACAATTTTATGATTTCGGGAAACTCATCGGAGCCTTAGGGCAAAATGCACATTTATTGAATACCGATGGAAAAGTGGAGGGCCCTACCACAGGGTAACAGTCCATATAGACAAAAAGCGTTACGAAAGGCAGGGTATAAACTATTCGATTTTGAAGTTACATCATTTGTGAACGGGGTCTCGTTGAATCGATTCAATAACATATTTTAAGCTCTCCAACGTATGCTGGTGGCTAGATTTTGAGGATATAGGCTCCGTGAAGTCCTAAATAATGTAATGAACATGTTTATTAGTAAGTGACGTTGCACATTGATTGAGTAACGTTTGTAAAGGGGGGAGGGATCTAACACAGTGACATCTGTGTCCATATAGACACAAACTGCTGCGAAAGGGAGGGTAATAAACTTACGATTTTGAAGTTACGTTATTTGTGAAAGGAGTCTCATTGAATTGATTCAATAACATGTTTTAAGCTCTGGTCTTATTTAGACATAAGCAATATTTTTGAGCAGCTCTCCCGTATGTATCGCCTCTGTTATGGCGTATCCGTACGCCTGATCAGTAGACCGATCGTTGACAAGATGTTCTGGTAATTCAATAATAGGACTTCCAAGTACATTTTTTAAGGACATATTACGAAATCAGAAGCCGCCATCTTGGGTTCCAAAATGGCTTCAGACATCGATTTCCAGGCATTACACGCCGCTTCCGATCCAAAAATATCCACAGTGCAGGCTATTTGCCAATATTTCTCACTTTTTCCGCAACGGAAGCCGACATATTGGGTTCCAAAATGGCATCGGACATTGTTTTTCAGTCTAAAGTGGCCGTTTCTAATCCAAAATATCCATATTGCAGAATATTTGACAGTACTTTTAACGCAACAGAATCCAGCATCTTGAATTACAAAATGGCTTCAGACATTGATGTTTCGCCTTCATACGCCGTTCCAGATCCAAAAATTTCCATTTACAGGGTTTTTTGACAGTTATTCCCATATTTTCTACTAGCGGAAACCACCATCTTGGATTCTAAAACAGCGTCAAACATCGATTTACGACCTCCAGGTGACCACCTGAACAACTTTGTCCAAGGCGCCATCTTTCCAAATGGCCAGGATCTAGAGATACAGCTTGTACAAGATATTCATAGGTACAATAGCGCCAACTAGTGAGCAAATTCCGGACTACTATCCACCAGTCGGAAGCCCTTGACCTACTGAACAACTTAGCTGAAGACAGTAACTTTCCGTCTGGCCAGAATCTCGAGATATTACATGATGGATCCAATCAATACCTACATTTTGCATGCCAGCTAGCGCCACCTACTGAGCCAATCCCGAATGAATTAGTCCACCGCGAGGCTGCCCTTGTCCTTCCCAATACATTTTCACAATGCATCTTAAGGTGAAAATCACAAGAATATTACACGTTCAAATTATATTATGCTACATTATCAGCTACGTGCGCCTCCATCCCGATGGGTGAGATTACTGAGCCGGAGGCCCCCACCCATTTTCAGACAGTGATGCCACTTTGAAAAATGTGAAATCATTCTACAAAATCGAGTAGAAATTCAAAATTGAATAATTTTGTCATTATAAACTCCAATTAAGCACGGTTTATTTCAAACGCGTCATGAAAGAGTGGCACGTGTTTTCAAGGTGCTTCCCTTTTTTGAGCTCAACTTTGAAGTAGCTCTTTTGAAAAAAAAAAAAACTAAAACTTCAACTTTCTCCTTACTGAAAAAGTCAAAATCCCATCCGAAGTGTCCGAGAACAAGTTCAAACGTGGACACGACCTTCACGGATTTTGAGGAATGATTCATTTTGCGATTATATGTACACATCCAAATTTTGGTGCCGATCGAACCACCCCTCGGTTACCCCCTATTTTCTTTTTTTTTTTTTGTAAAAATGCTCATTTCGTTTTATTAATATCTCCGTTACTATTATCGCTTAAAAAATCTATTAATTGCTTTTTGAAGGAAATTGTTCTTTCAAGTATCGATTCTATCCTCATGAAAACGGTTTCCAGTTCAACAACAAGTTCAAGGTTCAAAATAGTATCGAAGATACGCACACAAAAGGAACAAGTAATAGTGAAAAGAAGTTGCGAAATATTAAATTGATCAAAACATAATTATAATTTGATTGATTTTTTATGTTAAAAATCCGAGGAATACGATGGCGTTGTTATTGTTCAAATGAACATAGTAATTTATGTCTAAAAAATAGCACATTTGGCAACAATGCCGTCAAGAGAAATATTTTTTATGGTTTTCTTGAACAATTACCTTCAAATAACATCCAGTAGATTTTTCCTAGCCATGATTCTTACTGAGATATACATGGAAGGAAAAAAAAGAATATAATTTAAAAACTGGAAAACAAGCAGTTTTTTTTTCAAAACACTGTATCTCTGGAACGGCTCGAAATACCCTCAGATTATAAAATTTGTTATGTAAAAAAGTGTGAGGAACAAAATGGCGTGATCCTTTCCAAAATCAAAATATCTACATTGAACATATATTGCAATTTTAATATCAAGGTGAAAAAAATGGCATAATGGCAACACTTCCGCCAAATAATTACAAGTTAAATCATTTTATTGAATAATTTCCTTCAAATACCATCCCGTAGATTGTTTCTAGCCATGCTTGTTGCTGAGATATACATGAAAGAGAAAAAAATTATATTCTATAAAAACTGGAAAACAAGAAGTTCTTTGTTTCAAAACGCTGTATCTCAGGAACGGCTCTTAATACCCTGAGATTTCAAATGTTTTTTACGTAAAAAAGTTTGAGGAGCACGATGGCGTGGTCATTTTTAAAATCTAAATATCTACATTGAGCGGAAATTGCAATTTTAATTTTAAAATGTAAAATAAGCATATTTGGCAACACTTCCGCCAAAAAATATTATTCTTTTATGAATTCTTTAAACAATTTTCTTTAAAAAAAACAATTAATAGATTGTTTCAAGCCATAATAATTACGAAGATATAAATAAAACAAAATGAGCATTTATACGAAAACTTAAAAAAAAAACGGGGAGGACCCAAAATTGTGATTTTTTGATCCACCTTGCTCGTTGCGTGCCTCTTCATCTTGTACCCGTCGGTTCGCTTTCGAGAATCATCACTGTCGTCCGACATTCTTACAACATGCCCAGCCCACCGTAGTCGACCGATTTTAGCGGTGTGAACGATGGGAGGTTCTCCCAGTAACTGATGAAGCTCGAGGTTCATTCGCCTTTTCCACGTTCCGTCTTTTATCTGTAAGCACTTTGCTTTAAAAGACACCAAGGGCGCGTTGGTCCTCCACGAGCAATGTCCTTGTTTCGTGGCCGTAGAGGACTACCGGTCCAATTAATGTCTTGTAGGTGGTCAACTTTGTAGTTCGGTGAACTTTGTTCGATCTTAGCGTCTTTCGGAGTCCAAAGTAGGGACGGTTGCCAGCCATAATTCATCTTTGTATTTCTCTGCTGGTGTCGTTATCGGTGGTCACCCTAGCATTGTCTTCTCGGGCGTCTCTTTCTCTAATGTGTTTTGTTTTTGACGCGTTAATAACATTCTCAATCCAACCAGCTCCTGTCTTAAGTCTGATTTACGTTTCCGCCACCGCAATCATAAGCCCAATCCAACCAGCTTCAGTCTTAAGTCTGATGTAGACCATCATTTCAAAGTTACGTGCTACGATATCAAGGTCGTCGGCGAAGCCAAAAAGTTGTACAGACTTCCAGAAGATAATGCCACTCGTGTTTATCCCCGCTCTTCGAATCACACCCTCCAACGCAATTTTAAATAGCAAACACGACAGTCCATCAGCTTGCCGTAACCAGCTCCGAGATTCGAAGGGGCTCGAAAGTGCTCGCTAGACTCGGACGACACACACCACAAGACCACACAAGAATTGGAGAAATCGATCAACTTCTTATTGATAACCTGAATCTCCAAAGCGCAACGGTATCAAGGCACTTTTCCGAAATTTTGTAATTTTTTATTGAATTGCCGGGGTTTCCCCGGTTATCTCGGAAGTCCCAGTAAACATAAAGAAAGTTTCCTTGTCACGTTTGTATGAGTTAGTTTTTAAACTTGTTCCTACTTATATTTCACACATATCTCTGTACGTTCTATACTTTTGCAATATGAGTTGACTTGTTGAAATAATGGCATTTCACGATAAACTATAATCTAATCAACTGTTCCATATACCTCTGAGTGATCTTATGTTGATTTCAAACCGGATTCTGTCCAAAGTCATTCACGGAACTCAAAGACTGTGATAAACTCCGATCGTTCCTCTGATCTCACCGTGCGTGATCGAATTGAGCAATTTCTCGCTCTCGGAATAGTTCTCCATATCTCTAATCTTCGATTAAAGTACTCGCGTTCCAAAAGTGTTCCAGCACTCTCGCCTTTTTACGACTTGAAATTGACTGACACCCCCCCCCCCCCTCTCCACCCTCCGGGATTAATTGAAGCCTTCAGCAGTTGCCATATATCGAAATGGATAATGCGATTCGCCGGCTGCGTCCCTCTCCCTAAGCACACCTTTCCATTATAATATACAGGTGCTGCGGAACGGTGGACGTACTCGACAAGTAAGTACCAGCAGATTCGCTTGCATTCGCGCTTATTCAAATATCCAAGCAGCAGAAATCTATTTTGCACTAACTCCTCAACTCTTTCCATATACTGGTACCGTACTTAACGGCGTAGATCGTAAAACTAAACTAGCGTCATAAAATATAATTTAATAGTTTTCGCGGGACCGCTGCAATGTCTGCCGTTTTCTTTTTTGCATACAGCACTTTTTGCGACCAGCTATGCTTTTGCCATTTGAGCTCGGAGCTTTCGGGTTACCACGACGGCCCGTGAGTGTGGAAAGCCATTCCCCTGGAATCGGCTCAGGTGACATCCGACCATCCACCATCGATCGAATGTGACATTTGTGTTGGATTCAGCACATCAATTCCGAAATGCTCATCAAATTTTAAGTTAAATTTTTAACGAATTTCGATGTTGTTCTTTTAAGACGCAAATTTTCTTCTGTTCACAAACAGCCACAAATAACATTTCAGACGCATCATTCATGCTGATTTGTGATTCGTGCAGTGCATTAGGAGCCGCCCGTAACGGCCGTGTTTGCTGCAGTTGCCGAAATTTCACTCACGTTCGTGTCGTCACTCCGTCGCTCGGTCGGAACCCCAGACAGACTTGTGCGGCGTGTTTGATTCCGCGCTTAATGCCGGGTACATTTATTCCTAAATCAACAGAAGAAAAAAAAACTGCAGAAGAAGAGTGACAACTTTTCCGAAAATGAGAAATCAGAGTGTCATAAATCTCCTACTTCGTGTTTGTGCGCTTGCGAAATACACACTGTTGCAGCTTGCACCGAATTTAGACCATTTGTCTGTCGCGGTCCACTAATTAATTCGGCGCTCCGGTGCCAGGAATTCGGCGACAGACCTTGTCCGCGAAATTTTTGACACAACATTCGGGAAACAGGTCTGCCTCGGTGACCGCACCAAGTGCATTCAGTGAAAGCTCATAAATGTCGTGTGAAGTTTTTTGTTTTAGATTTCTTCTTCGGATGACGCTGAGGAGCGCCCGCAGGAAGACGAAGAAGAGTCTTCCTCAATCCTCCGGTGCGAAACATGACAGCGCGATGATGCATGTTCCGCATAAGGGAGGGGAAATGTCGCGTTGGCTGACCTTTGGATGTCACACTGGCGATGAGATGAGTGTGAAGCTGTGACTAGGAATGGGTTTTTATTACGCGAGAAGTTAGGCGGCAGGCAGTGGCGTGTTTTCAGATTTGTGGTTGAAATTTTAAGCAGTGTACACTCAAGTCTTTTTTTACTCGGGGAATACGTACCGTGTAGAAAAAAACCGTGTAAAAAAACCGCGTTATTTCAAAAATCGTCGTAAAAAATACCGCGTTATTTAAAAAATCGTCCTAAAAAAAACCAAGTAATTTCAAAAATCGTCCGTAAAAAAAGGTTTTATTTGAAAAATCGTCCTAAAAGAACCGTCTTATATCGAAAAACATTGTTATAACTAATAACTGTGAAAGTGCATATACATTGTTAATAGACAAAATTCATGGTTATCATTAATTTATAGCTAATACAGGATGAACATTATCCGTTTTTATCAGCATTTATGTATTTACAGTCAACCTTCCATATCTCGATATTGAAGGGACCATCGAGATAGGGAAAGATCGACATTCAGAACAGAAATTGACTAGCCTGCTAAAACGATCCTTGAGCATTTTGCGTTGCGTTGCGTTTTTTTGTGTATCCCGTATCCAAAGCAAATCTCGATCGCTTGCTCCAAACACAGGTGAACTTGGTTTTTCGCAGTTTTTTTTTCATCGAGATATGGAAGGTAATTTGCTCACAAATATTTTCAAGGGACTATAGACATAGAGAATCTTCGAGATAGAGAGAATATCGAGATAAAGAGACTCTCATATATATCAGAGACTATGTTATTAAGAGAAGCGCGGAGAGAATAAAAAAATAATTTGGTTACACGGCCAACTGAGATATTTGGTCTGTATGTTTTGTCAACCCCAAATTTTGTGTTTACTTCCTAGTGACTTTCACAAGTAGCGTGAATTTCGTCTGCTGCAGCGTTACGACAAACGATTACATTGTCAATAACAGTCGTGTGCATTTAATTTCAGAACTTTTTTCTGTGTGACTAATTCTCCTTTTCACACAAACCAAGCAATAATTACTGCTGAGTTGAGAAAAATTTAATAGCAAAAAAAATCTCTAGAGAACTCATTATTGTGGAGGGACTGTTTATTTAGCTTTAAATTTTGAATTTATTTAGTGACTAATTTATAAGCAACTGCAGAAAATCTACAGAACTGTAGAATCAGTTCTATTGATTGACCGACAAAACCTCAAAACGCTTAAACCAGTTGATCACGTACATAGTTGTTCCGAATCTTCCGCAGGGACACCGTTCCGGGCCATGTTCCGGTCAAAACTGTGGTTTTTGTGGTTAATTTTCAATTATTGGTTTTGTAAAAACTGCCTAACTATTGGACCAGTTTTAAGAACTGAGAGCTCTCGCGATAAAAAAAAAAAACTTCTAAAAAAAAAGCCATATGGAGGAGGTGGACCGGTTCCCGGTTTCGATCGCTTTTACTCAGCCATATTCAAAATTAAATTTTGGATAATATTTTATTTACGTGCGCATCCAAAATAAGAAAGCAAGATTGTTTTATTGATGAGTGCGAGCTTTTTAGTGGAATAACTGTAATGATGATTCAATTAGAATGTTTGGCAGCTTTTCACAAACCGGAAGTCGCCATCTTGGTTTCCAAAATGGCGTCGGACATCGATTTTCGGCCTCTACACGTCGTCTTCGTTCCGAGAATATCCATATTGTAGACTGTCAATTTTTCAAAAACCGGAAGACGCCATCTTGGATTCCAAAATGGCGTCAGACATCGATTTCCGACCTTGACACGTCGTCCCTTCCGAAATACCCATAGTGTAGAATGTTAGGCAGTTTTTCACAAACCGGAAGTCGCCATCTTGGTTTCCAAAATGGCGTCGGACATCGATTTCCGGCCTCTACACGTCTTCGTTCCGAGAATATCCATATTGTAGACTATTTGACAATTTTTCAAAAACTGGAAGACGCCATCTTGGATTCCAAAATGGCGTCAGACATTGATTTCCGACCTTTATACGTCGTCCCTTCCGAAATCTCCATAGTGTAGAATGTTTGGCAACTTTTCACAAACCGGAAGTCACCATCTTGGTTTCCAAAATCGCGTCGGACATCGATTTCCGGCCTCTACACGTCGTCTTCGTTCCGAGAATATCCATATTGTAGACTATTTGACAATTTTTCAAAAACCGGAAGACGCCATCTTAGATTCCAAAATGGCGTCAGACATCGATAAGCCACCTTTACACGTCGTCCCTTCCGAAATACTCATAGTGTAGAATGTTTGGCGGAGGTCGCCATCTTGGTTTCCAAAATGGCGTCGGACATCGACTTCCGGCCTCTACACGTCGTCTTCGTTCCGATAATATCCATATAGTAGAAAATTTGACAATTTTTCAAAAATTGGAAGACGCCACCTTGGTTTCCAAAATGGCGTCGGACGTTGCATAATATGTGAACAGTCCCTCCACAGCACACCATTGAAGGCGTAAGTTAACTGAACATCGAGGAAACTAATTTTCTTCACGACACACCAAGTATCCAATAATGTTTTTCGCGTTTTTTGACTTCTTCATTGTATGTACATCCTCAGAAAACACTTGGGCTTTTTTGGTCCTTTAACCGTGTTATTTCAAAAATCGTCGTGAAAAAAATCGCGTTGTTTCAAAAATCGTCGTAAAAAACCACGCTATTTCAAAAACCGTCGTAAAAAACCGTGTAAAAAAGACTTGAGTGTATTCCAAGCTATATTTTCATCCATTATCTCACTGATTGCGAGCAGAACATTCATGTTTCCCGATTCCTTCCAGCACCTACCTCAGAAAATTTTACAACCTAAAACTTTCCTGCCTAAAAAAAATCCTGCCTCCAAAAACCCCCACATACCAGATTTGGTTCCATTTGCTTGATTAGTTCTTCAGTTATGCAGAAATTTGTGTTTCATTTGTATGTGAGCGCCCACTTCAAGAGCGGGGAGGGGTCTCAAACCATCATAAGAACCTTCTCTGGCCCCAAAATCCCTGCATACATTTTTTTACGCCGATCGATTCAATTTATGTTTCATTTGTATGAGTACCCCCCTTCCAGAGGAAGGAGGGGTCTCAAACCAACAAAGAAAAGAAATTTGCCTCCATAAACCCTCACATGCAAGATTTGGTTCCATTTCCTTGACTAATTCTTGAGTTCTGCAGAAATTTCTGTTTCATTTGTATCAAAGCTCCCCCTTCCAGAGAGGGGAGGGGTCTCAAATCCCCATAGATACATTTCTTGTCTCCAAAAACCTCCACATGCAAGATTTGGTTCCATTTGCTTGACTATTTCTTGAGTTATGCAGAAATTTCTGTTCCATTTGTATGAGAGCTCCCCCCTCAAGAGCGGGGAGGGGTCTCAAATCATCATAAGAACCTTTCCCGGTCCCAAAAATCTCTGCATACAAATTTTCACGACGATCGGTTCAAGTTCTGTTTCATTTGTATGAGCTATGCAGAAATTTCTGTTTAATTTGTATGAGAGCCCCCCCTTCCAGAAAAGGGAGGGGTCTCAAATTCCAATATAAATATTTATTGTCTCCAAAAACCTCTATTTGCCAAATTTGGTTGCATTTGCTTGATTAGTTCTCGAGTTATACAGAAATTTGTGTATCAATTGTAAGGGAGCCCCTCTTTCCAGAAGGGAGAGGGGTCTCAAATCATCATAAGAACCTTCTCCAGCCCCAAAAACTCCTGCATACAAATTTTCACGACGATCGGTTTAAGTTATGTGTCATTTGTGTGAGCTATGCAGAAATTTCTGTTTAATTTGTATGGGAGCTCCCCCTTCCAGAATGGGGAGGGGTCTCAAATCCCCATAGAAACATTTACTGTCTCCAAAAACCTCTATTTGCCAAATTTGGTTCCATTTGCTTGCTTGGTTCTCGAGTTATGCAGAAATTTGTGTTTCATTCGTATGAGAGACCCCCCCCCCCCCCGACCCCCCTTCTAGAGGCGAGAAGTAGTTTCGGAGTCTATACGTGTCAGACAGAAATTAATTTATATATATATATATATATATATATATATATATATATATATATATATATATATATATATATATATATATATATATATATATATATATATATATATATATATATATATATATATATATATATATATATATATATATATATATATATATATATATATATATATATATATATATATATATATATATATATATATATATATATATATATATATATATATATATATATATATATATATATATATATATATATATATATATATATATATATATATATATATATATATATATATATATATATATATATATATATATATTATATATATGTATATATATATATATATATATATATATATATATATATATATATATATATATATATATATATATATATATATATATATATATATATATATATATATATATATATATATATATATATATATATATATATATATATATATATATATATATATATATATATATATATATATATATATATATATATATATATATATATATATATATATATATATATATATATATATAGATGAATCTTTTGAAAGGTGAACAGTCATTATTTGATAATTTTGTGATGTTCTACGTCATCCAAACTGTCCTTGAGTTCAGAACATAAGATCTACAGTTGCAACAGTAGTTTTTTTGGCTATATAATGTGACGATATGTTTTCTAACATATTCAATAAATCTTCTAGAAGGTCAACAGTCAGTATTTTAAAAGTTTGTGATCCTCTAGGTAATCCAAAATGTCCTGGAGCTTAGAACTTGAAATCTACGGTAGTAACAGTAGCTTTTTGGGCTATATAAAGTTACTTCACATACTAAAGCATATTTAGTGAATATTTTCGAACGTTAAAATACATAAGAATCCTTTCGTTCAGAACTACAGATTCACAGTTGTAACAGGCAATACAATGTTACAATATATATTTAAACATACTCAATTAATATTCTTAAAGATCAACAAACATTATAAAGGAGTATGGCATATTCTAGGTCATCGAAACTATCCTTGAGATCAGAACATAAGTCCTACAGTTGTAACAAAAGCTTTCTGGGCTTAGTATTATGTGATTATGCTGTGTATTGAAACATATTCATTGAATATCTTGGAAGAACAACAGCCATTATTAGATAATCTTCGGATGTTCTGGGTTATCCAAAGTATCCTGGAGCTCAAAACTTAATATCTACAGCTGTAACTTTTACTTTCTGGACTAAACAAAGCAACAATATTTATTTGACCAAATCTTCTGGAAGGTCAACAGATATAATGATCAACAGATATATATCCTGGGGTGTTCTAGGTCACCAAAAATGCCCTTGAAGTTAGGATTTTTTAGGTTAGTTCAGAAATTAGAAATTGTTACAGTCGTAAGGCGACGATATGCACTCAAACACATTCAATAAATCTTCTGTAAGGTCACCAGTCATTATCACATTATCTTGGGATGTTCAAGGTCATAAAAACTGACCTTGAGTTCAGAACTTAAGATATACAGTAGTGACCGTAGCCTTTTGGGCTACACAAAGCAGGTTTTCGAAATTGGGCAACAGCTAGATGGAAAATTCTTAAAATTTGGCGTAGAGCTCAAAAGTTCGCTGGAAGTTTTTGAGCGTTCAAAGTTTCGTATATCCTCTTAGTTATTAAACGGTTTCAATTCTATTATTTGATCCACATCAAGTCCGGAAAACATGGCCTTATTTAAGCTTTTGAGATTTTACTAAAAAAAAAATAGGCAAAATGCATGGGGATAGCAAACCTTAGCTCAGTCGGTAAAGGCGCAGCTACAAAGCATTACCATGCTGGAGGTGACTGAGTTCGATTCCCGGTCTGGTCTAGGAATTTTTCGTTAAGGAAAATGTCTCGACTCCCTGGGCATAGCGTATGACTGTACTTGCCACACAATCATACTAATGCAAAATTGGTACTCGGCATCGAAAGCTCTCCATTAATAACTGTGGAAACTGAATTTAGCACACTAAGTTGAGGGCAAGCAATAAGCGAATTGTGAAAAATCTAAACTTGAAATGTTAAAAGAAGAAGAAGAAGCAAAACGGCGAGGTGCTGTTTGATTCAATCTGATATTGTAGTTAACATTAGCTTAAAGGTAGACCACGGGCAGCAATTATCTGGATGAAATGCTCAATTTTTTTTTTAAATAGGTCTGATATAGCTGAGAGAAATGAAGAAAGGCAGAGAAACATAAAAATTAAAAAGAGAGGAGGATGAGGGAATAGAAAGATAGATGAAGAGAGAGAAATTCAAGAATTAGTAACGGGAAAGAAGTAGTTGTGGATAAACATGTTTGTATTTGTGTTAGAAATGTGTTTTCCATAAGCGGAATGGTCTCACCAAGTTCTGCATTAAGATGCAATTTCACTTTTTAAACAAAACTTTTGCCTTTGTATATCTCCTAATGGATGTAGCATTAAGTTGTTCTGGTTTAATATTAAACAATGAAATCAACAAAAAGAAAAATCATAGACTACCTGGACCTAGACCTAATTAGCTTCTCTAAAGTTACCTGCAGAACTTTCGTTAAGTTCCCAAAAACCCCTCCCCTTCTCTCCCCCCCTCCCCTCCCTTTTCTTTTACACATATCTTCTATTCTCTCCCCCGCCCCTCCTTCTTTTTCTCCCCAACATTTCCTTTAATTTCAAAAAAAAACCCCCCAGAATTTTTCTAAAGGAGTTTTGTGAAGAATTAACCCGAAGTTGTCAAAAGAACGTGCCAAAAGTACCCATATTGGGGTCATCAGCCACTTACAGTGACGGACAATACAATAAGACCAAAGCCCGATTTTCATACAAAATGGTCATGTTTGGAGGCTTGTCTTTCACTTTCTCGTGAAGTAATTGAACTGAAATTTTGGCAATAGCCTAGAAATAACCCGAATTTTCACCTTTAATAAATTCATAATTTTTCATTCACCACTTCAGAAACTACAGACACCACCTACGACAAAACAATAAGACCTCCTTTTGATATCCATCGTTTAGGCCATGTTGATCAGTGTGAATTACAATCTATAGTATACTGATATTAAAATGACCCGTGAATCAATAATCAAAATTCAGATCCTCAAATTCGAGCATCCTTTATGGAAATCAAAAAATGGTCTTATTGTTTTGTCGTATGCGGTGTCTGTAACTTTTAAAGTGGTGAATGAAAAATGGTGGATTTAATGCAGATGAGAATTTAGGCTACTTCTGGACCACAGCCGGAATTTCAGCTCAATTGGTTCTCGAGAAAATGAAAGGCAAGCCCCCTAACATGACCATTTTGTATGAAAATCAGGCTTTGGTCTTATTGTATTGTCCGTCACTGTATGTGCACTAGTGGTAAACATTCATTACATAGTTCATAGGCAGACCAGCGCCACGCAGTGAACTAATTCTGAACTATGAAGTTGACTGTTTGGAATACCCTGGTTTTCCGAATAAATTTCCTGAAAACAGTTAATTCATACATGATCTTGATATTAAAATACAGATAATACAAAAAGTTCACATGAACACTAGCGCCACGTAGCGGAGAAATTCTGATCTAATATGTACACCAATCAGAAAGCCCTGACCAATCGAATATCTTTTTTGAAGAGGCCATCTTGCTATAAGTCAATAATCTCGAGATCTAGATTATACAGCAAGTTTACCTGCACGCTAGCGCCACGCAGTTCCATAATTCTGACTGTTGAGTCGAGCGTCTGGCAGCTCATAATTTTACAACTAACTTTCCTGAAAACAGTAAATTTATACACGATCTAGATCTCAAAATACAGGTAGTACACAAAATTCACATGCACACTAGAGCCACGTATCGGACGAGTTCTGAACGAATGTTAACACCATCCGAAAGGCCTCAAGCAACCAAATATATTTGTCCAAGACGCCAACTTGCTATATGTCAAGGATCTCGAGATTCAGGATATAAAGTAAGTTTACATGCACACTAGCTCCGCGTAGTGAGATAATTCTGAACTTTTAAGTTCACCATCCTGTAGGCCTTGACTGAACAACTTTGCTGAAGGAAGTAACTTTCTATATACGAAGGATCACGCGATATTATCTGATGAAACAACAAAGGTCAATGCCCATATATCATTTGATACCACCATCAAGGGAATCCGCGTATGTCGGGGGGTTTACTGTACTTTGCTGTTTTTTTTTTGTTAAAATATGCTGCCTTTCAACGGTCCTAACTTTTTCTGGTGAAGTCGGATCGACACACTTTCTTTTGCAAAGTTGTTTGTTTAAGTCTAAGAAATTTCAAAAAATGCTTCTGGAGCATTTACATTTAAGCTGAGGCAGTTATTTAAGTGGTTCTCAAAAGATATCACAAGTTCAATTTTTGATTCAAATTTGCGAAGAAAAATGCAAATCGCACAAGGTCAAAATACGATTTTCCGTAGGATTGGGACCAAAGCTAACGGAAACTGGCATGTTGCTCTGGGTCTAAAAATTACTGTCGACCAGTGTAATCATACGTGAAACTTATTTGTTTAAGAATATGTGCGACCAAAATTGGATGAGAGCCACCGCGCAGTTTTTAACTAAATGCACCAAAGCTCGGAATCCGCACAGTCGTGACGACCCTGAGAACGTATTCATAATTTTGAAAAAAAGAACAAAAGTCGCTCAAGAAGCCAGGTTTATTGTCTGGGATTATAATTAACATTTCCAAACAAAAACAGTGAAACAGCACCTGAAATCCATAAAATTTCCCGTCTCACCTAACCAAACAAACAGGAATCCAGTCGAGATTTTCGACATTTCCGCGAATCAGCTCATCCCTTAAATGAAACAAAAAGCTTGAACTTGACGAAGCGTGTCCGGCGAAATAAAATTAATCATAAATTTTGGCAGTTTGGTTCCGCCTCGGCTGCCCACCCGCACTCCCGGATATTTTAATCGCGTGAATTCTCTTTAATTATCGCCTCAATTATGACGCTGCCTGAACGATCTACGCGCGTGTTAAGTCTCCAGAAAATCATTCTTCTGACCAATTGCGAATTATTCCATTAAAATTCGGCGGTGGACAACGACACAAAACACACACAAGCCATTCAGAGGCCGAGAGAATGGACTCATTAACCATATTATCCTTAGTGCGCGCTGCTCGACTTAATTTAATGTAAGTTGCTCACCACGGTTACCAACCCCCCCATGCCCCGTCCTGCTTCTCCTCCCAATGTTGCTAATGGATTCCGGTCAGGTTCGCGTTTCGCCCCGATGCGACGGCAAGATTTGAAACGATTTTCGAACATCGGAATCCCGAGCAAATCGTTTGATTGTTTTGGAGGATTTGAAATCGGAATTATCGAGTTCAGCGTTGATTAAAATCGAGAACCTGTACAATCCCACCCTAAAGCATGGAAATTTCAATCATTCTCGAAAATTATCTTTTTTCACTAAAAACGTCATTTTCGGACACCGTCTCACTTCTTACGAGCGGCGACGATGCAAGGATTGCGGTTTAATTGTTTCGCGTTAAAATAAAAGCACATTGACGATGGCCGGCAGCGGCAACTGGAAGTGCAGCCCGCCGGGAACCGCCCCGGTCAGCCATCAGACTCACTTTTCGTAGAAGTTGATATCTTTCGAAAACGGTTTCACTGGACTCGCCGGAGTTTCCTGTAATAATAGCATATAGAACGCGAGGAACCTGATACTGCCGAAGTCATCGTCTTCGTCGTCGGCGGGAGTTGAATTTCAGGTTTTTAGCCTGGGACTGAGGAAATTTATTTCCAACAAGTCGTGAATTATATCCCATCAGATCTTGTTGGGTTCTGTAGAATGCGACATGAACGACGACGACGACGACGAATGGAGCAAGTGAACTTAAAACCGACTTGTCGTGGCTTTGCCATTTCCTAGGTGATTAATTCCCATATCTTGCCGTGTGCGCTCAGTGCACTTCGCAAAGTGCTGGTGCTGGAGGTATTTGTCAAGCTAGCATCCTTCGCATTACCGTTTATGGCCGCTGCTGTACGGTAGAGGAGTCATTTCTTCTACGGCCGAGAGTACCGGTTTTTTGTCTGAAGCCTTGACTTCAAGGTTTGATCTCGGCGTTGGGCTACAGCGTATAAGATGTACTTACTGGTTGGTTCGTTTATGATTGACAAGACATTTAGTTTCAATGTTGGATTGTGCGAAGCCCGAAGACGCCAGCCAGTCGGCTCAATCGACGGTCATCCGGCGAGGGTTATTGGAAATAGGAATTCCTATGCAGTGTTGAAATTTATTGCCAACTTGATAACATCTGTAAAATCATAAAACTTTGGCTGAGAATGCATTTCTTATTGCAGATTTGATCTTACCGGACACTTCGTTCCGAAAAGTTCAATATTTTGGTAATGGATTGTCCAAAAACTCCCATTTTTTTCTATTTTGTGATAACTCAGATCATCTTGTAGGCTTCTTCAATGTTGTTGATTGTTAATTTACTAAAAGTTTTTATTGAATTTGTTCGAGATATTTTGAAGGACGTCTTCCTGATCTTCGAGTTGAACTGAGTCAACATTATGTGATTTTTTTTTCCAGGCTTTCTCTAAACCTTTCAGCAGACGTTTTGGGTAAAGGGTGTCCACGATTAAATTGAATCACACGTAAACTGTTCTAACTTTTAAATCGCCGGGTTTAATTCATTAGGATTTGGAGTTGACGTGAAAATCGTGCACGTTCACCGTGCACCTTAAAAATGAAAACTTGCATCGCTGGCCACGCCTATCTTCTCCATTACGAGAAAAAGGGAAGCATAATGATGATATGACGTGGCCCTCATAGATGACAATGAGTTGAGTGGTTGGGAAACCAAATTACATTGCCAAAACCATCCAACTTTATTAAGTTTTATTAAAGTTTTATTAAAGCTATTAGAAATCAATTTGGTTTTATTATGGCACCAAGAGGTGCCAAAAGGTTTCATATTTTAGCCAGGTTTATGAGAACCTACACAGCTTGTTTACAACGATTTTGAAACCTTGTTTGCTCAAATTCCTTTTACTCCTATCAAAGGTTTTATTTCGACTTAATGAACGTCTTCGGCAAAGTTTCTCAGTATGTTATTTGTCGTCTTATGAGATTATCATATTAGTTCCAGATCTTGCCGCAGAGATGGTGGATTGGCAAAGATAGGCTGCATCGCCATCTCTGCGGTACGATCTGAAACTAATGTGATTATTTCAAATGTCTTCATTTTACATTCTCAACAACTTTTCTGAAGACGGCAACTTCCTAGAGCCTCATTTGGCAAATATAGACAATAGCGCCATCTCTGCGGTGCAATTTGGAACTAATCTAATAATGTCAAGTGACTACATTTTACATTCTCAACAACTTTACCCAAGACGGCAACCGTCTAGAGCTTCATTTGACAAAAATAGATTACAGCGCCATCTCGGTGTCAAAATCTGGAACTAATCTGATAATTTCAAATGACTACATTTTATATTCCCAACAACTTTGCCCAAGACGGCAACTCTCTAGAGCTTCATTTGGCAAAGATAGACTGCAGCGCCATCTCTGCAGCACGATTTGGAACTAATGCGATATTATCAAAAGACGATTCGTTACATGCTGAGTTACTTTGCTCAAGACGTCAATGCTCTACAATGAGTCTGGAATGTTTTATATGCATTTCTGTTAACACAGCCAAATAAAAACTTCCTTCCCTTTGTAGCAGATTCCCGGGGGACAATGTTACCGGTACCAGTTTTTTTTGTTCCAATTCATTTTTGAGACTACAACCTTTCAAATGGTGCATAAACATTGACTCTAAGTTAAAACTTCGAAATTCTACGGGATGAAATCCGGGTCAATGTTGACCCAAATGTCTTATGTGTCACTTTTTTTGCACAACCACCCTAAACTGATTTAATGATTACACCTTAACACCTTAAACGATTACACTTTAAACGGTCAATTCAAATGTTTCTTAGTTGGAAGTATCGCCACAGATGGCGCACATAGTGGATTCCCTTATGTTTGACGTTAGCACACTACCCTCATCTGTTCAGCTTTATCACCCATCACAGTGTGTTCAACAGATGGCGCAGGGGTGTTAGTGACGATGATTTGTAGTGCAAAATTGTCAATGTATTGTGTCTATTTGTCTATGATATAAATGTTAATAAATAAATGGAGATGGGTTAACATAAAAATATAAACATTTTCATAAAAATCTCACGTTGTTAGGCACTTTGATGATAATTGTTGATGCTGCTGATCGAAAGTTATACCGAAAAAATGCAAAACGACCAATTTTAAAATGAGCTTTACCCCACAAGGGGACAAAAAGGGACAAACGATTTTGAATAGGTCTTGTAGATGGAAGTTTTTACTTTCAGTTCACGTATTCCGTGTTTGCAAATATTTGCAAATAAGTGAGTAAGATATCTTGAAAAAACGTATTTTTTTCACACTTCAACCTCTATAACTTTTTTTTATACAATAAATAGCAACGATCTTGTATCTTCAAAATGTGCGTTCTTTTATGTCCTAAAAGTCATCTGAACAAAGTTTTCAAATTAAAAAAAAAAAAGAGCAAAAAATCTGTTTTTTAAGTCCCACCCTAAGGAAAGTTAGAAAAACTGTTATAAAACGAGACGTAGATGAGATAGAAGCAAGGTTTCTTCAGCAAATTTTCATTAAATTAAATTATCTACAACTTTGTAGGAGCAAAAATTCCTCTAAATCATAAGAATAAAAAGTTAGAATTTATATTATGAACATAAAAGGACCACCCTAGTCATTACCCAAACCAAAAGATAGATCTTTTTTTAAAGATTAAATCTTCCAAAGACATCATATGTCTAAAGTTAACGGTTTTCTAGTTATCGATTTTTGTCGCGAAATTTGGCTTTTTTATTTAACCATCGGACCGTTAGTTTCCACCGTGGTTTTTCTTTCTGTGTAGAAGCATTTTATAGACAGAACATTAATCTTCAAACTACGCCGTATCCTGTCAGTTTGAACGTAATTTTCACTTGCATAACCTTAGATTAACTTCTTGTGCATAATGTAGCACTGAGAGTAGCTCAAGCATCCCTCATTCTTGACTGAGAAGGGGTTCAAACTTCTATCAGAACATGCTGCTTACCCGAGAAATACACATTTTGTGTTTCAGCTGCCTGGATAATTCTCATGAAAGCCCCCCCCCCCTTCCAAAAAGGGGAGGGTTCTCAAACCACCGTAGAAATATTTCTTGTCTTCAAAAACCTCCACATGCCTAATTTGGCTTCATTTTCTTGATTGAGTTAAGCGGAAATTTCTATTTTATTTGTATAAAAACCATCCCTTCCAGTTAAGGGAGGAGTCTCAAACCACCATAGAAACATTTCTTACCACTAAAAACCCCCACACGCCAAATTTGGTTCAAATTCCTTGATCAGTTCTTGAGTTATGCAGAAATTTGTGTCTCATTTGTATGGGAGCTCCCCTTTCCAGGCGGTGGAGGAGTCTCGAACCATCGTAAGAATCTCATCGGCCCCAAAAACCCCAAGAAAATTTCATAACAGTAGGGATAATTCTCATGTTTAGTTTGAATTTGTGTTTCATTTGTATGAGTGCCCCTCTGTCCAGAAGGAGGAGAGGTCTCAAAAACACTCAAAGTTTCGTAAAAACATTTATCGCCTTCAAAAACTTCCAGATTTCGTTCCATTTGCTTGATTAGTTCTAATGTTATGCAGAAATTTTCAATTTCATTTGTATAAGAGCCATCCCTTTCTTATAGGGGGAGGGGTCTCAAACCATCATAGAAACAGTTCTTGTCTCCAAAAACCCCCACATGCCAAATTTGGTCCTATTTGCTTGATTAGTTCTCGAGTTATGTGGAAATTTGTGTTTCATTTGTATGGGAGCCCCCCTTTTCAGGCGGGGGAGGAGTCCTGAGGAGTCACGAACCATCATAGGAACCTTCTCCGGCCCAGAAAATCCCTGCATAAAAGTTTTCTTTTGTTTCACAGTAGGGACAATTCTCATGTTTGGTTTAAATTTGTGTTTCATTTGTATGAGACCCCCCATTACTAGAGTGAAGAGGGGTCTCGAACCACAGTAGAAACATTTGTTGCTTCCAAAATCCGCACATGCCAAATTTGGTTCCATTTGCTTTATTAATTCTCGAGTTATGCAGAAATTTCAGTTTCATTTGTATGAGAGCCCCTCCCCCCTTCAAGCGAGGGGGGGTCTCAGGCCACCATAGAAACATTTTTTGCCTCTTAAAACTCCTACATGCTAAATTTGGTTTCCTTTGCTTGAATAGTTTTCGAGGTCTGCAGAAATTTGTGTTTCATTTGTATGAGAGCCCCCCCCCCCTTCCAGAGGAGGGAGAGGTCTCAAATCACCATACAATCATTGCGTTCAAACCCCCTAAATGCCAAATTTAGTTCCATTTGCTTGATTAGTTCTCGAGTAATGCAGAAATTTGTGTTTCATTTGTATGAGAGCCCCACTTCCAGAGAAAGGAGGGGACTCAAACAATCATAAGAACCTTCCCCAGGCCCAAAAACCCCTGCATTTTCACGCCGATCGGTTCTGTAGCTACCGAGTCTATAAGGGTCAGACTGACAGGCAGAAATTCATTTTTATATATATAGAAATCCTGCCTCTTAAAACCCCCACATGCCAAATGTGGTTTGATTTGCTGGAATAGTTCTCGAGGTCTGCAGAAATTTCTGTTTCTTTTGTATGAGAAACCCCCACCCCTCTTAAAGCGTTATTCAAACAATTGTGATTCATATGTATGGGAGCCCCCCTTCCAAAGGGCGGAGGAGTCTCAATCCAACAAAGAAACATTTCTTGCCTTAAAAATCCTCCACCTGCCAAATTTGGTTCTATTTGCTCCATCAGCTCTCGAGTAATGCAGAAATTTGTGTTTCATTCAAGAGGGAGCCTCCCATCTTTTCAGAGGGCGGAGAGGTCTCAAACTACCATAGAAATATTTCTCTCCTTCAAAAACCTCTACATGCCAAATTCGGTTGCATTTGCTTGATTAGTTCTTGAGTTATGCATAAATATGTGTTTCATTTGTACGGGAGCCCCCCCCCCCTTTCAGAGAAGGGAGGGGTATCTAACTATCTTAAGAACCTTTCCCGGCCCCAAAAACTCCTCCATACAAATTTTCACGCTGATCGGTTCTGTAGTGTCCGAGTCTATGCGGTTCAGACAGGCAGTCAAACAGACAGACAGAAATTCATTTTTGTATATAAGGTCTGTATCCGCAATAATCCGGACACCTCAAAACATTAATAAAACATAAATTTCGCATTATATTTCCGTCTTAGTTGTTTATTTCAGATTCATGGGATGTGTTTTAACAATTCGTGAAGACAAAACATAGTTATTCGGTATTTGCATAAAATTTTCGAACTTTGCGCTTAACTTCGTCCTAGGGTTTGTACAGACTCTCCAGAAATCGTGGAAGCCGTCTTTGTCTAAATTTGCTGGAACTGTTTGATGTCTTTAATTCCTTCCTTCTTTCCAGAAAGTTTCCGCTTCATCAGAGCCCAATATCTCTCGATTGGTCGTAGCTCTGGACAATTTGGCGGGTTTGAGGTTTTTGGTACAATGTTCACTTAACTTGGTACCACTCCATCACAGTTTTAGCATAGTGGTATGATGCCAAATCGGGCCAGAACAAAGGTTGACTTTTGATAAAGGGTAGCAATCGCTTCTGCAGACACTCTTTTTGATAGATCTCCTTTTTGATTGTGCCTATAGTGACGAACGATTTACTCTTTTTGCCACACGTGCAAATTGCTTGCCACACAAGGTATTTTTTGGGAAATTTCGATGCCTTCCTCGTTCTGAAATGCTCAGCTGTAGCATTTCTGGCCATAGCAGAATAAAAAGCCAGCCCTGGGAGCTGCTTGAAATCCTCCAGGACATAAGTTTCATCGTCCATAACAACGCATGAAAACTTCGTCAAATATTCGCAGTACAAACGTCGAGCCCGTGATTCTGCTGCCAAGTTCTGTTTGTCGTTGCGATTTGGAACTGTTTTTACTTTAGACGACTTAAGTCTCAAACGTTGTTTTGATTTTTGGACAAAACCAGGCGACATCCCTATTTTACGAGCCACCGTTCGAATGGAGAGATTTGGGTTTTTCGTTAATATCAATTTCCCCTTTCGGTTCATGACAGGATCAGCGCGTCCAATGTTTTTGTTACTTCTCGTTTTCCTCTCCACCGTCAAACGTTCCGAAATAGATTTGAGCACATCGTTAACAGTGAATTTAGGCAAATCCAATGTTTTTGCAAGGTTCCGTATTGACAAGTCTTGAATACTAAACATGAAATGTAAACATCAATTATAGTATTTTTCATCATAGACTCTCAGCTATACAACACTGAAATTTTTCAATCCTACGTGCAATATTTCAAAAGTTACAATGATTTGAAGGTGTCCGGATTAATGTGGATACAGACCTTATAGCTATCCCATTAATGTATGGATAATTGCTAGAACAATGGAACTACCCCTTCATTCTCCCTTGCTTACAATATCCGCTCAACACTCCCACTATGGATTTTAACACCTTGTTACACATAAATCAACATTATTGTAATCCTCAAAATATTTTTACAGTGTTGGATCTAGATTTATAATAATGTGTAAAACCTTCAGGAAATATCATGCACATAAATGGATTTTACATTATAAAGCGTGTAGAGTTCTGAGATAAGGAGTGTATCGAATATAAGCTATCCACATACATTTGCGTTGTACGCATGTATTTGTGATGGCTTTTTATGCTCTGAACACTGCATGCTGTGCGTTTGACTGTCAGCTTTCTTTTGTTTACTTGTATGTGCGGTTCAAATTCTGCGTTTTCAAAATGTCGCGTATTGACAAGGAAGTGAAAATTAAGGTTCTGGACACATGGCTAAGTGAGAAGGGTATTACTATGCGAAAATTGGCGAAGCGGTTTGGAATTCATCATGCGAGTGTTAAAACCATCATTAATAAGTTTGGGGAACACTATTCTTTGGATGAGCTACCAGGAAGAGGCAGAAAACCCGGTTCTTCCAACCCGAAACTGGAGCAGAAAGCGGTATCTCTAATCACGAAGAACAAATCAATGTCAATACGTGATTTGGCCAAAAAAGCAGGAACGAGTGTCGGAATGATCCAGCGTATCAAGAGGCGAAACCACCTGAAGACCTACAAGAAGCAGAAAATCTCGAAACAAAGTGCAGAACAGAAGAAGCGAGCAGCAACAAGGGCCCGGAAATCCAGAAGAGATTGTTGCCTTTATATAAGAAGCATAGTACACCTCCACTGCTTTGGCCGGATTTAGCGTCGGCTCACTATGCCAAAACCACTCTCAATTGGCTTGCGGAAAAGGGTATAGATTTCGTTGAGAAAAATATCAATCCACCAAATTGCCCTCAGCTTCGACCCATCGAACGTTACTGGGCAATCGTGAAGAGGGTCTTCAAGAAGACTGGTAAGGCAGCTGGGAACATGCAGGAGTTCAAAAAAATTTGGGCTCAAGCGTCCAAAAAATGCGATGCAACAGTTGTCCGGAACTTGATGAAGAGCATTCGATCCAAAGTTCGAAAATTCGAAAAGGAATAACTTAAATTTCATCCGGTCTTCATTGTGTTCAAGTTAAACCTCGTACAATAAAGGATCAATTTTTTGTATGAATAAAATATCGGTTTTCAACCTAATTTGAAAGAAAGTTTGTGGATAGCTTATTTTCGATACACTCCTTTCGCGAACGCACAGTGATCGGAAAAGTTTTTTTTCACGGCAAAATTAAAAACTCCTTAGGCTTACGTTTCCGAATCATGGTGTTGTGTACAAAGTTGTACCTAAACAAGTTGTCCATCTTGTGGTGATAATTTTGTAGTTCCAAACTTTACCGCTAGGGCGGCGCTTTTTGCCAACTTTTGAACAAAACACAAAAGAAGGGTGATGTAGAAAGCAAGTTTGTAGGGAATATAATTTCAAGCAGTTTTGCTGAAGACACAATTTTTCTTGCTCTTCATTCGACCATGATAGTGCTATTTTTCTGCTTTTAATCAGGATGTCTCTAAAAAAATTTGATACTTAATACTCATTAAAACAATAACTTGATGATTTTCTGGCCAATTCACGCCTAAACAATCATGAGGTCGAAAAGAAAAAACGCTTGTTTTTAGTTAAAATTATTCTTTACTTTTGAATTCTAAGCTGTATTAAAAAACTTTTGCAGAAAAAAATGTGCGCTATAAGGTTTTCTATATTTTGTTTGAAGATCACTTTTTCTCAAAATGAAAAACTAAAAAGTTATAATAAAAAAACTCATTTTTTAGAGACACCCTGATTTAAAGCAGAAAAATAGCTTTATCATGGTCGAATGAAGAGCAAGAAAAATGGTATCTTCAGCAAAGCTGCTTGAAATTATATTCCATACAAACTTGCTTTTTAACATCACCCTTCTATTGTGTTTCGATCAAAAGTTAGCAAAACCGCCGCCCTAGCGGTAAAGTTTGGAACTACAAAATTAACACCACAAGATGGAGAACTTGTTTAGGTACAACTTCGTAGAAGACGCCATGATTCGGAAACATAAGCCTTAGGAGTTATTAATTTCGCCGCGTAAAAAGGCTTTTCCGATCACTGTGGAACGGTCTGCTGTTTTTCTCTCATCTCGACCGGAATCTCATTGACAACTGCACAATTGAGCGGATGTAAACAATACTCACTAAAGAAAAAACGGGACAAAATTTGGTTAATTTCGGTCAAGTTTGAAAAAGTAACGCAATTTTGAAAGTGTCGCAATATTTATCGACTCACCCTTTAAACGAATATTTTATCTGTATGATAAACATTGCCATTGAACTGATGTGCGAATAGGGGCAGTCTAGTCTGTTTTGATCCATTTCGATAGTTTTTTGTGTTGTTTTCGATTGATGCACAAACCTTCTGTCTAGTAACTAGAAAGTAATCGCAGAAAAAATCGCTAAACACGCCACAAAAAGTACTCCTTCCACACTCTACTCATTTCAATTCATCTCCAAGAGAAGTTCCTTCTCTTTGTCTTCAATCATGTTCAACCGAAAAAAAGAACAAATCAGATCAACCACACTTAATTTAGCTAGAAATCAAGGTCACAGTCGTACGGCGCAGCAACGACGCCGCCGACGACGACAGCAAGCAACGACATCATCATTCTTACATTTTCCGGGAATTTCTGCTCAACTTGTTCGCGTACTTCCACTTCCTTCCTTTTCCCAGACGCACCGCACCCCGCCTTTCCTTCCTATGCCAGCCGCGACAACCGCGATTAAAAATATGCAAATGCAAGTAAACCGCGAAGTTGCACTTTTGCATCCACCGCTTTGTGCCCACTGCAACATTCAACGAAAGGAAAATTTTGCAACGCTTGCTACGGTTTCGATTCGCTCCCTTTTGCGCACAAATTCGTGTAAGCCGGATGATGACGTCAATATCTATCGGGTTCCTTCGGGACCGGAATTGGAAAAGGCGCTTGGAAACACAACGACGTAGTCTCAATTTCGCAATCAGTGATTCGATCTCGACAGCTCATGATCACGATCGGCGCACATTTCTTATCAGGATTATTCTGAGAGAGGGGCCCTAGAGGTCAAAGGCGCTGTCCTAAATCGATTGCCGATGTTTGTCGATCGCCTTTTGTAGATATGGATGATTTCAAAATATTCCCGGAAAAGTAGTTCTAGTTGGCTGTTTGGGTTTCAGGGACATTGAACGGGATTATTTGGCCTACAATGTAGCCCGGGTTAATCATGATCGTTGGCTTATGGAGAACATCGCAAAATTTCCGTTCTTCTGCATTATTCATCGAGCGAGCTCTGAGCGAAGTGAATTAAAATTTAGTCGAAAACATTCCTTGAATCAGTTCGATGACTTTTTTTTTGAGAATTTCTAAGATGTTTGTTACAGATAAACCTGCCCGCCTGTGGCGTGAGTACTAGCTGAAGCTGCTCAGTTCTTCATCTTTTTTCCATCCGTGCTCATCTGACAATTGGGGAAAATTCCACGGGAAATTATTCCGAATTCAAACGAGTAGAACCTAACCTTGTAAAATTTGCCTAACAAATCGAGATACTCTCGCTTTTTCGATACGATCACCTTGTTTTCATTTTGGAAGCCGCCTTTTAAATCGCAATAAATAAGCACCGTGGACTGCCTGAACCTTGTTTGGATTAACTTCCTGAATAAATATTCTTGCAAATCGTTCATCACATGATTATTCAGAGAATCGACCGAGCCGTTCTTGAATTTTCGGTCACGATCTTCCAAACATCAAAACCGAGCGCGAAACTGTCGGAAAAAAGGAAATGCGCGGCTACGACGCATTTAGGCTGCAAAAAGTTGCACGTGTTCCGTCATCAACCGAATCACCTCTCGATCGCCGGACGTTCGATGAATGAAGAAAACACAAAAAAAACTGCAAACGTCTTCCCCTCTCCCCCCACGAGTGAGGTTAACCCAGTCGTCAAAATTTGGACAATCGTCGATTAGTTATGCAATTTGCAACGAAATCTCATTGAATGCTAATGCTCACCTCCTGCTTCCGGTGTTTCATACTTTGTTTTTGTTTTTCTCTGATTTGCAGGTCGTGAGGATCTGTCTCCCTCCAGCAGTCTCAACGGCTACACGCCGGACGGCAACGATGCGAAGAAGCAGAAGAAGGGACCCACCCCGAGGCAGCAGGAGGAACTGTGTCTGGTGTGCGGTGATCGGGCGTCCGGTTATCACTACAATGCGCTCACCTGCGAGGGGTGCAAAGGTAAGTATGACTTCAGTGGGGCTGGGACAACTGTCAACCGTGCGACAGAGGAACTCACACTAATCACTTTAATCACACTCACCGCAGGTTTCTTCCGGCGAAGCGTCACCAAGAATGCCGTCTACTGCTGCAAGTTCGGCCATGCCTGCGAGATGGACATGTACATGCGGCGAAAGTGCCAGGAGTGTCGACTCAAGAAATGCCTCGCCGTCGGGATGCGACCGGAGTGTGTCGTGCCGGAGAACCAGTGCGCCATCAAGCGAAAGGAGAAGAAGGCCCAAAAGGAGAAGGACAAAGTGCAGACCAACGCAACCGTCAGTACAACGAACAGCACCTACCGGGCGGAGATACTGCCGATCCTGATGAAATGTGATCCACCACCGCATCAAGCGATACCTGTAAGTCTCCGAGCGAGAACGGAACCTGAATTGATTGCTAATTGCTACACTTTCCTTCCACAGCTACTACCGGAAAAGCTCCTGCAGGAGAATAGGCTAAGAAACATACCTCTACTGACGGCGAATCAGATGGCCGTTATATACAAGCTAATCTGGTACCAGGACGGTTACGAGCAACCGTCGGAGGAAGATCTCAAAAGGATAATGATCGTGAGTGTTTCGGCCGTCTCCCAATAGGGAATAGGGAAATCTAACTTCGTGGTCCATTTTTAGGGTTCACCCAACGAGGAGGAAGATCAGCATGACGTGCACTTCCGGCACATAACGGAAATCACAATCCTAACAGTACAACTAATCGTGGAGTTCGCCAAGGGACTGCCAGCATTTACCAAGATTCCACAGGAGGACCAGATCACGCTGCTGAAGGTAGGTGTCCCGAAAAGATACGGGGACTTCTCGGGAGTCTTCGGAGAATGGTGCTTGCGCTTGGCAAAGCTTTCATTTGAATATGGTCCAATGTTTAATGGATCTACTGAGTAATCGTTTGGTTGACTGCCGTTTACGCATAATTCTCACTTTAGTATCATTAGAGCATACACTTCAGCTCGATTTGACGCAATTTTGCGTCGTTTTTGACTCACTTTCATCGAAAGTCGACTTCAACCAACCATTGCTCGCTTGGAAAAGTGCTTCTGGGGGCTACCTATACCCTGATCCATGTGAATCTACCTTCAGTAGATCTAGCTCTGCACTCATCGATGGTCTGTCATTACTTAACATGAAGCAACTAGATTCAGTTGTGAACCACAGAAACCGTTACCTTGACCTAGTTTTCGGCAACGAGAGAGCTGTTTGTCAGCGCAATATAACGGAAGCTGCTGAACCGATGGTTGAAATGGATGCATTCCATCCTGCACTATTTGCTAAACTAAGCTGTCCTACAACAATTTACCTCGTAGAACACGTTGCAGTACAGCAATTCAATTTCCGCAAAGCTGATTTTCCTGCATTAAACCGTGTCATCCTTCAGGCTGATTGGACACCACTATATACTGCTGTTGATGTCAACGAAGCTGTAGAAATCCTAACTGACACGCTCACTGAACTGTTTCGTCTTCATATTCCCTCACCAAGCCGCAATCAGAGTCCTCTCTGGTCGAATCAAACACTGAGAACTTTGAAACGGATACGCGCCAGGGCTCTTCGACATTACTCTGGGAACCGTAACCTGATTTTCGAAGTGAGACTTTCAGACTGCCAGCAACAGATGCAGGACCTACACTTGCCTGCTATACTCACGGTATGTTCAGTAAAAGCAGTATAATTTGAAGCGTAACCCCAAGCGTTTCTGGTCATTTGTAAACGATAAACGTAAGGAAAATAGTCTACCGTCTATTATGTCTTATGGTACAGGCGCCTCCCCCACTGAGATATGCAGACTATTTGCGTGCCATTTCTCAAGTGTTTTCAAATCTGAAATAGCTTCTTCGCAACACATTAGAACTGCCCTCAATTATCTACCTAAGAAGAACAAAAAAAAAAAAATTTGCCCTTCCCGCACCGACCACCAATAATCCTACCAAAAAACAAAGAGTTCCGTGCCACCCAGGGCCGGATTGTATTCCACCTATTGTATTCAAAAAGTGTGCAACTGCACTCTGCGCTCCGCTAACAGCCATTTGCAATCAATCAATCGTTCCCAGATGGATGGAAGGAATCTTTTCTGTTTCCTGTTTTCAAAAAAGGGAATCGCGGAAACGTGTCAAACTATCGTGGCATTACATCTTTATGTGCAGGCTCTAAGTTGCTGGAAATTATTAATAAAACGCTATTTCATGCAGCCAAAAACCACATTTCGTGCAATCAACGCGGATTTTTCGCCGGGAGGTCAACGGTCACTAACCTCACAGAATTTACTTCATACTGCATACGAAATATGGAGAATGGGGCTCAAATAGACACTATATACACAGATTTGAAGGCTGCTTTCGAACGTGTAGATCATTCCCTGCTCCTTGCAAAGATACAACGGATGGGAGCTGCACCAAACTTCGTCAACTGGCTAAAATCCTACTTGATAGATCGTCTCTTGGCTGTGAAAGTTGGGACAGCCCAGTCTAGCTATTTTTCAAACTCCTCCGGTGTTCCTCAGGGAAGCAACCTTGGCCCGCTGTTATTTTCCCTATTTTTTAACGATGTGTGCACTGTACTTCCACGACGGTGTCGGCTTTTGTATGCAGATGATTTGAAAATCTATCGCTTTGTTAGCTCAATCGAAGACTGTCGGGAACTCAATAGACTAGTTGACGTTTTTACGGAATGGTGTGGAATCAACGAGTTAACCATCAGTACGAACAAATGCTCGGTGATCTCATTCACTCGCAAAAAAGATCCAATCACATGGAACTACAACATTGGTGGTGAGTATTTGGAGAGATTGTCCGTGATCAAAGACCTTGGAGTACATCTCGATACGAAACTCACCTTTAGAGAGCATTACTCATTTGTAATCTCTAAAGGTAACCGAAACTTAGGATTTATCTTTAGAGTTGCCCATGAATTCAGAGATCCATACTGTTTACGTGCGTTGTACTACTCGTTGGTATGATCCGTTCTGGAGTATGCTGCTGTGGTGTGGAGTCCGTATACTGGAATCTGGACATCAAGGATTGAAGCTGTTCAGTCACGGTTTGTTCGCTATGCGCTGAGGTTTCTGCCATGGCGTGATCCTACCGATCTGCCTCCGTATCAGAATCGCTGCCGGCTTCTTGGAATGGACACGTTGAGCAGAAGACGACAACTGGAAAGAGTTTTATTTGTGCAAAAAGTGTTAACCGGTTGTATAGATTCACCTAGTATCTTGGCTCAACTCAACATTAACGTCATTCCCCGTAACTTGAGACGCACTGATTTCCTTAGGCTAGGTTTTAGACGCACCGATTATGGTCAGAACGATCCACTACGTGTAATGTGTTGTACGTTTAACAGTGTGTACAGTTTGTTTGATTTTTGTATTAGCACGAGGAGTTTTAGACAAAGATTGCTGAGTTCGAATTTCTTTGTTTAGTTTGTTTAATTTAAGTTTTATTCATGTAGACCGTGTTGTCAGATGATTCTTGCAATATATAATAAAAAAACCCCCCCCCCCCCCCCTTCCCCCCCCCCCTCTCCCCCATTCCCCCCCATCCTCAACCCCCCAAATAATTTTCCCCCCTTTCCCCTCACCCCCAACCACTCCAACCAGGTTTTAAACACCACCTCTACTTTTAATTTTTTCCCTCAAAAACACACAAAAGACACACTCTAAGAAATATTTCAAATATTTACCCAACTTCACTTTTAACTATATTAAAAAAAAACAAGCCAAACCAAAATACCCCCGAAAAGCACCCCTAAATCCAGATGTCCACCTTTTTCAGTTAATAAAGATGTCCCATCAGATCTGTCTGAGCTCGGCGGATAGAGGCAGCTAAGTACGTGAGTGCGCGTCTAGGGAACCATTCGATCTAATCTATTCGATTTTGTAGAAGCTCGATAAGGAAACACAGTTTTCCAGTAAGCGTTTCGGAATATGGAAGTAGCAGCACGATGGAAACTTGTAGCAAAGGAGCACGCTTATTTTAATTACAGCGGCACCATGCACTACTGTGCCAAACGAAGCAAGCGAAGCAGATGTCTGAAGGCTTTACTTCTTCACCGAACCGTCGCATAAACAACAATCAATTCGAAACATAAAAATCGCCTTTTCGAATGATAGTTACAGGCGGATGACAAGACCTTTGTAATGATATGATATCTGTGGCGAATGAACTTTCACTCAAAAGCACTCAAAGCTTTTAAAAAGTGATTTTGAAAGCCGTTGCTAATCAACTGCTCTGAACATTGTAAAATTCGTTTGTACCAGCTTTTGGTCCGCAGAAGCTTGTGAATCAAACTTCGCATGAACATCATCCTTTATTCGAATGATGATCATATGCATGACGACCGAATCCGAATGCATATTGTTAACGGCTCGACCAATACAATAATGATTCGTAGTTCTGCGGATGTATTCGTTCAGCGTACAGCAAAGAAAGATGCAATGGCATGCACTGGGGTGAACTGGCGGAGGTCCCCAAGCGATTGTCGATTTCATTCACCATGCTACCGATAGCTCTCATGACAATCAGGGGCAAATCCTGATTTCTTCACATGTGCTATGACATTGATTCGGGGACCTAAGTGTCGCTTATCTGCCAAGATTTTGCGGTGCCACTAGCGAATCCACCGCAAAAAGCGAAACTAGTCAACACTTGTCTTTCACAGCAAACAGCAGGATCGACCGTCATTCATCGTTTCACCATCGACATAGTGAGTCGGTGGTTCTAGCCACCGATGGCAGGCTTACAGCCAGTTTTCCGGTGGAGCTAGGCCAAGCTCAGCATAGGTTTTAGTATGATCTCAATCTGCCAGACCCTCACAAATCAAGACCATGTGAGGGTGCTAATGTCGTTTCTTTGGTGATTCGCGATGGATACTAACAATCAACCCGTGGCGCAGACCTCATGTCCGGTAGATAAGTGGCAAGACTAACAGCCAACAACCACCCACCAGTCTCTGCAGTAACTTCGATATCGACAAGATACTTGGGATGTACCGAAGATCTACACACGGTGAAACCCTCACTCGTCGGCGAAGCGAAGATGGTCGTTTTGTGGTACGGATGGCTTTCAACGACATGAAGCAAGAAATCGGTGCATCCTTAACGGCTCAGTACACCTTCCACGTGTTATGAAGCGAAGATTTAAACGCCCTGAAGAGTTCCAGAGGCGCTACGAGGATTCTATGGAGGAGTATATCAAGCTACGTTATATGCAACTTATCTAACAGGCGGAGGTCGAGCTAAGTGAAGGGGTTCGAATCGAGCGTTTGTCCACCATGGAGGTGCGGCTCAAACAGCGTCTATTCTGGCATCTAGCGGCAAAAAAAAGAAATACTTTTCCCAGGAAGCTATACCTAAGATGGCAGCCCCGTCACGAGGATAGGGAGCCTTGGGCTAACAACTTACTACTTCCGAAACATTATAAATGTTCGAGAAACCGGCAGAGAAATATTACGGACTGATTTAACGGCAACGACCTTTAGCGCGAAACAACGGACAAGAATTGTAACATGGAACGTATTAACCCTAGCCCAGCCGGGTAAATTGGCACAACTTGCCAATAAGGCGCGCCGCATGAAACTTGATCCTAGGACTGAGTGAAGAGTGGAGTTGGTTTCAAGCGCCCGAAAGGATAATCGTAGCCAGGTTCGAAACGTTACCATAATCCAATGTTATGCGCCAACTGCAAGACATAGAGAACTTCTACCGCCAACTCTATGTCGTCGTAAATAAAATTCCGAAGGGGGATATCCCGACTTTAATGCGAAGATCGGATCCGACAGCTCGAACTATGAGCGAATCATGTGACGCCATGGTCTCGCAGAAATGAGCGAAAACGGAGAGCCGCTCGCAGAGTTCTGTGGTGACAACGACATGGTGATCGGGAGTTCGCTCTTCCCCCATAGACCAGCGCACCAGTGACTTTACCGAAAATCAAATCGACCACATCTGCGTCAGTAAAAAATGGAGACGGAGCCTTCTTGATTTGTGGAATAAACTAAGTGCCGATAACGCGCCAGACCACCATCTTCTTATCGGTAAAGTACGTCTGCGCATTGCGCGGGTTCGACGACCAGAGGAGTAAGTTGGACGACGGTTCAACACCCGCTGACTGGAAGATGCCACGGTGAGAAGGTCCTTCGTTGAGGAACTGGATACTCGTGCTGCAGATATTCCGGAAGGTGGCAGCGTAGAAGACCAATGGACTGCCATCAAGAACGCCTTCATCGCCACCAGCGATAATAATCTAGGTGAGCTGCGCACCCAGAGAAAACAATGGATCACAGACGAAACCTTGATGAACATAGAGGAGCGAACAGAAGCCTAAGCCGCGATATAGTGATCAAAAAACCAAAGGAGCCAAAGTTTTGCCCCGTCAACGATACTCGGCTCTGGAAAAAAAAAACGACTGGACCAGCGAGCATTGGCCGACGAAGGCGAAAAAACCGCGAGATAACAACCGGGGACATTCGGCTCCTCTACGATATCTCACGACGCCAAAGCGGGACAAAGATGAAAGACACGACTGGTCAGCTTCTAACCGACCCAACTGACCTGCTGAAATGCTGGTTCGAGCACTTTGAACAACTTTTGCAAGTCCGCCAAGGATTCGAGGTATCACGCGCATCTATACAGAGGCCCATCATTACATGAGATTAAAACAGCCATCCAAAACATGAAATCGAACAGAGCCCCAGCGGTAAGCCGGTCGCATATCAGCCGAGATGCTCAAAGCTGTCCCCGTGATATTCGCTCAACTGTTGCATCATTTATTTCGCAATATCTGGGACATCTCGCATCTTAATCTTAATCTTAATCTTAGGTTCTCAAAGTTCTACGCAAAGTGCACGCTCCGTATCATTCTGGAGCAGGTCAACGAATTCCAAGAGTCCCTTTTTTGGTGTTCATTGGCTACGAAAAAGCTTTCGACCAACTCAATCACGAGAATATGTGGAGCGCACTAAGACGCAAGGGAGTCCCTGAGAGAATCGTCTGGCGCATCGAAGCTCAGTACGAGGCCTTTTCGTGCAGACTTGAACAACGTGGTCTTGTCCGATCCCATCCAGATCGTAGCTGGGGTGAGGCAAGGATGTATGCTATCATATACTGGTAGGAGCGATTGGCCGTGAACCAAACCGCGGGTTGCTGTGGCAGCCTATTACAATTGAGCACCGAAATGACTTCGAATTGGCTGTTGATGTTGCACTACTAGCCCAATGGCGCTCTGATAGTCAGAGTAAGTTCGAAGACCTTGACGAACGCTTCTCATCGGCAGGTTCAACCATCAACGTCAACAAGACCAAATCGATGGATGTGAACACGGCGACCTCTACCAGGAAAAACAGGCAGATCAGGGAACGTACCAAAATCCGAATATTTAACTCCAACGTCTATTCTGCTATACGCTAGTGAAACGTGATGTGTATCAGTGGAGAACACTCGGCTACAGGTTCATCAACTGATGGTATATAATTCGAGCTTGGTAGCCTCACAATTGGATCTCCAATACTGAGCTCCATCGTCGGTGTCAGCAGAAGCCGACAGCAACTGAAATTTTGGAACGGATGTGGAGTTGGGTTGGCCACACCATACGAAGGGGTGGGAATCTGCTAGGACATCGCAGTAGAGGCAGACCCAGCGGCTCATGGCGGCGTAACATCAATAAAGAAATAATAGAAGTCGATGAAAATTTGACCTGGAAACAGGTTAAGGCGATAGCGGGGAATTGCCCAGGATGGAGATCTTTCTAGTTGGCCCTTTGCACCACTCGGGGTGAACAGGACCGTTCAGTAAGTAAAAAAAGTAACTTCTTTCTGAATCGTCAAGGCTAATCGATCGGCTTGCCTTTCCCAGCAACTGTCAAATCGAAGATCTGTTATCAATAATGTTGAACCATGTAGAGAACAACCGGTCTTATTAGCGTTTTGTACAGGATGCACTTCGTACGGGAGCTAAGTCTGTTTGACCGTAGTTGCTTGTGGAGCCCATAGTAGGCACGACTTCCACTGATAATCCGCCTCCGGATCTCACGGCTGTTATCGTTGTCCGCAGTAACCAGTGAGCCGAGATAGACAAATTCATCGACTACCTCGAACTCATCGCCGTCGATCGTTACACTGCTGTCCAGTCGGGTCCTGTCGTGCTCGGTTCCACCTGCCAGCGTGTACTTCGTTTTGGACGTATTTATCTTCAACCCAATCTTCTCTGCTTCGCGCTTTAGTCTGGTGTACAGCTCTGCCACCGGCAATCGGCAAAGCAGATAAATTGACCGGATCTGTTGAAAATCGTGCCTCGCATGCTAAACGCCGCTCGTCGCATAACACCTTCAAGAGCAATGACGAAGCCCCCTGCAGGATTCGAATGAACCCGATAATCCACCCGATATCCTCACACAGCACTGGGTTCCATCTATCGTAGCCTTGATAAATCGGGTCAGCTTCCCCGGAAAGCTGTTCTCGTCCATGATCTTCCATAGCTCATAACGGTTAATTGTATCATATGCGGCTTTGAAGTCGATGAATAGATGATGCGTTGGGACTCTATATTCACGGCACTTTTGGAGGATCTGCCGCAAAGTGAAGATTTGGTCCGTTGTAGACCGTCCTTCGATGAAGCCGGCCTGATAACTTCCCACAAATCTATTTGCTAGTGGCGACAGTCGCTGGAAGATGATTTGGGATAATACTTTATAGGCGGCATTAAGGACAGTGATCGCACGATAGTTTTCACAGTCCAGCTTGTCGCCTTTCTTATAGATCGGGCAGATAAGCCCATCCTTCCACTCCTCCGGTAGCTGTTCGGTATCCCAAATCCTGACTATCAGTCGATGCAGGTCCGGGCCCATCTTGATAAGTTCTGCTCCGATTCCATCCCTTCCAACCGATTTGTTGTTCTTCAGCTGCTTGATGGCATCCTTAACTTCACCTATCGTCGGGGGTGGCATGGTCTTGGTCCTCTTCCTGTACTCCATTCAGATGTTCATCGAAGTGCTGCTTCGTCCGGCCCGGATCGATCGTCCGTCAGGATTCTCCCATCCCTATCCCGACACATTTCGGCTCGCGGCACGAAGCTTCTGCGGGATGCGTTGAGTTTCTGGTAGAACTTTCGCGTTTCATGTGAGCGGTGCAGCTGTTCTAGTTCCTCACATTCCTCCTCCTGGCGGTGCTTTTTCTCCAGGAAGAGTTGGGTCTGCTGCCGCCGCTTCTGTCTGTATCGTTCCGAACTATGACGGGTAGCTTGACGCAGCATAAGTGCATTCGTTCCACATAACCTAAGACGTTCTCCGCCACGCTGCTAATAGCTGTTTTCACGGTGTTCCAACAGTCCTCGAGAGGGGTTTCGTCGAGCTGGCCCTCTTCCGGCAGCGCAGTTTCGAGTGATTGCGCGTAGCTTGCGGCGACGTCAGGTTGCTTCAGTCGCGCGAGATTGTACTGTGGCGGGCGCCGGTACCGAAAGTTGTTCACTACGGAGAGTTTTGGGCGCATCTTAACCATCACTAGGTAGTGGTCAGAGTCGATGTTAGCGGTGCCTTTATCTTATTTCATTCATAAGCTGCCGCTTCCATACTCCCAGTTTCGAATAGGCTTCATCCACACTGTTGCTTTCGACAGCGAGAACTAGCGTTTGGAGCATGATCTGCAAGTTACTCACAAGAGTGGACTGAAGCATCTGTATCCATAGGTCTTACTTGATACTTGATGAGCGGCGAGTCCTCCTGCTGAATCTACGCCGTATGGATGATTCTCCTCCACTGGACCCGGTCCTAGTCCAATCGCCTCCAGTCCCCCTGGACGTTAAAGGTCCTTCCGAAGCAACAGAAAACCGCCATATTTGGTTATAGCGACTTGATTTAGACATAATTAAGTAGCATTGGAGTAATATCAACTGTATTGCAACAAGTGTGCTGCTAGGGTTAGGTCCTCCTTAACTGCAAATAGCCATCGTGTTCGTGGTCTGCCACGCAGTCGACGGCCTCTCGCTGGTTCTCTACTGAATATTATCTTCACGTTCTTCCGGCATCCGTGCAACGTGACCAGCCCAACGCAGCCTGCCGTGTTTTATCTGCTTGACAATCATCTCTTGATATACTTGGTACAACTCGTGATTCATGCGATGCCGCCAGATGCCATCCTCTTGCTTACCGCCGTTTACCGTACAAAGCGAGCGGTAGGATCAGAGTCTTATACAAAGGGAATTTTGTCTTCGTCTGCAAACTACGAGACTTCAGCTGGTTCCTGAAACCGTAAAACGATCTATTCGCAGCTGCTAGACGCCTTTTTACCTCGCGGGTAACATCATTATCGCACGTCACTAGAGTTCCAAGATACCAAGATAAATTTGTCACCACCCGAGACCCCTTCGCCAGCCACATCACTATTGGCCCCACGTTGTCTTCCGGCGATCATGTACTTCGTCTTGCTGGTATTAATTGTGAGACCAATTCTCACTGTCCCCTTTTAAAAGGCACGAATGCCTCTTCCACGGTTCGACCGTCAATTCCGATGATATCGATGTCGTCCGCAAACCCTAGGAGTTCTCCTATACTGCCGTGAAACGCATATCAGTCCCATATGAATAGGAAATCAGGCAAAGATGGGACTGATATGCGATTCACGGCATTATAGCTCCTTCGAGAGCAATGTTGAACTACAAGTTCGAAATCGCATCTCCCTGTTTCAATCCAGCGAAGGTTTCGAAATATGTCGAAATCTCATCCGCAACCCGTACACTTGATTTAGATCCATCCAGCGTAGCACGAATCAGTCTAATTCGTTTCGCTGGGAAACCAGGTTCGATCATTATCTGCCATAACTCGTTTCTTTTCACTGAATCGTACGCCGCCTTGAAATCAATAAACAGATGGCGGGTCTGTACTCCCGGAATTTGTCAAGGATTTGTCGCAGGGTAAACATTTGATCTCTCGAAAACCAGCCTGGTATTCGCCGACGAAGGACTCCTCCTGACATTATTGTACGCCGAATTGAGGAGTGTGATTCCTCGTTGTTATTGGCGCACTCCAGTCTGTGTCCCTTGTTGTACAGGGGGCAAATGAGGCTGGTGGCTGCAATCTTCAAACAGACTGAACTAACTGAAGTCAACACGATCATTGTGTACTGAAATTGTAATGTCAACGCCTGTAGTGATCTACAAACTCAAATGTAACTTACTGGTGTAGATATTTTAACTCTTTCCAAAAACATTTTTTTTAGTTCCTGTATCTGCATGGTTTAATATTTGCATGGCAATATATCAAGCATAGTTCACAGCAAGTCCAATCGTTGTTGAAGCTTATAAAGGTTAACATTCCAGTCGGATTTAGAGCTGATCCCGGGTATTATGAGATGTACAAAATCAGCATACTGCTTGAAGCACATACATTTTTTAGTAAAGCGAAATCGGTGAGACCATTCCGATTATTGACAATATATTCTAGTTGTTTTCGATCAACAACTATATCTATCGCTTTCGTTGCCAATTTTCGGAATTTCCTCTCCGGCTAGACTGTAATTTAATTGACCAAAAGAAAGTTGCACTGTATGATCAGCTTTCACAAACGCTTGATCTGTTAAACTCTGGAAACGGGTGAAAACACGAACGAGCAGCGTGTAAGTTTGAGAAGCATATCTCTTCCTATGGGCTGAATTACAACTAAGGCTTCTGACAATACTGTCGATTGATTTTCCGATTTCCCTTATAAGAACCTAATTTGAAACCGATCAAACCACAGTACTCTCAATTTCCATTGATTTCTATATTTCCCCCGACTCAGCCGTTCATAGGAGGCTTCTAAATTTCCCGGAAATATACTGATAAATCTAGGAATTCAAGACATTTACAAGCATTTCAGAAACATTTTTTCGGGGGACCATATGGTCTCCTAAACTAAAAAAGAAATGCAATTGAAGTTGAGGCAATCGCATCACCTTAACTTAAACCACAAGAAAACACCAGGTCCTACCGATGCTAACCCTTTTTCTTCTCCGCAGGCCTGCTCGAGCGAGGTGATGATGCTGCGGATGGCCCGCCGCTACGACGCCGCCACCGATTCGATCCTGTTCGCCAACAACCGATCGTACACGCGAGACTCGTACCGGATGGCCGGCATGGCGGACACGATAGAGGACCTGCTGCACTTCTGCCGGCAGATGTTCTCCCTCACCGTGGACAACGTCGAGTACGCCCTCCTGACGGCGATAGTCATCTTCTCCGATCGGCCCGGTCTGGAACAGGCCGAGCTGGTTGAGCACATCCAGAGCTACTACATCGACACGCTGCGAATCTACATCCTCAATAGGCACGCCGGCGATCCGAAGTGCAGTGTGATATTCGCCAAGCTGCTGTCGATCTTGACGGAGCTCCGAACGCTCGGCAATCAGAACTCGGAGATGTGCTTCTCGCTCAAGCTGAAGAACCGCAAGCTGCCACGGTTCCTGGAGGAAATCTGGGACGTCCAAGACATACCTCCTTCGATGCAGGCCCAGATTCAAAGCCATGGCACCCAGTCCTCGTCGTCATCGTCCTCCAGTAGTAGTAGTAGTAGTAATAGTAATAGTAATAGTTCGCAACACGGGCAGCATCATCCGCAGCAATTAACGCCAAATCAACAACAACAACAACAACAGCACAGCACAGTCAGCTACAGCAAGTTCACGCCAACGGCGGAAGTGGTAGTAGTGGCAATAATAACAGTAGTAGTGGTGGTGTTCCCGGCCTCGGCATGCTCGACCAGGTATAGCTAGTGTAGGACGCGGTTTCCGGGCCGGTTTCCATTCCACTGCTGGCCAGCGAAACCGGGTCGACACAAAACCACACAACCGCGGATGCGTCCTTCTCCGGCGAGGACATTCTTTTTATCGTCGACGGTTAGGAAGGACCGTCCGTGGGCCAAACAGAGTTCTTTGCTATATTCTCTACATATTTCTATTATTGTATAATGCTTTAATTTATTTCCTCTTTATTTTGTTTTGGACTTTGATTTATATTCTTGCTGTATTCCTTGCACGTAGGTAGGGATTTGAGCAGTGCTGGACACTGCTGGTGGGATTTTGACTTAGTGGCAATTGAGACAACAAAATAGACTATAGAGAGAACTAACAAAACAAGAAGAAACAAACAGCAAAAACAGACGAACTTTCCCCCGAACTCAACATTCTGACAGCATCGTCCAGTTGAACCGTTCAAAAGCAAGTGACTGAATTACATTTTTTTTTTCGTTTTCGTATAACTATTAGTAGGACTATTACGTTTAGGTTTTGACTTTTTCGCAAAACAGAAAAGTATTCCAGTACACACCCACACACACACACATAGACACTTGCAAAAATGAGTGGAATCGCCAGTTTAACGTTAATGAAAAGTTAATTACGCTAAAAGGATGTTCTGCTGCGCGCAGACTTTACTGTTATACTAGAATAAAGAACGTCGTGTTTATACTAAATATGACCACTTATTACAACACCTACGAAGAGCCCTGGCGAGCTGCGAGAGAACACACTCTTAATTACAAAACTACCACCCCGCGATCCCTCATAAAAATAATGAAATATTCACCCCCCCAACACACTCCCACAACATGTAAGTTTACTACTACGTTTTAGCTGGTAAGGTAATTAAAAAAAAAAAAAAAACGAAAAGAGCAGGAAGAGGTTCGATGATTGGGCCGCCGTGGTCGGCGTTGTCGTCGTTTGTCGTTGGTGGTTGAGGCGACGACCTTTCGGATTCGAAACCAGAAATACACAGAACAATATGCTGCCACCTCAGTTCGCAGATCCTGCCCATGCACGGTGGGCGGGAGCTTGCGACAAACACACACAGACATACACACACACACACACACACACACCCACACACTTAAAACTATTGCTACTATTACTACCACCACCAACCACCATCACCGCCACCGCCTCTACCGCCATAAGTGGGGAAGGCGTGGTTTCGGTCGGCGACCTCTTCCGTATCGTTTGGCTGTGACTTGTTAATATTTTTAAGATGATAAACACACACACACACACATACACACACATACTATGATAATTTAGCAGGATGGAAGGAAGGTTAGGAAGTCGGCCGACGAACCGTCGGCTGTCAGATCTTTTGGAGTGATTGGTACCCTACATACGACTAACGACAGTGCGCGAGGATTGTGTATTATATTAGGTATTTTAGGTAGGCGAGCGCGGAGAAGTATGATGTGTGGAATGGCGAGTTTAGACATGGTAAACGACTCTATTGTGTACAGTAGTGCGGTAAGGTTTGGAGTAGAGAGAGATAGAGAGCGTTTAGGATGTACATTTTTTTCCCTTGAGTAGGTTTTAAAGTGGAGAAGTACTATTACACGATGATGATGATGATGATGATGATGTGAGGATATGAGAAACAAACAATAGGAGTGCCGAAAGGGAGTGTGCGAGCAGCGTGGATAAGAGACTAGGTTAGGACAGATAAAGGAAACAAATCGAAAGTGCGTTTAAGAAACTAAGAGGAGGATTCTCAATTTTGTCTTTTGTAGATTTTAGAGAAGTGAGGAAGATGCATTCATGCGGGTGTGATGATGAGGAGGATGACGGGATGTGGAATTAGAGTGGACCGGGTTTAAAGGCAGTTTGATCAAACGCTTGTGAGAAGATTGCATTTTTTCTGTTGTTGTTTGGAATGTGGAAACGAGAAGTGATCACGAGTAGTGCAACCGGTGATTTCTGTTTTTGACCATTAGAACGGTATATAATGACTTGAACTTTGATAATAGCAGATTTCTGCTCAAAATCTTTTGCACCAAGCGTTTGCATTAACATTAAATTGGCTCCTTCAACGAGTACTTATCAGATAAATTCACCTGTCAAAATCTGCTTCCCTTGATAAAAAAAAACTTCTGAGTGAAGTGGTCACCCATTAAGTTCGTCACGCGCTTATTGGGGGAGGATGGGTTTTGAAAACTGTGACGATCCATACAACAAATTATTCATGTGACGATGTGACAGGAAGGTTGAAATTGGCTTGACGTACTTTTTGCTTGACGTACTGAAAGCAGGTTCCCCAACGGATATAACGCAGAGGCTCTGCGTCACTGTCAACCACATATAGATGCACCAGAGCTCACATAATTACTGATTACTGAAATCGACAAGGATTTTTCTTTAGAGCCTAACTGACAAACGTAAACAATTGACTCTTATTTGAATTGGTCGACCTTGGAAACTTGCCACCACAGCCATTTCGAAGAACAAGAGGCCTAATCGATAGAATTGGAAGCTTACATGGGTAGATTGTGTATGACGAGAAATTTACAGAAGAAACCATTGTTTACGTTTGTCGGCTAGGCCATAATGAAAAATCTTTATCGAAATATGGTCCATCATAACAAATCGATCAATGCCAAGGTACGACAGGCATGAAAGAACAAATCAACTAACCCGTTCACACTTGCTTCGTATGCTACAATGACGTGACGATGCGTACATATGAAAATGTTGAATGTTAGATAGAACAGGTTGATGCATACATCCTATCCATATAATCATCACATTGATACTGAAATTCTAGACAAAATAGTTAAAAGGTCGAAAGTAACATTTGTAAACAATGACTTCCAGCGTATTTCTCTGGGATCTGCATGCTCCCACGAACGAACTAGCACCAGAAAAAGATACAGGGAGTTATTACCTTCCCGTCGGTAGTGGATATAGATGTTAGCAACCTGGCATTTCCAGGAAATTTACGTTTTAAGTCATTGTTTCCAATTGTGACTTTCGACTTTTTGACGATTTTGTCTAGAATTCATGTGAGCTACAGTGAAATCCTTACCCGGTGTCTCCACTAGCATTTTCTGTCTAAACATTTGTGTCACTGTCAAAGAATATGGCATGTGGAGACACATATGTTAGATGTGAAGACAGATCTGTTCTAACATATTTCTTGACAGAAATGTTAGACTTAAGCAGACATTTTTTTGAATAAATATGAGGAAATCCAAAAGAATGCTTGTTTTGGTTTTCAATTCCATAAAATTGTTTTTAGAGACTTCATCAATGCTCTAGATCCTTAAAAATATCGGAATCGGGTACTGCAATTGATCTGATGAAATTTGATGAAAATGTCTTAACAAATCAGTTAGAGCTAAGCCCAGCATCGAAAAAATGTCAGGTTGCTTTTCATACACGCTCATTTGGATTTACCCAAAATTGAGTAACGTTGACCCAAAATCATAAAAATTGGAACTACTCAAATTTGGGTACCGAGTTTAAACCCAAATTTGGGTAAATCCACGATTTATAAGATTTTGGGTTAGGTCTACTCATTGTTATAAAATGTGGATTTTATGTTAATTGGGTAAAATATTGAAATAAAAAAATACCCTAGGCTGCTATAGCGCAGCTTTTTCTGTTATATTATATTGATAATCCCGAAAATGGATTATTTTCTCCGTCATATCCCTCGCCAATACTGTACCATTCACGATCTAAACGAACTTGCTCTTTTTCCAATAGATCCTTATCTTCTTCCGAATCCCAAAGGACATTCTTTTTAATAACTTGTGGGGTGGTACCAGATTATTTTCGATCTGGCGCCCATTTGTACTTATGTGCTGGTGTCTGCCGAGGTGTGTCCTCTTCTCTACCTCTCCGGGAAGATGGTGGTCGACTACTGCGCACAGATTCTGACCCTTTCGGTATCGTAGTCCCACGGATAGTCCCACGATGATTTTTGGGAGCCCGAAGCTTGTCCATCATCATCGTCCTCCCATCCAAAGGCGTCCATTCGATGATCGCTTCGAGGCGTTCTTGGTTCATCTCTGTAGAGGCTAAAATATATGAACAAAACGCACCTTATAAAAATCACCTACAATTAAATTTATTTATTAGTAGCTTACCCTGGGATTCGATGCGATAAATCTCCACGATGGCTCCTGGAACCGCTAGATGAAAACTTTTGTTGCGCCTACGATCATCGTCGTGGTCGTCTCGGTCGCGATCCTCTTAGATTTAGTCGTTAAAATTACGGCATTAGTATATAGCACTCATCAAAACAAAGTTTAACAGTTTGGACTACATGTACGAATACGAATACGCTTACTTGTAAACCGATAGATCCAGGATGACGGCCGTGGCCAGTACGCGCTTCCGGGTACTTACCGACGACGTAAAACTTAAGTTTTTTTTTGATGGCAATTACCCCAGCGGCACCGTGGTAGAAAAAAAAAAGAAAAAAAAAATGTCCCTATACACTGTTTGAACAATGGACAAATAGTTGGTATAGTCCGAGAGACTATAGTTTATAAACAGGTCTCTCAGGTAAGGACAAATATTAAAATTTTGTCTATTGTATGAACAGTAGGCTAACAGCTGCAGGATTGAACCAGATTAAAGAAGAACTGAGTAACGTTTACCCACTTTCAAAAATCGGCTTACCCATTTGGTTTGACGTATCTGCCTGTTTTATGAAAGTGGGTAAAAGTTACTCAACTTTGGGTAAATCCGAATGGGCGTGTATGTTAAGACAGATCTGACAAGACAGAAAATGCTAGTGGAGACACCGGGTTAATGATTGCCACCCCTGATATAACGACCTTTGTACTATTTCTCGACAACTTATTCAAAACGACGTATCTGATTTTGTAAACAAAGAGGTAAACAAAGATTCATACGTACACTCCCGCTTCATTTTACTCAATTTCAATACAATAATCAATACAATTGTATACTATCTCTTTTTCTCTCACGGAAATGTTACTCAATTTTCGTAAAAAATGGATCTACTCATAAAATTGAGTAGATCCACTTTTTACGAAAATTGAGTAACATTTCCGTGAGAGAAAAAGAGATAGTATACAATTGTACTCACACATTGAGTAAAATGAAGCGGGAGTATAGGACTACCACCACAAAGAATACGACATGGAGTTTTCATAAGGGCCAATGTCGCAAACCTAAACAATGGCTTCTTCCGCAAATTTCTCGAGAATGCTAACTTAATGATAGTGAGTTACCACGATGATTGTACAGAAGAAGAGTTCCCCTTTACAATAGAAGTAGTAGTTTACTTGAGCGAGTTTTCATTTTCAAGAAATTTGCCGCAGAAGCCACTGTTTACGTTTGCGACATTGGCCCTTATGAAAACTCTATAAAAAAAAATCCGCATTTGTCTCCTCCTGAAGGGTTCCTCCATAGTATCCGGATTGTCTCAAAATGGCGAGTTGGTCCATTTCAAGGCTAGAAGTAGACTTTTCATGAAAAATCATGATGTTTGGACCGATGAAAGGCATGATTCGGCGAAATACCGTATTTGTCCACTCCTAAAAGGTTCCTCCGGGGCATCCGGTTTGTCCAGGAATGGCCAATATAGTCATTGGTCAATTTCACGGCTAGAAGAAGACTATTGTTGACAGATTGTGAGGTTTGAGCCGTCGAAAAGCATGTTCCTATAAAAATTTGTATCCGTCGCCGCCTCACGGATCGTGGCAAAACATGCCCTCTTCCGGCACAGATTCCCTGTGGCCAACCGGGTCAAAAATGGCCGTACTCATCAGAAACTGAAAATTAGGCCTCTAATGAGCATCTTGACTGCAAAGACTTTAAAATATGCTCATATGTGGTTTCCACAATGTGCGTTTGAAATCAGGGTCAATATGACCCGAAACACCTTATTCGTAATTTTTTTTGTACAGCCCTGAAGAAATGTCAAAAAAATTTGGGTTCAATGCAGAAACGTACCCCTCTAAGATTTAGGAAAAGTCAAGAAAATTCAAACGTCTAGATGCTTATTTTGGAAAGTTATAGCATTTTTAAAATCCATTCCGGGTCATATTGACCCCGATACCTAATGAAGGTTAAGTGGAAATCACGTAGTTCTTACGTGATTTCCACGTGTTTATTACTGGTTTTGGCAGTGGACAAAAATTACGTGCGTTTCATCGATTTTTTTTGTGTGTAAACATTGTGAATAGAGGGGGGCTCATTGATTGGGTTTGCAATCCACAACAAATTTTTGATTTGAATTTATAGATTGATAGTTCGCTTTCGAACAAAATAATAGTAAAAAAAAATTGATAAAATATAATTGTGATAAAATTTGTAAATGTTATCATACAATATTACCAAAATTGATCTAATCAGATACACCAAAATCGATTCCTTTTTCAAGGCAGATCGCAAACAGGCTACTCCTGAACAGGTCTATTCTACGAGTCGAGTGAGTCGGAACGAGGTGAATCGACGAGATAGTTGTCGCATCGAGAGAGTCGACCCTCCGTGCAAATCAAAATCAAATGGATAGTCACTTAACTCGATACTACGAGTCGTCTCACCTTACTTGACTCGCACAATATGCCTGGATGTACCAAATTGATATGGTCAGTAACATCTATTTTTCTATCAAAATCAAAAACGTTTCGAGTCTTTAAAATCCGCTGAGAGGTCAACAATTGCTATCTACCTCGTGACCACTTCTCCTGTTCAAGAGTAAGAATTCATTCGTTTTAATAACTTACTGTAAAAATCCACCTCACCTGAAAAAAACAAACAAACAAAAATCCATCCAAAATCATGGCAAGATGGTGGTGAGCATTTCGTCCAACATCCTACCAAAACTTCGCCACAACCCATTTCTCCCTTCCAGCCGGGCAAAACAAAAGTTAGTTTCATTTTTTTAGGTCCAGTTAGTTCCTTTGCTGCGAAATGCGCAACCTAAATCGGCAGAAAATGTGCAACGCGATGATACAAGCGAAAGGGACACACTTATGTAAAGGCAATGTTTCTTTTTTTTTCTTTTTAGAAAAGAAAAAAAAACTACTAGTTATCAAGTTCAGAATACTGCTGCTAGCGAGTAGATTTGTTTAGGTAAAATCCGCGAATGAAAGTGTGAGCGCGCCCCGCCAGATGGACGCCGGCGCGAAAGCAATATCTTATTATTTTTTTTAAATTAAAAAGTGTCGATAGTTAGAAACAAACAAAGCACGGAATGAGTTATTAAAAAAAAAACGTGGAAAGAAAACCGGAAAATCAAACTGCCACAACTTCACACAATCAACTTGAAAAACAAACACCGAGAAATGAAAGAAGAGGAATTCAAGGATGAGACTCCGATTGCGTATTCCGTGAGCAGTTGGCAGTGGGTGGATGTGCCGTTTGTTGAAGCTCTCAGGCGACGAGTGCGGAGAGAAAGAAGAAATATCTGTGTGTTTAGGACAATTTTTTTCCCGCTGCAACATTAGCGTTCAATTCCGTTTAGTTTTTTTCGGTCTGAAATTTTCAATCGAATTTAGAGCAACACGCACGTATCAAAAGTCGTACATTTTTCTTTAGTGAAATTTATTAGCAAAACATTTGGTTGACCCGCATCCACTTGGCTGGCAAATCCAGCAGGAAAAAATAGTCAATTAAAGTCGGTTTGTGTTTCAGCCTCAGTAGGTAATGTAGCAGCAACCAACAGTAGACACAGTAAAATGGGATCAGTTCGGTCAAAAGTAGAATTTACACTGCTTTTCCAAGTATTAGTCAGATGCAAACTGCGAAACAACGGAGAGTGAACCAGCGAGAAAATGTTGGAAATAGGATCGGTTTTTGATTAATTAAAAGAAAAACAAAAAAAAACACAAGAAGTATATTTCGGTAACGGAGGTGCCTTCAGTAAAGAGTAAAAAAGAAAGAAAGAAAACAAACAAGATGATAAAGAGAGTGGAAAACCAGTAATCGAAACAGCACACCCAAAATAAAAACAAAAAAGACAAGTGCAGTTGTTAGAAAGCAAAGTAGATGCAAAACCTGGAACCAGTTGAATTAACGTAGAGCGAAAGCAAAGGTAGAAAACGGGGAAAATAATAGACTTGTAATCGAGGGACAAACAAAAGCATGGACTGATACTGAAAAGTTGGGAAAATGGGAAAGTTATGAAAATCTCAACAGAAGAAAAAGATAAACCCAAAAACACACACACACACAGATCAGACGCGAAAGTGAGAGCTAATAAACGATAGGATGTGGATCGGAATGAACCGGCAAATGCGCGCGACAGCAAGAATAATTGATTTGTAGAAAGAACTGGGATATGTGCAAAACTAAGAAATTTCTCAAATACTATTAATATTTGTATTAGTTACTATTATTATTGCTATATTATTTTATTTTATTTTTTGTAATAAAATATTTTTTAACAATTTCCGGGTTGCGTTTTAGTTTAGCATTCAAAATTTGATTGCTTTTGGTTTGGTCTTTCGTTGTTTCGTATTCTCTTGGAATTATTTGTTGATATGAGCATTTGAAGCAGTTGTCGGTTTAAACAACTCTAAAAATCGAAGTCCCTTGAAAACTGAGTCAATTCTCATCGATTTGTATCCCAAATTTTGCCTGCCTATTAGAAGAAAAAACTATGATAATTTTACTCAGTCTATGAATGCTCTTTGGTACCCTAATGAAAATGACATTTTTGAATTTAAGAAAACGACATTGATCACTAGTTTCATTACCCCAAAGTATGACCCTTTTTAAATTAGAGCTCAATTGGACATGGTTTAAGGGTGCCTCTTATCAAAGCATGTTGAAGTTAAAGAATGTTTGATCCTCGAATTAGTTGGACCATGTTTGATTTGGTAGGTTTCGTTTGAAATTGAAATATTTGAAAAACTATTCGTTTGGAAAATTTCTGTGAGGTGACGTTTATGAAAATTAAAAGTCTTAGAACTTTTGTAGCAGCTATTTTCTAAGTCATAAGATGTTTTCTAAAATATGATTTTCGCCTCACTTATTCTTTAGCTATGAATTGAGAAAATTTCAGGATGAACTTGTATTTTGTTTCCAGGGATTATGTCATTCACGCATTCATTTTTTCATTCATATCCGCCGAACTTATCTTACCAGCAAAATTGAGTACTTTTTAAACATCAACTGCTGCAATAATTATGTTATTATCTTTGACCTAGCAGGGGAAAATTCGATCACTCGCACGAGCACTACCGATACAAAATCGCAACTTGAAGTCCAGCTTGAAGTAAAAAAAAAAAACTATCGAAAAGTCCCTCACAGAGACAAATTTGATAGTCAATTTTACCATTATTGGGGGTTAGGATGACTATTGCAGTAGAGTGATTTTGAACCAACTGTGATCATGGTTAAAACGACCATTAAACACAGTTAATTCAACATTTACTATAGTCCTTGCTACCATGACCATAGTCAAAAATGCCATGAACGTGGTGAATTCGACCATTTTCATGGTTATTGTAATCATTATATGCGATAGTCATTTTGACTATGATTTAATTGTCGGTTTAACAATAGAATTTTTCTCAGAGCATGAACGTTAGTTTAAAAGTACTCCAACTATTAATGGTTGAAAACGACACCATTTTGAGTTGGTCTCAGCGGTCGTGTATAACCGGTTCAAACTCCAAAGTGGTGCAATGAATGTTGCATGCAACTAATTGATGGGTTCACGCTATTTTAAAATATCCAATTTGTGTAACACATTGAAATACACGAGTGGAGTATACCTAAATAGTATACTTTGAGTGGATTCGAGCTAGCGTGTAGACATTTCGTGCAACAGCGAATTCCATGCAAGTAAAGGCGGTATTTGCATAGCATGCTGCATAACCAAAGGAGGATTTCACTTTTTAAAAGCATCTACGATCTTATTAGTAGAATGATTGTAATTGCATAACTAGGAAAATTTAAACTAATACTTCACTTGATCATTTTTTTTTAAATAAAAATAATAAAAAAAAACAAACACCTTTTCACACTATTGCTTGTAAACGCGGGTGCAAATTCCTTTAAATTCCACAAAAGAAAGCTTAACCGCTGACAGATAGGTCTATTCGGCTGCGACTTACAGAATTCTTCCTTGTCGAGTGCCCGTCTCAAGGAGGACGACAATGGATGGGTTTGAGGATGGTTGATGAGATCAACGGTGAGTTCAATGTATTGAGCCGAAATGTAATAAATAGAAAGAATATTTTCTTTGATTTTTCAAACAAATAACTTCTTGACTATACTGAGCCAAGTTTGATAGTAAATTTTACCAATATTAGGAGTTAGGATGACTATGGCAGTATTGAACCGACTATGCTCGAAGTTACCATTAAAATAATTAATACAACATTTACTATAATGTCGAAATAGTTCTTGTAATCATGAACATAGTCAATAATACCCTGAATGTGGTGAATTCGACCATCTCCATGGTTATTTTAACCATTATATGCAATAGTCATCTTGATAAGTAATATTCGGTACAACCATGGAATTATTCTCAGCGTATGAAGGGGTTTAGATTGAGTTTATAAGTATATTTTACACATGTTTGAATACATTTTCGATACTGTAGTCACCATAAAACCGCTATGGGACTTCAACTTTACATTTGCATCCTAATTGAATGTACAGGGACTTGATTTGCTTATACTTATAAAGAGTTTATGTACAATGACCAAATATTTGTCAACCTATATCTCGTCATTGCACAAATTGTGTACTTACGCAATTATGCTGGTCCAATTATGACAGTTCTTGCGCTACAATGTTTCGCCAGGTCTCGCGATTTCGTCGAGTTCTCCACAATTCCAACATCTTGCATCACTTGCTGTAACCATCTAGCTCCCGGTGTTACTCTGCGCCTTGTTCCGGCCGGATTTGAGACAAACACAATATTTGTATCCGTCCAGCTGCCTCCTCCCTATTGTTAACATTTCGCAAAACGAGGGCGGGCTCTTCGACCCCATCTATTGGGTTTATTCTGTCAATCGAGGGCTCGATTCTAGTACTGTGAGTTTGAACTTACTTTTGGAAGGAGATCCGAAAGTATGTTGCACTATCGTCAAGAGCAATGGGCCGCTCCAATGTGACTGAAAAGAGACAAGCATAACGAAAAACAAAACAAAAGAAAATAGACAAAATAAAAAGACAAAATAAAACAGGATATCAGATAATGTCTTCAAAATATGGTAGAAATAAATTATTTGAAGCTTTGCAAACCAGCTCTCCTCGATGTCATAGATCCCGGCCAAGTAACCACAAGCATTATATTATTGCTCTAATTCAACACAAAATGAACATCATTAATGCGGAATCGCATCAATTCAACAGTTGTCAAGTAATGAAGCGTTAGATTAGCTTTTAGAATGCAATGATGCATTACCAATGCAATAATGAAACTTTAGCAATGTCTTATGGCATTACAAAAGATATAGCATTAGTTCGAACTTATTGGGGCCCTTTTCAGTTTAATCCAACTTCAATGATGCACTAGACGTAATGCATATGCCCTACTTACTTAATTTGTTTTTTATTTCAATTCTTCGTCTTACATACTATTTTATAATTTTAAGAGTTTTAGCCCAATTTAGGATAGCTATGTTTAATGTTTTATGTGTTAAGTGTGTTTTGAGTTTTAATTAATTTTTCAGTTCAGCCCTTGGGGCATTGTTTGTTAAGATTTGATAACCTACCTAATCTACAACTAAAAACTACAATTTGAAAATCCTAGGGGTGGGGAACCAGATTCCGGATGATCTGGTGATCCGATGTCAGGCAGCGTGCCCTGTACCGATTGATAGACTCACTAAAGCGATCGTCGAGCATTTTTATCTCGGCCAGACGGTGGACCTCAGATGTTCTTGTCCTCGGAGGGGTGTTCAGGATCATCATGAGGAACTTATTTTGAACACGCTGAAGCTTCAGGTGATGTGTTTTTGCGCAACTCTCCCAGATTGGCATGCCGTACTCGACCGGAAGTATGATTTGTTTGTAGACAGCAAGCTTGTTTTTCAGGGATAATGTAAACCTTCTGTTGATCAATGGGTACAGTAGCTTCAACAGAACGTTAAACTTTGGGACAGTTTTGTCAACCTGCCTCCTGAAAATAAGCTTGCTGTCTATGGTGACGCCAAGATAGACAGCTTATTTGGCCCATTCCACCGTTGTGTTGTTTAGGCTAATTTTACAATCCTCAGGCGGAACAAGTTTAGGAGAGTTGGAGTGTGGGAATAGGATGACCTGGGTCTTCGCCGCGTTGATACAAATCTTCCATTCCATTCCACGAGGTTAGCAGCAGGGTTCGTTTTGGTTAACGATATGCTGAAAGTATGTTGCACTATCGTCAAGAGCAATCGGCAGCTACAATGTGACTGAAAAGAGACAAGCATAACGAAAAACAAAACAAAAGAAAATAGACAAAATAAATAGACAAAATAAAACAGGATATCAGATAATGTCTTCAAAATATGGTATAAATAAATTATTTGTTGCTTTGCAAACCAGAAGAAAGGTTAGTAATTTCCATTTAATTCCAACTACCTTTATTGCAGACTTTTCGAATATTAGTACACGTCGCTGAAGAAGTCTGCACATCGTTGACGAAATACGCAAATCTGTCAAGATAAGCAATAAAGGTAGTTGGAAGTAAATGGAAATTACTAATCTTTCTTCTCATTTTCTAGTTACAGCTATCGATGTCATTGTTGAAATTGAGCACTCAACACTGAAAAAGTCAGTAAGTCGCAGACGAATTAGGCCGATCTGTCAGAGGATAAACTTTTTATACACGCTAAGATGAGAATACCGAAAGATCGTTAAAAAGTACAGACAATCGCTCAAAAGTGCACATACCCAAATTAGGCGTAAACAGATATTACCTAATATTGGGTAATAGTAGTGAAGGAAGATGAACGTTGAAAATTGCCGTTTTTTAGCGTTACTTCTTACTGAAAATTGGGTATTTTCTTTGTAATTTTATTTTACAGAATGCTGCAAAAAAAGACACGTTTATAATTTATAAATTTATCCATTCGGATGAGTACTCCAAATTCTGCATTTAACCAGAAACAAATGTTCAAATGTATTCTGCATCGACATCGACATTTTGACACCTTCATTTTTTTCGCTACGGGGTGAAGTCGAATTGCACCTCGAGAATCACGTTCACTCAGCGAAGAAAACTTTCGATGTTCATAATATTGCATTATGATTATTTTCTATAAGAAATCAGTATGAACTTCATAAATTTGTCTTATGAAATATAATGATGTTGAAAAAATAAAAATATGAAGCAACCTGGATTCGAACCTTGAAGGTTATGGGTCCAGTGACTTGCCCACTAGTATATATCAACGCTTGTATTTAGGAAAGCTAAATGGCGTACAACAAAAACTTCGTGTGAAAGAAAATCCATTCATAATTCAGCCTTATGAAATTCCAAAGCATCGTTCATATGTTGAACCTAATAAATTCTTAAGTTTATTTGCCTGAGTGTTGGTCCACAATTATCCATCGGAGCTAGAATCAAATTAAAGAATGCAAAAGTTTTTGCTTCAAATATTGAAACATAAATAAACGATTTCTTGAAAGATCAGTAAGAAAAATAATTACGTTTCTTTTTCTGAAATCGCAAGCGTTACGCGGGTTTGGAGACTTTGAACGATAATATCTCCTCTCTGGCCCACAGAAATTTAACGATAAGTATTTCATTCGCAAGGTAGAACATCAAAGCTGAATCCCTGTTGCAAACTTAATTCATAACGTTTGTTTAAACTAATTAAATTGTACTTGAAAGAAAAATGTCTAAACGCACAAAGCTATTGGTCGAAAATGACATCATATTTGCGCCACGCTCTGATTGGTTCATACTGCCACTGTTACCGTGCCAGCGATTATCAAACATGATGACCGACCAATCTTCAGTTCTCGCTGTGCATCCGCATGCGACAGACGTGTTTGCGGAGCACGTTGGTAGAAAACGCCGCCCGTTAACACAAGAAGACCAGACCAAGAAGAATCATCCACGTCACCTGCAGCTAGCCATCCGCAACGACGAGAAGCTGAACAAACTTTTCACCGGTGTGACCTTTTCACAGAGTGGTGTCCTGCAGCCCAAGAAGACTGAAGAAAATTTCAATCGCGAACCATGTTATCAACTAAAATCCGTCCTTTTCAAGACGATCAAATCAAGTTGCCAACTAAAGAGTATGTTTGATTGAAATTTCTCTTGAGCTTATCGAAATTTTTATTTCCACGCACCGGTTCAACATGGCGTTGCTTAAAAAGCCGCGTCCCGGAGAAAATGGCCAAATCAATCGCCCACATCATCTTCGTAGTCAAGTGGTTAGCGACGGTTTTTAGGTCGTTTTTCTGTTGCCTGAGTTGAGAAGATGCGAATTTAACCATTCCACGCCGGTGTCTGGCGTAACAACTGAGGCCCGTCCCCTTTTGTATAGTTTGATTCGCATTTCCTTCGTTAATACCCCCTTCCTGTCATGTTATGGTACCCGATGCCTTTATATAAAACTGACCCAGCATGGCGAGCAGCTATCAGTAATACATATCAAGTCTAAGCAGCGGCACACTCTACTACCTAGCAGCAGGAGTGTGACAATAAGAGGACCAGAATTATTCACGTCACCTGCTACTAGCCATCCGCAACGACGAGGAGCTGAATAAACTTTCCTCCGGTTTGACCATTTCACAGGGTGGTGTCCTGCCAAACGTTCTGCAGCTCAAGAAGACTGAGAAGAAAATTTCAACAACTAAAATCCGTCCTTTTCAGGACGATCAAATCAAGTTGCCAACTAAAGAGTATGTTTGATTGAAATTTCTCTTTAGCTCATCGAAATTTTCATTACCACGCACAGGTTCAACATGGCGTTGCTTAAAAATGGCCAAACCAATCGCCCACATCATCTTCGTGGTCAAGTGGTTAGCGGCGTCGTTCAAGCGGTTGCCATGAATTTGAGGTTTCGATTCCCGCTCCATCCTGTGGAACTTTTTGCAAAACGAAAATATCCAAACTGGTCCACTGGGTGTTAGGTTAAGTTGTTCGTAATTCGCTCTACACCCAACATAATAGAGAAAGATTGTAATATAATTTCGCGTGATTTTGTTCCATTTCGTGCTGTGGATCGTAAGTTGGAGGAAAAATCCAACATTGGTTGTGGGCAAAAAAGCAACACAGCAATTCGCTTTGAAAAATTAAATATGTGCGTGAGGTTGTGCGCAGTGGTTGTGAGTAAGAGATGGGAGCCCGAAAGTCAGATGACTCACAAAAATAAATTGTGAAAATTCGGGGCCGAGATTTGACCGTGGCTGTCAACATGGCGGTCTTTGATGGCAACCATTCAGCCACTTTGACAAACTAAGAGCACTGTAATAGAAACCTCAAATTTGGTTCGCTTGGCGAGGAATTAAGGGTACAGCATTGAAGCAAATTAATATTTTACACCAAGCTGTGTGCAACCTGTCGCTATCACACACTGGCATGGCTTTGATTATTTCATAAAACGTTTTGTCGATGATCAGTGAGAACAAAACTAGAACACTAGAACACCAGTGGCCAATAGCGTTGCGGCATTTTGTGCTGGTTTTATGAATTTTCGAAGCTTTGCTTTGGTTAAAGCCCAAAAGGTCTCGATTGGCCGTGTCTCCGGGCAGTTCGGCGGATTCATGTCTTTCGGCACGAAACATACATTTTGACTTTTGTACCATTCTAAAGTGTCCTTTGCTTAATGACATGACGCCAAATCAGGCCAAAACACTACTTGACCTTTGTGCTGCCTGATCATCGGCAATAATCGCTTCTGGAGACATTTCTTAACGTATTTCTGAGTGTTCATCGTCTCCGTTGTGATGTACGGACTAGATGTTTTACCACACTCGCATATTGCCTGCCAAACCATAACCTTCTTACCGATTTTTTGGTAAAAATTGCCTTCTCCGTTTCGGGGATGTCTTTGTCTTCGCTTACAGTATAGAATTGTGGTCCGGGAAGCGTTTTGTAATCTAGTTTCACATACGTTTCATCGTTCATTATTATACACCCAGAATTTCAACTAACAATAACAAATCGTAGAGTTTGCGACCCCGTGGTTTCACGGACGCGGCCTGTTTTGGGTTCCTTTTGGGTTTTTTCTGCTTCCGCATCTTCAAACATACACTGTTCTCTATATTTTCGAATCGCAGATCGTACCGCTCCGACGACCAATTTTCTCAAGGAGAGTCCGCTCACAGTGCACCATTTGTGCACGATACTTTTTCGTTGTTCCGGAGTAAGACCGCGCATTTTGATAGGTAACACAAAACTGAGCTTTTTTTGATGCTATGTCATTCAGAAATGTGCAAACAAAAGGACCCAGCCAAAACATGTTAAAATATTTCATTATATTCAAAGTGACCGTTAAAATAAGGTGTGCTTATACTGGTAATGATTGAATAAGGATCCTACAGCGATAAATTTGTTTCGAGCTATTTGTGCCTGCGAGTCGCTTGCACACACGTGCATAGCTTCATTTGTACCATAAAACGCTTTGTGGATCAAAATGGGCCAAATTGCATTTTCTGAATCATGCGGATTTCTCAAGATATGACAGCAAAAACTGCAATTGCATTTTTTTGCCACCTTCTCAACTTTTAGGTGTATGTTCATTGTTCAGTCTGTTCAATCTACAGTTGAAGATGGTGTAAATGCCTATTTTTATCGTAATATTACGTGCTGCCAAACACTCAGGCCGTCCTTCAGCTCAAGAAGACTGATAAGAACATTTCAATCGCGAACCATGTTCCCTCCGTAAACACAGGACCCTTTTAACACTAGCAAGCACGTTGGACATTGGACAAACTATCATTAACAGTTAATTCGAGTCGAACTGCAGTTTCTATAAATATTCGTGGAGAGCCAATAGCGGAAGAAGAACCGGAGCCTCACTCACCAATAGCATAGGGTTTCTGGTTCTTTAGACTGAATAAAATATAGTAGAAATTTATCAATTCGATGACATCAATTTCTTCACATCAACAAGCAGTCCTACGTCAACTTTGCAGTTATGTCACTGACATAACTCACCCTTTCGTTTTTGACGTAGGACTACGTCTTTGTTTTCAATATAGGGGTACACGTTGCGAGTACGAAAATTTGGAGCGTCACGAAATATGCTTAGGTTTTGAAAGTTAATAACTAAGTCATTTCATGACCGATTTTCAAAATTTTTGCACCGATCGATTGCAAATTTTTCTACTCATCAATTTCATCATTGAAAACTATTAATTTTAAATAAAAAACAATTGAAATTCTTATAAATATAAAAATGAATTTCTATCTAACTGACCCTTATAGACATAGAAACTACTTAACCGACTGGCGTGAAAATTTGTATGCAGGGGCTTTTGAGACCGGGCAAGCTTCTTATGATGGTTTAAGACCCCCTTCCCCCCTATGGAATGGGGGGCTCTCATACAAATGAAACACAAATTTCGGCATAATTCAAGAACTAATCAAGCAAATGGAACCAAATTTGGCATGTGCAAGTTTTTGAAGGCAAGAAAGGTTTTTATGGCAATTTGAGACCCCTCCCACCTTTAGAAAGGGGGGGCTCCCATACAAATGAAACAGAAACTTCTAATAACTCAAGAACTAATCAAGTAAATGGAACCAAATTTGACATGTGGAGGTACTTGAAGGCAAGAAATGTTTCTTAGTAGATTGAGACCCCTCCCACCTCTAGAAAGGGGAGTGGGCTCCCATACAAATGAAACAGGAACTTTTGATAACTCAAGAACTAATCAAGTAAATGGAATATAATTTGACATGTGGAAGTTTTTGAAGACAAGAAATGATTATTTGGTAGTTCGAGACCCCTCCCACTTTTAGAATGGGGGGCTCCCATACAAATGAAACTGGATTTTTTGCATAACTCGAGAACTAACTAAGCAAATGGAACCAAATTTGGCATGTGGAAGTTTTTGAAGGCAAAACATGTTTCTACTGTGGTTCGAGTCCCCCCTTCTGGAAGGGGGGTTGCTTTCACACAAACGAAACTCAAAATTCAACCAAACATGAGAGTATATCATATTTATTATTCGATACATTATAAATGTTACATAATATGATTCAGTATTGCAAATCACTAACGGTCGTTTGATGTGTGCTTATTTGCAATCACAGTCCACTGTTTGATGGCATGTGATAATTTCTGTTTGATGGCATGTGAAGTGTGAAGTTCGTTAGTAATATTATCTTCGAATTCCAATCAGTGTTTAAAAGTGTTTCTTGCGTTCTAGTGCGATGGATAGAGTCCATACCATTCGATAAGAAACAAATTATTTTGAGGAAGTGTAAGTAAAATGTCGCAGCATATGGCTGCAAACTAAATACGTGAGCTGCTCAAGCTTTAAGCTTCAGCTTCATGACGAAGTGAGGTGGCTGCACTAGCTGTTCCCTGACCCCAAAACGGCCCCTTTCAAGGCCTCCAAAATAACTGCAAAAGAGAGTTGCGAAAAATATCGTATGTCGAAGCCATAGTTTTTCGACATTTGCACATTTTGCAGTGTTGTACACACATAGGCCTAGAAGAAATCGTATGCAATTCGTGGTGGATGAAGCCAGTTTCTTGGGTAAAAATGTCCTAAATGTCTACCCGCATAAACAATTACCATAAGAAGCACCTAAACACCAATTCGGATTATCATCCCAACTGTAACCGGTACTGTTAAACCATAGACTAACTCTAAAACCAGTACGTCCCGAACAAATACGATTTTTTTCTTGGCTCAGTCAGTACTAGCACATCGGTCCCAAGCTCGGTCCCAAGCTTAATAATACGCCCTTAATAATGAACTCACACGAGCACACGCTCAAATATTCTGTCAAAATAACACAGCAAATCGAAACAAAGGCGCAAGGTATGTATAGCAAGGTGCTGGCTACAAGGTGTACTTCGGACCAAGGGGTTCTACAACAGTGAATCAATTTCAAATCGCTAATTGCATATTGATTGTTGGTTAAACCATCTGTAATATCGTTCTTGTATATAACATGTGTATAAGGGTAACCTGTGTTTAGTGTATTGCAGTAAATTTTTGAGCGAAACCAATTTCGAAAACCCTTTAAACAATTAGGCGACTGGAGGCAAATTCGATTGCACATTGCTACATAGTCCTACGTTACCTTTGCGTACAACCCCATTGGGCTGAACCTTGTAGTTTTTTTCATCCAAACCCTTCTTTAAAAATTTTTTTTATTTGTTTAAAAGCGATCAATTGAAATGTTGAATTAAATTTTCCTAGTTTTCCAGTTGGATTTTTTTCCTCAAAATGCTCATATTGCAATTTTTTTTCGTTTATTTAAATCCACCGCAACCATTAGGAGGAAAATTCTGTTGAGTGGAGCCGTCGATTTGTTAAGAAATAAAATCTCACTTTTGCAACTCGCCAAACTTTGTTGGCATTACACTATAACGGAAACTTTGGTTAATTTGTTTCATTGGCTACCTGCTATCGTCAACTTTGGTTGCTCTACTCAGCAAGAACACAACCAGTTTGACGCTTTTTCGCCGAGATTCAAGAAAACAGTTTCCGCGGTTTTGCAATCAAGGCTCAGTAAATTACGGCAAAATAAAAACAAGTCTTCACAAGAGAATTTTCCTTCTTCCGCAATTTTGGCACAGAAACATCTTCCAGTTAACCTGCAAATAATTCCAGCAGACGCAAAGAGGACTACTGAAAAACAATATCCATTGGGCATCATCTTGTAAAAGAATCACACATCGATTTGAATGATCCACCCAATCCGCGATGTATTTTAACATCTAAAGAAAAAATCAGAGGGCTCGTCAATGGGGCGGCACTTTTTTTGCTATTTAACACTGCCGATTATACTAATAGTTTATATCTTTAAAGAACAGTACACAGATACTAGAGCAGTGCGGAGAGCAACATTTAATACGTAGATTAACACAGTATAAATCGATAAAGACAATTGCAAAGTTAAGATTATATAAATGCAGAAAATAAGCAAATGAGCAGCCCATTTCGAATTCCATCGCTGATAGCATAATCGCAAATTTCAAAATAACAAGAAATGCATTAAATATGTAAGCAGAATTTTAATAATAAACCTATTTTTACAACTTAAACTTGATGCTAGGTGGGTGTATAAGAGAAATTAAGATCAAATCTTGTAACTCACTAGAGAAAAAAGAATCATTAGTCCTCCAGAAAAAAAAAAAATACAAAACAACAAGTGGGTAAATTTGAAGCATTTAATGTCAAACGATAATCATCGGCAAATACCGTCGTCGTCACCATCAGTCCTATCGAATATGAATAAGTACATAAAATTACAACCAAATCTGTACAATTAGGAGATAAACTAAGCAAGCAAGCAAACAAACAAAGCTCCAGTGAACGGGTCACGCGTCACGTGTTGCCATGGTTTCGAAACATTGACACCGACGATCAGGGCAACTGTCAAACTTCGGCACCCTTGGCCTCGGTCACTTTCCTCCGTTGCAAGATTTTCGAGAAACAAAATATATGGTGAAAATATAACAGTAATCGCACAAGACAAGTCTTTTTTCATGATTCGATTTATACATACAACAACGCGCGTAGACTTACGGACAGGAGATTAATAAACACTCGCTAACATTATATGAGAACATTTACCACTAAAGGAACTCTCGTTCGTGCGGTGTAGGACTCAAAAGTTACCATTAACAAGTACTTAGCTTTAGGGAGTAAACGTAATGTTAGGGAGTAAGTGACAACACAAATGAACACACTGCCATTATTGAGGAAGAGTTTTTGTCATTCGATTCCAATACTAGGGTGTAAGCGTAGGATAGTAACAGCGACAACATCATAAGTACCAAGTAGGTGTTTGAACTTTTCTTGACTATCCACCCGCTGTCCCCAATAATAACCCTGAATAAAAAAAAAAAGAGCCATACCCTTCTTTTAATCCATCGTAGCTTTGGACATTAGCAGATAAGATGCAAAAACTGCCAGTTTTAGCTGATAAGTGCTTGTAGAAGATTTTATACACATTTGAGGAGAACAACCAAAACATATTAGCGTTAGCTTTTCGCGTCGTACAAAAGGGGAAAGTGACATCGATTCGATCGACTCGGTTTGACAGTTGAAGCAGGCGTTGGAAAAGTTTCGAAGCTGTGTGCCGCGGGTGTCAATTTGTGTCTAAATGTAAACAGTTCGAACTCAATGCTAGTGTCAGTGGCCAGTGGTGCCAGAGGTGAGGGATTCTTTTTAAACTTATAATTTTAGTCGTGGTAGCTGATAAAATTAAATAGGATCGCTAAAAATGGAGATTTGCTATGTGATTGGAAGTTTCTGCGGAAGGGATGCCAGTGCGGATGGTATTCACCTGGCAATGTCATTCAGAACTGGGCATTCCTTCCCGGAAATCGCTTATATGGGCACCGTTAGATGTGTGGCCGCTGAAAATAAAAAAAAAATACGATCATTTAGTTTAGCTTCATGCTCAGCAAACAAAATTTCAACAAATTAGCGATAAACTGAATAAAAAAAAGATAAGGTTTAAACTCTAATCGCCACATACACAACCAAAGACTTGATGACGTTCGATAAATTCTATCAGAAATCAAACAGAATCGCACTTTTTTGAATAAGTTTGTCGAATTTCATGACCTAAACAACAAAAAAGAAAGAAATCAAACAAATAAATGACTGATTGCGGTGCTCTTCGTTTTAGAAAAAAAAGTTCTTTTAAAAGGCAAACAAGTGGATAAATTAGTAGAAAGGTAAACAAATCATCTATTGGTAATCGTAAAATTATACTAGAAGCTATGTCAAAGTAGATTTCAATAAGTGATTAGAAAACAAAATTGGTATTTCTTGAGTAAAAAAAAAATTAAAACGGACCTTCCTTCGGTTTTCCACAACAGTTAATGAAGGCCCGTTTCCAATCTAAAAATATTGGCAAACTGATTGGATGAAATTATCAATATAGATTTTCTTACCAGAAAAGATGACTGAAAGTAAATAATCAAGGAACGTCCCTAATCGTGGAACGCTGGAAATACTGGGACGCAAACCTAAACCAACCTCTCTTTGAGGAGACCCGCCCCACTTTGCTATTGAACATTGGCAAATATTTGAACCCGATTAGTTGCTAGAGAGTATTATAATTTGTTATCTACGTGGAAACCGAATGTGCAATAAATTGTTTATAGTGATGAGACATGCATTGTAAATATAACAAGCAACGGTGAAAAAAAAATTCATACAAAGCATGACTCACGTCAGAAGATACTTGTTACATTAGAGAGTTTAGTTGTTCATTTTTATATAAAAAAAACTTATATATAAACTTTATGACTCACACTCAAAACAATTGTACAGAATTCTTTGCATAATCTACTATCGGTAATCCCATCCTAAAGAGAAAAAACAAAAACAAAACATAGAAACAACGCTAAACTTTACTGTACATTGATTGTCATGTAAAATGAACTCTTATATGAAAGTATATAAAATCAAACCAAAATCAACCATCTAACTAGTGATGTAAGTGAGCGAGCGTGAGACCGGATGTTAGGATTGTTATACGGTACGAAATGAGGAATACAAGAAAAACACAACAAAGATTCCAGATTTCCACTCAGATTCACAACTCAGAAAAATGAATAAGAAACCGAACAAGAAGCAGAATAAAATACACTTAAGAACCGTTGACAGCATGAGAGAAAGTCTTATTTTTATAAACGATACAAAACCGACTACAAATGAAGAAAGTTACAAAACTTACAAACAAACAAACAAACATACAAACAAAAACAGTCAGGAAGAAAGTGAATACAAAACAAACATAAAAGTTAAAAAAGAAGAAGACAAAGACAAACTGATAAAACTGCAGCTGTTTCATTTTTATAAGCAAAACAAACAAACAAACAAACAAACAAAGAAAGTAAAGAGAGCAAACCCTACGTAATTGAAAAGTACAGAAACCGCAAAGTACACGAGAAAGTTTGTTGTTGGAGAAACGAATCGCACCGATTCATTTATGCAAAAAAAAATAATATTAATAATAATAATAATAACAAAAAAACAGAAATCTATCTAAACAGAGGCCCGTATGAATGGAGAAACTTTATCAAACAAGAAAGCATACACAAAATCTATTAGCAAGCGAGAGAAAGAAAGCATGTGGTTTATAAGTGGTGGTAAACGAGCGGAGAAAGCAAAATATTATTATATTATAACAACATTATTAGAAGGTGGGACGAATATGAACATGAAAAACAAAGAACTGCGCAACAGAGTACGAGAAATGAGAATCTGAATAAAAATATATATTTATGATCAAATTGACCAATCCGGCCGAGTTTCAAATGTTGAAAGAACGCATCTTTTTTTCCCACACGATCGTGAGAAACGAACCACGTGGTTCCCGGCAGCAGCTTTATCGCAATCGTCGAGAGCGGGGTTGCAATTGCGGTTCGAAAAATGAAATCTTATAATTGCCGTTGCCGCCGTTGCTGCTGGTTTGCTGATAAGAACCGAGTCTTAACTCGAGGAAGGATGCAGCGGTTTTGTTATTGGGTTAGGATGAATAATAACAACGAAAACGAGGCTGCGAGTTGAATGTGAGTTTGTAATCTGGCTGCTGTCAGTCGGTCGGGAGGTTATCGGTTATTATGAGTTCGTACCAATGGATCCTGGGAGATTGTGGTGGCGATTCTAAGCGTTCAAAGTTTGTCATGCTCGAAATGTTTCCAACGAATGATTCTAAATTATTTGTGCGAACTGAGAAGAAGTTGTTCGTTTTTCTATAGAGTTTTCCAAATTTACGTCGACTGTTACTGTTCTTAGGATGTTTAATAGTGCAATTAGTGGAGGCACGAAGATCTCTGTTACATCCTCAGTAAATTTTCCGCTCTTTTTCAACTAGTATTTGGCAATTGCCCAATATTTATCATTTGGGCGGAGTTGGCACTTTGCTCTTGACACCACTCATAAGGTTTTGGACAATAGTGGGGCCGACTTTCAATGATACTTTTACCCACTATTTCTCGAGTACTTTTTCAAACAGACGTATCTGATTTTTGTAAACAAAGAGGGGAAGTAAGATTCAAACGTAAAATTCTTGAAACCCATAGCACTTTCATGCAAACTAGCGCCACCAACGCAAGGAATGACATTTCCCTAACATGATGGCGGTGCTACTTTCCGTGAGGATGCGAAGAGTTTTGAGAAATTTACGTTTGAATCTTACTTCCCCTCTTTGTTTACAAAATTATATACGTCTGTTTGAAAAAGTACACGAGATTTCTTCAAAGCCAGCTCGTTCTTAACAGCAGGCAGAGTCTAACTCGCGGAAATTTACATGGACTACACTTTATTAAGAGTAAAAAACAATAACGTTTGTTTGAATGTACGTCCGACTGCTAGAGGAACAACTTTGCTTTTATAGTTATGCTGCGATCTGTCAGAAACTAGCTGATGACAAGGTGTGTGCGTACGGCAGGTAGGCATCGGCAGGTGAGGATGAGAAAGGAAGCAAGGTACAGATGAAGAGGTATGCATTGTACCGTTCCACACTCCCCTTCAATGTAGAATCTCTTCAGCAATCCTCCTTGAGCCCAAGAAGTTCGCAGAACTCCCGATGCCAGGGTGGCCACAGACTCGGGAAAATCCACAGGACTGAAGCTGCTGTTATCCACGAACAACAATCGTGAAGCCGAAAACTTGGTGCTGCGTGTGGTGCTGATTTGACAGCTCGGTTTTGAATCCACTAAATTTTTTTCATTAAAAATTTTGATTTAGTTCTAGTGCATTATTTACATCCTGTAAGTTTTAAAGTCCTGTGATCAAAACGGGACGAGCGGAAATCCCCCCCCGCCCCCGCCGCTGGGGGCCGCCCCGGCGGCGCGGGGACCCCCCCCCCCACCCCCACCCCCCCCCCCCCCCTCGCCGCCCCCCCCCCCCCCCCGGCCCCAACCCCCCCCCCCCCCCCCGCCCACCCCCCCCCCCACCCGCCCCCTCCATCCCCCCGCGTGCTCCGCACCCGGCGAGAAGCGGCGCCCACCCCCCCGCCCCTGTCCCCCCCCGCCCGCCCGCCCCCCCCCATCCCATCCGTCCTTCCCCCCGCCCGGGGGGGGGCCCCTTCGCCCCCGGCCACGAGACGGATAGGGCAAAAGAGGCCCCGCCGCCTCCTCCCCGCCCGCCCCCCCCCCCCACCCCCTCCCTCGGGCCCCCCCCCCCCCCCCCCCGGGGGGGGGGGGGACGACAACGTCGTGCCGCACCCCCCCCCCCCCCCCCCCCCCCCCCCCCCACCCCCCCTCCCCCCCCGGGGGAGACGCGGGAGGAAAATTGTCAAAAAAAGGTCCCGGGGCGATTGGCGGGGGGGCGGGGGGTTGCAAAAAAAGAAAAAATAGAAAAAGTAATAATTTTTTCCCCCCCATTCAACCCATTTCGCAATTTGTGTGTGCATTCATCTGCCCCTTTATTGAAGCTATATGCAGCAAACACAATATTCGCGGCGGAAGTTGTCGTGTTTTGTCGTTAATTTGATTCTAGAGAAAAATCTTCCGTGCTGGGCTTAGTGAAGTGGTTATCACAACGATACTATTTATTCATTGTTTATTAGCCAGGTGTTATAATGTTTTATATAAATTATTGATACTAGTAATTTGGTAGAAAAAAATTGTAAAGAAATATAATCCGTTGTGAATCGAGCATAAAATTTTAAAATCGTCACTAGCGCCACACCAAAAGTGGCAGGCTTAAAAAACTAACGCTTTCTTCAGTCCTCTGGGAAAATCGGGCAATGCGGGAAAATGTGGGAATCCAAAATCTTCGGGAAATATTCGGGAAAAAGTCGGGAATTTCCAAACCTAACGGGAATTTTTTCATATGGTAGGACCAGCGGGTGGATAGTCATGAAGAAAACGAATATTTTTTTTTGGCTCACGAAGTACCAGAACACCGGTCTCAAGCTCAGTCCCAAGCTTAATGATTCGCCCCTAAGACCGTAATACTTATGACAGACATACAACGCTGACCGTTGTACGAACTGTCAAATACTTTAATCCAGTACCAAAAAACACGTACTAGACTAAAGGAGTACAACGCTGTACGTTGTTTGTCTGTCCCAGGCATAACTCACACCAATACACGCTCAAATATTCTGTCAAAATAACATAGCGAATCAAAACAAAAAGAAAGATGAGAAAATTTGTCAGAAGCAGATAATTTCCATCAACATGAGAGGCTGTAGGAGTGGACAGTAATTTATTGCTAAAGGGTGCGGCAGAAAATAATGCGAAAATGTTCAAACTTGAGTATTGGGTTAATTCGTGTAGCTAGTGACTAATTTCTGTCGAAAGTGTATTTGTTTATGTTTACTTTCAAGTGTTGCATCCAAACATTCTATTTGTTTCATTACAAATTCGTCAAAATGTTCGCGAAAGAAGTGACCACCAGTTTGTTGCTCGGCCCGAAGAAGCCGAAAGAGATTGCCAAGGTGTTAGGGTGCCATTTGGCTACAGTTTACCGCATAAAAAAGTCCCTGCAGGATGGTCCTAAGCAGCGGAAGCCGGAAAACGGACGTCCGCGCTTTGCACGCACGCCGAACGTGATCAAATCGGTCCGTGCAAAAATTGCTCGCAACCCGGTGCGTTCCATAAGAAAACTTGCAAAGGAAGCCAATATTTCGGAGAAATCCATGCGGAGAATCATCAAAGAAGACCTGCATGCATCTTCCAGAGCCAGAGTGAAACGCCACTTGATTACGGACCGGGTCAAGGAACTACGAGTGACTCGTTCCAAGAGATTGCTTTCCTTGTTGAAGAAGGAAAAAATGATTATCCCGTTCTCCGACGAAAAGCTTTTCAGCATCGATGCTGTGGCCAACAGCCGCACGAACCGGTTCATTTCACCGCAGAAAATGGAGAACGTTCCGGAAAAAGTGAAATTCAAATTTCAAACCAAACATCCGGCTGGTGTCATGATGTTTGGCTTGGTGGCGTCCAAAGGTTTGAAAATGCCGCCTGTTTTCATTGATGCTGGAGTTAAAATCAATACCGAAGTGTTTATCGGTATTTAAAAGGACCAAGTGCTTCCCTGGGTGAAGGCCAACTTCTCCGAGGACCAAAACGTTGTCCTACAGCAGGATGGAGCGCCGTGTCACACGTCCAATCGAACCCAACAAGGGTTGAACGAAAACATGAAGTTTTGGCCGAAGGATTTGTGGCCCCCTAGCAGTCCAGATCCTAATCCGTTGGATTATTCGATTTGGGCATATGTTGAAGCACGAGCCTGCAAAACATCACACCCTAGTGTGAAAACCCTGAAGTCAATCATAACACGCACATGGCAGTCAATGTCAGCGGACTACGTGCGAAAGGCATTGTCGGCGGGGGGGTTTAATAAAAAAAGAGCCATTGAATAAATTTTTTTAAAAACTTTATAAAAATAACTGCACTCGAAAATTTTGATATTATTGCTTGAATTAGTTGAAAATGGGATTTGAAAGAAATAGAACAAATTTTCGCATTATTTTCTGCCGCACCCTGTAGAACCAAGAGGCTTGAAGAGAAAGCATTGATAGTTCCGTATAGAGTAACGGCAGGTTATGAAAATTGAAAGATACAAGTTGAAAACGAGCGAAGGGCATATGAAGGTAGTATACAATCGGGCGCATAATCTTTTACCATACTACCCCAGATGCGGGGTAGGCAAGAGGAAGGGTACCCCCTTGACTGGTAAAAGAGTATGCGACCGAACGTGCTCTTATACCAGCGGGTAGATAGTCATGAAGAAAACGAATTTTTTTTTTGATCAGGAAGTACTAGCATACCGGTCCCAAGCTTAATGATTCGCCCCTAAGACCGTAACTCACACCAATACACTCTCAAATATTCTGTCAAAATAACATAGCGATTCAAAACAAAAACAAAGATACTAGTACCAAAAGGTACTGAAAAGCGCAAGAGTGCATGGCAAGGTGCAGACTGCAAGGTGTACTTCGGAACTAGGGGCTCTACAACAGTGAACCAATTTCAAATCATTAGTTGCACATTGATTGTTGGTAGGACCATGCTCTCACCTTTTTAAAATTTATGATTTGAGTAGCGATTTTGTCATCCAAGCTATCCAACGATCTCATTAACGGATTGAAACAGTGTTTTTCTGCAAATCCAGCATTGTTTAAGAAGATAGCTCAGTGCTCTTCGGAAGGCCCGGCTGTCAACTGGAAGTCGCTCAAAGAATTGAGTGAGAAACCAGGGATCTGCGAGCCAGCCCTGGCTTTGATGTCCTCAACATCGATAGCTGGGGCTTGCACGTCGTACACAATTCCTTCAGGGAGGAGCTAAGACAAACAGGTTGGCATGTGGATCATTTTCTGCTAACTTTGTTCAGCCTGTTTAAAAACGTACCGCTTAGAAGATTTGACTACACGCCTGTGACAGGTTCGCACATGACTTACTTTTGAGTTTATTTTATTTGACTGGAACTCGTTAGATGATCCTTATGACTGAAGCATCGCTACTGTATGCATTTCTCCCAAGCAACACAGGTTGTATTAAACACGTTGAAAGTACTGTTTAATGACAAATACTGGTTTTCAATATAAGGAGTGTATCGAATATATGCTTTCCACATACATTTGCGTTGTACGCATGTATTTGTGATGGTTTTTTATGCTCTGAACACTGCATGATGTGCGTTTGACTGTCAGCTTTCTTTTGTTTACTTGTTTGTGCGGTTCAAATTCTGCGTTTTCAAAATGTCGCGTATTGAAAAGGAAGTGAAAATTAAGGTTCTGGACACATGGCTAAGTGAGAAGGGTATTACTATGCGAAAATTGGCGAAGCGGTTTGGAATTCATCATCCGAGTGTTAAAACCATCATTAATAAGTTTGGGGAACACTATTCTTTGGATGAGCTACCAGGAAGAGGCAGAAAACCCGGTTCTTCCAACCCGAAACTGGAGCAGAAAGTGGTATCTCTAATCATGAAGAACAAATCAATGTCAATACGTGATTTGGCCAAAAAAGCAGGTACGAGTGTCGGAATGATCCAGCGTATCAAGAGGCGAAACCACCTGAAGACCTACAAGAAGCAGAAAATCTCGAAACAAAGTGCAGAACAGAAGAAGCGAGCAGCAACAAGGGCCCGGAAATTGTATTCGCGTCTTTTGCAACGTCCGGATGCATGCGTTTTGATGGACGATGAGACTTATGTAAAGGAGGACTCAAAAACCCTTCCAGGTCCACAATACTTTACTGCCGTCGTTGGGGAGGATGTGAGCGATGCGGGCAGGTCGATTCAAGTGGAGAAATTCGGTCGAAAGGTACTGGTATGGCAAGCAATATGTCCCTGTGGTTTGAAGTCAACCATTTTTTACACTACCGGAACTATAAATGCGGAAATCTATCGATCTGAGTGTCTCCAGAAGAGATTGTTGCCTTTATATAAGAAGCATAGTACACCTCCACTGTTTTGGTCGGATTTAGCGTCGGCTCACTATGCCAAAACCACTCTCAATTGGCTTGCGGAAAAGGGTATAGATTTCGTTGAGAAAAATATCAATCCACCAAATTGCCCTCAGCTTCGACCCATCGAACGTTACTGGGCAATCGTGAAGAGGGTCTTCAAGAAGACTGGTAAGGCAGCTGGGAACATGCAGGAGTTCAAAAAATTTGGGCTCAAGCGTCCAAAAAATGCGATGCAACACTTGTCCGGAACTTGATGAAGAGCATTCGATCCAAAGTTCGAAAATTCGTGAAGGAATAACTTAAATTTCATCCGGTCCTCACTATGTTCAAGTTTAACCTCGTACAATAAAGGATCAATTTTTTGTATGAATAAAATATCGGTTTTCAACATAATTTGAAAGAAAGTTTGTGGATAGCTTATTTTCGATACACTCCTTAAGTGTATAATACTTGATATCAACAGGCGTTATCTGGCTTAAATTTACATGAAGTATCCCATTATTTTCTTCCAAATCTAGCATTCCCTTTATGTGCAATAGATAACGCAGAAAATTCAATGTTTCTTTTTATCTGTGTAGCTGACATCATAGGCATCTCACATGGAACAATATGGCATACATTGGCTGAAGTTTCGGGATTCAAAATATGGCTGAAGTTTTTGGTGCCGTATTTGCTAACAATGCAACAAAACACGTTCGAATGCGACTTTCCGAGCAACATTTTGAGCAATTTCGAAAGGTTAAACAGGATTTTCTGCGTTGATTCATCACTATGGATGAGACTTGGGTCTACTACCATGATCCTGAGTCAAAACAAGAGGCGAAGGAGTGGTGTCAACCAGGCACCTCGGCTCCGAAGCGAGTTCGTGCCAAGAAGGTGTTAGCGTCAGTTTTTTTGGGATGCAAGAGGAATTTTATTGATAGATTATCTCCAAACTGGTAACACAATCAACTCTGATTATTATTGTGACCATTTGGACCAATTGGGTAAAAAAATTTGTGAAAAAAGACCCGGTTTGCAGGAGAAAATAGAAATCATTTTTTATCAAGACTATGCACCTGCTCACACAGCTCAAAAAACCATCACGAAAGTCAGTGAATTGGGGTACGAATTGTTGCAGCATCCACTCTATTCGCCAGATTTAGTTCCCTCTGACTTCTGCACTAAAAATTTATTTTCGAAAATTAGCTTCCACTCGTTTCGCAAACATGGATTTTGTACATAGAACAAATGTCTCGTATATTGTATGACACATTCATATTGCTTTTTATCTGGAGAAATGCTTTCATTACACCTTTTTGAATAATGCACAAAATTAATTTCGTGAAGACCAACCAATCACTGTTTCTCTTTTAACGTACTTATGCAAGATGATGTTGCTGCTGGGATGGACGGGAATAATTTATTCATCGCAAAATAAAAATTAAGGGCTGTCGAGAGATATAACTTCTCGATTAATCAAGTAGCTTCTTAGGAGTCATCAAGGGCTAGTGAGATCAACCACGGATTCAGTATCAGTCAGAAACATAATAAAACGCTGGACAACTCCAAGTGGTTTTGCTTTTTTTTTTTTTTTAATTACATTTCGAGTCGATGTAGTAGATCTGTCTGTCATTCATGCAACCACCAGAGAGATGTATCTTTTAATTTTGTAACAAAATATTCGTAGCTCTTTTTATTGTTTTCGTACAATGCACGAATGTTCTTGCTGTGTCAACAAATGCTTCGTACTTTTGACGGTTTCGCGTGTCCCATTACCTACGAAGGTAGCTTTATAAATAGTACAAATACGTTTCGTTGCAGGAAACAACGAATAGATTTGTTAGTTCTGCCTTTGATTTCGTATTATAAACTAAAATAACTTTTCAGTGTGGCTGTTCTCCTTAAAAAATTCCTTCGTGAAAAGCATTTTTCATCAAACGAAGAGCCGTCGTAGAGGAGTATTTTGCAAGCCTTCCAGAAAGTCACTTCCGCGATGGGACAAAGTTGGAAGATCGTTGGACCAAGTGTATTGATTTTATGGGAGACTATACTGAGCAATAAAAGTGATTTCCCAAAAAAAAAAAAAAAAAAAAAAACTACAAGGTTCAGCCCAATGGGGTTGTACGCAAAGGTAACGTAGGACTATGTAGCAATGTGCAATCGAATTTGCCTCCAGTCGCCTAATTGTTTAAAGGGTTTTCGAAATTGGTTTCGCTCAAAAATTTACTGCAATACACTAAACACAGGTTACCCTTATACACATGTTATATACAAGAACGATATTACAGATGGTTTAACCAACAATCAATATGCAATTAGCGATTTGAAATTGATTCACTGTTGTAGAACCCCTTGGTCCGAAGTACACCTTGTAGCCAGCACCTTGCTATACATATTTGCGCCTTTGTTTCGATTTGCTGTGTTATTTTGACAGAATATTTGAGCGTGTGCTCGTGTGAGTTCATTATTAAGGGCGTATTATTAAGCTTGGGACCGAGCTTGGGACCGATGTGCTAGTACTGACTGAGCCAAGAAAAAAATCGTATTTGTTCGGGACGTACTGGTCTTAGAGTTAGTCTATGGTTTAACAGTACCGGTTACAGTTGGGATGATAACCCGAATTGGTGTTTAGGTGCTTCTTATGGTAATTGTTTATGCGGGTAGACATTTAGGACATTTTTACCCAAGAAACTGGCTTCATCCACCACGAATTGCATACGATTTCTTCTAGGCCTATGTGTGTACAACACTGCAAAATGTGCAAATGTCGAAAAACTATGGCTTCGACATACGATATTTTTCGCAACTCTCTTTTGCAGTTATTTTGGAGGCCTTGAAAGGGGCCGTTTTGGGGTCAGGGAACAGCTAGTGCAGCCACCTCACTTCGTCATGAAGCTGAAGCTTAAAGCTTGAGCAGCTCACGTATTTAGTTTGCAGCCATATGCTGCGACATTTTACTTACACTTCCTCAAAATAATTTGTTTCTTATCGAATGGTATGGACTCTATCCATCGCACTAGAACGCAAGAAACACTTTTAAACACTGATTGGAATTCGAAGATAATATTACTAACGAACTTCACACTTCACATGCCATCAAACAGAAATTATCACATGCCATCAAACAGTGGACTGTGATTGCAAATAAGCAAACATCAAACGACCGTTAGTGATTTGCAATACTGAATCATATTATGTTACATTTATAATGTATCGAATAATAAATATGATATACTCTCATGTTTGGTTGAATTTTGAGTTTCGTTTGTGTGAAAGCAACCCCCCTTCCAGAAGGGGGGGGTCTCGAACCACAGTAGAAACATGTTTTGCCTTCAAAAACTTCCACATGCCAAATTTGGTTCCATTTGCTTAGTTAGTTCTCGAGTTATGCAAAAAATCCAGTTTCATTTGTATGGGAGCCCCCCATTCTAAAAGTGGGAGGGGTCTCGAACTACCAAATAATCATTTCTTGTCTTCAAAAACTTCCACATGTCAAATTATATTCCATTTACTTGATTAGTTCTTGAGTTATCAAAAGTTCCTGTTTCATTTGTATGGGAGCCCACTCCCCTTTCTAGAGGTGGGAGGGGTCTCAATCTACTAAGAAAAATTTCTTGCCTTCAAGTACCTCCACATGTCAAATTTGGTTCCATTTACTTGATTAGTTCTTGAGTTATTAGAAGTTTCTGTTTCATTTGTATGGGAGCCCCCCCTTTCTAAAGGTGGGAGGGGTCTCAAATTGCCATAAAAACCTTTCTTGCCTTCAAAAACTTGCACATGCCAAATTTGGTTCCATTTGCTTGATTAGTTCTTGAATTATGCCGAAATTTGTGTTTCATTTGTATGAGAGCCCCCCATTCCATAGGGGGGAAGGGGGTCTTAAACCATCATAAGAAGCTAGTCCGGTCTCAAAAGCCCCTGCATACAAATTTTCACGCCAGTCTGTTAAGTAGTTTCTATGTCTATAAGGGTCAGTTAGATAGAAATTCATTTTTATATTTATAAGAATTTCAATTGTTTTTTATTTAAAATTAATAGTTTTCAATGATGAAATTGATGAGTAGAAAAATTTGCAATCGATCGGTGCAAAAATTTTGAAAATCGGTCATGAAATGACTTAGTTATTAACTTTCAAAACCTAAGCATATTTCGTGACGCTCCAAATTTTCGTACTCGCAACGTGTACCCCTATATTGAAAACAAAGACGTAGTCCTACGTCAAAAAAATGTTCTCCCCCCAAAAAACTTTTTAACCCACCACCCCCCCAAAAAATTTTTTTTCTTCTCTAAAAAAAATATTTTTTATTATTTTCTTTTTGGAATTAATAATAAAAAAATTTTATTTTTTTTTAAATAATAATCAACATTTTTTCCATGTATGATTAAACACGACCCTTGTTTTTATTCTGAACGCTGAGGTCCACCCTACCGCTTGGATTCGCTGATTTCCAATTCGTAGCAACACCCAACCGAGCCACGTTTTTCCGGCTTTCCTTAGCTACATGCATTGGACCAACTTTCTGGCCTACCCAGCTGTAGTAGCGCTAGCGGCCTGCATGGTTTGCGCTTCGTCCACGCCGGTTCGCATCGTCACCGGACGCACTGAAGAAAGGAGAGAGCACTATGTTATAGAAGCCCCCTTCAACACCCACCACACCTCAACCCAGCCATAACCGGTGTGGGTATCTGTTTCACTCCGTTTAGGGGGAAAAAAGAGATACGATACCATGGGGCAATAGGCGTACGACAGAAGAGGACCACCATATCCAACCCCGGAATGTTCGCTCGCGACTGCGTTTGCTCCAAGACTCGAAGCTCGCTGCCATCGTAGAAAGAGACCGCATCTACGGCTTGCCCTGGAAGGTTCACGAGCGCGTTCGCAGAGGATGCTAAGAAATTCAAACCTGGGGGCTCCATGCACTCTGGATGGCAGTAAAGAACGGGCAAGGAGCGCCGATAAAAAAAAAAACAGCACCAGCAATAATAATAATAAAGACAGAAAGCCAACGCGAGGACCTGGACTGGGGAAAAGTTTGAAAAATGAAATTAGTTTTGTGACAACATCAAATCAGTTTAGTTTGGAATTGCAGTCTGGCGAGGGAAGACCGAGATTTTCCTGGACGCGCTGTGGATCGTAGGAACCATGTGGATAGAATCTGCACTGGAGAAGATAGTTCCAAAAATAGCTTTCGATCCTAAGTGTTGCGTGGCCTTCTGTGATGGCGAAGAAGCAGAAAGATCATCTTGGCGGCGTTTGTCTCCCTTCGATCACGTGGTAGTAGAAGTTAAAGCATTGGGCTACTGTTTGCAACTCGAGGACACAAGAGAAATCCCCATGCAGAGCGGGTCTAATTTACGGCTTCGGTATTCTGTACGCCAGCGAGAAATTATGTGGCTTCTAAAAATAATCCAAACACTTTCCCAGTTTTCGCCCCATTCCCGCCCAAAGTCACCACCACCGCACCGCGCACTCACACCAACCAGCGTTCTTTCGTTCGAGATGGGGTTTGTCAGTTTGTCATCCCCCCCCCATGGGAATCGCGCCTATAAGCCAAGTTCAGTTGTTCAGTGCGTGCGCGTTTTTCGGTTATCTGATGGATGCGGGGCTAGGAGTTGGTTGGACGCGTGGTTGTGAAACGGGACAACGAGGAAGAACAGATTGAAATTCAAGAAGTACCAATCCTCAAGACATGTCTCGCGGTAATCCAACTGTTGTAATGGTACGGGTGAAAGTAACACCAGTTTGGTCGCCGGACGCGATCAGCGTCGGAGAAAGGACGCAAAACGAGCATTTCGAATGAAATTAAATCACACACATGATTCGGTGCCACGGGTTGTGGGTAGAGAGGGAAGCGGGGTTGGGAGGTGGTGTAGCATTAAGAACAGAATAACTATAATGAAATGAAGATCGTACGAGCAACAGTAAGAACACAAGTGCTGCACATGTTACATTACGATTTAACGGCAATGGGGTTCATCTTGGCTTGGGATGGTGAATCAGCAGCCTGATGGCGGGCTATCAGCAGTTCAATGCAAATGGAGTGAGTCAATGGAGCGCAAGGCTTCAATGACCTGGAATGGAGATAATTTATGGTAAGTTGGATTACATCATTTCTTCTTTGAATCACACTATGTGTTTGCATGCATGAATAATGGGTATTTAGAATTTTTGTTCATTGCCTGATATGGGGTCATCCCATGTAACATAAATGGTGATACGGTCAAAATTTGGTCGTCTCAGCGGCTTCCGGTTTTCGATTTCCCCCCGATCCAGACTTCCTGGCTGTCGACAAACGTTCCCCAAACACTTTAATTACATTTGTAACGGTTGATTTGGCAACTTTTAGCGATTTTGCCAACTTTGCGTGCGAGTAGCTCGGATTTTCACGATGCGCGAGCAAAATTTTGATACGCTGCTCTTCTTGCTTGGACGGCATTTTGACAACTGAAGAGTGAATTCCAAAATCAAAATAGGAGCAACATTCTACACACACACACCTTCAAAATGAGGGGTGTTCAGGTTTTTTAAATGCAAAATTGAAAGAAATACGTCAAGTTGATATTGACCAAATTTTGACCGTATCGCCCTTTAGAATGTTTTATTAAAGCATTCTACAAAGCCAAAGCATATAGCCATCAGAACCTTCATCAAATCAAAATTTCAGCATGGGATGTTCATTTTAGAACTCTATAACGCAAAGCGCCACGATTGGCACAAGCTTTAGTATACTGCGCAAAGTTTTACAGAGGATAGAAAAGTACAACAGTCATAGCAACAAATGAACATTACAACTGTCACCGCAGTTTTTTTTTATCAAAACGTTTCACTGATATAGTTGGCACATATTTCACTGGATGAGGATATTAAGAACAGTTATTAACTAGACAGAAAAAAATGATGAATTTGAACAGACACGTAAAATTTCCCTTGTAAAATTGCAAATCAAAGCAAGTCCATACGACGAAATTGCTTGCAATCTTTCATACAACAGACCTGATTTAGGCAATATCTGCCTTAAATTTAATTGAAATATGCCATGAATTCATGCCAAATCTAGCATTACACATGTGTGCATTAGATAACACAGGAAATTACAGGAAATGTTATTTCAAAATGTGTAGAATGTTCTTATAATGACAGTAGTGACCAAAATAAAAGCAACACTAGCTGAAATTTACACAAGATGGTCTATTTTGACATGTGAAAACTTTGTTCTTGTTCATGAATTTAGTTGAAACCAACTCCACAGAACTAAAAAAAATGATTTTGTTAAAGAATTTTCCTCAAAATGACTCGACACCTATTAGAAAACTTGGGATCCCTGCTAATGCTTCAATTTTTTTTGAAATCAATAATTCTCAGAAATTCATTGATTTTTTTTAAACTTTTCAACTGTCATAATATCAATATACAGGGTGAGGAAATATTATTCGTGTTCACTTCTTGAGCCATTTTCTATTAATCCTATATTGAATAACATTGTATTTATGGAAAATGAAGATACACGAACACAGATAGTACTAAGGCCTGTCCACGTTAAATTTGGGACACGAAAATAATAGCAGCAAAAAATATTTACACAATTCAACAAAACCGATTGTTTATTTCACAAGAATAGAGTTATATCTTGTAAGCGTGTGTAGATAAACGCGATGGTTTAAGCGCCACTCCCATCAAGGGAGAACAGCGCACAGTGGCCGGAAGCCGGACAAAACCTCAAAAATTGACTTCAAATTTTTATTTTTCTAATATTTTTCTCTCATTATAAATACTTCAACTAAGAAAAACCTAAGTTTTCAAGTCATTTGGTCAAACATTGAGTATTGGGAATTTTTTCAACGTTGAGGTTTTGTGTGATAGTTTATAATTTTTTATTATCGTTATTTTATGAGCTTTCTTCGTGAGCTCGTTGTAAAACTTAGGAAGTTTTGGATAGTCTGACAATATTGTAGGTGTTTTTGGGCATAAATAATCATTACATTTCAGGGTTTGTTTGGAATCCAATCACACAATTATAATGTTTTTAAAGCATGCAAAAATATTGATTTTTATGAAATTTTGGAGAAAAACTTCGTATTTAGGAGAGCCAGTACTTTTTTAGGAAACATCAAAAAACGACGCCGTATCCAGGATCTGACGCGAAATTTTGTCAGGTTATTGGGTATATAGGCCACTGTTTGCGCATTTATGCGCTAAGCGTGAAATTTTTTTTTTTTTTATTAAGTCACCATGGAGACGCATGGTTATCGAGGAAGCGAATTAGTTTAAAGCTTATGTTTTATGTTAACATAATTAAAATTGTCATCTGAATACTGACTACTTAGTGTAACCCTTATTCTGGTAAGCCAGAGGCCGTCAATAAACCACGTGGTCATAGGAGGAGGGGGGAGGGCCTCATGACCACGGCCCTAACACATTTTTGATTTTTTTATTGACAAAAGACCACAAGGAGGTGGGTGTTACAAATCAGACAAAAAAACAGGGAGGTGGAGAGGAGGAGAGTGATGACTATTCTTGGAGGGGTTTCATTAAAGGAAAAAGTGATTTAAGAGCTTTGAAAAGCAGTTTGAGTAGCGTTTAAATAGTCAGTTACGTAATTTGGGTCGCCAAAAAAAATTGTTAAAATTTTACTTTTTTTTCTACAAACAAACATTTATTAAATAAACTAACATTTATTCATTACAATCTTCAACTGTCAACAAATCTTGCACTTCTTTAGGCAATTCATCTGCAACTACCATGGCGATAACTTGAAACAATGGGATCGGATGCAACAAGCAATCCACAACATATATCTTTCATTGTTTGCTTACGTGAACCTTTCCACGCGTGATGTTCTCTTAGCTGCCTAATTTCTTTATTCATTGCTTCCTGGGCTTCTTCGGACATACGACCAATGGGAAGCAATGCGTTATTATTTATTTGATACCCATGGATAAGCAACTTATGGAGCGTTGTTGGCATATGATAGCAACCGTATAAAGAAGCATAGCGTTTGGCTGTCTCTTTTGCATATTGGTGGAATTTTTCTGGGGCAACGGATTCTCCAGATGAACTGGCTTGCAAAATCGTTCTCAATCGAATGATAAGATCAAGATCAATTCCAGTGATTTGAGACCAAATCTCAGCATTTTTGAAGAAACGTCTATAAACGATAATAAGAATGATACGGTTAGAATATTAACAGGTAAACGGTATTAGTATTGAAGAAACCTAGCGTGCAAGTCAAAGAAAGTCAGTCATATCAAAAATGCCATTTTACCATCGTTGCTATTTCCAAATTTAGCACGAGGCTTATCGACGTCTAAGCCAAGTTGCTGGAAGAAACTTTTTTGAATTCCAGCTTTAGCATTGTTGTACTCCTCCATGTTGTTAAAACATGTCTTTATACTGTTCTAGTTTCATTTCTATGATAGCAATTGAAGCGATCGAAGAGCCTAGTTTGATGGTTTCTGAAATAAATGGCTTATCTAATCCTAATACCACTAAACACAATATTAAAATATAATCCTATACTGCCCATAAGCGCATGCCAGTCTTTTAAGAATATAGTAGTTAATGTTCAGAAGTGCAAATTCAAAGTAAATGTTATGCTGAAATGCTGAAAAACAAATTCAGCCTTTTATCCATGTCATGTTGCTCCAGGTTCCTGAGGTAAATGGTTTTGGAATGCAAAGATGATGCCTAAGCCTGCTAAAATCATTAATTGATATTAGAATGGAAAATTATATGATATGATTTACAGGTCGCACCCCCTCACTTCGCTATTATCAAATTGACAACATTGCCCAGGCTACGCCAACCAGCGTCTCCATGTTTCAGCTGGCAGTCTTTTGTGATCATATGACTCGTGGAGGCGTGAGGTAGGAACTTCTGAGGACCAGAGGTCGGTTGCACCCTCCTTCGAAGTTGTCAACTCACCATTTGAAGCCCGCCTACAATTTCTATTTCAAATGGTTCTAAATTAGAAATTTCGTCAGTCATGCGTTCAAATTCTTGTTTTGTAAGCTCGACAGCTTCTTTTGCAAATTTCAATGAAACAGGGTGCGTTTCGCGTAGAGGACGATCGAGGGTTTTCCCAAACTACTTTCCGGTCGGTAGTTAATCTTAATGGTACCACCGATGTTAAAAAAAATGTGAGCGTCGGAGCAACTAGGATTCATAAAGTTTTGCTTGTATTCGTTAAAACCAGAACTTCCATCACAGCCCCATTTTAATAAAAGGCTGAACTCGTTGAAACCTTCACGAAGTAGATTTTCAAATTTATCTTTAACAAGTACAATCAACCGAGAGCAAGTATGGTTGAGCAATGCTTGTAATTGAATGTTACATACAGTCTCCGTGATTTCAAAGTGCTCAAGTGATGGAAAGCACTCACTTTTCGAAGAAGATATTTTTTCATAAGATGGATAAAAGTGTTTAACGGGTGCGCGAATGATATTGTATCTTCTTTTCGAAAGTTTTTCATCGACATATATTGCCAAAGCTTGCTCAACCAGAATGCTTGTCGAGCAGGTGCCTTTCTTTAGTAACGAAGCTAATTCCACATTTCCTTCCGCTTGCAAAGTCAATCCTGCAGCAAATTTCAGCTCTTGCGCAGTAAAGGCTGGATCACAATAGCGCGTTGGGCGTTGCGTCGCGTCGGACTTTGTCGTCAGCGTTTTGTCCTAAAACGCGCTTTCGACGCGCTTGACGCGTTTGCCGCCACAATTCAACTTCAGCGTTGAAGCGTTTGTTGTTATTTTGAATTGTCATAATGTTGCGTAGGTTTCGGCGTTTGGTTTGATTTAACATAATCAAGATTTTGTTTGCAAGAAAATTTGTGAAAAACTCGCTCTCGAAATGGATACTCAAACTTTCGGGGTTATTCCAGAAATACGTTTGATAATCAACAATTTGCATTCTTTCGTAGGAAAATTTCTTACAGGAATTCCTCTAGAAAATCTTCCGGAAGTTTGTTCGAATTTTCCCTGGAATTTTGCCCAATATCTCTTCTAAAGTACAACCAAAAAAATCTCCTAGATTTTCTCCAGATTTTTTCCTGGAATTCTTCCGGAAATTGTTCCTGGAGTTCCTCCATGTTTTCGCAGGTGCTTCTTCAAAAAATTCTCCTTGCAGGAACTCCAGATATTCCTCTTTAAAAAACCCCAATTTCCTTCAGTGGAGTTCCTAAAATCCTTCAACAAAGAATTTTCGGAGGAGGATTTCGTGGAGTTCTTTCTGAAGGAATTCGTTAATTTTCTTCATTATGAATTCCCGTAGTTCCTTAAGGAATAATTTTTAGAGACTTGGAGGAAGATTTCCTGGAGTTTCTTCTGATGAAATTCCTGGAGTTTCTCTTTGATGAATTTCTTAAGATTCTTGGATAGAAATTCCTGGTGTTTCTTCAGAAGGAGTTCATACTGAAATAATTTCTGGAACTCCTCCAAAAAGTGTTTCTGAAGTTCCGCAGTAATTTCTGCAGGTAACCGTCTATGACCTCCGAATAACCGATTACTTTAAGGAAAAATTTTTTTTTATAGGTTTTATAAAATTTAAATTTTGAGACATTCTTCTTGTGTATTTTTCTTGTCCATTAACTACAGGTATACTCGACAGGAATCCCTTTTCCGACATGGACCCAAAACCGAAGATAGCCCAATTCTTTTGCTATATAAATACACCATAATCCTCACATGAGAATTTACGATGCTGAATAATTCAAAAAAGCTATTGCCCTTTGCGCTGAAAATTTTACTGTTATTTTAGCGGTATCCTTCACGCCACTTCAGTGGTTTGTTTAATCTGGGCCGCGTTTTCCGCGTACTATTCTTGGATCATAAAGAAGTGTACGCCTTAGACATTAAAAAGATTTAACAAACAATCGAAGTGGCGCGAAGGATGGCGCAGAAATTACAGTAACATTTTCGGCGCAAAGGGCAATACTGTTTCATAGGCATTTGCCGAAGCACTTCAGCCTACTGGTTCTCTGTGTGACATAAAGAGAAAAGTCTTTCAGACAGAAATAAACATCATAGATTTCTAGAGACATGGCCACCCGGGGTTAATGAGTAGTTCTTGTATTTCTTTAGCCCATTCTTTCTATCGCAATCCGTTGTAGCATTGCCATGATGTATTGTCGCTTGCTGCAGATTCAGAAGACGACGTTACGTTTATCTGGCCCAGCTCGAGGACAAATCTGTCTCTCAAGCTTTTCCAACGATTTTTAATGGTATCAACTAATAGTAAGGAAATATATTTTATACATTTCAATAAATAGTAAATTTTATGATGATGATGATGATGATGATGATGATGGTCCCGCCACTTACCCCTACAAAGGTTTGAGCTAGACGATTTATCTATTAGATAATTTATTTAAAAACAATTCAACCAGTTATGCAAAATAAAAAACGAACTGATTTCATCTACAGATGTAAACTTCTTCCAAAACTGTTCATTTGCTTTACAGCGATATAATTGTGAAAAGCTATTGATGTCAACCACGAATGTTCGCAAGTATTCCTAGCGATCAGGAAATCCTATTGCAATTCAAATCACAGAATCCCGTATAAGGACATTATCAAAAGACAAGCCAATATCCGATACTGCCCGCTACAAAGTCAATGGGGTTCCAACATTAATGGAACCGCCACCTCAGTTTTGGGCTGACCAAGGATATCCCCAATCAGGGAAATCGAGAAAATTTTCAAACCGAAAAACCCCTGGACCGGCCCTAGTCAAACTTTTACTTTCAACCACAACCGAATTGACAAGGAGTTCCCCGATAATCAGCCAGACAACCCACTACTACTTCATGGCATCTTCTCAAGCATCAAAGGTCAATATTCTATTTATAAATTCAGCATATGATAAGCATAAGCATATGATAAGTAAATATCGGACTTTGTTTTTAGTTCAAATGCTATTTTCGCCCAGATCATCTCTTTTTTTTAATAGATTACGCTAATCTTAACTTGAAATCGCCTACGAGCAATTATGCTGCTTAATTTTTTTTTATTAAATTGCACGTACTTTCAAAATTCATTGTTTTATATCCCGTTATCTCAATAATTATTCATAAACAGACCGGAAACCAACGCGTCGATTATGATTTTTTTCAAAAACAAAGCACCTGATGCGCGTGACGCGGTCAATTTAGAACATTTTCAAGACATTAGTACAATGACGCGAAGTGCGCGACGCGTCTTTAAGATGGTTCATATGGTGAACAACATTTCCAAAGCAACGCGTCAACGCGCTGTCAGCGCTACGCGATGCGCAGCGCGCTTTTGTGATCCAGCCTTAAATGATTCACGCAACACTTCGATTTTTCGCCGCTTGGTTCGAGCACAACCGTCTTCAAAATCTTTTGAAGGACGACCACCTACATTCCGCTTTGTTAAAGATGATGTTGCTTCACCAAAAACGACGAACTCTTCTAACCTAATGAATTAAATAAAAGCAAAAAATAATGAATTGTAAAAAAAATATGTAACAATAACTACAAACCATTGCTCATTGGTCTTCAAAAACTGATCCTTTTTCCGATTCGCACTCTGCCATCTTCGTTGAAATTCCGTAAAAAGCTTGGAAACGATCTCATCACTACCTTCTATCGCACATCCAACATGTAGCGACACATATTCTTCGACAGCTTTGCGTTTCTGCTCTACACGAACACCGCTACAGTTCAGAGCACTCTCCAACACGCCTTTTCTTTTTAAGTAAACTTATATAAAATATATAAAATATTTTTTAAAAACTAGAAATTTCATTGTATGTTAACCATACCGGTTAGCTTAGAACACATTTCCACTAAACGACGCAAAGAGTGATTAAGAATTTGAAAATATTTGCTGGTACTCTACTGTTCATCAATATGATCACCGATCCCTGATGATTGTTTATCAGCAATTCCGTTTGGTATTGCGAATGTGTATTGACATTTGCTTCTCTTTCGACAAGTAAAATGAGATGAGGTATCGTCATTCGCTGTATGGTAACTTTTCGACAAGTGAGAAAAAAGATCAATGTATATTAGAGCCCACACTCGCAGGAGCATGTAAGAAAGCGTTGAAATGAGATTGGTAAAGGGCAGTCCTCATTTCACGTAGTTCACTATCTGAGATTATCTGATCCCATTGTAAATCGTAAAAAAATGAAGCCTTATCTATAACATCAACTTCAGCATTAACTAAGCTCCGAGTTCCCACCTTAAAAAAAACGTCACGTGGTTTATGGACGGTCCCTAAGAATACCAATCAGTCTTGTCAGCTAACATGTGTGTTTAGCTAAATCGATCAATTGAAAGAAAACCGTAGGTAATCGAACTTTTTTAATGATTTATATGATTTTATACCTTTTGGACCACCCTAAGAGCAAAAATTACACATGTAAAGTTAATTTCAACATCAATAATGATGTCAGAACCCCCAACTTTAAAAGGATAATTTCAAAATCTGCATTCAACTAACACATCGTGATAGCTTTGATTATTTTTTACTTAAACCAAAATCAGCAGATTTTCATAATTTAGGACCACCCTAATATAGTAGAACCAAAATATATGAAAAGTTCCATATTAGAAATAGATTCAGGATACCAAAATCATCTTAACCTGTGAGTTTTAGTTTTAGGATAACATATGAGGTTTTGTCCGACCTTTGTATGGAGGCCCGCCACTGTGCAGCGGTCGTGTTGAATATACCCGACTAATTTTGAAACTTGTTTCTCAGAGGAATCACCCGAACTGTACTTTTGGAAAACCCTACTTCAAACGCACATATGCTACCGAAACCTCAAATGAACACCTTTTGTCGATAAAATTAACGATAATTCGCACAATAGCGTAGGTAGTACAAGCTCTGAACTGTTGTTAAGATGGAAACGCACCCTTATCGGTTGCTGTTAGATAGTGATTTGTGAACAATCCCTACCTCTTAGATAAAGGATGTGTCCCCTTCGAACAGACCAGAGCTGTCCTGGCCACATGCTTGCAACTGTTGGAGATAAGGAAGGAATGTTAGTCCGACACTTACTTAAGAGGGATGTGGAAAACTCCACGACCCCTCTTAAGTGTCACATGAAAGGTGGCAGATAGCAAATAAATAAAATAACAAATAAAATAAACCCAAAAAGTAGAGGGTTCCTTTCCCATGTATGCAACACAACGGAGTATGTACAAACTACCGCTAGAAACTATCACTAGCTATCAGTGGTACATGAGCGCGATCCAACACGTTACTTTTGCCTGTTGTGGTGGTGGATTCGTCCGTGCCTTGACCTACCCCGCAGTGGGATGTTAGGCAATGATAACATCCTTGGTTCGAGTACTACTTTACTCATGCCCTTTCGCTCAATTTTCAATACTTCTATTCAATTTTCAACCCACCGTACACTGACGGAGCTTTCAACACTTTCTCTTCATATCTTTCATTCTATCTAACATTACTGTCCAAAGACCCTTAAAATATCCAAATTGTCATTAAAATTAAATTTAATTGGCTTCTGTGAGGGCTTAGGACCAAATTATAGGACGAGTTGGCGCAATACACGATAAAAATTGGACATGCAAATTTTTTGGTTAGAAATTTTTTTTTCCTTTCAAGTGCCCATCTCGTGATGTATGGCGAACTTTTAGACAATTATATCGCCTATATTTAAACATAATTGGTCCTATTCTAAGATAGCCATATATTGCAAATTGACTTTAAATTTTAAAATATTTATTTTTAGCGTGTAAGAATGGATTTTATAATTTTTACAATATTTTTCATAAAAACGAAGACAATTTTCCAAAAGTCACCCATACATCACTTTTTTGTAAGTGTGTGTTTTCCTCTTTGAGTTATGTTGACATGAAAAATTTGTTGTTAGAAAAACTTTTTTTCTTTAAAAGTGCCCATCTTACAATGTATGGCGAACTTTTAGACAATTATATTGCCTTTTTTTGAAAAAAATTTCGTCCAATTCTAAGATAGCCAGTTTTTCGCAAATTGACTTTTAATTTTAAATGTTTTTTTGGGCGTGTAAGAATCGATTTAACAATTTTTACAATATTTTTCATAAAAGTTACGACGATTTTCTAAAAGTCACCCATACATTACTTTTTTGTAAGTCTTTTCCTTTCTGAGTTATGTGGATTTAAAAAAAAAACGATCAAAAAACTTAAGCCCTTTTCAAATGGTAGTCTAAATAAGTTCTGAAAAAACAAAGTATGCAAAGTTGCTTGAAAATACATAGTCTACCCATCAACAAAGTTTCATTGGATTCTGAGAGGGTGCTGCCAATCACGAAGACGAGTTGGCGTGAAATTCGTCATAGGAGACGTACCTTACTTAAATTTTAAAACTATGAAAGGGAAAATACTTTGCATTTATTAAATTTTTTCTAAAAAAAATGGATATAAAAAAAAAAACCTAAATTTTTGTTTAATTTAAAAAATTTAATTTAAAAAATAAAATTTTTTTTTTATGGAAATGGACGCGTAGCAATATTTCCGATCGATTGGGGAAAACATTTAGAAAATGTTTGGAGAAACTGATTCACCACAAAATTAAATGCTCATATGATTTAAAGCATAATAGAAAATCAATTTGTTTTGGATATTTTAGTATCAAATAAAGCTTCCGCAACACTAGAAATTTTTTTCTTAGGTACTATTTACTGCTAAATGAATCAGGAGATCAGAGAATCGAACAACGTAGATAATGAAAAACCCACCACGATATCACTGTGAAGTTTGACAGCTGTGGCCATTTGGCCGTATGCTGGTTTTCATGGTGACCAATAGGTTTTCTAGTGGTTATAACATCTCTCACTAGAATATTTTTACAATCTTTATGGTCTTATAAAGGTTTTATCAACTTGCTTTCACAAACGTCTACAAATTTCGGCTTTAAAGAAGCATAGAGGAGGTGTTGGTAGATAATACAATTTTGAATGCAGTTTTATCAACAAAGCCAGAAAGAGTGCTATAAAGCTAGAATACAACTAAAATGGTTACTCGGAGCAATTCATACACTAAACATCAACTTAAATGTTGAGTCGATCTATAAGAGATGTTGAGTGTCTCTGCTATCTCTCTTATTCCGACACGACGATTTTCGAGAACAGTTTCCATCTCCTCGTCGATGTTGCATGGGGCAGGTTTTCTACGATTTCACGACCCTCACTGTACGCTTTATGTCACTCAAATACTTTAGATCTTGAAAGAGTGGAGTCTACACAACACATTTGTAACATTTTAAATTATTCCGTTGCACCGTTATTCGGTTGGAAACATAACATTTCATGCAAATTCGTTGTTCAATTCCAATTTTTGTTCATGTTAGAAATCATCACACAGACTTTTTACGTCTTTAACAAACAGCTGCCAAAAATAAACTAATTATCGCATCCCACTCAAACTTGGGATGGGCGTCAATGACAGTTGTGCCAACTCAAAAAATAAAATCGATTCGGTTTACGGGCGCAATTTAAATCCACCAGTCTGGATCAATTTTGATCAGATGGTAAGTTCACTCACTAGTACTCTAAATGCTAAAAATTGTCTGGTTTAAAACACATTGAATTGCTCGAACGACGATTCACTGTTTGTTCATGCATTTTTTGTTAGCTCTACATGTTTTGCTGCAAAAACAATAATATAAACACTGAGCATTGTATAAGAAATAATGCAAAGTTTAAAGTAAAAACTCGTCGGCTGTTTTTGCGTCGTTGAATCCATTAAGGCAAAACACAAGGGCGCATTTCCATTTTGAGAATTTCAGTTTTTCCTTATGAAGTTCTGTCCAGTTAGAATCCGGAATCACTTATTGTGTTGCAGCGGCACGGAAAGTGACCGCTACAAGAATTCTTTTACAGCAGTTTGTTTACCTAGACGCCCACTTTCTGTGGAATAAATTTCACGGCGTTTCGTGAAGTGAGTCAAAAGTTATTCCAGATGGAAGCCGAGAGGGGTGAAAAAATTCTGCACACCCATGTTGATAATCCAACGTGGTCCGCAATAAAAATCGCAAAAACGTTGAAAATCGCCAAATTAACCGTGTATGATGCACTCAAACGTTTCAGGGAGCGAAAGAGCGTGGTATGAGTGCCTCAAAGTAAGCGTCGTAGTGGAATATATGACCGCAAGCTGAACCCGAAGGTGTTGAGAACCGTCAGAGCAAACCCTGGACTATCAGATGATGCAATTGCACAAAAATACAAAAATACAAAAATACGAAGAATTCGTTTGCGAGCAGGATATCATTCTTATCAAGACAGCAAGCAACCAAACAGAATGTTGAAGCAATTTCGTCACCAAAACTCGAGCTCGGAAATTGTACCAGCAGGTTTTGACGAAGTACCAAGGATACCTGCTCATCGACGATGAAACCTACGTCAAAATGAATTTCGGTCAGCTTCCTGGCCATCAATTCTACATGGCGACGGCACGAGGAGATGTTCCTGCGAAGTTTAAGTTTGCTTTTATGGACAAATGTGTCAAAAAACTGATGATTTGGCAAGGGATATGCAGCTGCGAAGCAAAGACCAACGTGTTCGTGACGAATAAGACGATGGACTCGAAGCTGTACAAGGAAGAATGCCTCAAAAGCCACGTAATACCTTTCATTAAAGCCCATTAAGGTCCCGTGAAGTTTTGGCCAGATTTGGCGAGTTGCCACTACAGCCGGGAAGTCATCCAGTGGTACCGCGATAGTGACGTAGATTTCATCGACTGAGATATTACCGGTTGAACCCTGAGCGCATTTCGTGACGGTCGCAATAGATATATTTTTTAAATTATACGCCGGTATAGAAAACAAAAACGTAGTCCTACGTCAAAAATAAAAATAATGTATCATTGGAATTTGAATTTTAAGTTTTAATTAGTATTTTTTGATGATTTTGTATTCAGTGTATATTTTTTGTAGGTGGACATTTTGATTCCCTACCATTTCTGCTCAGACACTTTTTCTGTGAAACGAACGATTTCCGAGTTACAGCTTTTCTAAAACTATGATATCAAAGACACATAAGCCCTTCTCAAAAGTTACTCTAGAATCAAAACGACCATTCCTCATCTCAAAACACTTATACTGTTATACTGAATACGTTTGCAATGTTTCAGCCAAATCTAAAATACTGAAGTTTTGTCATTTACTGGAAAAACGTGGGACGTGGAACTGCTCCTATGCGAAAAGAAGAACGCTAATGTTTGGGACGGAGAAAGCTGCTGTGAGTTGGAGTCCATGCAATGCCCGCTAGGTTGAAGTCTCCCAAAACAATCACTTCATCATTGAGGGCAGCCCCATCAGAATCAGCGGAGCCAGATGCGCATCAATTAGTTCCAGGTCTCGAGTTCGATCGGGTGGAATTTACACCGTACAGAGAAATAGTTGACGGCCTCCAAGCTGAATTGCTACTCAAACTTATTCAACGGTGATTCAAGAATCGTCTTCATCTGCATTTGCTTTCAACCTGTAACGAACTTCAACGAGAACGTCACCGCTGGTCGTTCTACAGTCGGATCTATATGCTTTGCGCACGTCACCAGGCAAGCCCGAAGCTATCAGTTCGAAGCCCAAATGCAGATGCAACTTCTCGGTAAGTGCACTGAACTCAAAACGATCCCATCGAATTGGAGCCAACAAAAAAAAAAATTCGCTTCCCGAATAACTGAGTAATTTTCACAGATAATTACCGCAATCTGCGAATGAAACATTCATCCCAACAATCACAGTGCGAACCCAGCCCAGCATCCACCAGCGGCATGTGCGCTGAATGTATTTATTTTCGAGCTGCGTCGAAACATTGTAGCTATGACCAAACCGGCTCGATGTCTCAATCAAAACTCAGGGAAATCTATTTTTACAGAGCAAATCAACTTTTTTGTCGTTTAATTTCGATTTGTCTCACATTCCTCGATCTGCGACGGCATTCTTCATTCGTCTCCTTCGAGCAAACGACTAACTGAGTACGTGCCTTCCGTCTCTGCTAAGGGTGTGGGCAACTAATTTTAGGACACATTTAAAAACAATCATTCAGAAACGAATGATTGTTTCTCAATACAACAAAGATATAAAAAAACTAGAAATGTCCGAATAAGCGTCCAAGTTCCAAGCTCAGCCTATGTTTGTGTTTCCTTCACCCAACCGCCCACATTCGCTTTTCAGTTAATGGTTTTCCACTCTTTTTTTTTTCTTCTTCTCTCGCACAGATACATCCAAAGACCCTGATCACCTACCGCGCCTTTCTCTAGTGGGTGGGATGATCATTAAATTAATTTGTCATCGTCATTTGCCACCTCCCTCCTGTTCCCTCCTCCACCCTACCCCGCACGTGAAAACTCGATTCGAAAAGGGAAAATTGTTGAACCCTGCGCTTGCTAGGATTGGAACCGGCGGCCGCCGAGGCCTGCTTCTTAATTGTTTCCTTTTGAAGTCGTTTTTCTCGCGTCAATTGATGCTCAAGTTGGACATTTATGAGGCATCCCGGCGCGGCTTGTTGCTGTCTGCGTGTGATAATTGATTTTTCCTTGCCTTGTGCTTTGGCCGATTTTCACCCGAGCCGTCCGAGCGTGGACAGACGAACGGGGGTGACATTTTTCACGGCACTGTGTCTGTCGGTTTTCTACTGCGTACGATATTTTCGGCCCACGCAGCGTGTTGATAGAGATATCTGGTGAGTTGATTGGTGATAATTTTCCCCGCATTGAATGGCGAGGATGGCGAGTCATTGGCGACGAATGTTTGGTTGTTTTGGTGTCGATTTGTTGATGTAACTTGTTGCTCAATTGTTGGTCTATTTTTGTGATCCCCTTCGTTTGGACTTTGACAAAATTGATTAATTAAGTTTACTGTATCGTTCGGTGTGTGGATCTAGGTCCATAATGCATGATGTATCTATTCAATTTAATGACTACTCCAGATGCAAGTTTTGCATTTAGAGGTAATTTGAATTGAATTGTTCATATCTGTCAGTGACGAACCATATCCAATCTGCATATGAATGCAATTTACAGTAGAAAAAAAAAACTGAAACCTGCCATTTCCACCCGATGCCGGCCGACGCAGTCTGGCATTCACACCTGCTGCGGTTGGTGCCGATCCGCTAGACTTGTTGATCTTTAATCCACCTGGTATGCACCGGTGTGTAGCAGGTAGGCAAGCATCAGTATGAGCCTGCAGTTTGCATATTACCCTTAATCTTAATCAGCCCACCTTGCAGGCTTGTACCATTCACCATCGTTGATATTGGATTAATTATCGTTAATACTCTCATGCCGGCATGACTAGTCCTGCTACAAATGTGCATTACCTTTGACAGCTACCTAATTGCCCTACCGATGCCCCACCACCGTTCGCCGTAGTTGTCAATGTTCCTTAGTGAAACACGTGAAATATATTGATCGGCAAAAACTGCTTATTGGTATTTATATTTTCGTTCTACTGGACGATAACTTGCGTTCTTTGAGAAGCTTCACAGCTTTCTTCTGTTTGGTTTTTGTTTACTAACAGTCATGCATAATGAAACTCCACGCCCAAGCCCAAGTAACAAATTCAATTTTAAGGTACACTTGAAGAAGTTCTCAAGACTCATTTGATAAAACCACGCATAAAACTAGATATTCTACATGACATCGATAAAACAGCCATAAAACCCTCATAAGTTCAAAAAGGCCCATACTACAGGAGGTTCTCAAGACTATTTCCCAAGATTCGCTTAAAACTTGATAGTTTTATCGGTACATACTTGTAATGACATGCAGGACATGCTTAAAACTATGATAAAACTACCACAAGTTTTGGTAGTTTTATGATTTTCCTCTTTAAGAACACTTCCAGTCCGTCACAAATATGTTTCGAAGATTCCATTTTTGGATTCGTTCTGCTGAATGGGGACTTTTTTAAGAGAAAAGAAAACATCGATATACATATGATGTTTCTTTTCCAAAGTGGATACGTATGTAAATTAATTGTAAAATTGACCATAAATGCATGAGTTTTTTATCCTGCAATTGATAAATTTTTCATGCGACGTTCAGTTTATTGGTGTTTTATAACATAAAAGTTCGAAAATTTTAATGCGCCACGGAATCATTGCTAGAACATTGATTTATTTGAAAAATAAAAAATACTTGACAATTCAACAATTAGGTGACAAGGCTGATAAATTGTTAGATCTTGAATAAATTGTGTCTACAATCCATTTTAAGTTTCAAAATGTATTTTAAACAGCAGAAATTGTTCGTAGCATTGGAAAAACGAGAGTTTTGTTGCATATAAATGAAAATGGCTACCATTCGGAGGGAATCCAGAATAGCCACGCTCGCCATTTTTTCAATGGTTTTATCTAAAACTACCATAAAACGCATATAAAACTAATATTTCTTGCACAAGACTAACAAGATTTTTTTAGGAGCGCGATAAGTTCATCTTTACTTGTTCTATTCTTGAAAAAGAGGAGTAACGCTTGAATAAAACTTGTTTGAATTGCTCAAGGTAAACAAGTCTTTCGTAAGATAGCCATAAAATCATTGTGGAGAAGGCACATCATAAACAAAGAAAATGTGAACGTTCAAATCAAAAGTGCCTATGCATAGTTGTTGTTCATAATTACAGCTTATAATTTGTTGTTTTTAATCACCAGCGTAAGGCGATTAAAACATTTAAAAAAAAACTCTAACTTGAATATGCTAACAATGGATTTGGGAAGAAGAACAGATAATAATATTGCGTCGATGGCTGAAACATCAGTTGAGCGAAAGATGATTTTTCTCTTGATCTGTACGCTGAACCTAGCGTTGGAAGAAGTGCACTGTGTAGTGGATCACTGAGCGATTCCAGCGCACTACTTCCGACTTTGGATTAAACGTGCGGATCATGGGAAAAATCGATTTTCGCTCAGATGATATACTAATTTTTACTTGCAACGAGTATAAATATTGTGTAGCCTATTGGGAACTGAAATGCACGACTCGGGAGAATTCAACATTAACATAACATTTGACAATCGTAGTGCACATTAAACCTTACGTCAAAAGTACTGCGCTGTATTTCCACGGTGGTGCGCCATATAACGCACTACCTGAGACGTTAGGTTTAACTTGCATAACTGGCATAAAATCAAATATCATGAGTTATGCATTTCGGTTTTCAACTGGCGACACATTGCACCATTTTATTTTATTCGTTTTACGCATAACGCATAGACCCTTTTGATAAGTTAGTCTCAGTAGGCTGCGAATCCAATGGAATGGTCAAAAAAAAAATTGTCGTTGGTGGCTGAGATGAAGGAGTGTTCAATATATTGAATAGGTTTTTATTGAATTTCCGCTTGAACGATCCGCTGGTTTTTAATTTGTTCCACCTGTGGGCGTCCATTGTGACAGTTTGTTTATTTTTCACATAATGTTCTTTCTCAAGAATATGTGCTCTTATTTAAAATCAAATGGTTCTAAGAGAGTTTTATGGCAGCATTTCCAAGATACATTCATCTTAAAGAAGAATGTCATAAAACTTTTACAAAACTTTTATCAGGTTTTATGCAAGTTGCGAAACAATGTCTTGAGAGGGGGATCAAGTAACTTATAAAACTACTGATAAGGTGAATTACACTTATAAATGATGTAGTTTTATGGAGGTTTCTTCAAGTGTTCTTTAATCACTCTTGAGAACTGTTAAGGAATTAAAACCACCTTAACTTGGAAAATGCCCCGATAAAACCGGATGAACTCCATAATGCTCTGATAAAACTACCATAAAACATGAATAAAACCAATTTGCATTTGAATTGCTACTTGGGAAAATCATCAGCAATGCTTTCAAGAACTGTGTGAGATTAGACTAGATTAGATTAGATATACCATGAATAATTTTATTGAGCAAAGGGTTTGTATGAGATTTTGTGTTTTAAACGAAATTTCTTGTGTGTTCGTTAAAAATGTAGCAGAAAGTCTTAGTTGTGCAGTCTGCTCTTCCAAAACCAAAGCATACGAATGGTATGGCAAAGGGTAAATGCACCCTTCTTTTTGGGGAAATGCTCCTTAAACTTTGGAAAAATGCTCCTTAGATGCGTTTGCCCGGTATAATGCAATCGGAGGTATTAACCTTCTGGTTAGCGCTTGCCGGGTGTTTTGACGGGTCGTCAGTTTCTTCAAGATTGTATAGTTTTGACGGGTTTTAAGTTTCTGAATTTAAGAGTCGTCAAAACAAAATTAAGACTCTTCAAAATGAAATTAAGACTCGTCAAAATGAAATTTAAACCCGTCAAAACTACCTCGAAGATTGCAGAGCGAAGCTCCGCTATACAATCTTGAAGAAACTTAAGACTCGTCAAAACAACCGGCAAGCGCTAACCAGAAGGTAAATACCTCCGATTGCATTATACCGGGCAAACGCATCTAAGGAGCATTTTTCCAAAGTTTAAGGAGCATTTCCCCAAAAAGAAGGGTGCATTTACCCTGCTGCCCGAATAGTATTATGAGTTCAAAAGTGGCGTTTAAACGTTGGTGTGAAGTGTTCAAAGACTTGCCTCGTTCCGGACACCCTCCGACATCAAAGGCCAACAACAAGTTAAGAAACCTGTGCCTGAAAATCGTCATGTGAGCCATAGAGAGATGGTTAGTGTTCTCAGCTTCTCATAAGGAACCGTTAATTTGAAGACATTTTTATGCATGACCAGCTTTTGTATGGAGTCGCCCCACTGTGCCTCAGACTGCGTTTTGATCGATGAACAAACGTATGTGAAAGAGGACTCCAGAATGCTTGCAGGATCGCAATTTCACACCATGGTCATCGACCAAGATGTGAGCATCCCCGAAAAGTCGTTCGAGGTGAAAAATTTGGGCAGAAGGTTCTCGTATGGCAGGCAATTCGTTCCTGCGGCTCCAAGTTTACCGTACTGAGTGTTTGCAGAAAAGGATGCTTTCGTCTTACAATCTTTTGTAAATCTTTTGTTTTGGCCTGATTTGGAGTCAAAACCACAGTACAATGGATGCAAATAAATAGAGTAGATTGCGTTGGGAAAGTCATAAACCCTCCCAATTGTCTACAGCTTCGTCCAATTGAACGCTACTGTGCTATCGCCAAGCGGAATTTAAAGAAGAGTGATAAGGAGTGCAAGATCATGGAAGAGTTCAAAATGAATTGGTCTGCGGCTACCGAAAAATGCGACAAAACAACTGTCCAAAACCTCATGAGTGAAATCAAATCCAAAATCAGAAAATTGCTGGAAATAAAGCTGCTTTCATTGACTTTTCTGTTTCAACTAAGAGAGCAAGACTTGAATTAGATGATACACTTGTTTTTATTTTTTTATTGTTTTTTTTTTAATTTCATGCTATGAGAAAAATTGTGTTGCCAGTTTGTTTTCGAAACAGTCGTTAGGGCATGTTCATAAGCCACGTAGACTAATTTTTGAAAATCTCAAACCCTCGCCCCTCCACCCTCGTAGACTTTTCTCCATACATTTTTGTGAAATTCTTTTTAGACTTTGGTCAGCCCCTCCCACCTCCCAGAAAAGTCTACGTGGTTTATGAATAGCCCCTTACTTGGTTAATTAGTTTCATCTACGCGAGCTGAGCCCGATGTTCAGTTCATCGTACCACCAACAATCGATAGGAAACTAGCGATTTGAAATTGGTTCACTGTTGTAGAACCCATTGGCCCGAAGTACATCTTGCAGCTTGCAACTTGTAATGCATTCTGGCTCTTTTCGGTATTAGACGCTTTTTGTTTGTTTTGATTCGCTGTGTTGTTTTGACAGCATTTTGAGGGTTTGTTCGTGTGAGTTATGTTCTTATAGGCCAAACATTAAGCTTGGGACCGATGTGCTGGTACTTCCTAAATCAAAAACTATATCTATTTTCTTCTTGACTATCCAGCCCCTGGAGTAACTGGCAATTTCTGGTTTCTAAACGTCCGGAACGGCGAAGGGTAAATGCACTCTTCGTTTTGGGGAAATGCTCCTTAAACTTTGGAAAAATGCTCCTTAGATGCGTTTGCCCGGTATAATGCCATCGGAGGTATTAACCTTCTGGTTAGCGCTTGTCGGGTGTTTTGAAGGGTCTTCAGTTTCTTCAAGATTTTATAGTTTTGGCGGGTTTTAAGTTTCTGAATTGAAGAGTCGTCAAAACGAAATTAAGACCCGTCAAAATGAAATTAAGATTCGTCGAAATGAAATTAAGACTCGTCAAAATGAAATTTAAACCCGTCAAAACTACCTCAAAGATTGCGGACCGAAGCTCCGCTATACAACCTTGAAGAAACTCAAGACCCGTCAAAACAACCGGCAAGCGCTAACCAGAAGGTAAATACCTCCGATTGCATTATACCGGGCAAACGCATCTAAGGAGCATTTTTTCCAAAGTTTAAGGATCATTTCCCCAAAAAGAAGGGCATTTACCCTGCCATCTTAATTTTAACTAAATTTATTTTTAACCCTCTATATTTTTATTTTATTTACTCCCTTATTCCCCTCACTTCCGTAATTATTTACCCCTTTTGAATACCAAAAACCCAACGACTGTGAATACGAGGAAGTCATTGAATTCCAATTAGCGAATTATGAAAACATTAAACTGAAATTATGCAATGTCAATTGGCAAACAATTTTAAGGAAAGAAGGAAATGTCGAAACTTGTGTAGACGTCTTTTACAAAATTTGAACAGAAATTATCTCACAGGAAATACCTCTCAAGAAAAAACGTCGTCACAGCAACACTTAATATCCAATTCTCAAAAAAATTAATGTACTCATTTATGCCGACGACATGAATCTCTTTTTGGAGATTAGGAATGAAGAGGACATCAATATATTCCGGAATGAAATACAATTATTCTACATATGGTGTAATCAAAGGCTTTTGGAATTGAATGTAAATAAATGCAACTTAATATCATTTAGCAGAAAAAGAACATCATCAAACATTACAATAACATTAGGGGCTGTTCATAAACCACTTTGACAAATCAGGGGGTGGGGGGTCTTGGGAGGGGGTTCAAAAAAAGTCTACGTTTGTCTACGATGGGGGAGGGGGGAGGGGTATACTAAAAGTCTACGTAGACTTTTGTTTGTTTTCTCTCTTCAAAACGGATATTCATACACTTCGACGTTATACACGAAGGAATAAAACAATTGTTAAGAACTTGCAAATTATCCTCGTGCCACCCCGCGAATTTTCGGAACCCGAAAAAAAAATCTCATAGGTTTACAATTAAATGCATTGTAACAATACAATAGAATATATAGTATGTATAATTAATAGCATTGTGCACAACGATAAGATGACAATAGGAGATATTGTTACCACAATATACATAATCTAATATAAACTGAGACATCGATAATAGAAAAGGGGGGTTGTTATGTATCTTAACTATAGAAAAAACAATTTTTTTTTCGAACAAATTTGAGTCAATTACTATTAATTGTATTTTTTTCACAATTGTTGAAAATCCTAGCATATGGAGTGAACTGTAAATTTATTGTAATGACAATATTTTTTTTTATTTTTTTTTATTTAAGAAAAAAAAATATAATGGGAGATAGAAAACAAGTGTTGTTTGTTTTTTACCACACCGCCGTGCCCCAAAAGTTAAGAAGACCCAAAAAAGAATCCTTTTTTGCCCCCCAATTTAAAGGAAAGACTCTATCATTTTTCAAACCACACGACATAAAAACTACTGCGATTCCGTGATGGAGATTGTTTACTAATATGTGCTGCACTGCCCCTCTTTGCATGTCCGTCCCATAGCGAAAAACAGCAAGTGGAGAAAATGACGATTGAAGTATTTTGTTCAATTTTCAGGTATTTCGTGTCTGCAAAGAGTTTTCAACTATGTATTTGTTATAAGTTGGTTAGAATAAGCGAGATTAATTGAATTGAGTTGAAAAAAGTCACAGATTACATTTTTCTATCACCAAAACAGCAATGTTACGCACATGCGAATAATTTTCGATCCAGATCAGCTAAATATTCGCATATCCGTCTCGTAATCAAGAGTGTATTTATTACATTGCTTTTTTAAATTTTCAAATAAATTAATGCAATCAAGTATATGTATCCTGGATACACCTGTTGATTTCAGGGTTCGTTCGTTAATTACGTAACACAAATATTGGTATTTTATGTCCCCCCTCCCATATTTCGCAAGGATGTTTGTATTAGATACCTTATCGGATTTTTTTATGATTCGTTGCATTTTTGTGTGTGGGGAATGGAAGCGGGGGGGCGTTTCATAATTCAGTGTAGGCTATAATTTGACAAGTAGGCCATTCGTTCAATTTGCTTGTTTGATGCGCTTGTTTTGTTTTTAAATAACGTGCCGGAAACAACCAATATTTAAATTATTTCTACACTTTGACCATGTCTGCGTTGGAATTATTGAAGGAATACGGTAGTGACGGTAGTGAGCAAGATTCCGAAGAAGAATTTATCGGATTCGATGATGAACCCGGTGATGACAAGTTTCCACTGAAAACGTTCGTCCTGGAAAAATATGGAGCAAAAGAAATTCAGAAATCAGTCGAAAACCCAGTGGATGTAACGGAGATTACAGAGGAGTGTTCCGATTCTGAAGAGAAAGTGCTGGACTCCGACGGAAGTTTTTTTGAAACCCAGAGCAGGAAGCGGAAACGAACCAAAAAAGAAATTCGGAAAGCAAAGATCGCGAAGAACCGGCGTTTGGCTCACAAATTGATCATCGCGAAATGTGGTTGCCGGAAGAATTGTGACCAGATTGTGTCCAAGGACGAACGAGTAATTGTACATGATCAGTTCTGGAAGCTCGATAAAATGGAGCAAATAAGTTTTATCAGGGAAAACGTACATCGAAGCTCAGAACCTCTCCGACGCAAGAACCAATTCACTGCAAATGATCCGAAAAAGAGCTGTTCGTACATTTTCTGCCTCCGTTTGTTTAATGGAACCGATGTACGTGTATGTCGAAAGTTCTTCTTGAACACGATCGGGTATGGAGATAACTGCGGGTAAGTCGTGAACATTATTCTGTGTAAACAATCAATATTGAATATTGTCCACTTTTAGAAACTTTATATATCGATGCGTCGATAGCGATTTTGATGGAAACCCAAAGCCATCCAAGCGTGGAAAATACGAAAGGAGCAAACTGAAACAGGAAGCTGTGAAATCGCACATCCTGTCATACAACCCAACTGTGTCGCACTACCGACGAGCTCACGCTCCGAACCGGTATTATCTGCCATCTGATATAACAGTAGTTTCTATGCATACAAATTATCAAGATTCAGCTGCTCCAGACTTAAGGGTCAATTATTCGTTTTATTCAAGTGTAATGTTACGCATGAATATTTCATTGGTGAAGCTAGGCCACGAGCAATGCGAGGCATGCGTTGCGGCAACATTACATCAGAATACATCCGGACACACCGACGAAGACAATATTACTACAAAATGTTCAATATGCAAATCACATGTCGAACATTTGCGATTGGCATCCCTCTCTAGATTAATGTACCGTGCTGATGGCGATAACATCCGTCCAAAAGAAATTGTACTCGCTGTTGATCTCCAGAAGGTAATTTACTTGTAATGTTATGTTCGAAAGTATTCGATCATTGAATCTGCTCTCACTTATTTTCAAATAACAGGTCATTCAGCTGCCTCGTTTGGAGGGTCTGAAGTCCATCGTTTTCACTCAGCGCTTATTGGCATTCAATGAGACGTTCGCCCCGGTTGGCAGATATGCCCAAGCGTTTCCCGTTCTAGCATGCGTCTGGGACGAGTCTACTTCTGGAAGGTCTGCCGGTGATATTACAAGCTGCTTTGATAAAGTTGTCGACTGGTGCTGCAGGAACGGAGTGGAAAAAGTTACGTTCTGGCTGGACAATTGTTCCAGTCAGAACAAAAACTGGAACTTGTTCCTTTACTTAATTTTTCTGTTGAATGCAAAAACAACCAAAGTAAAGGAAGTCATTCTTAAGTTTCTCGAGTCCGGTCATACATTTATGGCTGCCGACTCCTTCCACGCGGCTGTAGAGAAAGCTATGCGACACGGTAATCCCACATCAACGTTCCCTGAATTTAAGCAGGTGGTTAAAAAAGCCAAACAGAATGTTGTTGTGGTGGACATGGCTGCGAATGACTTCTTTGAGATGAAGATGACTGTTTCGCAGTACACGCTAAATCGCTGCAAAACACGGCCATACATCGAGAATATCAGAAAGATTTTTCTCAAAAAAGGTAGCTTTGAAATGAGCTACTGCAGCTCAGTAGATGACAGCGGAGAAATGCTTTCTTGCTGCATCATGTCCAAGAAGCAAATGAAGACAGTTCATGATAAATATTTCAGTTTGGCTAACATTCTGCGTCGCAAACAACCGATCGGTATAAGTACCGAGCGTAAGCAGGCGCTTCTGAATGTTATTTTGCCGGTCATCAAAGAGGAGCAGAAGCAGTTCTGGAATGACCTCCCTGAGCAAAAGGAAACATAATTGGTTTGGTGATGGTGTTACTATGAACTTTAAATGGAGTGTTTTCAAATAAATATCAATAAAGCAAATTGAACGTGCAATATGAGTTTGATATAAAGCTTAATGATCAAAAAGAAGCATTGCTCAGTGGCATATCTGGTGGCATTCAGGTCGAAATTTTTTGAAAAAAAGTAGTTACAGAAAAGAAAATTTCCTATTAAAGTTGCGGTTCAAGGCGGGGGGGGGGGGGAGGTTGAATCCTAAGCCCCCCCCCCCCCGTGTTACTCTACTGCTTCTACTGCATAGTACGGTTTATACTTTACAAAAAATTAACACTTTGAAACTTCAGTTGGCCCTCGACGATTCAACGAAAAACACGTGACTGTTATGCGAATATTTTCGACATGGGACAAAACAAACGGGTTTTGATTTTCCATATTTCAGGAACAAAGCCTACTTTTTTATCAGTTTTTCTGAAAGTTCAGATAATTTAAAGCTAATTCCTGCAAAAAAACCGAAATCACAAAAAATCGACATGGGACGGACATGCGAAGAGCGGCAGCCCCCCCAAAAAAAAAAAAACAACACAAAACAACAAAATAATATAAAATAAAAAAAAAAAAAATACACAACACCCCCCCCACACCACACCCAAACAAAAAAAAAAAAATATAATTATATATATAACATAAATTTTTATATAAATAATAATTATATATATATAAAACAATAAAACACACAATAAAAATTGCAACCCCACCCACCCACCACCAAACAATAATAACCAACACCAACAATTAATTAAAAAAAAAAAAACAACTATACTACAAAAAAAAAAAGGAGAATAATGATACACCCCAAAAAAACTTCCCCCAACCACCTTTCCAAAAAAAACAAAAAAAAAAAAAAAAAAAAATAAAAAACCCCCCCACCCTTTAACACAGTTTTGAGTCGTTTTTGACTCACTTGCATCAAAAGTGGAGTCACTCAAATCTGAGTAAATGTAACAGGGATAGACAAGTCTACAAATCAAAAAAATCCATCTGGTTTGAGTCCATGTTTTTGATTTGTCGACTTGTCAATCCCAGTTACATTTACTCAAATTTAAGTGACTCCATTTTTGAGGAAAGTGAGTCAAAACTGATTTAAAGTGGCTGGCCGTGTAGAGCGTGTTGGTTGTAACTAGAAAATAAGAAGAATGATTAGTAATTTCCATTTAAATTCGAGTAGACCCCCTACCAAACATGGTGAAACACGTGGATAAAACACTAAAGGAGTGAATTATGGAGAGTGTGAGCTGTTTAGTGGAATACCTGTAACTAGAAAATAAGAAGAATGATTAGTAATTTCCATTTAATTCCAACTACCTTTATTGCTTATCTTGACAGATACGCGTATTTCGTCTACAATGTGCAGACTTCTTCAGTGTCGTGTACTAATACTAATGTCGAGTATTAGAACACGACACTGAAGAAGTCTGCACATTGTAGACGAAATACGCGTATCTGTAAATTTAAGAAATAAAGGTTGTTGGAATTAAATGGAAATTACTAATCATTCTTCTTATTTTCTAGTTACTAAAGGAGTGTAAAGCAGTACTAGGGGATGCAGCAGTCCGTCTTCGCGAACCAAACCCCATCCTTCCCCGAATTAAAGGCCTCCCAAAAGTCCACAAACCCGGAAACGAAATGAGGGAGATTGTTTCATCTGTAGGATCTCCAGCCCATAAGCTAGCAAAATGGCTAATGAAAGAATTTCAAGGTATCTCCGAGCAATTCCCAACAAGCTCAGTTCGTAACTCTCAGGAATTCGTACAACATCTTCTTTCATCAGGTCATATAAATGAAAATGAAGTAATGGTATCTTTCGACGTCACCGCCCTTTTCCCTAGCGTACCAATCAAGGACGCGATTAACCTTCTAGAAGATTGGCTTTTAAAACAAGGAGATGATACAGCATGGAAGCAAAAGGTGCGAATGTACCTTAAGCTCACCCGACTTTGCATGGAAGAGAACTACTTCACTTTCAGAGGTTCTTTCTATAAACAACTAAAAGGAGCCCCCATGGGAAACCCTCTATCCCCATTCCTCTGTGAACTGTTTATGGCATATCTAGAAACCATTCTTAAAACGGAAGGATTACTTCCAACTCGCTGGTGGAGATACGTCGACGACATCTTCGCCGTAGTTAAACAAGAGGATCTCCCCTTAATTCTTCAAGCAATCAACAATCTCCATAAAGACATCAAGTTCACTTATGAAATAGAAAAGGATGGGAAACTTGCATTCCTCGACCTTCTGGTAGTGAGAGAATCATTGTCATCATCGTCTTTAGAGTTTGAAATTTTCAGAAAACCCACAAACACCCAAAGAGTCATCCCTTACACTTCAAACCACTCTTTTCAACATAAAATGGCCACTTTCCACCACATGATCCACCGAATGTTGACCCTTCCCCTCAATAAAACCGGAAAAGCCAAAGAATTAGCATATATTTTCGAAACTGCTAGACTCAATGGTTACGAAAAGAGGACAATTCCAGCTATCATCAAAAAAAAAGGAAAAACTTCTTCATAGGAAATCACAAACAACCCTTTCCGATTCACCTGAACCCCTGAAACGTGTGTCTGTCCCCTTCGATAAAGATATTACACAAAAGCTAAAAACTCAACTTAGGGAATTTGGCTTGGACTTAGTTTTCTCTAGCAGGAACAATCAACTGGCATCGTCGTTAGGCTCCACCAAAGATTCAATAGATGTATTAGGCAGAGCAGGGTGTAAACACTGCAGCAAAATGTATGTAGGTCAAACAAAGAGAACCTTGGCAACAAGGTTCAAAGAGCATCTAGCGGAGGTGACTAAGGCTGTCAAACAGACTGACAAAGGAATTTCACATAACTTCAAATCGACAGTTGCAGAACACATCTTTACGGAAAATCACGACATAACGACGAATGACATCACAATCTTACGAACTACCTCTACACCCTGGAAATTAGACGTCGCAGAAAGCTTAGAAATAAACAAACAACAAAACACAAATCTTCTAAACAAAGACCAAGGTAACGGGTACACATGGCTCTTTAACTTAATACCTAAACGACATCAAAACCGACGCAGTGGAACACCCGCTGCTATGGAATAATCAGGTTAGGTATAAGGAAAAGGCGAGGTAGATATCAAGCATAATATTTGTTTTGGACTCAGGATAAGTTAGGTACAATAAATGTTAGCTGTAGGTACAAGTGTTTGTATTTAGAAAATAGGATAAATACGGCAGGTGGCGAAGGTTTTCTTTCAGTCGAGTATTAGTACACGACACTGAAGAAGTCTGCACATTGTAGACGAAATACGCGTATCTGTCAAGATAAGCAATAAAGGTAGTTGGAATTAAATGGAAATTACTAATCATTCTTCTTATTTTCTAGTTACAGGTATTCCACTAAATAGCTCACACTCTCCATAATTCATCGTGTTGGTTGTGTTTCTCTCTTTTTTTAAAACAATATCGAGAGAGCGAATGCAAGGCACCAACTCAATAAGGGTATGATGTCAACCAGTTAGTATTTTCATTTATACGTGAATGAGATGACATTTGATAGTTGACATGCTCCCATTTAACTAACATTTAGAAGAGGGGCTTAGTTAAATCCGGTTGTGATTACCTGTCAAACGCTAAAGTTACGGAAAAAGACGTGTTCAAGCAATGCTATAGCGCAAAGCGGGAAATAGCAGAAAATACATGAAGAACTTCAACTTGCTTTGGAAAACTTTCAAAGAAGATAAACTTTACTTGGCATTTAAGGTAAAAGCAAAAATAACCACATTTGCTCTAATTGTGGACCGTTTTTTGCGACAAAAGTGAATGCAGATCGTCATCGCAAAAGTATCCCAAGGCAGATATTTCGTCTAAGAAAATTAGGCCACCAAAGATTCTGCAGCAACGCTAGGAAGAAATTCTTTGTGAGGTCGACGTGAACGGAGCTACGGAAGTTCTTTGGATAGAATCACGTTTCGTCGAAATCATTGGACTTAACATCCAAAAAACTATCCCACCAGAACTTCCACTGACGGGCTTTAATAACTGGTTCAAGTAGCCATGGTTTTACGAAATAAAATAAAAACGAATAACGGAATTACCAGATTGTTTGAGTTTTATTTCATAATTCGTTCCTCAAACATATTGTAGAAAATTTTCCACATATATTAATTTTTTTTTGATAAAGTCTACGTAGACTTTAAGCAGGGGGGGGGTCTACTAAAATATAAAGGGGGGGGGGGGGGGTTTGAAAAATGTCAAAAAATTTCGGTCTACGTGGTTAATGAACAGACCCTTAGGAAATCAGAAAGTAGAAATATGTGAAAGAGTAAGGGATTTTGGAATTATCTTAGATTCCAAATTAACATTCATTGACCATTACAACACAATAATTCACAGAGACAACAATATGTTAGGCTTCATCAAGCGCTTTTGCTTTAACTTTCAGGACCCATATACAATTAAAACACTTTATATTGCCTATGTGAGGTCAATACTAGACTATTGCAGCATTGTGGTCTCCTTTTTCAATCACGCACGAAGGAAGAATAGAATCAGTGCAAAAACAATTTTTATTATATGCCCTTCGTAAACTAGGTTGGACTTCATATTCTCTTCCAGCATATGAAGCACGCTGCATGATCATAAACATCCAGACATTTAAAAGAGCGTTGTGAATATGCAATAGTTTATATTTATATTTATATTTATTTATATATATATTTATATTTATATTTATATTTATATTTATATTATATTTATATTTATATTTATATTTATATTTATATTTATATTTATATTTATATTTATATTTATATTTATATTTATATTTATATTTATATTTATATTTATATTTATATTTATATTTATATTTATATTTATATTTATATTTATATTTATATTTATATTTATATTTATATTTATATTTATATTTATATTTATATTTATATTTATATTTATATTTATTTATTTATATTTATTTGTTTGTTTCATTTGTAAACGACATTGTTTCGCAGTACATCGACTCAGCAGTACTTTTGTCAAAATTAAATTTATATGCGCCTACGCGACAACTCCGTAATGGAATTTTGTTCCATAATTTGAGCAGAAATTTAATGGCAAAATTTGGCCATTAAATAGGATGTTAGCCTCTTACAATCAATACTACGAAACCATTGACTTTACAATGTCTAGGCATAAACTCAAACAATATTTTAACACCATACGGAATCACAACTCGTAGGAAGTAATAATATAAAACCAGACATTACATCATTTATTTCTATTCCATAATTCTAAGACAAAATGTGATTTAAGAAAAACTGTAACTGTATATGTACTGTAGTCTACGTCCGGTTGACGAAATAAATAAATAAATAAATAAATACCTTTACTAATAAGCATGTCTGTAGATACCGTTCTAAATGACAAATACGATTTGTAAGATGAGATATACTTGATAGAATCATCGCTGCATTCCATTACGCTAGATTGAAAGTAGCATATGCCTTTGGACATAAGTGAATTTATGAAAACGTTAACTGGAATAACCGCCATTATCTTCGTCTGTTTTGCTACACAATGCGAATGATGTTTTCACACTTTTTATCTAAATGAACATTAGGCTGGTTTAAAAACTTTGCTCCACTCATTTAAATTGCTTCCACGTCAGCTCCAGACAATCCCCCCGAAAATTCCCAACTATTCTCTTAGTCAGAGCTAAGGAACTATTCAAATCCTCATAATACACGAATGCCACTCAAAATTAAACCACATTATAAGCCGACATTCTACAACTAGTTAAAACTAAACCCTCAAACAATTAACAGTGCATAATTCACTGAAAACCGAAGCAAAAAAAAAACGCTGGTCGACTCCTCTCGTGTCTCATATTCCACCGTTCGTGCCGGTTCGATCGAGCCTCACGTGTCGATCACCAATTACTTGCCGGCAGGCAGCATTTTTCCGCGCCTTCAACCAAACGGCCTGAAAATGTTCATGTTTTTGGTCGGCCAAACCGCGATAAGCGAATGTCCAAAAAGGAATTTCATGCACATTGTGTTGGACGGTTGAGGAGAGGTGGGTAGAGCGTGGTGTTCGCGATGGCAGCAGAAGCAACAGCAGCGAAAAACACAACACACGGTCGACGACGACGACGACGACGACGCGGGGAAAGCTGAGCTATCAAACGGAATTTGTTGAACGGATAGAAATTTGAACCATATGTTACACACCTCTCCGAAAGTGCGCAACATCTTTTTTTCTATGTAGGTACATACGCCGTTGTTGCTGTTCATAACTCATTGGAAACTCATTGAGGCGCATCCAAAATACGAGAGAGTGCACTCTATCGATGCTTAGATAGAGGCAACGGGCGAGGAGGAGCAGCATGGGGAGCGCGCGTGACTTGTGTTCGTTTTCGATGGGACTATCTCAGGTTTTATTGTTTTTATTGTTGTTTCTCGATCGGAATCTACTAACGAGGTCTATATTAAATTTCGCCGATAAAAATGGATTGTAGGGGCGTAGAAAGGATACTGTGGGGGCGGTTGAATGTATTTACTTTTGCGCTCAATCGTCCGACAGCGAACGCGAGATGGATGATTTTGAAAGCCTTTCGAATGCTTTGTTTTCAACTGTATATAAGTCAAAATGGAACTCTTACTACGCCTATAACGAGAAGATTCACCGCGGTGTAGATGGTCAGGGAATAGTTTACGGTGAAAGCAGCTTCCCATGACCGCGGTGATGAAAATTTTCCCAAATTTAAACGATCAGTGTGACAGAGTAGCGACCTGACATATGCTTGTTTTCGTTGTTGTTGTTGTTGTTGCTGTTGTTATTGATGGTGATAAGGAAACTGGTTCCTGCGATAGCGTGTATACATCATGAGAAACCGGTACATCCAGGCAGGCAGGCACTGGCAGCATTGGGAGCTCCCAGGGAGTTCAATTTGCATATTAATATCCACCTGGCAGTAGCAGCAGCAACAGCAACAACATCAACAAGAAATGATATAATTTACAGCGAGAGATCTGGTCTTCCTGAAGGTGAATTGAAATAGGAGCTGGGGGAGGGGTGGCGAACCGGGAAAGCGACCATACGATAATAAAAAGCAAACTTGAATTGCAGAGAGGTGTGTACTCTATAGAGTCGAGTCAGTGGATCTCCGGATCTTCAGGGGGAGCATATTCAAACAGCGAATATGCAACGATAGCAATAGAGTGGAACTTTTCCGATTCTTCTAGATCTAGAACACAGGTGTTGGTTGATGATGGGGCGCCTCAAAAGCAAAATTGTGTTATATTCGCGAATTCATTTTGCCTGACGATGCTCATACGCTTGGAAGCAGTACAGAGATAATAGTAATGCAACAGAATAATGAACAAGGACAGAAAATTCTTCGTGGCTTAGTTTTGATTTGTTTGAGTGTACCGCATGTCGCATTATTGAATTTGTTTGTCCTTATCAAGTGTCATCAAATTAGCGAGGCGTTCCAAAGACTGATTAAGCTTTTGGTGAGGCTTCTTTAAGCGAAAGAACACATTAGGAGTTGATAAAGTGATTGAAATGACATGATTTCTGCGTAGACGACAAATATGTTACGGTTAAAGCCTCAAGGTTGCAACATTGGAGATATCTCTGATAGATTTTACAAATTAAATTCAATAATATTTTCTGATTCATTAGGTCGACTTGACGAGCCATTTCAAATCGTTTGAGCCTCTTGAAAATGATACAAAAGTAATGAAATGTGGTGTCGTAAGAGACGTTGAAAGACGTTTTTGTTTTGAGTGCAAACAGTTGCTCCAACGGCCAAAAAGAAGGGTTTTCTGTTTCGGATTGTAACTGGAGAAGAAAAGTGGATCCGTTATCATTTTAACAGGCATGAAGATCGACAGCAAAGTCAGACATTCATCGGCATTCATGAAACTCTTCACCAGGAGCGTTTTTTCGTTACTTCAATATAATTACTCAAATCGATAATGATTATTCAATACGGAATCGTAACCTTTTTATGAGTATTTTCACAGCGTTGTGCACATTTGACGTTTTTGTTTGTTTAGTTTTATTGGTATCGTGATCCTCTGGTATCGTTGTACTGACAGAGTAATCCAGAATGGAAGTATTGAAAGTATTTTTAAAAAGCGTCAAACTTCGCAAGTGAGTGTAACTATTGTCGGCAGCCGCTTTTTTATTCGTCTATCGTTCTATTTGAATTCCGAGGGAAAATAAAGTTCTATTGTTGGCATGCAAAATAGCAGCTTTTTTGTGATGATGATGATGATGGTCCCACTACATACTCCCACAAATGTTTGAGGTGGACGATTTATCTTCAAGATAATTTAATACTAAACAACGATTTAATCAGAAATGCAAACAAACATAAAAACGATCTGATTACGTTGACAAATATAAACTCCTCCTCCTAAACCTAAGGAATTTATGTTAACGGGTGGCTACTAAATAGCGGGAATGAAAAGAATGGCTCGGGAAAATTACAACAAAGAAGTACATGTCCGCTCATCACCATGAGGCACCAAGACAGTAATGTTTGTTAGAATGAAAGATATGAAGAGGAAGTGTTGAAAGTTCCGTCAGTGTACGGTAGGTTAGAAATAGAATGGAAGTATTGAAAATTGAGCGAAAGGGCATGGGTACTCGAACCAAGGACGTTATCATTACGGAGAATACAGATATAGGGTACGGGACGGGTTTTAAGCAGTTTAGTCAGCCCCTGAGACATTTGATGAAGCTGTTTGTAATCTATAATTAGAACTGCCAATATTTAGACATTAATCCCTCTGCTTACGTCTGGTCTATCGGAACATACCTTCAGCAACGAGCATTAGGCTCAGACAATTTCATAGCCATGGAATAAAGTTCCCAATTGCAGGAACTTCTTATACGCATGCGGATTGCTTTCCGATTAAAAAAATGTTTTCTTCAGCTCCTCAATCTGTACATAAACTAACAATATTGTATGAGTGCGATCCTGTGCATGTGTGCGAAGGCGAAATGAAATAGGCCGGTTGACGAGCAAATTGCAGCAAATGCAAACGTCAATTTCCTCAACCCGCTCCTTCGTTTTTCCCATCCGCTCTCGAAAACAATCAACCAAAACATGTCGATTGCTACGATCACAAACTCGTCTCCTAGCAGGTTATGAGACAGACCTACACGACCAAACTTATAGTTTGTCATTGATCTTTAGATTGGCGATGTGTATTTCTTATTTCATTTACTCTCACGCAAATGTTAGCCAAAGCGACTGTGACGATAAACGGGATGCTTCGTTTAAAAAAATGTAAGAGACAGCAGGCTTCACGTTACATTACCGGTGCGCTTTATCCATGGATAACAAAGAAGAGAGGAAACATGGGCTCTCTCAAAAGCAACAGTGATGCCATAGCTGCAGCTCAACAGCGAAGCATTATTTATCGTTGGGTACTATTGGACAGTTCCAAAACATAATTTTTATTGCAAATGATAGTGCCAGATGATGGACAACATAATCATTAGCAAAGATCAACCTCGAATGACTGGAAGAAACATGAAATAAATAGCGATTTCAGATTATCTAAATATGTAATAAATTTAACTCAATGTTCAGCATCACATTCTGGCAACAAGCCTAGTTGTGGGAGAGAGCTGATGAAGACATGCTCTCCGGTACACGCGATACAAATGCAAAATACACAAAGGCAATATTTGAGCGAACTTCTTCAGCAGGTCAGAAACTGATGGTTTCTAAATCTTCGAAATGACAATAATAAATTGGATATCAATCATGATTCAAACATCGAATCATTGGCCCAATAGATGAAGCTTATGATCGTATCATTAAAAAGGAAATAATTTGGAAAATGTAGGAGTTATAGACCTATTTCCTAACAACTGATTAAAATAATGACCCCTGATTAAGCCGTTCCCTACCCTAATTGAAGAAGTTCTTGGGGCACGACTTGACTTTCATCCGTACGCATAGACCTACAAAATTAGGGGTGTTCAAGTTTTTTAAATGCTCGATTAAAAAAAACTACGTCATATTTGAGTCGACCAAGGTTTGACCATTCCATCCTTTATGTTAAGAAGAAAGACTGAGACAGTGGCCTTACAATAATCAGATTTCTACCTGTTGCATTGAACTACGAAAAATAATACGCAATTGAAAGCCCAAAATGGATTCCGTTACCGGATTTTTTTGTGTTTAACATTCATTAAACATTAAATTTATTAAACATTAATTAAACATTAAATTTTCATGCAATTTATTCTCGGAACAAAACTAACAATGCGGTCTTGTTCAGTCTTCTTTCAGAGCGAGAGCAATAAGCACAAGCGTCGTGGATATCAAATTTTCTGGTAAGTCAATGGGATAAGTATCTTTATGTCATATTTCTAATTATTTATGCTGGAAAATGTGCTTCAAGAGTAGATTCCGTTCAACACTCTACCTAGGTCCAACGAGACCTTTATCTTATATTGGATGCTTCATACAGATGTAACCGTTGTTACAATATTTTGTTGTTGTCCATGTGTAGATGACGTTAAGAATTGTGGGGTTTCTAGTAGATTAATAGGTTAGTAGGGAAATAGACTGTAAGATAAATTGTATTAGGTAGTAGGGATATTTAAATTTGAAAAACTACAAATAGTGTTTGCAAATAGTGGGCTGAAGTGAGGTGAATCAACTGTGGTAACGTTTGCATTAAAAAAATGGACTTTTTTTTCGGATGGTGATAAAACAAGCTAAGACAGATAATTGCTTTTGATAAGTTTTCCATGGAAGGTAATTGTTTAAGCTTACTTGCAAAAAAAATCTACGCCCTTGCAAGCGGCCTTCCGACAGTTAACCGGAACTTTTGCCATGGCGGACGAAAACATGCGTGGAGGCATGTTTTTTAGTTCTTTCTTCGTTTTATTTATCAATTCCTCCTCAGTTTTCGCGACAAAAATGTTGGAGTAGATCTTATGCTTCAGGTTGGCCCAGAAATTCTCGATGGGACGCAGCTGGGGGACGTTGGGCTGGTTCGCGGGGAAGGCTGGTTCGTGGGGGAAGTAAAATACGAAGTTCCCTGCCAGTCGTTGCCATCCAGGGTGGGATAGGTCTCGTCGTCCATCACCACCACGTCGCGATTCGCCGGGAAAATCGAGTTGACCATCTTATTCAGCCACTGCCGCTGCGTCATTGCCTGCAGCTCCGAAACCAGTGGACGCAACTTCCGCTTCCTGACATGTATGTTCTATTCGCCAGGTATTTTTTCACTGTTTGGCCGGTTGAATCGACCTCCCGGCCAAGCGCACGCAGCAATGTAGCCACTTTTCCCTCGGTCTTCCTCTTCAGCATCCTTTGGAGCTTCTTGTCGCTCAGGGTCGTCGGCCGTTTGGAACCGGGCTTTCTTTCGATGCTCTGATTGTTGTCTAATAGTGCCAAGATGTTGTAGATGCCGGAACGGGCGTATCCGGCGTCCACAAAGTGCCGCACGATGTCTGTTTTCGACGCGGCGGGGTGCCGTTCTTTGAACGCGCACACTTCTAAACGGAGTTGCTTAACTGTTTTTGCCATCACGGTTAGAGTTCGACTGATAGAGCTGTCAAATGTTGGGTTACTATGATTGATGCTGCATGGGTAGTTTTGTCAGTGCGGTCAACGGTAAACCCATGGAAAATCGGCAATTGTTGTCCATTTTTTTAATGCAAACGTTAATGGAGGAAAATAGTACACACAGGGGCCCGGCAAAGTCATCGTCAATTGATAATCGTCAAGCGACGATGAAGTTGTTGGCCATCAATATCAAACGAAAAGCAGGCTCTTTCTTTTCGCCTTCTCCTTCTTATCAATATCTATAGAACCACTTTCGATCTGTTTTCGTGCTGTTTGTTTTTACTTGCTTCGTGTTCAGATCATTTTTCACAATTAAATGAAGTTACCGCCGTATTGCAATGAAATAGGTAGACTGAATCGATTCACGCTGTTTGTTTTGCTTTTTAATACATCACCAGGGATGCCATATATCCTAATTTATCGATATTGCACAAACGGTTGGAAAACTCAATGATGAATTGGTAACAATCGATTTTGTTCCCGTTCTATACGTTAAACATAACGTAGCGTATAGTGCACTGTTTTGCGCTATACAGCACACTAAACGACACTGATGTCTTTGTTCACACAAAATTCGAAGGACGTAGAGTAAGAGTGGAGGACCATTCGATAGAATTGGTGGCTTACATGGATAGACTTGATATCATGAGCAATTTTCGGAAGAAGCCATTGTTTATGTTTTTCAGTTTCGCCCCAATGAAAAAAAAAAAACTAGATTTGTTACTAGCCACCGTAGCACAGTGGTCAACAATTGAATTTAGGTGGAAAGATACCTTTAGGGCTTAACATGTAATTTGAGAAAAAAAAAGCTTTGGTTTTATATCCTCTTGGTCGATCTGTATGTTGCCATCATTCAGATCGTCGGTGGCGTTAAATACTGTGAGGTAGTTCACATCGAACTTTACGTACACAGCAGACAACATGTTGGCGCCGTTGTCACATGAGCATGACCATGATTGACCGCCCGCGGATGCAACTCCGTTATTGCCAGATCACCTGTATTTACACAAAGAACCAACAGATGATGTTTGGGACTAACATACATCCTCAATGTGTAAAAACTGATGACCCATTATGAAGCAATACCGGTGCCGGCCGTGCCCGAATGCTGTTCAAGTAGGGAATTGTTGGCGCCGTTGTCACATGTCACCGAAAAAATCTGATCAATAGTCAAACCGTGGCTTCGGATCACTACCATGATTCGATCTTCAAAAGTGCCGTGGTCTGCCTCTCTTTTACTTCGATGACCCCTGAAGGGAATAAAAAAGAAATTGACCACGTAGAGTAGCAGATTTGATTTTTAGTTTTTGCAACTATTTCGGACATCACTAAAATGTAGGCATCATTGAGTGCATTAGCATTTTGAATCGGAATGATGAACGAACAAGTTGATTCAATTCTAGGTTTTAGTGATAAACAAAAATAGAAGTATATACTGAGTAAATTCCCATAAGACTTCCTCATTTTCGACTATCGTGAATACCATTACGCCGACAAGTCCATTTTCCCGACCCTCATTAAGAATAAGTGAGATTAACCTTCCGAAGATAATGGGGTCAATTCTGACCCTTGGCGCAACTTCAATTTACGCTCATCTTTTAGATATTTGAATATTTTTGAATATTTTAAATATTTTATGGAATTCTTCATTTCAGCTTAAAAATATTTGTTAAAATCAGTTTAAGGTGGTTTTTGAAAAAAAGTGACACATAAGACATTAGGTCCAATATTGATCCAGATTTCCACCCTTCGTAGAATTTCGAAATTTGACTTGGAGTCAATGTTTATGCACCATTAGAAAGGGTCTGGTCTCAAACATGCATTGAAAGAAAAAATCTGATTCCGGTAACATTGTCCCCCGGCAATCTGCTACAAAGGGAAGGAAGTTTAAGTTTTGGCTGTGTTAACAGAAATGCATATAAAACATTCCAGACTCATTGTAGAGAATTAGCGTCTTGAGCAAAGTTTCTCGTAACATATTGTCTTTTGATATTATCGTATTAGTTCCAAATCGTGCTGCAGAGATGGCACTGCAGTCTTTCTTTGCCAAATGAAGCTCTAGAGAGTTGCCGTCTTCGGCAAAGTTGTTTGCAATATAAAATGTAGTCATTTGAAATTATCAGATTAGTTCCAGATTTTGCCACATGGATGGCGCTGCAGTCTATCTTTGTCAAATTAAGCATTAGAGAGCACTCGACACTGAAGAAGTCTGTAAGTCGCAGACGAAATAAGCCTATCTGTCAAAAGATAAGCTATCTGTAGTGGAATTTAACGGAATTTGCTCCCGTTTACTAGTGATAGTTTAAAAAAGTGTTTCAGTTTTTTATTTTTTTTAGAAAAAGTGATCAAGTGAAGTGTTAATTTGAATTTTCCTAGTCTTTCAATTAGAGAGTTGCCGTCTTTGGTAAAGTTATTGCGAATGTAAAATGTAGTCACTTGAGATTATCAGCTTAGTTCAAAATTGCACCGCAAAGATGGTACTGCAGTCTTTCTTTGCCAAATGAGGCTCTAGAGAGTTTCCGTCTTCAGGTAAATTGTTGAGAATGTAAAATAAAGCCATTTGAAATAATCACATTAATTCCAGATTATGCTAAATGCAGCTCTAGAGAGATGCTGTCTTGGATAAAGTTTCCCAGTATGTCATGTGACGTTTTTTAGTTCAAGATCTTACCGCAGAGATTACACTGCAGGCAATCTTTGGCTCTAGAGAATTATCGTCTTCAGCAAAGTCTCTGAGAATGTAATTTTTCGTCTTTTGTCATTATTATATAAATTCCAGATTTTGCCGATAGCCAGATAATGGAGCTATAGAGAGCTGCCGTCTTCGGCAAAAATGTTCAGTATGTCATCTTCGTCTTTTGTCATCATCAGATTAGTTCCAGCACAAAGAAAACACTAACGCCTCCAAATGACTGCATTTTGTATATTGAAAAACTTTGCCGAAGACGGCTACTCTCTAGAGCTTCACTTGGCATAGATAAACTGAAGCGCCATCACTGCGGTGAAATCTGAGAACATGATAATGACAAAAGGCACCATATTACAAACCGAAAAACTTTGCCTAAGACAGCAACTCTCTCAAGCTTTAATTGGTAATCATAGACTACAGCTCCATCTCTGCTGAAAGATCTGAAACTAATATGATTACGACAAATGTCACAATGAGAACCTTTGCCGAAGATGGCAACTGTCTAGAGTTTCATTTGTCAAAGATAGACTGCAGCGCCATCTCTGCTGAAAGATCTGGAACTTATATGATTACGTCGAAAGACGACAAATTTCGCAATGAGAAACATTGCTGAAGATGGCAACTCTCTAGAGCTGCATTTGTCAAAGATAGACTGCAGTGCCATCTCTGTGGCAAGATCTGGAACTAATAAGATAATCTCACAACACGACAAATGACATACTGAAAATCTTTGCCGAAGATGGCCACTCTCTAGCGCTTCATTTGCAAAAGATAGACCGCAGCGCCATATCTGCGGTAAGATCTGGAACTTATCTGATAATGAAAAAAGACGACAAATGACATAATAAGAAATTTTTCCCAACGCGGCAACACTCTAGCGCTTCATTTGACAAATATAGACTGCAGAGTCATCTCTGCGGCATGATCTGGAACTAATTGAATAATCTCACAGAACGACAAATGACATACTGAAAATCTTTGCCCAAGACGGCCACTCTTTAGCGCTTCGTTTGGAAAAGATAGCTTGCAGCGCCATCTCGGTGGCAAGATCTGGAACTTATCTGATAATGACAAAAGACGACAAATGACATAATAAGAAACTTTGCTCAAGACGGCAACTCTCTACTACTAGTCTGGAATGTTTTGTATACAATTCTGTTCACACATAGAAATCAAGACTTCCATCCCTTTGTAGCAGATTCCCGGTGGCCAATGTTACTGGTACCAGGTTTTTCCACCACCAATGCATTTTTGAGACCATAAACTTTCAAAAGGGGTGCAGCATATTGTGTCTAGGTTGAAATTTCATAATTCTCGAAAGGGTTGAAATCCGGGTTAATATTGACCCCAATGTCTTATGTGTCAGTTTTTTTTTCATACCCGAGGAAGGTTAACATTAGCAGTTCTTCCGAAGGAAAACATAATACCACTCTGAAAAACTGACCATGTTTAAAGGAAAAAGTTTTCGCGAGTTTTGGATGGTCCTGGAGAGTCCATTTTACCGATTTTTCGATACAAACTTATAGTAGGAACTATGGAATCCGTAACGACGCACAGTGATTCAAAGGCAGAAAAAAGTCGAAAAATCAACTTCCTTATTTTACAATAAATATATTTTTCTAATTTTTTATACTATTTGAAATTTCTTTTTCCAAAATTTTATGAAAATTGGATGAATATTGTGCTCTCCACAATTTTTCAAAGTATGGGTCCTACATGGTCGTGGTTTTCCACCATATAAAATGTATGGAGAATCGTAAAAAAAACTTCAACAATGTTTTCAAATGTGAGCACAATAGGCTTATTTTGAAGTTTTTTTTAACAGCTTTCCGAAAATGTGGGTTTCGTCTTGGGCAAACTCGCGTAATTACGGCCAGAGTCCTGGAATGTCTGGGAAACCTTGAAATTGGTAAATACATAAATCTCATACTAGATTACCACGGTCTTACCATTCTTACAAGGAAGTGTATACATATATATATCTTGGAAAACCGACTTTTGATCCAAAGCCTGGAGGACCGAGTGTGATATACAACGAATTCAGCTCGATGCACCGAATTTCTCTGTAGTTCTTTACTTCGCTTTTAAATTATTTGAATCGGTTTACTGGTTCCGGAAATTCCTCCGGAGAAGCGGCCAATTTTGGCTTAAGATCAAAACCCATCATGCGGTCTCAAATTACATGCGAATTCAAAAATAAGTCTTATGGTCATGATATCAAAAGTCCAGAACTACATTGGCCTCATCCGGGTTGCTTTTCCGGCTGCTCCCGGGAAAGTGGCCACATTCAGTTTTGGATCGAAACCCATCAAGTGACACATCAAATAACATGAGAACTCAAAATAAGTTCAATGGTGATGATGTTAAGTTTTCAGGATCATAATGACCACATCCGGGTTCTTATTCCTAGTACTCCCAGGAAAGTGTTAAAATGGTCAGATCACACGATAGGTGGATACATTTAAGTGTTTATTTTCAAATAAACTTACGTGCAATGTGAAAACGAATGCACTGTAGTAACATTTTTATTTATTTCGACTGGTTACTGCATTGTCTTCCGGATCATCCGAAATATGCGGAATATATGGAGAGTTGTGCATCACTTTCGTTCTAGAGTAACACGATTTTTACCAAACATTTTTACAAAGGAAAATATAGATTGCTTAGAAAACCGATTGCTGATGCAATTCCCGGGATTCTTAGGAACGATCCTGCATCCTGGCTCCTTGGAAAGATGCACTGTCACTTTGCATTTTCAAGGTAATAAATTTCAGTTATTGTTGTCATTTCATTCGTTAAACTTATTTTGCCATGTTTGCTGCGTCGTAGAAAGCATGCGGATGAAGTTTTGTTATTGTTTATTCGATAAATTGATACTTAAAACCCAAAAAAATACAATCTTGACTAGCTGAGTCGAATGTTATACATCACTCGGTACTCCGGGCCTCGGACTAAAAGTCGATTTTCCAAGCGATCTGTATACCCTTATTTTGTAAAAAGGGTAAAAAGAATGAACACACATATTGGAATAAATCATTACAATCATTGTAATGACTTAACGTTATTTCATCAGAATTTCCTTAATTGAAATAAACATGAAAATTGTAGTCGACACTCAAATAATAAAAACTGGAAATTTCATTAATTATTTCAAAGGTTTTGTGTTTATATTCATACTAATTCTTAAAACAATAACTCATTATTTTTCATATACTTATATGGTTCACAAGTTATAATTCTTTGAGAAATATTTATTTTATAAAATTTCTGTTTTTGGACCACCCTATTTAAAATGGATCACCTTAATGACAAAATGAAAAATGCGAGTCATATATTTTTCGAAAAGGAACAAACCTACCTAGTATTACAGAATTATAAGATCAACTTCAAATAATACGAATGTTCCGGAACTTCCGGAAGACCATGACACGGCCACTTACAGCCGTACATTGTTCTCCACATTGTTTTGCTTCTTACATTTTATGTACAAATGGTTTTGAAGAGAACCGTATTGCCTTAGGACGAGACTAATGAATTCGCCATTTTATCGTATGTTCCGGGTACTCCAGGAGGTCCTAAAGTGGCCATATCTCGAAGTTGTGGCCTAATACAACAATTTAGATAACATATTTAAAATCAGCGGCAAAAACTTACTTGGAAACACATAACTTAGCTATGTAAATTCCACCTTTTTCCCCCTTTTGTTTGGAATGGAATCACTGTGCGACGTGACGCGTGGCTTTAGTCGACTGAGTCGATTCAGTACCGAATTGAAATGAAAACAAAACAATAATCAAAGGACGCATGTTTCGAGTAGTTCATTACGTCAATTGACGCAAGTATGTGCTTAAAATCAAATGAACTTATGGACATAAAGAACGAAAATGGTCGACAGATAAGTCATGTTTGACAGGAAAAATATTCATCGTGACTCGATAGCAAGAACCAAAATGGAAAACATGAAAATGATTTTGACCGAATCGAAACGATTGCGTAGGAAGTTCATTTTCGTTTGTATGCATCGATAATGTTAAACCCTGGTACACACACGCCCAGTGGGTGGGCATAGGTTACATGGAAGGAGGAAAAGAAAAGATACGAGAAAAGGATATAGAGGTTGAACTATAGAAAATTTGACCGCCATCGATCATTACTAAGTTGGCGTTCGTAGAAAGTGTGTGGTCAATTTAGTGAGTGTTATCAGCAGAATTCAAACGACTTACAACTAAAGCAAATTCAGGCAAAGCATTAGGCTGTTAAATAGTCTTTCCTGAAAAATTCTCACTGCTGTCCTCTCGCAGGATCCTTTGTTTTTGTACTATTGTACATTTTATTTGCGCCGGTCCGATTTGACTTACATAGCGGCAACCCACACAAAATACGAATCGTTCTAGTCGGACTGCAGGACGCCGATGCCTAATCGCAAAGAATTAGCAGATCTTTCTGGTTCAAGGGCCAGAATTGTAAAGGAAACTTATTCCCTTCTCGGCGTGATCAAGACGGTTTTGCCGTGGTTCGCCGATTGAGCCAAGGAAGGAAGACGCCAACCAACTCCTATCCACCAGTGTTGCTGGTTGAAGCCGCACGAAACCTTACCGCCATTGTCCGTGTTGGTAAGATGACGCCATCGCCAAATCTACGAGTTCTACAGGGTGTCCGAATATTATCCGCATAATAAAATGGTGTTAAAACTATCTTTTATTGTTGGATTAAAAAATCAATATGAATTGTTTGTTATAGCAATATGTTTGCAAATTACAAGTTTTATTTGCACGCCCTCAAACGTTTCGGGAAGTTATCCACGGTGGCTGCGAGTTTTTCGACAGATATTTATTCCCAAACCTTTAAAAGAGACAATTTTAGATGTTCTAGTGATTTATGTGGTGTACTGTAGGCTCTTGACTCCAAGATGGACCATACCGAATAGTCCATCGGATTCAAATCCGGTGAGTTAGAAGGCCATTCATCTTTCGTTAAAAAGCTTGGGAAAATGCGTTCGCAAAGACTAATAGTCTGTTTTGCTCCATGGGCGCCGAGTCTTGTTGAAAAATCCATTCATTTTTGCCGAAATGCTGCGATGCCCAAGAACCTACTGTATCAGTAAGTAGCTTCTGATATACCGCTTGATTCACTTTCACCCCCTTGCCGATGAAGATCAAAGGGGTTTTGCCGGAATGAGTTATTCCAGCCCAAACCATGACAGAAGCGGGATGATGACTCCTTGAAATAGTTCCACGATTTTTGGAAGCAGCAGGGAGCAACTGTCGATCATTTTGTTGGTTGAGATGCTGCTCGATTGTGAGAACTTTTTCATCGGTGAACAGCACTGACCGATAGCGGCCCTCGGATAAGCGGTTCAGGAGAACCTTAGCTTTTGTCAACCGGTTTGCTTCCGTGGTGTCATTCAAGTTGTGATTCTTGCACAGTTTATATGACTGAAGCTTCAAATCGTCGTAAAATATGGCCACAACGGAAGATTTTGAAATTTTCAGTGATTTCGCCAACTTTCGGAGGGAAATCGAAGAATTTCGCTTGATTCGTCGCCGGATAATCTCGCGCATTTATGGAATCCGAACGGTGAGCTTTTTTCCTCTCCCTACGCGGTCATCTAGCGTTCCAAGCGTGGTGATATCGTTTTATTGCCTCACTCACTGTAGATTTTGCCATATTCAGGGTCTTTGCAATCACTGAAACATTTTTTCATTTTTGAAAAATTTCAATTACACCTGCGCGCAACTCATTCGGCTTCATTTTGAATGAATTAGAAATATTAACTGTACCAAACTTACTGCGTTTAAAAACAATGGGTCAAGATGTCATCACGTACGTCCCCAACCCCTCTGAAACACAAAAATTCAAATTTAAAATTGATGAAACTCCATCGTTAGCCATCGAATTTTGATGCGGTTTTTTGTAATAGATCACAAAATTGTTCAAATTTATAGATTTGCACTAAATATTCCGAAAATTTCCGTAGTTTTGGATTCCAAGGTGGGAGTACTGGGGTAAGTACCTGTCCAGGGATGGTGGACAAAATATTTTTAGATGCGAAACATGGCATGCGGCATATCAAACTTCATGATTAAGCAAAACTAGGTCATCAAAAGACACTTTGAGGATTTCTGGCCATACTGGCCACTAAAGGAAACCCTGCGGAATCGGAGTTCCTCCGGAAAAGTGGTCATATTCAAATCTTTTCCAAAACCTGGCTTGCGACACATCAAACTTCATGATCTTGCAAAACTCGGTCTTTAGAGGACATTCTGAGGGTGTCTGACCATACTGGCCACTTGGAAAGGCCTTGCGGGTTCCTCCGGAAAAGTGGCCATATTCAAATATTTTCCAAAACCTGGCTTGTGACACATCAAACTTCATGATCTTGCAAAACTTTATCTTCGGAGGACATTTTGAGGGTATCTGACCATACTGGCCACAAAAAAATATAAAAAAAAAAAAAACCCCCACTTTATCCTCCTCCTCTTCGTATGTATGTATGTATGTAAAAGATACCACTCATCGTTGCAGGCACAGCCATAAGAAAGTGGATCGTCCTCTACGAATAATTTGATCAAGTTCGATATCTGCCTGTATTCAATTTAACACTGTCTGAAGGGCCAAAAACGGATGGGCGGACTCGTAAGCAGAGACACTTACGCGTAATCCGCGGGATAATGAGAATCTCCTTCCAATGCTAGAATCCTACAACGTAATGTCGAACAAGCCATCAAACGTGAGGACTTCCCAATGAGTGGGTAGAAGAGCTCGCCATCAATTCACGAATTGTTAATGACAGGGAGTTAGCAATTCCACTCTCCCCATCCAAATCGCTTCAATCCGGTGCTCTGATGGTCCCTTCCCAACCCTTTTTATTTGATGTATAATATAGTGATGTTTATATAATAATGTAGAGTATTTTTCTTTATAATAATCTTACCTTCCCTGGTCTACCTACTTACCTGTCAATCGGTATACTTTTCCATTGTTTTTTTTTTTTATTAATTAATTTATTTACTATGCATTGTTATTTGAACATGTGATCACAATTTTAATCAAGCAATTTACGACTGTCGATTATTTATTTGCGGAGATGCCCTGTTACTCTATCCCACTTTTACACTGTCGCTGCTATCACATCACATTTAATTTCTTATTTATTTATTTATGTTGCTTCCAATGTTTATACTTCTTTCCCTTATTATTCTCATCGGATGATTCTCCGTCCGAAATTTCGCTCTCTTCATTATTATATACTTCTTTTAATGTTCTTTTCATTTTGTCTCTATCTTTCGAGAGCTCTTCAAAACTGTTTCCGTCCGTGTTCTGAAACTTTTGGAAGTCTTGTTCTAACGATTTTTTCCAAGTAATACTAGGTCGGCCTTCTTTCTTCTTTTCAAAATTTAAGTTGTATGCTAGCTTTAATGGGTGGTTCTTATCCCTGCGTAAGACATGTCCAAAGTAACTGAGGCGACCTACTCTAATTCTTCTATTAATAGTTTTACCATCTAGAAGCTTTCTCGCGTTAAACTTCATATCTCTCTGTCTAGCGCATTGCTGGTATATGCTTCTCAAAATAAGTTTTTCGTAATTCGCTATTGAAATCCTACTCTTTTTAGTCAAAACTGCTACTTTAGTGCCATATTGCAAGGATGGTGCTATGACGGTTTTATACATTAATTTTCCTAATTCCCAGTTTGGGTTGAACTTCTTGCAAAATTCTACTATAATTTTCGATGACTTAAGAGAATTTAGACATCTTTGCCTGCAAGTTACTTTCCTATTAAGTGTTGGTGTTAAACAGACTCCTAAATATTTTAAACTATCACATACTTTAAATTTCTTACCGTTAAGAATGATATCATTTGGATGCTTTGCCTTATCATTCGGATATCTAATTAAAACCTGGCTCTTTTTGCAGTTTATTTCTAGTCCTACGGCTTTGAGCTGGCTTTCTAGTTCTTTCAGTATCTCTTCCAACTCTGCTTTTGTTTTCGTTATAATTAGGATATCATCCGCAAATACAAGTAACACGGGAAATTTTAATTGGTTAATATCCAACAATTTTAATCCTGGAATTTTCAAAACAACTTTGCTCAAAACATCTTGTATTATGTAATTAAACAGCAGGGGTGACAGAGGGCATCCCTGTTTTATTCCTTTTCCCCTCTTTACTTCTTTGGAAAATTGGTTCTGCCATAGAACTCTTGTAACCTCATCTTTAACACACGATAACACTCTATCAATAAGTCTCGATGGAACTCCAATTTTAGTCAAAACTTCTCCTAAACATTGTAATTTAATGTTATCAGGCTTTGCTAATATCTAGAGCTAATATGTATAGATCCTGACCTGCATTCCAATACTCTTCCATCAGACGTCTAGCTACGAATGTATGATCATCAGTAGATCTTTCTGCCGTGAAAGCTGCTTGGTGCAATCCTGGCTCACCTGCATATTTCTATCCGTCCGTCCTCTTCGTACTCTTTTTCTGAAATTCGTTACGCTTTGGTGCACTAAAATGTGCGTGTCTTTTCCAGCTCGACAGTATCCTTTTGCAAAAAATGGTTTGGATGTGGCATGTACCGCTAGCCGAGACGAGCATAGTTAGAAGAGCTTATGTCAAAACAAATATTGTGGTTTTGCGGTTGAAACGGGATTTTCGTTTTTGTTTTTGTTTTGTTCGATAGTGTGAATTATTTTTGTGCAAAAATTTGAATGACTCGAAGTCCGATAATATGAGCATCGCGGATCCGGATTCAGCCTGGGTGGAAAAGGATATTGATCCAAAGACAAAGTTTTGCAATATCATGAAATTTGATACATCGCAAGCCAGGTATTGGAAACGCTTTGAATTTGGACATTTTTTTGTAGGAATCCCCCCCCCAAATCCCCCCCCCAACCCCTTTTTCAAAATCGTAAGGTTTGCCCAGGCAACCAAAAGTTCGGATTTTACTTGAGATGAGAACTCAGAAGTTCACATTTAGTTGAAATTTAGTTCCATGGAACTTTTTTGCTGAATAACAAGACACTTCACGGACAAACAGAACTTAATTTTCTTTAAAGTGTCATTAATATTTAAAGGAACTTAAAAGTTCGAGAATAGTTTTTTCTTGCTATTCAACCCAACCTTCAAGTTCATATGTTGATAGTTGAGAACTTGATTTGAACTTCAAAAAATCTCCAACACAAAGTTCAATAATAGTACTAACCGTACTTTTATTCAGCGCAAAAGTTTACAATACATCTATGTAGAACTACTTTCCTACTTTTCGAAGTACACGTAAAGTTCTGAGTAAAACTTTAGAAAATGTAAAAACGATTGTTTACATTTGATGAGTGATCTGGTGTTGTACTTCAAGTTTGACAAGATACAAGAGCAAAGAATGGATTTTTCAAAAACATTAAAAAAAGAACGGCTTATTTTATTACCATCGTAAAAACTGTTAGCTTAATCAGCGGCTGGATAGTCATGAAGGAAATGAATATATTTTTTGGCTCAGGAAGTACTAGCACATCGGTCTCAAGCTCGATCCCAAGCTTAATCCCAAGTAACTCAAAAAAAAAATCATCTCTTTAGAATGAATTATAATATTTTGTTTTATAAATATATTATGAGTGTTTTGCAAAATATGTCACGTTCTGAGCGGTTTGAATCTCTCATATTTTATAAGATCAACGGGCCAAACCAGTTTTCTCTGACTATGATTAAGCTAAAAATACTTTTTTCACTGCTGCGATTGATTTATTCCTTATAGTTGTTCGTAAAAACATCGTTCTATACATTTATAAAACATAAACAGGACAAGATTTTATAGATAGTATAAAACACTGTTGAAATAACATTACATCAACCATGTTTTACAAAACATATTTTGTGACATAAGGATGGATTTGTTGTACAAGATTGTGGTTTCATTGCCAACGAAAAGCAAATCGTAGATACTAAGAATAGACGTTTCAATCATCGGAATTGGTATAGTAAAGAAGCTACAAACCTTTCACGCCAAGGACTAGGGTTCGAATCCCATACCTGGCGCTGTTTTATTTTTGTATGAGGTTTTATTTTTTTTTTTTTTTCACCTTTTGTTTTATAAGGCTGCACATTTTGTGCTTTTTACGTCATATTAAAGTATGAAATGAAGTTAATTGCATATTAATTGCATGTATTTGTCATTGGACAGTATTTTCCACTTGTTTATAACAAGCTGTGTTGCTTGGGATGATTCGCCCCTAATAACGTAACTCACACCAATACACCCTCAAATATTCTGTCAAAATAACATAGCGAATCAAAACAAAAACAAAGATACTAGTACCAAAAGGTACTGAAAAGCGCAAGAGTGCATGGCAAGGTGCAGACTGCAAGGTGTGCTTCGGAACTAGGGGTTCTACAACAGTTAACCAATTTCAAATCGCTAGTTACACATTGATTGTTGGCTAAATGGGATGCGGAAAATGAAGCTGTCACTCAACAAGCTAATTAATATGTAGTTTTTTTTTTATTTGAATGCTTTTTTATCCTGCTTTATAGGAAAACAATAGCCTACCACATCACAAAATGTTTCAAACGAAAGAGAAATTGGGACCGATTACCCAAGACATACATCTCCGTCCGATGACAATTGACCTGAAGACGATGACAGCGAAATGAAAGATTTTCAGGAAAGTGATGATGACTCATTAGATTATTCATATTCATCATTTGAAATAGATAAATATAGTCCTGCATTGCATTAAATGGATTTGAATGAGTGCATTAGGTTTTGGGCCCGCAAAACTAATTAATCACACGAGTCCATAAATCTAATATTGGAGATCAACCCTAATTAAAATCAGATTAAAACTACGATCGAATCTATTGTAAGACAACATATAAAAGAATGGTAGATACTATAGGCTATATTGTTTTCAACGATAAGGTAACATTTAAAATTTTGTTTTCCACCACAGAATCTATTGTTGATGACAATTTTACAATAGAAATGCAGAGTTTTTTTTGTGTCTTTACAATAACACAATCAAGTTTTTCTCGAATAGTTTCAAACAAAAACCATTTATTTTATTGTCTTATTGCTGGTAAAATTTTCGCTACAATAGACTATATTGTCTATGAATTATACTGATAATAGTGTCGTTTTAGTAGAAGTACACATGAACAGTATAGTTTACAGTTCAACAACAAAACTAATTATAATTTTATGGTTTTATTGTAATCCTAATGTAAATTTTTATTCGGGAAAAGGTTGCCCGTTCCGCTTGTGAAGACATCCTGGCAAGCAATTTCCGGAATTTTTAAGCAGTGTCTGATTGATGTTGTTCGGTAAGACTCACTATAAGTAATTGTACTGACTTATTAACTTTATAGGGTAATCCAATTTTGGCTACTTATTTTAATTACATGGCTCTATTCCCAAACACTCAAACTGAGGAGTCGTTACATAGCGTGATTCTAAATTAATCAAAACGATGTAAGATTATAGGGAACAAAAAACTACTAATGCATGGAATCAACGCTTCGAGTAAAATCATAGCATTAACCATCCAGTCCATATGGCACAGTGGAAAGTATCCCGGTTTTGAAGAGGAGGTCTCGAGTTCGAGACTAGCTAGTAAGTATTTATGAAAAATTTAATTTAACTAAGAAAATATCATCACATTGAACTCAATCATCATTTCATTACACACAGCACTCTAAAAATAAATTTGCGGCAGCATGAGAACAAAAACAAGAACAAAAAGGTCGAACACATATGTCTTTTTTTTTGGTTTTGTTGAGTTCGTTTGAGGTACTTTTTAAGCTGAATAGCATTCTCTACAACCTCTTGAACGAACCTTTTGTGAACTTCAAAGTTTTCTTTAGAAGTTTATAAGAATGCTGCTAGCAGCTTAATCATTGAATGCGAACTAGAAAGTTCGGTTAATTACTTAAAAAGTAAGCTGAACAGAATGCTCATCATAATCCTTCGATTAGCTGGTTAAGCCAAAAACACCCTTTTATCAGAACTTTTGGTTGCTTGGGTGATAAGTCGCAAGCTAGGTTTTGTACAAGATTTGAATATGGCCACTTTTCCGGAGGAACTCGAATCCTGCAGGGCCTCTTTTAGTGGCCAGTATAGTCAGAAATCCTCAAAACGTCTATTCATGACCTATGTTACGGCGGTTACGACTGCACCCCCAAGCCCCCTCGTTGCCACAGTTAACCCTGGAAAGGTTAACGTCAGAAAGACAGCTTGCTCCCGATCTGTCAACTGGTCGACTGCAAGTCATGGACAGAAGAGTAATTAATACAGTTATAATAAGTCTAGTGAATTTATTATCAGTTATAAATGCATTATTGATCTAATAGTCTCATAATTGGTGAAACTAAAAGAACCTGTAAGTAGAATTTAATGGGTCAATTAAATAAATTATAACACTATATTTGAATAGGAGCAGATAGAAGCTAAACGGCTAGCTCATTAATTTGTTGGCCAGAGTACGAGGTTAGACTAGATGTAAGTACTTCATTGATTATTAGTTATTGAGAATTAAATGAATAAATGTATAGCTTTTAGCATTTTCCACATCTATGAAAAGGTGGATTCGCTCAAAAGAGTCCGAAATTTCCTCTTCCAACAACCTAGTTTTGCAAAATCATGAAGTTTGTTGTGTCACAAGCGAGGTTTTGGCAACGATTTGAATATGACCACTTTTCCGGATGAATTTGGACTCCGGAGTGTCACCCTAAGTGGCCAGTATGGTAAGACGCCCTCAGAATGTCCTTCGAAGACCTATTTTTGTAAAAATGATACCTACCGACCTCGAGTTAGGTGAGATTCTCAGATTTTTTTAATTTATTTAACTGTTGTCATCATATTCAAAAGAAGAAATTCGTTTAAAATCACGAAGAAGAATTAATGTGGTTGGGAATTTCACCTTAATCATTATTTAATAATGCAATATGATACACCTATTGATTTTTTTTTAAAGTTTATGGCAGAATAGACTCTCCTGTTTTTCGTATATATACCATATATCACGTAAACAGGTTTTGTACGAATATTTTGGCATTATCTCGTTCACTCAAAGGCAGGAGTATATGCAAATTAGCTCATCCAGATCAATTTCCATCCTGTGACGTAACAGCAAACAATGTATGGCAGGACGGCCGAATAGAAGCATTCGGTTCGTTGAACTCTTGCAGTTTGGACATCACATCTTTGGGCATGGTCGCAGAGCACAACACGCGTCGCCTCGTTCTGCACCGCGAAAAGAAAAAAAAACCTGCTTGCTCTTGGTTCCGTTGTCTTATGTATGCTTCATCCCATGCACAGGTGAACTGAATGCGCTGGCATGCCCTCCAAAAACTGCCCAAACGCGAAAGGAGAGAACATGGAAAGTGTCCATATTCAAATGGAGAGCTCGGAAATTTGGCATTGCTCTTGATTGGCCTTATGTGCGGGACACACGAGATCGTCGAAAAAAAAACATTTATTAAAAATTAACCGGTAGAACTTGTTTCGATATGCCCATAATTGCATGACATTCGGCCGAAGGAAGAGCCTTTGCACTGCAAAGGAATTGGAACCGGTCAACGCCGAAACGAAGCTGCGAAGCGATCTGCCTTCCGATACTCTGTTTGATTTGAATGGTCGATAGGGCTCGAACTCTTTTTTTCACGTTTGTGGGAGATAACAGGGTTCGGATCGAATGCAAAGGCGTAGAGGAATCGACGGTAATTTGTTATTCGAGTCCGTTAGGCAAGCAGATTCTGGTTATCAGAAAAAGGGAACGAACCTGTTGTAAGAAATCGGATTCGTTTACCTAACTGTTATCATGTACCAAACGACGTTCAACAATTCTCGTAACAACTGTATCGTAAAAATCGAATGAAACCATTGTAAGGTAACCCTGATTGGGCAAATTGGGAAAGTAAGTCTTTTGTAACACTCGCACGGAGGTCGCCCTTGAAGGGAATCATCGGTGTAAACCGGAAAGCCAATCGAAAGCGAGAAGCTCGAAACAACCTCTGGCGTTACTGAACAGCTTAGTGCGGGTTCACTGCGGGTGGCAGCACGACGAGGCGAGGATTCACTATCTAACAAGCTCCTTTTCGTTCGAATGAAACATCATCGAGACCGACGACCGGTGCTATACCGCTAATAAACTTGTAAATTAAAAGCCAATTAATTACCTAAATGGAATTTTGTTTCGCTTTCGCTTTGGCACTTCTTGGTTTGTTCACACCACTACCAGCGAGAGCGCGAGAGTTACACGCTAGAGTGATGAGCCGCGTGACGTGACAAGGGCGCCCTTTTCCCAAATCGGTACGCGCTTGTAATACAAATCGGAATTCAACGAAACAGATCATCGAAGAAGCTAAAAACAACGCCGCTTGGCATGCAGAAAGAATTCGATACACGATTCGAATTCGGATTGGGACTATCGGGAATCGATGTCATTCTTTTGTATGGTTTCAACCACTGTGGCTGTGGCTGTGTGGCAGGAAAATACGATCGAAATGCGCTTGAGTTATGAAGCCGTGGTAAAAAAAAAAGAGTAACAGCGCATTCGCCCCATGCCAATCAGTTAATGAATGATGGTCGTAAAAGACTTGGGTTTAGTGTTGGAAGAATCAGCAGAATGCCAGTAAAGTGGTCATTAACATTTTCTCCTGGCTCGTCCAAGCCAGGGAGTGATAATCTGTGCAAATCGTATCTTTATTATTCGAGTTGTTCCAAGTCACTTCCAGCTTCTGGAATTGAGCGGAACGAAAACACAGTTGATTAAACGATGAAAATAAAACTGAGCAAACAACAGTACGTTTCAGATACTGATATTGGTTCTGTGCTCAAACGAGACCTTAGTAATAAAAAAAAAAACTTGAATTCATTAACGGTTTGTTTGTCAACGAAAAATAGAACATCAGCGGGAAATGATATTCTAAATGGAGGACCATGTAAGAAGAGAAACTGACTCGGTCGACAAGAATTTGAATCCTACAATATTGCAGCCTTTCGCGTGGTGAATCGGCCATTGGCGTAGTGAGGGAGCAATCAAACTCCTATCGAAATTGACAACGAGTTTGATACACTGAAAATATATTTCGTAAATTTGCTCACGCTCTTTTTGTAAACATAATTTTCGTCCATAAATCACATTCTTCATACATTGTAGGTAGGAAACATTCATATACAGTCACCGCCAAAATAAAGTGCCCACTTTTCTCATGAACACGCTGCATCTCCGAAGTCATTGAAAAACTCATTATATCGTATTCATATATTTTTCTAAGCATGATAATATTATTATTTTAAAGATGCATGTGTATTTTTGCAATGGATAATACACATTTTTGCAAAATTATTTTTTGAACCATACGTGGTGTAAATTTGGTGTGTCATAATAAAGTGCCCAATTGAAAATATATTATGTGTATGTAATTTTTACATCCAAACGCCCCTCGTATTTAATTTTTTTTGACGTTTCCAAGTGTTTGTTGATCTTCTTACGGATTTCAGTTGTCGGTCAGAAAGATTCAGTGCGAGTTATCTAAATAACCATGGATAATACGGTGGCAAGCAAAACTATTCCCTTGCAGATCCGAAAATGTGTTATTCGTGACATCGAAAAAGGAAAATACCACCCCAAGAGTGGAAAAAAAAAAAAAAACAACAAACCAGCGGTTACCAAACTTTTCGCAAAGTACAAAACCTACACTCTTAAAAATAATGGATTTTACGCGTGACGTAATCCTTATGACCGGTAAATATTTTAAAACTTGAATGTAAAAATGACTGAATTTTGAGTTCATAAGGATGTGTCCTGAAATATATGTGTTGACATTAAAGTTAAATTAATAATGCTGCGAAAAACAGAAGGAAGACTCAATGTTACGATTCTCAAGACTAACTCGGCCGTTGACTTTGGTGTAAGCGTCATGCACACCACTTAGTCAAACTTCTATCGTAGGCGATTTCACACGTCGTAATAAGTTTGTCCTCCATTTCTTTGACATACGTCGTAGTGCAAATCGCAGCATAGAGATAATCATTTTCTTGCATTTTCAAATTCAAACAGCAAAAGGGTTTACTAAATGTCCTTTTATCATGAGTAGTCGGAGAAAATGGCAGTGAAATCTCTTGAGATGTGAAGGAGTGTGAATCCTTGTCCGCCTTAACGCTCATAGTTTCAAAAAGATGAAGAACTCTTTTCAGGGACTAAAATCGTTCCGTGGCACTATTAAGCCGACTGTTAGTGAATCTTTCAGAAGCTAAATTCACAAAACCTTGGATATTTAAAGACATTAAGAGCACTTCAGTTGCAGATCTTTCGTTGTGATAATTTTATGTGTTAATGAAAGACGGATAATAAAAGTTTATAAATTTTTCGAAACGCTTTGCTTTTCAAAAAGTACCGTAATAATTCCAAAAACATGAATGTTGGACTAAGTTTTTGAGTGCCTTATCTTATCCTTATTTTCAAGATTTAGATTTTTTTAGACATATCATTTTGAATCATTCAAAATCAATAGCAAAGAATCATATAGCATGAAACGTATTGAACATTTTGTTAGAGATTAGAGCATTACATTATTTGATTCCATGTTGCATGACGTATTGTTACATGACATGCAAATTACAATTTAGAGTTTTTACTATCATGTAATTTTGAAAACAGATGAAAATTTATGTCTATCGAGTCGCTCCTTTTATGTGCATCCAAGCAGACTTAAATTTACATGATATTTTCTAAGTGTGTGTTGAGTAGCTTTGGCAAGGAAATCGATGGTATTATGACAGCAGATTCCTACATCGACATATTGCGTGAGAATTTGGAGGTTTCGTTGGTTAAAACTGGGCTGGAAAACAAATTTGTGTTCCAGCAAGATAATGACCCAAAACATACCGCGAAGAAGTCAAAGGCATTCTTCCGTTCCTGCCGTATTAAACCTATGGAATGGCCCCCACAGAGTCCAGATCTGAACCCAATAGAGAATCTGTGGGCCATCTTGGATTCACGAGTTGATAAGACAGGAGTTACCAACAAACATAACTATTTTCAAGCTCTTGAGAACGCCTGGGAAGATCTTGACCCACAACACCTGAAGAATCTGGTGGAGAGTATGCCGAAACGTTTGCAAAAACTGTTGAAGGCCAGGGGAGGACACATCAACTACTGATCACTCAACAGACTGGATCTACAACTTGTTTTTTTTTTTTAAAGAAAATAAGAAGTGGGCACTTTATTTTGACATGCATAATTTCTACTATAGTTTGATCTTTCTTGAAGAAAAAAATGAATTTGCAGGACAAGTGTTTTTTTATGTACCAGACAAGAAAAGAACATAATAAATATGCCATCAAAACAACAAAACTTAGAATCTTTCACTTATTTTACAGTTTGCTGCACAAAAAGGAGAAACTGGGGTAGGTGGGCACTTTTTTCTGGCGGTGACTGTAATATTTTACACTATAAAAAAACACAAAAAAACACCCCACACCAACACACCCCAATCAAATTTCCCCCCCCCCACAATTTTTTTCCCCCCAAAAAACCCAAAGAAAAACCCCAAAAACCCTAAATTTTTTTTTTTTTTCCGGCACATGTTTTTTACATCAAACATTTCAACTTGGTTTCGTACATGGATCGTTTCAAAGATGATTCAAATTGATCTGGACACGCGAAAGAAAATTCTGTACATTTGGTGCTCAGAAAAGGGTGCAAACCAGTGTCAAAAATGTCATCGAAAAGTTCGATGAGACCCGTTGAAAGCGGTTGAGTACATAAGGAAAAACCCATCGGCGTCGACGCGGGATTTGGCCAAGCAATTCAACACCAGCATCGGGATGATTCAACGGATCAAAGCTCGGAACTCCCTGAAAACGTACAAGAAACAGAAGGTGCCGAAAAAGTCTCTGGAGTAGCAACTCGCGCAAAAACTGTATAACCGGATTCTGGAGAACAAAGACGGATGCATCCTGATCGACAATAGCGCTGTTCGGAGCGCAATGTTATACGAAATCGGTGAACCAGGACTTGGACGACGCTGACGATAGCGATAGAAAAGTAAGGACAGATGTGAATCTAGCCCTCGTAGGCTTTCGTATGCCGATGACCTGAAGATCTTTTAACGAATCCAGTCTATTAACGATTGTCACCTCCTACAACAGCAGCTACAAATCTTTGCTCACTGGTGCAGCTTCGATCGCATGGTGGTTAATCCGGAGAAGTGATCGGTGATCACTTTCTCTAAAAAAAAGGCGCCGATTCTCTTCGACTATAAGCTTCAAGGCACGGTAATCAAACGTGCGACTTACGTCAAAGATCTAGGAGTTATTCTGGATTCTCAGTTGACATCTCGTACATCGTGGACAAGGCATCAAGAGCTCTAGGCTTTATTTTTCTGATGCCTAATGACTTATACGATATTTACTGCCTGAATTCCCTTTATTGCTCCTTGGTGCGATCGATTCTGGAGTATTGCTCTGCCGTCTGGAATCCGAGCTATATTAATGGCGGGAATAGAGTCGAATCTGTTCAACGCAGGTTTTTACGCTTCGCTTTGAGAAGGTTGCCTTGGAGAGACCCGTTTCGTATGCCGAGTTACGAGAGTCGTTGTCGCTTGATCGATCTTGCACCGCTTCGGTTTCGTCGTGACACATCCAGGGCTCTCTTTGTTGCAGACATTTTACAAGGCCGAATCGATTGCAGCGCCATCCTGGAGCAGATTAATATTAACGTTCAACCAACGGTATTGCGCAATAGCGTAATGCTGAGGATGCCAATTCGCCGAAACAATTATAGCATGAACGATCGGAGGACTGCAGCGTGTTTTTAATAGAGTCTCGACAATGTTCGACTACCATGTCCCTCGGCAAACTCTGCGCAGACGCTTCACGTCATATTTTTCCGAAATGTAAACCTTTATGAAAAAGTGTGTTGTGGTTTGATATTTATGTTTAATTGTTTAAGTTTAAGTTTATTGTACTCGACATATTTTTAATACTACCATTGGGGATTTATTAAGCCTGTTGGTGCTGACAACATAAATAAATAAATAAATAAATAAATAAATAAAGTTAAAGCGTAGGGACAAATAATGACAGATGGCACCGACCTGACAAGTGATTTATACCTGTGGTTTGCGGTCGTGAAACCAAGGTGTACGAGAAAAAATGTTTTAAAAAGAGATTGTTGCCACTGTACAGAAAACATAAGGCTCCTCCTCGTTTCTGGCTGGATTTGGCTTCCGCCCACTAATTACGCCAAGTCGGTCCTACAGTGGTTGGCAAACAATAATGTACAATTCCTGAAAAAGGACACCAATCCGCTGAACTGTCCGGATCTTCGGCCAATTGAACGGTATTGGGTGATTGTCAAGCAGCACTTTCGGAAGAATGGTACAGTGTCCCAAAACATGCAGGAGTTCCAGAAAAACTGGACAACCACCACCAGGGAAGTCAGAAAAGTTCAAAGTGCGAGCGTTTTACAGAAACTAAGATTTTTATTAAAATAACAGCGAAGTGCAACAAAAGATCATTTTTCTCGAATAAATCGAACAGAAGTCAAAATATATATTTTTTTCACTCTATAACATGAAATAATGGGAGCTCTCAAACTGCTTAACAAGTTTTTGAGCTTTTTCCGCATTTATGAGCAACATTGTTTCACCTTCCTCAAGCGCTGGTATAAGCTTTTGGTTTCTTTTTAAAGGTTTTCGAGAGTTTCCAGAAAGGTTTGGAACTCGGATCTAATTTTGACACATTATTTTCAAAATGTTTGTTCCTCAGGTCAGAAAAGCGCCAATTTGAAAAAAAAAATTGTTCTGCAATGAATCGTTCTTGAGTTATGATTTTTGAAATTAGTGATGTTCGGGAAAATCGAAAAACTTCAATAGTTTTTTTTTTCCAGGAAAACTGACAATCCTGATTTTTTTTATACGAAAAAAAATCCCATGTTGCAGAACGAATGAGAGTTATTGCTTTGTCTTGTATGTCAACAATAAAGTACACAAAGCACCTCCCTGATGTTGGATGATACAATTATTTGGCTGTATACTTTTTTTGCTACTTCTGAAAGTGAACAGATTCATTTGGCAATGACAAAAGCACTCTCAACTAGTTAAATACAAATGCTGTTGTCTGATAGCATAACAAAAGAGTTCAATTTCACCTATGCACATTGGGGACCTATCTATTGAAACAACAAATTATGTGCAAATTTATGAAACGAAATTGAGCGTTTACTTTATTATTACCAGTATTATATTTATAAAGCAATAGCTCTGAGGTTATTAGTGAAATAAGGCAACGAAAATCATTTTGTAGTACTTTGTGCTTTTTATACCAAACCCAGTTATTGTTTTTTTTTTTGCTTTTTTTTATCGACGATCTTTTGACCAGTCTATTCTTCCCAATGAACGAATTGGACCAAGTGATGCAATGGAAACAATAAAATTAGTTTTAAATTAGGTATGAATATGTGGATATTGAGTTTTGCATATCTCAAACAGACAAAACACCTAACAACATCAAATAACTTACATAAGGTATTAAAATAAACTACTATTTACAAATATTTCAATATTTCAATATACTGCAAAATATTTCTGAAGAAAACCAAATTCAATAATACAAGTAGTCAACTTGCTACAAATCTTTATACTGATGATACTCAAGATTATTCACACTCTTATTGGTGGTTTGAGTGCCAAACAATAACAAAGAATCCTACGAGTTTGATTCAATATTTCTATTGGAATACCGATGGTGCTCTTTAATCGACAGCTTTTGATATGGTCGTTGAACAAAACTTTGATTTAAAATATTATCAAAAAAAAACCAAACAACCGGAAAAATATACGAAACTCCTGTCGTGTGTGGTTTGCTTCAGGGTTGGATCTCGTAAAAAAAAAGCTTTGCTGTCTGCCATTACACATCATCCAAGCGCAAGCATCCACGAGTGTGGTGTCCACTCACCAGCTCCCGATCCAGCAGTATAGAGCCACTACCATGTGAATTTCGAAACCAGGACTACCATCATCGCACCGTTCAAACACATATACACACACATACACACACATACACACCCAAACAACAAATGCTCCCTCGGGGGGTTCGTGTTTTATTGTTTTTCATAATTGATTCATTCATAATCAATTTAATCCACAGAGCGAGTGGCCTCACACCATGTGCTGTATGTGTGAGTGTAGCTAGAACAGAGTCTATTTAGGACACACGTTCTTGTGGGGACCAGGCCTGCGACCGCTGGAAATTTCGAATAAGAAACTGTATGGATGCATTTTCATGTAATTACAATTAGGCTTTGTTGTGTCGGAGGGGGCCTGCCAATGTTAATGGATAAAGTGATTAATTGGTAATCGATGATGAATTGGTTCGTGTTTTCGATGATTTACTTCGCTGGCCGATCAAACAGATGATTGATTTTGTGGAAATGGGTATAGTTATTGCACATGTAGGGGGGTATATAGAATGTTGTATATAGAATGTGGGGAAAATTCTATAGAAATTATTTAATAGAATCATTTTTGGTACATTATCGGTGAAACTTATTTTTCGTAATTCGAAGAAATAAAGATTAACGTAAGGGGGGCATATTAATGCACAGTGTTCGTTGTCATATAACGTATGCATTAAAAAAAACTAGTTCCGGATGGTGATGGAACAAATTTTCCTCAAAACCTACGTTTATTAGATCCTTCGTTTGAGGCTCGCCCGAAAGTTTTCCAATTTTCGTAGCTGTGGGACATTGGGAGAGTTGCCGGACTTCGGTACAAAGTTTATCTTCAACTAGTCCATCTCCTCCAGTGATCTAATGGCATAATGGCCTGAGGCCAGGTACGACCAATAGACCACATCCTCCTTTGTGTGGAACTTCTTGATGAAGGGGGCAACTTACGGCAGGCACTTTGTTAAACATTTTCTAAGTATATCTACCCGTTCATCGCAAGCCCCGAAGAAAGAACTCTGGCTTGGACATTCCCTTCCCGCTGATCATCAGTCATTGAAAGACATTCTTCGGGATCTTGGTGTGCGATATATATTTGACTTCCTTGGTGCGGGACAATAAATACTTAGTCTCCTCGTTGCCGTTCAGCAGCAAGTAGGTCTCGTCATCCATTATAACCACGACGTCGAGCTTCGGGGGAAGGATATATTTCACCATCACGGCTGATTTCTACTGACGTTTCCGCGGAATAATATCCATCTTGGTTCATCTTCGCCGTTTGGCCAGTGACACCCACTTCTCGGCCCAAGGCGTGGAATGATGAGGTCACCATGCCCTTGCCCTTCAGCTACTGCTATACTTTATAGTCGCGCAGATCTGTCAGGTGGTCGGTACCAGGCTTCCGTTCAACGCTCTTGACTTTCTCCAGAATGAAGAGGATGTTTTACATGCCAGATCGGTTATATCCAGCGCACATAAAGTGCCTCACGATTTTCAGTTTCTTCGCTACAGAGTGGAGTGAGCAGTACAAACAAACCATCAAGCGTAGTTGCTTGACTGTTTTCGCCATGACCGTTAGTCAACTGATAACGCTGTTATTTTTTTTTCTGTACACAACAGAGTTGCTACGATTGGCGATGTGGATTTACGACCAGGTGGAAGAGTAATTGCATGAAAATATACTTTAATCAGTCTAGTTTTCTTAATGCATACGTTAGCAGATGCCAAATTAAGTGCACTGGGCGTTAAATAACGTACAGTACTGGCAAGAAAAGAATACACACTGTAAAACCCTTTAGAAAACTGATTGTATGTTGACTATGATAAAGTATACACAGAAAAAAAATCTGAATTTTCATTGTGATGTAAATATCAGAGCATGTAAAATTGCATTTCCTTCCACACAAAGCAGCAACTTGTATGGAATAGTTGTAATACAGGCGAGATTTTGTATACAACATTATCCGCAATGAATCGAATGTCCCAGAACTTTACACGATTTATAATGTAAATTTGTTAGTTATGTGACGCTCCATTTATGGGCACGATATTGAACAGAAATTCACACTACTTTTTCGAGCTGTGTAGCACATGAGTTTGTTTGAATAAAATTATCGATATTCCATATGTATGTAAATGAATGTGTCGGTTTGCGGACGGCGTGCTTCATTTACCTGTGCTAGATATACTTAGAAAATGTTTAACAATTTAAGCTTGCGTAAATAAAGTACACACCACAGTGACATTATTTTATATCACTACAGACAACACCATATCGATAAACTCTCCTCTTATCCACTCATACTGGACGTAACCATTGCAAGTGTCAAACGTTTGTGATCGTGTTTGCGTCATAGATGCAAAGTTTCGAGTTTGTTGTTTGAAGTACATCTAAAGCATGAAAATATCGTTGCAAGTGCGAAAACTTATTGTGAGAGATGGTCTCTCATACAGGAAAATCGCGAAAAAAAATCGGAGTCAGCATTTCTGCGGTTCATAAGCTTTGGAAGCTTTTCAACAGCGGGGAAATGTGAGTGATAAAGGTGGCCGAGGAAGAAATCGTTTGACAACAGTCAGACAAGATGCTCGAATACTACGAGAAGCGAGAAGTGTGTGTGTGTGTGTGTGTATGTCTTTACAATCAATCTCACACTGACCGGCAGTGCTTTTATGGAAGAAACTTGTCTGCATTTCTTCAGTAATTCATATTTGATCACTATGTGCAAACATTTTTAGCCCTGGAGATTGAAGGTGATAGCTCTATTGAACATCCAACGACCCATTTCAAGAATGCCTGGTCATACACGTACATTCTGAGGTCATCTTCATATACAATAAGCCCCGCATGAAAATCTTCACACATCAAATGGATATGTGAAGAGCTTTCACACTTCCAGAATAAAAAATGGAAAGTCTTGATCCTGGAGTGTATATAGTTAAGGTATATTTTTGATAGTATGAAACGACCTCACCAATGTTCCTTATCTGATGCTGGAAAGCTCGTCTGGATGCGGATCACTAAAAACACAAAAAATGGGGGAAAAAACAACCCATCTTAAGAAACACGACCATAACACACTATGAGAGGGAATCCATTCACAACGTCCTACGCAGAGCACTCGGAAAAAGTATAATTTCACAATTTATTTTAGTTGAATAAAAGAATATTTTTTAATTTTATTTCCGCGAAAACGACGCAGCAATTTCGTGCACATACAATATACGAGAAGCGAGAAGTAACCCGAAAATAACAAGCCGTGCGATCAGAGAAAGCTTGTCTCTAAATATATCCGCAAGAACTGTTCGTCTGCGATTGGAACAAGAAGGGCTTGAGAACAAGTTTGCCGTACGCCGTCCTCACATCAGTAAGCGTAATAGAATCAAACGATTGGAATTTTGCGAAAAAGTATGCGGATAAGCCCATTTCCTTCTGGAAAACGGTTCTTTGGACAGACGAAAGCAAATTCGAGCTGTTTGGTACCAAACAACGGCCGAGGTATGGATCAAAACAGGCGAGGAAACTTCTGGACAAAAATGTAAGAAAAACAGTAAAGCACGGTGGAGGCAACATTATGGTGTGGGGGTGCTTTGGTTGGCCAGGAGTTGGAGAATTGGTCCGTATTGAAGAAATTATGACGGCCGACAAGTATATCGACATCCTCTCCGAAAATCTGGAGGTTTCCTTGCTGCAAGTTGGGCTCGAGCATGATTTCCTCTTTCAACAAGACAACGACCCAAAACATACGGCTCGTAAAACTCAAACGTTTTTCCGTGGATCACGTATTAAAGTGTTGGAATGGCCGCCCAGTCCGGTGACTGGGACTTGAATCCGATCGAGAATTTGTGGTTAATATTGGATTCAAAAATGGACAAAACCAATGTTACCAAAAAAAACCAGCTCTTTGAAGCTCTACAGGAGACCTGCGAAATCTCGTCGAAAGTATGCCACGTCGTCTGGAAGCAGCCATGAGTGCCAAAGAAGGAGGTCATACAAAGTACTGAGTTCGAGTCAGTTTTGATTAAATTTGATTACCTAGTTATACTACTCTGTGTACTTTTTTCTTGACAAGCGAAAATACGAGAATTAAAGAATTTCGAACTACTCCGAAACAATAAGTCTTCTAATTTTCCAACTATTTGAACCAGGTGATGATTCTTTTAATGTATGCAATTGGAGTAGAAGTTGTTCAACTGGACAGGGAGGAGTATTTCTCCAACCTGTGTAGGAGGGGAAGTTTGCATATTAAATCTTCCGGACCGCTTCCTAGCATCTTACTATGAAGTACCTGCTAGTCCCTCACTCACCGATTACCTGTCGATCTGCGAAATTTTGATAAACCGACTGCTTAGAATTATCTCAAATTGTAATATTCCGTCCACAATATCACCAAATATTGCGAGTAGTTGAACGGATTGGAGATAATGAAGCATTGGGTTTAGAACCAAGCCCGACTTCAGTTCAGCCCATAGAATCTGACATATGTACTTCATAAATAATAGAGCTTGTCGTGCTCTCACCTATCTTGAAGCTCCATGATAGAAATGGGATGTAAGGCCCATGAGCCAGGTATCTGAAAACAGGATGTGAATCATTATATAAAGACAAGAAACACGGGAAAACTCGCACGGGTGCTCAAACAAAAAATACTCACATCACGGTTAATAAAAGCCTGAACTCTGGACTGAGAGGAGTTCTTGCGGAGAATTTCTCCAACCTGTGTCGTATAACTTCTAACCGTGAATTCAAAGTTCTGGGAGTCATCCGAGTCGCCCGAAGGAACTTTTCAGGATTTTGCACCATTGCATTAAAATTGTTCTATCCGAACATCTCGACCTCTTGCTAAATTCGACGTATTCTTTATACACTTGATAAAGTTTGCAAATGTTCAAAACCTCGGTGATATCCATTCCGGAATGAATTTTTGTCAAAAGGTACTTCCGTCACTAGCTCCACCAAAATAAAAACAGAAATTTGATCTTCAAAAATGGCGATTAGAATTTTTTCAGCTGTCATCGGCCGGATTTATTGTGTGTTGGTTCTCCGTTTTGCGTACGTTTTTCATTATAGTACAAAACGGATCAACCGGATTGCTAAACGCAAACGCAAACGCATCCGCAACGTATCCATTCTGGGTTGCCTTTTATCCCTAGAGATGCCTTTAGACTTGATGTTGTCTTTAAGGTTTGCTTTGTCAAATTACTTGAAGACTACTACTTGGTTGGGGATCTGTAGCCTTTCATCTGACACCAAAATAATTTTGGCAATCAAGTTGTTCTTCTGCAATCATGACTGATAGAACCAATTTTGTGGAAGCATTGGCTGGTAATTCAGGTTCAATTGAAACTAACTGTGGACATGTAATCAACTATGAATCTGAATATCCGATGCTGCATTGGAAGGTTTCATTATAAGGTATGCAACTTGAAAGGAAAAAAAACAGTGGGGTTGTGTAGAACACCACGACGGTTGACGTAGACTACGTTGAACAGTTTGATGCAATCATTTGTTCAAAATGTTGTCTACCCTTCAACAGTTTCGTACACTGAAAATTAAAGTATAAGTTATATTACAAAATCAAAGTTAAATCTAACGAAAATATTCGTTGTTTTTTGCAACGAAACTGATTTGTACTTTTTATTTAACTACCTTCGTAATTAATGGCACACGCGCAACTGTCAAAAGCATAAAGCATTTGATGACACAGAAAGAACATTCGAGCATTGCACGAAAACAAGACAAGGAGCTACGCATCTACATCTACATTATCGATTCAGAATGTAATTGAAAAAAAAAGCGCAACCACGTGAAGTTGTCCAGCGTTTTTTTTTTTAATGTTTTCGATATGGGATTCGATCCTGTATTTTTGAAAAGAGCTGCTATTGAATCCGTGGTTGATCTTACTAGGCCATGGTGTCTTGTGAGAAAATATTTAAATAATGAGTATGAAGTTATAACTCTCGACAGCACTTTAATTTCTATTTTGTGATAAATAAATTATTCCCGTCCACGCCAGCACCATCACTTTCATGCATGAGTATGATTGAAGAGAAACAGCGATTGACAGGTCTTCGCGAAATTCATTTCGTGCATTATACAAAAAGGTGTAATTATAGCATTTCATCAGATAAAAGCAATATCAATGTTCCATACAATATAAAAGACATTTGCTTTATGTACAATATCCATGTTTATGAAACGAGTGAAAGCTAGTTTACGAAAATAAATTTTCAGTGCAGCGAAACATTGTAATTCAGGTGCTGTTATGATGGGACGTTGGATCAACATAAGTAAGTATGTATACCGTAAGTTTGCTAGGTGATAAAATCAGCGCATTGTAATATTATAGGAACCTTTTTATTTTCCCATCAATGTTAGCTATTATGCGCTTTATTTGAGGTATTTGATGAATGAAGCCAAAACTACACTGAAAATTTATTATGGTAAATTATCTTTCACTCGTTTCGTAAACATGGATTTTGTACATAAAACAATTGTCTCGTAAATTTTATGAAACATTGATATTGCTTTTTATCTTACAAAATGCTATCATTACACATTTGTTGTACAATGCACAAACTTAATTTCGTGAAGATCAGCCAATCGCTGCTTGTCTTCGATCGTACTCACAAATGTTGGTGTTCTTGCTGGGATGACGAGAATCATTAATTTATCCCAAAATAGAAATGAATGCGCTGTCGATAGTTAAAACCTCATGCACAATAATCAAGTAACTTCTCACAAGTCAACATGGTAAAGTGAGATCAACCACGGACTCAATAACAGCTCATACTAAAACTATAGGATCGAGCCCCACGTCAGAAGCAATATAAAATAAACCGCTAATCTGATCAGATCTCCTCGTGGTTGCGCTTTATTTTTTCAATTATATTTTGAGCCGATAAAGTAGATATGTCAATCGTTCATGCAACCACCAGAGAGACGTTCCTTTTTTATTGGTAACAAATTACTCATAGCTCTTTGTATTGATTTCGTAGAATGAACGAAGGTTCTTTCTGTGTCAACGAATGCTTAGTGCTTTTGACAGTTGTGCATGTGGCATTAAATTCGAAAACAACGAATAGATTTGTTAGTTCATCTTTGATTTTGTAATATAAACAAAAAATAATTTTCAATGTAAAACCGTTGGTTAGTCACCGTTGGTTGCCAACTGACAAAAATATGCAACAGTTATTTAGACGAGATTAAGAGAATTTCCAATCAAACAAACTCATTAACAGGGAAAATCGGATTGCTCGTCCCTAAAAAGACGGATTTTAGATGACGAGCTACTTCTTCAGCTGTCTTTTCTGCCTTCTGTAAAAGCAGTTTATTTAACAACTCGTAGCGTTTTACCAGCTGGCTGTCAACTGCTGAGAATATGCAACGCTAAGTTAGAGAAATTCCAAGCAAACAAACAATCCTGAAGAGGACGGATATTAAAACGTGAGCATTATATGAGAGGACCCAGTCGAGTCTGAAAAGCTCAGTAATAGAGATACCTATCTATCTATCTGTTTAAATGGTTAGCATGGTCCGCGGTTGAATTTAGGCCACTCGGTCTTCTTTTGAAGCTTATCTTACTTTATCTTACTTCACATTGTTGCACCTTACCGGGTGGCTACAAATCCAATCAACCGGCTACCAAACCAATGCCTGCCTGGACACGGCTACCCTCCAGTGCACCGCCGGCTGTCATTCCAATGGTGACGCATTGGCTGGATATTCAAGACGAAAATGTGTATAGTTTTTGGCTCAGGAAGTACCAGCTCGTTGGCCCGGAGATCGAGGTAGGCTTTGCGTATGGACGGACGTCAAGTTTGATTTCTCGGTGGCATTTTTTTTTTTTTCACTCTTCAGAAATATGAAAATCGATAGTTTTTAGTGAAGAAATTCAGTTCTCTTATTACTGAGTGTAAATTGATGTGTTGTGACACGATCGGTTGCTGTTTTGTCTGAAATTTTTTTGCTATTTTGCAAGGCTGCTTGATTTTCAAGCTTCCGGAAGGTTCTGGTGGAAAAGGGATTAATTTACTGGCGCGATAGTAGGATGGACCAGATCAGTGTGATTTTGAAAAGTGTATTGAACTTTTAGATGAATCCGAGTTACATTAGTGTTTGTGACTACTGCCTGCAAGAGGAACAATGTTGCATCCCCGATGATGATCCATTGCTTCACGCATCGATCAGCTAAGTATTTTTCCGTATCCACCCATAATCTTACTGTTTTATTCCTGTCTAATCCATAATAAAATGTCTTTAGTACTGCTTGGTTGCTGATTCCAAAATATTCTCAGTGATAAGTCACTCTGGAAGTGTTAGAAAATGATGTACTGTGGTGTGAAGATGCAACCTCTGATCAAATGTTTTATTATTCGGTGAAATTTTCAAGAGAAGAAATCAAAATGAAACAAATCGCCAACATAGACACATTTTTTTTGTGGTACTTTCTATTTCATGATCAGTAATTAATCAGTCAGTTAACATATTTTTATTTAAAAATATTTCTTGCTTTCATTTCTCACTGGCCAATGTATTATTTTGAATCGTTATAAAACAGGGGGTTCATCGTGTTTTGGGGTGCCGGAAGAAGTTTCCCTGTGTGTTTCCAAATATACTACATTAACAATATAAGTCACTTCCTTTTTCCACACATGCAAGTTAGATGACCCGTGTAGCGCTGCCAACAGAACCACCTGGTGATAAAAAAGGAAATCAATATATATTTTACCTTTCAATTTGGTTAATTAATTCTACCGTGTATCCACGGTTAAACTAATATACTCTTTTTATGAGTATTGTTTGCTCACACAGAGAAAAGTTTGATAGTTTGATAGTCATCTTGACCATGTCGATACAACTAAAGAGACTGGAATATACAAAGAGACGCCATCTGATCCCTACGAAAATAAATCGTCTAGCAACCACGTTACACGATACGCGCATCACTGTCATTGCTCGAAACTTTGCTTAACTTTTGTTTTCATTGCGTTTGAACCATTTGTTGTTGTTGGTTTTATAAGAAGTGTTGTTCTTTCGGTAATTTTTATAATTAAAGTAACGTCCTCAACCATGAAGTGTTTGGCAAAGTATTGCTGTAACAAAACCACGCCAGGTTTCAAAAACCGTTGCGTTTTTTTCGTTTCCCTGCCGAATCAAAACAAAGAGAAGCCTGGCTTAATTTTTGTGGCCTTCCGTCTGATTTTTATCTCACCGATAGCTGCCGGCTATGCAGTGTAAGAAGATTTATTCATCAACTCAATTAAATTACAATTAGTGAATTATTTTCAACAATTTCAGTTCCACTTCGACATATAGTTCGCCTCGGTAAAGGGAAAAATTCTCAAGTGTAGAGGAGCATTGCCAGTGTACCCATTCGTTGCACAGATTGCTAATTTTCCAACTTTGCCGGGGCATAGCAGGAGGCTCCAAGCATCCGCTTGTGAGAATATCACGATTTAACCGAATTCCACGTTTCAGTTAAATGTATCCGCTACATCATCAGAGCACCAAATTCCGCTCTCGAGATTTGAAAGTGAAGTCGTGCAAAATAAGAACCCGGAACCCAACTGTATGGCATCTGCATTTTCAGAAAAGGCGACTGGAAGTGTATCACTGGATCAAAATAACCGCAATCTGACTCCAAGGATTCCCGTCGAAGTACGTCACTCGAATGTTGTAGAACATGAACGGATTTGTGCACACACAAAAACAGTGTATGAAAAGTAAGCTAAAAACGTTGTTGTTCATCTCTTCTTATGGCTTGACCTTAATTATTTATTTTAGACGAATACTTGAACTTGAGACTAAATGCAAATCCCTGAAACAGAAGGTGAAAGCCCAAGAAACCGCTATCGAAAAAACAAATCAAACAGCTTGCTCTAAGCGTCTTAAACAAAACTTTTAACAGTGACCAGGTTGATGTTTTGCTGTACGATAAGCAGCGACCTAAAGAATGGAGCGATACAACTATCGCAGAGAGTCTAAAAACAAAATTTGCATGCGGTAAGAAAGGATCCGAGCACGAGCGTCAAAAGTACCCTATTCCATCGGAGCGAACGTTACAAAGGAGGATGAAAGATATAAGCTTCGAAAGTGGGATATTGTACGATGTTCTGGAGCTTCTAAAACTGAAAGTCAATACGATGGAAGATGCTGACTTGGACTGTGGCATTGTGTTTGACGAGGTGTCAATCGAGGAGGCTCGATCGTATTGCATCCAATCTGGGAATTTCTACGGGAATGTAACTACTGAAGACCAAAGCGTTTTAGCGAGTCTAGTGTTCATGCTGACTGGGATCAGAAAGGGATGGAAACAGGTTGTTGCGTATCATTTCACAGGTGATAGTGTCGCAGGGAAAATTCTTAAAGATATCTTGTGGGAGTTGATTTTCCACGTGGAGGGTATAGGATGCAAACTGCACTTTATAACATCTGATTGTGCTCCAGGCAACAAAAAATTATGGAGTGATATTGGATTGAAATTCCACAAGGTCGATGTATTAAGCATCACTCCCATTGCACATCCCGTAGATCCTAAGCGAACATTGGAAGTCATGCCGGACGTAGTGCATGTGTTCAAATGAGCAGTGCAAGGTTGGGTTAATAACGGAGTTCTATTTTTGCCTCCAATAGTAGTTGCAGCAAACAGTTTTTGCTCCTCAGAAGTAAGCATACATCACATAGGGGAGCTTAAAAAAAAAAACCAAAAAAAAAAAAAAAAACCCCAAAAAAAAAAAAAAAAAAAAAAAAAAAAAAAAAAAAAAAAAAAAAAAAAAATAAAAAAAAAAAAAAACTCCCCCCCACATTTAAAAAAAAAAAAACAACCAAAAACTTTCCCCCCCAAATTTAAAAGCCTTCCAAAAGTTAAGTTAAAAAAGGAAAAAAAAAAAAAAAAGAACCATAAAATAATGCCAGTTTCATTTCTATTAACTATGTAGGGTAACGGGATGTAATGTCAGCCTAGCTCCTTCATTCGGCCTATGTACCAAAAATGTCATTAATTCGCCGATAATCAACAAAATTATATTCCTATCAGGATGACCGATTTATTTCAAAGCAGTTGAGACATTATTGATCAATTAATAGTTGCTCACTTCCGCGTAATTTTCGATTTCCTCAACTTTTTAGGCAATATGACTTTACTGGTTAAGCTGAACAGATTATCTACACGATCTTCGAATGATCTTAATTTGCAGAAATTGAACCTATAAACCAAATAATACAGCCAAGATGTACAGAAAATAGTCACACGTTATTAACTAACAGGTCACATAGGTAAAATAACAATGATTTAACAAGAAAACCATAGACCCAATGTTAGGAACATATTTTTTTCCACGTTCCCAACTATGGCCTGTTATATGGAAAGCGTAGTAAAAATGTCGTTATTGGTAAAATTTACAATAAAAATGTCTGAGTTTCGATTGAAAGTTTTCCATATGGCTCATCTTAACACAAACTAAAGGAACAAAATCTGTGTAGAGTGAATTATAATGTTTTGAGTATCAAATGGTCGCTAAATCATATGTGAAAATCACTTAAGTGTTTCTTAGCAGTTTTAGTATAGTTTGATTTATGAAACTGTTTGTTGGGTAGAGCGAATACAGCTGGAAACGCATTGAATCAGAAAATCAGAAAAAAAAATCGTACGAAGACAACATTTAATAACAAATCTGTCGATTGGGACGAACTTGCATCCATGAATAAACCCAATTTGGCGCTTATAGACCGACATTACATCCATATCCTTCGAAAGTTTCTGACTTATTAAATGAGTTGTGTAACTTTTCATGATACATACTACCAAATGGCATATTGAACATATCTAAGCAAGTGTATAACTAGTTAAATATCGCTTCCAGCTCAAATAGTTTACGAGTTATAGTAAAAAATGTAATCGATTATTGCATATTAGGCTGAGTCAAGGGACACATACCCTATTTTTCCCCCCCCCCCCCCCCAAAAAAACACAACCCCGTCCTTCTTTTTTTTTTTTACAAAAAAATACACAACATAGAAGAAGGAAAAAAAAAAAAAAAAAAACCACCGCACCCCCCCCCCATCTCACAACAAAATCTTTTACCAAAACCACAACATTTTTTTTTTAATGGAAAAAATTACACATTTTTATTACCAGGTCGCTTCACACAAGACTGTGTTGAAAACCTGTTTTCGCAAATTCGTATAAGACAAAAAAACAACAGCTTTACAGTTTAGGAATCTATTGAAATCCATTTGTATTTCACAATATTTAACTGATGTACCTGGGTCATCATACGAAACCGACAATAGGGAGTGGTTAATCAACTTTCCGAGCAATGTCCGACAGCTGGCGGAGCAGAAGGAATCTGAAAAGGAAAATGTGTCCACGCAAATTGCTGTACCATCGGCTTTATCTACTTCCCCAATAGCAATTCAATGTGCTGTACCATATTTTTGGATTAATGATACATAAGGTAGCTAAAAAGGCGTCGGTTTGTGATAAATGCGTGACCAAATGTATTTCAGATCAGCCGTTTTTGGCCATTTTAAGTAAATTTACAATACTTAAAGATTTTACAGGACATGCTTTAGTATATGACAACGAAGATACGTTTTATTTTTTTATAAGCCTTGAATCAATTGTTAGAGTTCACGTGAAAACATCAGATACCTGCGAGAATCATCAGTTCGAAAATATTGTAGTGCTTTTGAGTAAAGTTCAAACGCAGAGTTTCCTGAATTGTCACGATAAAGGGCGATACGGTCAAAATTTGGTCAATATCAACTTGACGTATTTCTTTCAATTTTGCATTTAAAAAACCTGAACACCCCTCATTTTGAAGGTGTGTGTGTGTAGAATGTTGCTCCTATTTTGATTTTGGAATTCACTCTTCAGTTGTCAAAATGCCGTCCAAGCAAGAAGAGCAGCGTATCAAAATTTTGCTCGCGCATCGCGAAAATCCGAGCTACTCGCACGCAAAGTTGGCAAAATCGCTAAAAGTTGCCAAATCAACCGTTACAAATGTAATTAAAGTGTTTGGGGAACGTTTGTCGACAGCCAGGAAGTCTGGATCGGGGGGAAATCGAAAACCGGAAGCCGCTGAGACGACAAAGAGAGTTGCCGGTAGTTTCAAGCGAAACCCTAACCTATCTCTCCGAGATGCCGCAAATAAGCTGGGTGTATCGTCTACAACCGTGCATCGAGCCAAAAAACGAGCCGGACTATCGACTTACAAGAAGGTAGTGACTCCAAATCGCGATGATAAACAAAATACGACGGCCAAAGCGCGATCCCGGAGGCTGTACACGACGATGCTGACGAAGTTTGACTGCGTGGTAATGGACGACGAAACCTACGTCAAAGCCGACTGCAAGCAGCTTCCGGGACAGGAGTTTTATACGGCAAAAGGAAGGGGAAAGGTAGCAGATATTTTCAAGCACACGAAACTGTCAAAGTTCGCAAAGAAATATCTGGTTTGGCAAGCCATCTGTACCTGTGGCTTGAAAAGCAGCATTTTCATAGCTTCCGGGACTGTCAACCAAGAAATTTACGTGAAAGAGTGTTTGAATAAACGTCTGCTGCCTTTCCTGAAGAAACACGGTTGTTCCGTACTGTTTTGGCCGGATTTGGCATCTTGCCATTACGGTAAAAAGGCCATGGAGTGGTACGCCGCCAACAACGTGCAGGTGGTTCCCAAGGACAAGAACCCTCCCAACACGCTAGAGCTCCGCCCAATTGAGAAATACTGGGCTATTGTCAAGCGGAACCTAAAGAAGACCAAAAAAACTGCTAAGGACGAGCAGCAGTTCAAGGCAAACTGGCTTTCTGCGGCGAAGAAGGTGGACAAGGTGGCTGTACAAAATCTGATGGCAGGGGTCAAGCGTAAGGCCCGGCAATTCGGATTTGGAAAAGCGGAAGCCTAACTGAATATTTTTCCTGAATTTTATACTAATTGAACTTGAAAAAGAAATTTAATTTGATTTTTTAAATAAACGATTTCACCGATTTACACGCGTTTTCCCTTGAACAAATTTTGACCGTATCACCCTTTATCAAGAATAAATTGATAAGAAAATTTGCTCTATTTAGGTTAAAAACGTTAATAGTGAAAAAAATGTCGAAAAATTAAATTTGATAGCAAAACTATGGCCTTGTAAGAACCGTTGAATTAACATTGGAACGGAGAAAAAATGTATTCATATATATATATAAGATTAAAAAAAAACATACTGCTAATACTTTCACTCATAACTGACTATGCTATCCAAGGCCCCTAACAATGCTTCCCACCATTTTCAAATCAAGTTTGCTGATTGACAGGTCTCTGGTTCGATTGGAATGACACTGACAGATAAATTGGAATTCCAATCAGAACACGGCGCCTCTTTGTATATTCCAGTCTCTTTAGATACAACCATATAATTTTTCTCAGAGCACTTTTGTACGTCAAAATGTGCTTTTTTTACTCCTAGTAAGATTGAAGACTCTCGGGAAACCTTCTTGTTGTCTGAACGAATGCGCTCAATACACTCGGTGTGTTTCAACTTATATGCAACCCAGCGAGATGTGTAATGCACTGTATTCGCTGTACTTATCTTCATTCTTACATTGGTTTCGGAAACGATAAATATCAAACAGCGACAACTGAATTAGTTCCGCCAACACGAATCAAAAACATCATCTTGTCTGAGCTGCTTAACAATGGAAGTGATCAACATCAGGTTGACAAGTATGATTTAAAATCGATTCCGTTTCCTATGTCGTTGCGTTAGGGCCAAGGAATCAATTTTTCTGTAAAAACCATGAAAGACTAGCAACAAAAGAGCATGACAATAAAATGTTGCGAATGTATTTGTTGACAACTAAAAAAAAATGGTGGTTTTTTTTCAGTGCGTGAATTGAGGATCATTCTCAGGCCAAAATTTTATCTAATTGGATCAAAGAATCTCTATTTTGTAATATTTGAAAATCATTCTATGGTAATTAAAAATTTGCAAGCCGTAAATCTCGCTTTCTTTCCAACAGACGATCTTTTTCCTATCCTGTTCAAGTTGCAGCAAACCATAGTTGCGTGTTGCTTTTGTCATGACATTTACAGCTGGCAACAAGTCGGAGTTGCGGCGAGTTGTTCGGAAATCGTTTCCTTAGTTAGGGCCTTAGTTTAACAATTTGTGATTCGTTTCAATTTGTCTTCTGAGTACTTTTGGAATATTACGCTGAGTATAACAAAAGCTGGATAGCTTAGATTGAGCGTGTGTATTTAGTAATTGCCGCGTTTCTCACTTAGCGCAAAAAAGGGGTCGCCAGAAAAAATGTTAAGCGACTTATATCGTTAATATGGTGTATTTGGTGTTTCTGTTTTTCAGCATGTCTGTCAAACCAAAATAGGAAAGTTATGCTTATTGGCAACCAGCTGCAAATGATGTAAACATGCGTGTGAAATTACGGAAATTTGTCTTGTTGTGGTGAGGAGTTTAAATATGTCGGAATGTGTCTCTGAAGGTGTTTTATCCCCTGTTAAAATAATTATAAAATGTTTTTGAATGATTTGTAAAAAAGCTACTTCAACATACTTCCTAATATAAACAAATAAACTATAGATTAAGTTACTGCTTTTCATTGTGATGGAAGGTTTGTGTCGAAATCACACCATGAACCTCCTATCTTTAAATGTTTGTGATTTCATGAACCACCTAGAATTTGTGATACATTTTCAAGTTTCACAATTTCAATCGATCAAATCTTCTATTATTCGCAGCAAATTTCCTAAATATAAAGAAGAAACCTAAATTGACAATATGTTAAGGTAATGCAATGTTGTTTCTGCAGTCCGCGAAATCAGAGAAGTTCTCTTTCAACACCGAAACTTAGATATTTTTTCATTTCAGACAGCGAGTAATGGCGCTATAACCATAAGCCGTATAGGGCTAGGACTAAATTTAATGCTTAAGTCTCAACCGTTTGGAGAAAAAATAGAGCATCACTTAATCTTCTTAGACTCGATGCTCCCAACGACCATATAAATAAATGTTTGTTCTGTACACCATGCTGTTTAACTATTCTCTCCGACTATTCCCTTTTGCTTTGATATCTACTGAAGGCTACGTGGGTTCCCCGTGTCTTCTTAAGGTAGATACCGAATCCTCCATATCTCCAACGGTTGCATGGACGTAGCCAGGTGAGCGATCGAGAAGTGTATTTGTGTAGATTATTGCGTTAAGAAACGTTTCAGTATCTGGTTCCGTTTCATGGTGACATGCAATATCTTCAACGAATTATTCCTCAGTCCTCCATCCACGAAGAGTGCAAACGTCAATGCTAATGCTAATGCTAAAGGAAGAACCAGCTCGTCGGCCCAAGGTCGATCCCAAGTTGGATGAGTTACCCTTTAAAACACAACTTCGAACGAACAATTCCTCAAATATTCCTCAGTGATTCAAAATAAAAACAAGGATTCTAGAACCAAAAAGCGAAAGGATGGGATACTCAATGGTGTGTTAGGATCAAAAGGGTTCTAAAGCAGTGAGCCAATTTTAAATCGCTTGTTTTCTATTGATTGTTGGATGACTCTTTGGCACTCCTATTAGCAGCTCCAGTAGTCTGAATGAATAAAGCTTATAAAGGTTTTTTACTCGGGGGATACGTTCCACTTTAACTATGAAACCGCATAAAAAAAGACTATATATGCAGAAACATTTTAAATTGCTTCGATTTTGTTTGCATAGCTAACAACTTTTAATCCAATGGTCAAAATAAAGTTTTTAAAATTTTGAGTATTTACGCCAAAAATTGTGAATTTTTTGATAAACTTGATAAACTTGAAACTTGATAAATTTGATTCGAATTAGGTCGATTAGTTGTTCCGGTCAAGAGTTATCGCCGAAAACAAACTGCGTAAGAAAACCGTGTAAAAAAGGACCCTTGCTTGTTGCTGCATATGGGACCTCTGTTATTCACATTTTCAACCTATGATAAATAGATAAAGCAATCAGTAAATTTAGTATACATGAAATAATCCACACATAATTATTGGCAAAAATCCATGCGGAATCCATATAATATTCATTTGTTCACATATAAACAGAACCTTCTGAGAAACAGAAATGAAGTTTATGTGGCAAATGAAAAGTATGTGTGGCCACACATACGTTTGCATTTAATAAAATTGGAAAAAAAAATTGCCGATTTTTCATGGGTTTACCTTCACCCACACTGACAAAACTACCCATGCAGCATCAATCATAGTAACCCATGAGTCAGCAGACAAAATTTGACAGCTCTATCAGTCGAACTCTAACCGTGATGGCAAAAACAGTGAAGCAACTCCGTTCAGAAGTGTGCGCGTTCAAAGAACGAAAACGGACATCGTGCGGCACTTTGTGGACGCCGGATACGCCCGTTCCGGCATCTACAACATCTTGGCACTATTAGACAACAATCAGAGCATCGAAAGAAAGCCCGGTTCCAAACGGCCGACGACCCTGAGCGTCAAGAAGCTCCAAAGGATTTTCGATTTTCCCGGCGAATCGCGAAGTGGCGGCAATGACTGGCAGGGTACTTCGTATTTTATTTCCGCCACGAAGGAAGTGAACTTCAAGGTGAACACCAAGTTCCCCAAGAAAGTGCTGCTGTGGCTGACAATCAGCGAGAAGGGGATGTCAAAGCCGCTTTTCTTTCGCTCCGGACTGGCCGTGAACGGGGAAATTTATAGTACGAAATGTCTGCCGGAAGTTGCGTCGTTCATCAAGAAATACCATAAGGGCGAAGACGCGGTGTTCTGGCCGGATCTGGCGTCGGTCCACTACTCGAAGCGATCGTTGGAGGAGATGGAGCGGCTGAACATCGATGTGGTACTCAAGTCGGTGAACCCGCCCAACATCCCCCAGCTGCGTCCCATCGAAAATTTCTGAGCCAACCTGAAGCGTATGATCTACTCCAACAATTTTGTCGTGAAAACTGAGGAGGAATTGATAAACAAAACAAAGAAAGAACTCAAAAACATGCCTACACGCATGTTTTCGTCCTCCATGGCGAATGTTCCGGTTAACTGTCGGAAGGCCGCTCGCAAGGGCGTAGAATTTGTTTGCAAGTAAGCTTAAATAATTACGTTCCATGGGAAATTTATCAAAAGCAATTATCTGTCTTAGTTTTTTTTTATCACCATCCGAAAAAAGTCCATTTTTTTAATGCAAACGTTAGTGGTTATTTGTATTTGTAGAAAGTATGCCATTTGTTAATCATATTGCAAAAATGCATGTGTGGGACACATTGCTTTTTTATCAGTGTATGCAAAACGTTATTATACGACAAAACCCTCTTTTGTTTATTGTTTATTGTTTTATTGTTTCATAAATATATTGATAGTCGCAAAAGCTTTCAACTGATTGGTGTAAACATCTTGAAAACCTATCAATAAATAATTGAGACATTAAATTGAGCACTCAATTTGTTGGAACGTTTGCTATTTTTCAAATTTTCACTTGACACCCAACTCTCGCCATTAGACGTAGTCTACACCAAATAGGTAGTCACATTTCCGAAGCTTCGTTTTGTACAGCCAATCGTTAAAGGTTTGCATTTATGCTTCAGTCATCTCAAAAGAGCTGGCCATATTGGGTAACGTTTTTCCACGAACAAATTACGTTGAGCTCTTAATGAATAGCGCTTGTTGATTTCACTATACTGGTAAAGTTATAGAACCAATTTGCCGAAAAGGAACCTTCATCATAAAAAATCGTCAATTTCATTCTCTTAACTAACCTTACTCCGACAAATTCTCCGATGTCTGTAGTAAGTCAGCTACAATCGAAAATACGTTTAAGCACTGTTACCATATTTGCCAAGCAAAAGAAGCGAAACGCACTCTCCGCTTATAGTTTACATAAAACAATGTTTATGCTGCGGAAATCAGCACCGACAGCAAACGAAAGTTCTGGAAAAGGGCACTGCTCAAACAGAAAGGGGTGATGATGGGGGTGTCAAATTCCGTATGTTTTCGCCCATCTAATCGGATGTCGGTTCAAATTAGAAATAGTGGGTCGTTGTGACGTTTTGGGTGCGATGGCACAACACTCCGCCAGTAACGGCTAACGAAGACAGAAAAACCTTTTCCAGGAACCTGTGAATGGAAAAATGTACATCGAGAAAACCCCAAAGAGGATTTACGTAATAAAAACGAGTCCGCTGCTGTTGTGCACCGCCTTTCATTTTCCCATTGGCAAGATATGTATTCATTCTTTTTTGTTCGGCTTTCTCCTTTACGTCTTCAACGCAATCCTTATGCTTCAGCGTTTTATTTTCGATAGGTTACACAGTTTCCGTTTTGAAAAATTCACCCAAGATAAGCCGAACCGTCGCTCCTTTAGGATTTGCCAGAAGTAGTTGATGACAGCGAAGCACACCAAAGGGAGAAAAATCAATCAGAAAGGATTTATCCCGCCTCGCCGGTAGGCAAGCCGGAGGGAATGCTGCCGGGTGCTACGAGTATCCTAGCTGCATCCATAGAAAATGCACCGCGGGGTATGATGTAATCAACAACATGGATTTTCTTACACAAGACGCACTTTGTTTTTTCCAGTAATCCTCTGTAGCTCGTTGAAGAAGGATGAATCCGTTGGATGCAATGCATCAAACAACATAATGAAATGGGTCAAGGCCTACTTGTACGAAATCATCGTTCACCTGGGAAAATCTGTTGAATGCCAAGTTTACCTTCAATCTAACCATTTGAAAAGGAATTCAAATATCTACGGTTATATTGAGGAAAAAAAAATAATAAAATAGTTTTTGTAGCTGTCCAATAAATTATAAATTTCAATTTTAGAGACTGCAATGTTTAACCTCACTTCAACTTTACTTGGATTCCTCAATGGAATGAGCCTCTTTAGCAAACCATAGGAAGGTGCTGAAGTACAATATTACAATCAGGTACCGATATTTTCGGTTAATTGGGACCGTAAAAATCGAAACCGTAAAGATCGATACCCGCAGCTTATGGGAATCTCCTAGGCACACTAACACCATGTAGTGAGTGCATTCTGAACTTATGTGACCATCTCTAGAAAGAGCTTTACCACTTGAACAGGTTTACTGAAGAATGATATGTCCTAATTGGTGAGACTCCCGAGATTACATAGGATGAAACAAATTATCCCTTATTCCAAAGCGTCACTGTACTCATTCATAGTAACTCGAAAGTAAAGCACTCCTAGCGGTGAAATTTTAAATTTAACCGAAATCCAATGACACTGATTTGTTGACCTTACTCCGAACAACAATTCTGCCAAGGGCTGTAGAGTTTAATGCTTTGAAACAGCTGAGATAGACCTTATTTCCGCCAACTAGCAAAAATCCCAGGCAGTACAAAAAAAAACATGGATCGAAGTTGTTTCAATATGCCGTAGACAAACTGATGGAGCTGTCAAATTTTCGCAGTATATAGGCAACTAGTATATATTGACTACTAACCGGTGAACCGACCCCATGGCTTTTGCTACCCCGGTGAGGACTGATGCACCAAATATGCTACGGCAAATTGAGCCTCCCACTCCGAGCTCAGATCTACGGTGATGAAATCGGTGTTTTCTAACGGAAGGTGTTGCGTACGATCTACGGGGAATGGAAGACGGACTACGAATTGTATCAGTTGCTGGGAGAACCTCCCGTCGTTCACACCACTAAAATCGGCCGACTACGATGGGCTGGGCATGTCGTAAGAATGTCGGACGCTAGCTTTGTTAAAATGATTCTCGAAAACGATTCGATAGGCACAAAAAGAAGAGGCGCGCAATGAGCAAGGTGGATCGATCAATTAAAAAGCGACCTGCGGACCCTTCGCAGACAGCGATATTGGCAGAATGCAGCCATGGGATACAACTGCTGTATACAGCAGAGGCCACCCCGGCCTTCGTCTGATTGACCGACCTGAAATAAAGCATAAACAAGCTTGAAATTGATATTCACACTAACGTCACGTAATGAGTGAATTTAGAACTTACAAGACTATCACATGGAAGAATTTAGCCACTAGAATAAATTAGCTGAAGAAAGCAAAGCCCTAACTAGTAAAGGTCTCTAAATATAGCATACTTTAATTGTGGATAGGGAACGAATTCCGAACTTATGTGACTACCACCCGGAAGGGCTTGGTCACTTGCTCAAGTAGGTTGAATGTCTTAAGACGCTCTAGATATAGCAAAATAAAACTGAAAGCCCATATGCACACTAGCGCCACGTAGTGAGAGATTTCAAAACAAATTTTCCCACTATTCGGAAGGGCTTGGCCACTAACACAAGTTTGGTGAAAAAAGCAGTGCCCTAATAAGTAAGGCTATCGAGATATAGCATACTAAACCTGCAGGCTCATATGCACACTAGCGCCACTAAGTGAGTGAGTTCCGAACACATGGGTCTACCGACCGGAAGGGCTTGGGCTCTTGCACAAGTTTGCTGATCAAATCATTTTCGTAACTAGTAAGGCTCTCGAGATATAGCAATCACAAACTGGAAGATTATATGCACACTAGCGCCGTGTAGCGACCGAATTACGAACTTGTGTGACCACCTCTACGAAGGGCTTGGCCACTAGGACAAGTTTACTGAAGACTAATATGTCCTAACTGGTGAGGCTCTCGAGAACTACCCGTTATCCCAACGCGTCACAGCACTCATATTTAGTAACACGAAAGTAAAGCACCTCTAGTGGCGAAGTTCCCAAATAAACCGGAATCCAATGACACAGATTTGTTGGTTCGACCCCGTAGAATTTTGTTCAAGACTGTAGATGTTTATCACTTGAAACAACTGAGATAGACCTCATTTCCAATTAGTGAAAACCCCAAAAGCTACGGGTATCGGATCTCTACGGTTTACCCGCAAAGAACGAAACCGTAGAAATTGAGACCGTAAAGAACGAATCCGAAAATATCAGTACCCGACTGTACACAGCAAAAAATAAGCATGAAAATGACGATGACGAAAATACGGTGTAGTTATCAAGTCATGGCCAGGAAAGTACGTTGTTCGGACAGCGAACATACACAAATTAAACAGAATCAATTACTTCGATTTGGATTTACTTATCTTGTATTCTTGTATCACACTGAGATTTTTTTTCCAGAAATCTGTAAAATGTTACCAAATTCTCAACAGCTGAACGTTCGGTAATCCAATTTAACGGTTTTCGGTAAAATTTTACAAATTCCGATAATTTTTTTATAGATAATTATAAAATTTCACCGAAATCCGTGAAATCTAACCGAACGTTCAGCTGTTGGGAATTCGATAAAATTTTACAGATTTCTGTAAAACAATCTAAGTGTGATAATGCGCTAGTTTGTTAATGTATTACATTGGAATTCTTTTGCGCTATAAGGACTGTTCGTTTAATAAAGTGGATACTAATTTTTCAACGAGAACTGTTTATTCTCGAACAAATTCATTAGTTTCGATTATATAAATGTAGATTATTGTACATGTTCGTTTATCTTCCGTCGGCCTATTTCCTCACAACGTGGTAACAACCACCGACGCCAAGAAGACGACTCCACCACCTGGACCCTTCATATCGCACTCATCAACACATGAGCCGGGACCAACGGCTTTACTTCCCTTCCGAAGGAAGACGTGACTAGATTTTTTCGCCTCAGAAAAACCACCGACCTCGACTGGGATTAAAATCAGACCCACTGGGGTGCCAAGTAGCAATCACGATTACCACTACACCACCTGCGCCGACTAAGATTTCTTGCTTATTCTTGGTAGGTTTTGCCATTTTTCAACAAAACTGTTTTGTTTGTTTTTCACTTTTGAGGAGTTCCATAGTAGTGAGCAGATGGTTCGGCTAAAACAATGGGGGAACAGTATGCTTTCGGTAAATACGTAGAAGTCGTTGTTTAATACTTTCCTTCCTGTAATTCTCACCATTGATTGTGCCCGTAATGAAATACAAAGCTCTCTTCATGCCAGAAGAACAAATCGCCTGCCATACCAATTGAATAACCTTCTTTCCGAACTTTTCGTTTCTAATTCTACCTCACCAATCAGACCAAAGCCGGGATAGCCTCTGCTTTATACAGAAGTTGTCTCGATTCTATTCGGCCCATGACTACACCTCGCCAGCCTCGCAATCGGCGAAGGGTGCGCAGGTCGCCTTCTACTTAATCAACCCACCTTGCTCGTTGCGCGCCTTTGCTTCTTGTACCTGTTGGTTCCTTTTCGTGAATCATTTTAACTGGGTTGTCGTCCGGCATTCTTACGACATGCTCCACCGTAGATCGTACGCAACATCTTCGGTTCGAAGACACGTTGGAACTCCACGAGCAATGTGCATGTTTCGTGGCCGTAGAGGTCTACCGGTCTAATTAATGGTCTTCCAGATGATCAACTTTGTAGTATGGCAAACTTTGATCGATCTAACCGTCCTTCGGAGTCCAAAGTAGGCATGATTGCCAGCGATAATGCGCCTTTATATTTCTCTGCTAAGGTTGTTATCGGCGGTCACCCATGAGCTCAGATACTCGAGTTCGTCTACCACCTCGATTTCACCACCGTCGATCTGAAATCTTGGTGAGAGGCTAACATTGTCTTATTGTTGAATACTTCGCGTTTTAGTTACACACTGATATAAAACCCATAATTTCTCCTATAGTTTCTACCTTAAACAAATGTCCACTTTATAAAATGGACAGTCGTTACGATATTGCATTTACGCTTTTGAAGAATTTTTTGCATGTTTTCTATGTTAGTTCGATTCTTACTGCGGCATTCGTGCTTAAGCCATGACCAAGGGAAAAACGGGGCTGATAGTTGTAATTTTCCTGCTATTCCAAGATATTTCAGTATTATTTTTGTTACTGCACAGTTCGGAATAGAATTCAAACAAGGCGGCTGACAAGGACGGAGATGAGCATCTGTGGACAACTTTTGGTAACAGATTATTGAATTCTATTATCTGCTGATAACTGTTCACCACCTGATACTAATATTGTAGGCGGATGCAATATTAGCAAAGATGTGAATGGGATACCTAACATCCTAAACATATTGAACATATTTACTAGTGCCTCACGGTTTAACGTAGTCTACGTCAACCGGTCGTGTGTTGTACACAACCTCACGATTTTTTCGACAGATATCAGTGGTTCGTGCCTTGCTAATAGAATCAACAAACCACTGATTCCTGAACACAGGATCTCATATGTGACGTCATTTTGTAAAATCTTATAGCCGCAATTTAATGAGCCTACTAAAAATTCAACCTAGCTACCTCAAATACCCTAATCATGCTTCATATCAGGGCCTGCAACGAAATCCCCTCAAGTACTCGTATCCACTCATACATCTAAACAGACACGAATGAGAATTCACGTTTCCAACATACACACAGAATGCTCCCACTTCGAAACGGCTGGATCCTTGGACCATCGGGGTGGTTAGTGTTATTTTCCTGCCATCCTCATAGCCCTGCATTGCTGCTGCAGTGATGGGAAAATATTGAAAAGGAAACGTCAGAGACGAACCATCGTTTCGACCAGCAGCAGTAACAGCACCAGCAAATAACACCGATAGCAACGACGCATTCCAATATGGTCTTGTTGTGTGGGCGTGTGCATCGGGCAGAAGCAGCAATGATGTTGCATTTTTGCTTCTCGTTCTCCTGACTGGCGTCCATTGCCGTCGTCGGTTCGTCGGTCGTTCATTTGTGGCCTTGCTGCAGCTCCTTTGGATATGTTGGTTGGTAGCTAATAATGGGGTGATCGTGCAAAAAAAAACGTTTATTTTTTCTTCTTTAATTTCATTTTGGGTACAGTTGAAAAGGGAGGTTAAACTTGTTGATTTGACGATGTGTATTGGAAAGGATTCGGTTATGGGTTTTCCGTTTTGGGGGTGTCTTATGGTTATTGATTAGATGTATTCCCATACGTTAACATAGCTTTATCGAACGAGTCAAGGTTTTGTTTTCGGGAAGCCTCAGGGCAACTTGCTAATGTGAATACATTCTATACTCAACAGCATTTTTCGATGGATTTTAGTGAGGAATTGGACGCGATTTGGAACTCTTCAGGGCAAGAAGGTAATTAACCATAATTTCTGTATCATTTCCTTCAAAGTAGAATAAGTTTGGACTGCTTAGCAAAATTCTTGGGTTGGATGCTACACAGAAGAAGATGAATTTTAACAGACGCGTAAAATTTACCCTCATTCATTTTAAAGCCAACTTTTTTGCAATTTTTCATGCAACAGACCTGATTTAGACGATAAGTCTTTCAAATCAATAGGTAACAATAAAATAAAATAGTTTAATTGGATGTAATTTCAGTCTAGCTCCTTCATTCCGCCTGTGTATTAAATTTATCAAAAATTCAGCGATAATCGAAAAAAAAAAATTTTGGCATCATCATTATCCATCTATTCTTAGGCAGTTAAGACTGTTTAGAGCTATACACTACCCGTGCAGGAGACAACAACATATGAATACCTAATTTTGATCTTGATAATTGGCTTTGGTATTAAAGAGGTAAAATACCTAAACAAAATACCTAAGAATTGCACGGAAAATATCTCTCGAATAACAAAGCTTGTTATTTCGGATACCTGGGAATACCTGAGAGGTACTATTTTGGTATTGTCTTACCTCAATTTGGTATTCGCATAACATTAAGGGAACAATTTTTTGGTATTATCCTCAGGTATTTTACCTCTTAATCTGAGCTCTTAAATACCAAGGCCAGTTATCAGATTTCCTTAACGTTTAAGTCACCATGACTGCACTGGTTAAGCTAAATACATAATCGCGATCTTCAAATGAGTCAAATTTGGCAAAAAACAGCCACACGTTATACATTAACTGTTCACATGTAACCATGAACAATGATTTCACAAGAAAACCTAAGACCCAATTTTAGGGACATATTATTATTTATTTTTCTCAACTACGAGCTAATGTATAATGTTACATAGTAAAACTTTGGTATTGATAAAATTTCCAATGGAAATTTATGAAAATGTGGCTGTATATTTTTCAATTGGTGTATCCAAACTAAAACCTTAGCAACAACATTTTTATAGTAGGAGTTATAATGTTATTTGATTTGGCATGTCATATGTGGTTGTGGTCAAAAATCCAAAAGTTTCGTCTCTGTCAGCACTATTAAAAAGGATGTGTACGAGAAACAATGTCTACTAAAGCGGTTACTACCGTTTATAAGAAGCCACGACTCACCAGCTCTGGGTTTATTTGGCCTTTTGTCACTATGTAAAATCCGTCCTGGAATGGTACAAGGCACAAGAGGTCAAACACGTGCCAAAAATAACCAATCCACCTAACTGTCCAGAGCTTCGCCCGATAGAAAAATACTGGGCTCTGTATAACTCACCTGGTGGTAGGTCGGCCAGTGAATCGTCAAAAAATAAGTAGGCTATATACAGAAAAACTACAAGGTACAGCCCAATGGGGTTGTGCGCAAAAGTGACGTAGGACTACGCAGCAATCTAATTCCTGCGTCCTCACTTTCCAGAGACGTCAGGGCCATCCGCAAATTGATTTAAGTCAGCCGGGAAGCTATGCTTTCAATCCGCTCGGAAATGCCATTGACAATGCTGTTCATAATGCTTATCGCTTTGGAGGAAACGACAGTATCGGGTTAAAATGCTTCAGCACCCGGTAGATGTGGTGCTATACGTTTTCTTCTTCCGAACTTTGCTACTGGAATTGTTTTCCTTCCGAGAAGGTGCAGCGAGAATGCACAATAAGAGGACATCCTGTTGATATGATCGACCACCTGAAGATAATTATCTTTATTGCGTTGTAGATGGTTGTGGTCTGTTTGGGAATTCAAAGTCTATTATTGCCGATAGACGTCTAGGTCGAAAAAGTGCTAATGTAACGTTAGACCAGCATTAGGAAGTAAATATGCAAGAAAATACTATTGTACACTCTTTAGAAAGCATTTGGTGGCTCTTAATTATGATACGGCCCCGGTTGTATTTTCAACGATGGTTGAGAGAGCCACTATATTCAACGCGTAGAAGATAGTTATGGATCTGTTGGTTCGTTGGTTGTTCAAGTGGTTGAAAAGGACGGATTTAGTTGACGGGAAGGCACATGTTTCTTGATTGAACTTGGGCTTTCTTCTTGGTATTCTTGGTTCAGTTTCTCGTCATTGCGGGTGGCCATCTGTAGGTGACGTGGGATGATTGATTCTTGTCTCGTTGTCACGGACATCTTTTTCCCGCCAACTCGTAGGCTTCAGCAGCCATGTGTCTCGCTGCGAGGTTAGCGGGAGCATCGACAACAATAGCCAACTGCACCAACGCCTCTGAGCAATGACTGCTCGCCAGTGCACCCTCCAGAGTGCTTGCTGCCGCCAACTGCGATCCAACAGCAGTTCCTAAAGGGCGATACGGTCAAAATTTGGTCAATATCAACTTGACGTATTTCTTTCAATTTTGCATTTAAAAAACCTGAACACCCCTCATTTTGAAGGTGTGTGTGTAGAATGTTGCTCCTATTTTGATTTTGGAATTCACTCTTCAGTTGTCAAAATGCCGTCCAAGCAAGAAGAGCAGCGTATCAAAATTTTGCTCGCGCATCGCGAAAATCCGAGCTACTCGCACGCAAAGTTGGCAAAATCGCTAAAAGTTGCCAAATCAACCGTTACAAATGTAATTAAAGTGTTTGGGGAACGTTTGTCGACAGCCAGGAAGTCTGGATCGGGGGGAAATCGAAATCCGGAAGCCGCTGAGACGACAAAGAGAGTTGCCGGTAGTTTCAAGCGAAACCCTAACCTATCTCTCCGAGATGCCGCAAATAAGCTGGGTGTATCGTCTACAACCGTGCATCGAGCCAAAAAACGAGCCGGACTATCGACTTACAAGAAGGTAGTGACTCCAAATCGCGATGATAAACAATATACGACGGCCAAAGCGCGATCCCGGAGGCTGTACACGACGATGCTGACGAAGTTTGACTGCGTGGTAATGGACGACGAAACCTACGTCAAAGCCGACTACAAGCAGCTTCCGGGACAGGAGTTTTATACGGCAAAAGGAAGGGGAAAGGTAGCAGATATTTTCAAGCACACGAAACTGTCAAAGTTCGCAAAGAAATATCTGGTTTGGCAAGCCATCTGTACCTGTGGCTTGAAAAGCAGCATTTTCATAGCTTCCGGGACTGTCAACCAAGAAATTTACGTGAAAGAGTGTTTGAATAAACGTCTGCTGCCTTTCCTGAAGAAACACGGTTGTTCCGTACTGTTTTGGCCGGATTTGGCATCTTGCCATTACGGCAAAAAGGTCATGGAGTGGTACGCCGCCAACAACGTGCAGGTGGTTCCCAAGGACAAGAACCCTCCCAACACGCCAGAGCTCCGCTCAATTGAGAAATACTGAGCTATTGTCAAGCGGAACCTAAAGAAGACCAAAAAAACTGCTAAGGACGAGCAGCAGTTCAAGGCAAACTGGCTTTCTGCGGCGAAGAAGGTGGACAAGGTGGCTGTACAAAATCTGATGACAGGGGTCAAGCGTAAGGCCCGGCAATTCGGATTTGGAAAAGCGGAAGCCTAACTGAATATTTTTCCTGAATTTTATACTAATTGAACTTGAAAAAGAAATTAAATTTGATTTTTTAAATAAACGATTTCACCGATTTACACGCGTTTTCCCTTGACCAAATTTTGACCGTATCACCCTTTACTCTGCACAGCTCCACGACTGCCGCAAAACCAAATCAAAATACGAAGGTGTACCCCTTATATAACATTCATGGCTGCCTAGGAGACGTTCCTTCCTTGAAGTTTGTGCTAGAAAAGTACTGTGTATTTGGTAAATTTACTCTGAAAAATCGACATTATAAGACATCACCTTGTATTTACGTTATTTTCAATAGCTTAATGTTGAAAATCAATCAATTTTAATATTAAAATTAATGCGTAGAAATATTCTAGATAGACTGGTGCAAATATTTTGATAATCGGTCATGAAATTAATTAGTTATTAACGTTCAAAACCTAAGAATATTTATATCCCTGTATTGAAAACAAAGACTTAGTCCTACGTCAAAAATGACATCTCTATCAGTTCGTTAACGGCAGCCATGGCGAAAGCAGTGCAGCAATTACGTTCGATGGTTTATAATTTCCAAGACTCCACTCCGGAGCAAAGAAGTCCATCATCGTGCCGAACTTGGAGTCAGCCGGATACAGCCATGCCATAAACAAGATCCAGACGCTCCTGGAGAAAGATGAGAGCATCGAGCGCAAGCCGGGTTCCGGTCTTGTTTACCTTCCGACGGTTTTACCTGACCGGAAGGTGTAGCAAGCGCTGAAGTGGAAGATGCAAAGCAAAGTGGCGAGATCCTTCCACGCCTTGAGCCGGGAGGTCGGTGGGAGTATTTAGCCAACATGGACATCGTCATGAAGAGGCTGAAGTCGGGAAGCCGTGTCGGATGCGCAAGCGGCTAGGGAAAAGCAGTGGATGAAGGTGCTCGCCTAGGATGTCTTTTTTCTGCGAAGCACAACGTGGTTGTAATCATGGACGACGTACATGACGCTCGACGGCAATGACTGGCTATTGCAAGTTCCCCAGGTAGGAGGTGAGCAGCATCGTGAAGAACATTTCCCACACGACGTTCCCGAAGAAAGTCCTCCTGTGACTGACAATCAGTGAGAGATACCTACGCCGCTCTTCTTTTCTTCTGGACTTGCGTTCAACGGAGAGGTGTACAGCACGTAGTGCTTACCGGAAGTTGCGACCTTCATTAAATAAACACCATTCGAAGGACGAAGTCGTGTTCTGACCGGATCTGACCTCGGCATATTACGCGAAGCAGTCGCTGGAGAAGATGGAGGGTTTGAAGATCCCAGTTCCCAAGAACGCCAACGCCGCGTCAATACCGTCTAAATCACAAATGTTGAAAACGACACGCCTCACACAAATCTGATGGCGAACATTCAGAAGTCATCGAACCATCGAGTCAAAATTCACTGAGTGGTTAGAATACGGTGTAGCTATAAACATCAGTTATTTTACTCAAACAATTTTAAATCAAAATTCTTACCAAAGAAGCCTTTACCTGGGCAAGCCTTCAAGTCAAAATATATATTTTTTCTAGTGAATACGATTCATCCTTGGCTTGACCCTACTAACTGCTTAACGCTTGCAGTTTTCAGTATCTCCGTCTTCAATACCCTAGTAAAATCTAACATCATAGAGATTTCAATTCGAAAATTAATTCTGATTTCAATTTCAAAATTTGATTTCCCTTTACAATTGTCAAATTACACGTTAAATTTAGTTTTTACCTAACATTGCAGGTAGAGTACTCATTTCGTTAAAAAATGGATAAAATTTACAGCATTTGCTGTTTTCTCGCATTTATCGCAGGATCAGGAGCCGTATTGCGGATCTCGAAACGAAAAACTTTTTCTCACAAGCGTTCGTACAAAAAGTCGTTCATTTCAAGCTACGTAATGCCACCCCAGTTTTATTTGATGTTTGTGTTTTATGTTTTTTTCACTCTCAGTTACAATACCGTTAAAACGACAAAAACAACTGCAATCTGAGTAATCATTATTAGAAATATCTCAAAATCGTATTCAGACTCTACTGGGGTGCTCACTTGAACCAGCGTTTCTCAATTTATGGGCCGCGGCCCATTTGGTGGGTTGCCAGTTGCACTCAGGGGGGTCACGGAACATGAATTAACTCGACAAATGTTATGATAAAACGTTTGCTCAATGCATGCGAATTTAATTTCATGTTTGAATAATTAATTTAGTTTACCTTAGCAACCAATTAACTTAGATTTTTCTTATTTAATTTTATTAAAAAAAAATACAAAAAGCTAAAACAAATTGTCAATGTTGCTACCATAAAAATTGACATCATTAATTCTCGTCTCAATGTTACCACAGAACCAATTTAATAGCTTACGCTGAAGCATTCTCGACGGCAGTCATTACCTTAAAATTTAGAATTGATATAACTCAGAATCTGCACTACAAATTGGATATTTAATCACATCAGTCTGTATGCTTACTTGCTGTGAGCATTCTGATGTCTGATGTAGTTCGATTTGATGTTTATTCATTAACAATCGAGATCTATCAATTTGAAATAGCGAGATAAATGTTCGAGCGAGAGAGATAAAAGATAGGAAAAAAATCATGGAGCAGCGATTCACATTAAACGCTGCCGGACTTTTCAAAAGATCAACACTGCAAAACTGGTTTTCCGAGAGGTCAAAGTGTGCTTTGCTCGAAGCTCCCAAATAATTTTTCTTCCGTCAAATTTTCTAATTTTTCAGATTTTTCGTATTGTAGTTATTGTTTGACATTTTCGTCCTATTTTTAGTGGCCAATTGGAAGAAATGAAACGTGGACTATTAAGAGAATACAAGTGAATCCAAAACAAACACAAAATAACGAGTAAAATAAATGGGAAATGTTTGACACATAAGAATTCTTAGTATCTCAGAGTTGAACGGAAAAGTGACACTGCCGGTGTTCAAAGTGCAGTCCAGTCTGGCTGACTGGAGTTTGGGAATAATCGGCCAGGTGCTTAACCTTTGAGCACTCGCGCTGTTGGACTTTGTTCAACACATGTAAATTTTCATATACTATTTTGATGCAGAAGCACCTATTGCAAGACGTGTCTGCGTAAATACAATGCGTAGTGTATCAAGTTTTCGAGGTGGTGGAAGAACTCATCTACCTTGGATCCTTGCTTACGGCTGACAACAACAACAGCCGTGAAATCCGAAGACGCATCATCAGTGGAAGTCGTGACTACTACGGGCTCCAGATGAACTTGCGGTCAAGAAAGATTCACCCCCGCACTAAATGTACCATGTATAAAACGCTGATAAGACCGGTTGTTCTCTACGGGCACGAGACGTGGACGATGCTCGAGGAGGACCTGCAAGCACTTGGTGTTTTCGAACGCCGGGTGCTTAGGACCATCTTTGGCGGCGTACAGGAGGATGAAGTGTGGTGGCGAAGATGGAACCACGAGCTCGCTGAACTCTACGGCGAACCCAGCATTCAGAAGGTCGCGAAGGCTGGAAGGATACGGTGGGCAGGGCATGTTGCGAGAATGCCGGACAACAACCCTGCAAAAATGGTGTTTGCCTCGAATCCGGCCGGTACAAGAAGGCGTGGGGCACAGCGAGCACGATGGGCGGACCAGGTGCAACAGGATCTGGCGAGTGTGGGTCGTCAACGAGGTTGGAGAGAGGCAGCCATAGACCGAGTATATTGGCGAAATGTTGTAGATGAAGTCATATCGTAAATACGATGTATGGCTATTTAAATAAATAATAAGTGTATCAATTTTGATATGACTGATTTCAACTTGGTATAACTCGTAATCCTGACCATCTAGGCGGCTTTTGTCTTGGACAAAGGGGTCCAGTACATCAAGGCCATTTCTTTGGTGACTATTCGTTAAGAATTTTATCACTACGCGGTGCTAGTGGGCAAGTAAAATTCTTAAAAATGCTTCATCTTTAGATCCTGACCAAATGGATGGTTTCAGTCCTCGGCAAAGGTTCAGCGGATCAAGGTCTTTTTATTTATGAACAGAAGTTCATATTGTTGCATTATGTGGGGGTAGTGTGTAAGCAAATCTTCTGAATATGCTATATCTTGGGACCCTGGCCATATAGAACGTTCCTGTCTTCGATACAGTGGGCCATGGTCTTCATTGGTGATTAATAGTTCAGAATTTGGTCGCGACGCGGCAAGTGAGTTTTCTCTGAAAAATACAAGTTTGCAGCGTTAGTAGATTTATTATCTCCACCAATTTTTTTTTTCTTCTGTGATGTTTATACATTTTCTAGTATAAAAAGCTAGTATGCGTTGCTATGGGTTGGAACAGAGATATGAAACTAGAGTAAAATTTACAGCATAAGGAAGCATCATTCCAAATCGAGAATACCAAGGTAAACCTAAGTTAGGAAAACCACGTATACACTAGCGCCATGTAGTGAAAATATCCTGAACTACTGGTCACAAATCAAAAGCTCTTGACCTACTGAACAGGTTTGCTGAAGGCTGAAGCCTGGTATTTGAAACGGATCCACCATATTCCAAGAATCGGAATTGATAGTCACCAATGAAAAGATCTTGAACAAATTTATCGAAGACAGAAACCTTTTTAATGATCAAAATGCCAAGTTACAGCTTGGTCAGGAAAATAAATTGCACACCAGTGCCACGTAGCCGATAGATTGTGAACTTCTGGTCATCAATGAAAAGGTCATAATCCACTGATAAACTTATCCGAAGAAAACATTTGGTCAGGATCCCCAGGTATGGTACCTTCAGGAAATACATTGGTACACTAGCGCCACGTAGTGTGGAAATTTTGAACAGATAATAACCATTTAAAAGGTTTTGATCCACTGAACAACACTGTCGAGGACAGAAATATTCTATCTGGTCAGGATACCAATATATAGCATATTCCTGAAAATGATTAGCACACCAGCGCTGCGTAGCAGAAATATTGTGAAATACTGGTCATCATTCAAAAGTTTTTGTTCCACTGAACAACATTGTCGAGGACAGAAAAAATCTATCTGGTCAAGATACCAAGATATAGCATATTCCTGAAGATAATTAGCACACCAACGCCGCGGAGCAGAAATATTGTGAATCACTGGTCATCATTCAAAGGGTTTTGTTACACAGTATTGTCGAAGACAGAATCATTCTATCTGGTCAGGATACCAAGATACAGCATATCCGTGAAAATAATTCGCACACTAGCGCCACGTTGTTAAAGAATCCTAAACTGTTCGCCAATGGAAAGGCCTTGACCTACTGAATAACTTTGCTCAAGACAGTAACATTCTATGTGCTCCGTATCACGAGATATTTCGGGAAGGAATGTGTTGTACACAGTGCAACACGCGAAAGCTCGTGTTACAAAAGTTGGCGCGAGTGCTGAAAGGTTAAGCGCGCAACCAGTCCACGTTTTCATTCTTCCGTAGAGTATTTAATGGGTAAATTGGCAAGTGGCCAGATCTAATGCAAATATGGTATTCCACCTGAGGAGACCAAACATGGTGATGTCCTGGAACCTAGAGATACCACCTAGAAAAGATGCTCGATGCGTCCTTCGGAACAGTTCAGCGGCTGTGATCTACAATTCGGGTGAGCTCTTTCCATTGTGTCATCCTGTGATCAAATTCATTTTGTTGCCACTTCAGAAGCAGCTTGATTGTAGGTTTTAGTCAGACTGTCTTAAACAAATTATTCAGCATTGTAACTTCATCCACGAAGTGTGTGAACATCAATGCGAATGCTACTGCTTGAACACTACCATACTAGGTTGCAGGTACTTTTAACAAACCTGGTGATTTATAAGGCGTTAATGCGCAGTTTGGTCATCAATTTGCTAGAGGAGCTGTCTTATCAATTTAAAATGTTAGACTTCTATTCTTAATTAAAACAGCTAGTTTCTGAATAAAGGAGTCAACAAACAACCTATTGCTATAAAAAACTACTTATTGTTTTAGTAGTACAGTATAGAAGTTAATAATTCTAGTAATTTTTAAATTCTGAAACTTATTTATCAAAATTACCTACATATTTTCAATAAAAAAAAAAATAGTTTGTTTGAATAAAACCATTAGCACATTCCCTTTATAGGCGCCTGATACACTGACCAGCCTTTTAAAACAAAGGTAGTCTGTCAGCATCAGTATTCATCAGCTGACAATGAATAAAAATCAGACGACTTTTGTTCTTGCTAATTCATATCGTATGAAAAAATATTATTTACATATGTTTCGATTAATAAGACTTGCAGGACAGCTTTGTACACCGTGTCCAATATATTCTCAAACAAAATAAAACTCTATTTATTTCAAATCGATATTTCAAATTTTATTGTTAACTTTACCCAATATATTGCAATATAATACTGATCAACTACAGCATATGTTTTGGAATAACACCGCCTTTAACCTTCGTGACCAACTCCAGCCGTTTTTTGAAACCGTCACAGGCGGCATGCACGACTTCCATCGGCATTTCGTCCCAGATTCGTTTGATTACGGTTATGAATTGGTTCATATTAGACGCCCTGTGGTCATATACCTTTGCCAGCATGTAGGACCATACGAAATAATCCAAGGCATTCAGATCTGGTGAACTGGGAGGCTATTCATTCTTGTACAAAAAGTCGGTCAAATTTTCTCGGCACCAGCCCTGAACGAGATTTGCAGTATGCGATGGCGCTCCGTCCTGCTAAAACACGTAGTGATCATCTCCAAACACCTCTTGTACATATGACTTGACAACTTTCTCCAAAACTTCCGTTTTATAGTATACGGCATTCACTTTAACGCCTTTTTCGATGAAAACCAATGATAATTTGCCTCGCTTGCAAATTCCTCCCCAAACCACCACTGACGCAGCACTTTGGAACCGAGGAATATTCCTATTACTCTCTGGAACAGTTCTCGAAGAGAGAGCCAACAATCTGTCGTCCTGGACTTTGTAGGATTGTTGAAAGACGAATAACTTTTCGTCGGAAGCTGTTGCTCTTACGAGTCGTTTCTGCTTGCAAGGTTCCGAAACTCCGTGAACCTTACGTTTCTTGAAAGCTTGGAATCCGAGGTCATTTTGCAGTATATTGTGCATTGACGATCTCGAAACATTCAGATCTGCGACCATTTTACTTACAGAGTGCTGTGATTTTCGTCTATTCCGTTCCCTGACCATTTTAACAACTCGTGCAGTCCGCACCGTACGAGTACGACCAGATCTCTTCCGGTCATCTAACGATCAGGTGTCACGGTACCTTCGGATGGTTCGGTACACAAAATCCCGCTTTACTCCGAGGTTTTTCAAATTTCTAAAAATAGCGCCCGGGCACACACCTTTCAAAAACATTTTTATTGCCACAGCACGAAACCCTTCATCGCTGGTAAAAGATAAACACCGAATGAAAACAATCGGACATAACCTAAAAGCGTTTGTATAAACATAGTGCAAAACTACACCAACACATACGTGAAGCATGTTGAGTAGTTGCACGACACCAATGCAAGGAAAAAGTGTATGAGAATATATTGGACACGGTGTAAATGCCAGGAAAAAGTTGTAAAAACATGTAATTGCAAAATCGTTTTCACATCTTCTAAGCCAAACTAACAGACTCTTCCAACGAATGCACTTTCTGAATTTAGACGCATTCAAGTGATCATAACTCAAGAATTAAACAACATACACGGTTGATCAAAACGTCAAACAAAAGGGTATTTATTCAGCTTGAAACGATATACAACAAGTTATTAAAATTTCATCGTTTCGAACAATGTCGCATTAACATTGTTTACAGCATACCATTCTAGTACCTCCTTAGATTAGTGGCAGCTGGCTAGATCCGGCCAAAACATTGCCGAATGAAGGGTAAAACCCGCTTTTTCAGACACTCTTTAATGTAAACCTTCGACGTCATTGTGTGAGTTGTGATGAAAACCTTGGTTTTAAGGCCACAACTGCAGATTCCTTGCCAATTCATTAGTTTCCGAGCAAACCTATCAGCAAAAACAAATTTATACCTGGAAGGGATATTCCCACGACCAGTTGCCAGGTAAAATTTTCGCCGGGGATTTGTTTATAATCCATTTTGACATATGTTTCGTCATCCATTAAAATACAGCCATCAAATTTCGACAAAACTCTTTCGTATAGTAATCGTGCTCGCTTTCTGGCCACTAAATTTTGTTTCAGGGAGCGATTCGGATGTTTACTGCCCAAAAAGACTTATATCCTTCTCTTGAAAGGATGTTACGCACGGTGGAAAATTGGACTTTGCCAAATCATGTATGGAGACACCTGGGTTGCCTTTCACGTACCTCAACACCTTTCTCCTCAGCTCTTTGTCCCTAGTGTCACTTTTATGATAGATGCGCTGTGCTCTATCCATACTCAGAGTATCCTTGTAACGTTTGATTACAAGTCACATGATCCGTAATTTCGAGATGCGTCGATCAATCGAGAAAAACTTTTCACCAATTTCTCTGTCCACGAAACATTAACAAATGCCTGTCAAACGATTTTTGTTCCAACCACCAGGAACGCGGTGGTGTATTACACCGTGCGTCCAGATTTATTTTGAATCGAGCTTTATTCGTGATAAACAAAATTAGTCAAAGCCGAGCTCAGCTCATTGGCAACATTGCAATGTTCTGCATCTCACTCTCTCCCTCTCTGTTTTCTCTGACAGCGTTGAACATGATAGAGAGCAGATTCTGTGTATCGTTTACAACGAGAAGCTCATAAAGGTCATAAAGTAGAACAACTTGTTTTGAAAATAATTAATGAGTTAACAAGTTTCATGAACTCACTATATTTACTGTAATATTCGATTATTGAGTGTTTCGTTGTACTATTTGCATAATTTGCAAGGCAGTTCCTATGTTTTTGTTCGGTACTAAATATTATTTGTATGAATTGTGTTATGGCATGAGAAATGACCATGTTTGTCAAAATGTGATATTTGTCAAAACTAAACCATGTTTTCAATTTATCACATGTCATATTTTCAATTTTCTAAAAATTCTACTGGGGACTTATGCATTAATTGAATTTTCTAAAAATTGTTTGGCTTTAAATCACGAACATTATCTGTTTCCAATATTAGTGGGTCAAATGGGCACATTGCATTTCCAAAAATGAGTTGCCCTCTTCGAAAGTTTGAGAACCCCTGCTCTAAACCATTCGATCTTGCATTATATCATAGCTCCAGAGCACTCGGACAACGCCTACATTGCACGAAATCAGCTGAAGGAACTAGCTCTGCATCACAACCGCCCATTCAGACGCGTTCTTGGCTCTGCATCATCGATTTTGATGTCGATGTTATATGAAGCCAATGAAAAGGATAGTTTCGCTAGCTGAGTGGCCCTCGGTAGCTACCACTCTTGTACTCCCCCATTTGGTGTTCAGTTGTGCCTGTTCCGGGCGCGAATTGTTAGCATGCGGCTATCTACTGCTACTGTTGCTGCTGCACAGTTACCTACATACCTACATTTCAACATTTTTTCACAATTTACTTCCGTATCGTAAAATTGTAGCGAAATAGCTCAGCAAGATGTAAAAGTAAAAAAAAAAACAACCACTAGACTGCCAATTTGAAGGGATTGCAGCTACCTTACGACAGATGGGTGTAAGTATAGTGCTATTATTTGCAGAAAACATTGTTGGATGGAATGTAGTGCTATCTGTTATGCTAGCGAGTGGAAAATAAATAGTTTAAAATTGGGCGGTGACAATAGAGTTGAACATGACACCCGAGGAAATGTCTAAACTGGGTCGATTATGTTGCTATATTAGATGATGGGACCTTATTCGCTACAAAGCAGCTCCTCTTTTTTCTTGAGGAGGCTGGTGCAATATACAGACCGGTTAGGAAATATTTTTGGGTGGAAAAATTCTCGATTACGCGTATCTGGTATTTGTCATCATTTCATCTCATTAATCTTACAACACGACAAGACAAATTCATTTTTTTCTGAAAAACTTAAAACTTGATATTAGTAAATGCGTGAAGTTAACTACAAAATAAGCTTCGAAAAAATGGGAATAAACGAAATCGTTTTCTAATTCGCAAAGCAGAAAAAAAATTCAAGGAATTGTTCGGTGCATAGGTAAAAACCAGATTTATATTGATATTTTATGGATCTGCTGGTATCGTTGTCGGTGGTCCCCAATGAGCACAGATAAACGAATACAGTTTCCAACTCACTGATCTTAACTCAAAATTGAGGGCTAGAATAGCCTTCTTGTGTACCTCTTCCTTACATCTACTTTATTTTCTACGTATTAATGACGTATTAATCCTGATAACTTCGGCTTCGAGTTTGATTTCGTGTAACGATATCTATGTCGCTATTTTACTTCCACCACTAGCACTACTGAATTTGGAATCAGAGTGCAACTTTCTTTCCGAAGGCTTGCACCAAATGTTCGTTTTCGGCTCGAGTCATCCCGCAGAATCAAGGCTATCGTCAAGTCTCGAACATTACCGTACGCTCCACCGTTGGATTCCATCGTTCTACCGAAAGTTCCAGCTTGTCTACCGACCTCTACAGTTCAAGCAAATGGTTGGTAAATGAGAATGGTAGAGATTGAACTGGTGGATCCGAATCTCTTCTGATCATGAAAGGTTGACTTGGTGTTAGGCGTCCAACCTTTCTTTAGCTTTAGCTGTCTGGAAAGATAGTTTAATTAGCTAATGATCCATTTTTAAGGGGTAAACTGACAGGCGAAGTCATTTCAACAAGTCAAGGCATCAAATACGCTTGCAACATGGCAGTATCAGATGAAGTTCTCTGGAAGAAAAACTGTGTTGCGGCAATTGAAATTTGTTTTTGGAAAATTCTCGTGTATTTTCTACTTTCTTTGAGAAATTCAAACTTTGGTTTTTTATCACTTCGCTAGACCAAATTGTACTGCCATATTGCAGGTCATTAGGTGGTTGTTATGCGAATCTTCCACACATCCAGAATCTTTAAAACCAAAACCAACTTAGTAAGAATACGAAGACTTTCTCCTTGCAAGATTTCGGGTTCAGATTTGAAGAATCCGATTGATGACAATAACTAGGACAACTTGTCTGGATGTGAAAAAGACTGGATCAGTCAATTTCACACTAGACGCTTTTTCAAATCAAATCATGTCTACGTTTGCCATACGCAAATTGATTGTTGCATTCGGTAGAACCAAGAACTCCATCGAAATCGAAAACAGTGTTACTCGGAAATTTATTGTAACGTCTACATTAAAAATTGTGACAGTTTTCGAAATCCATGTAACAGATTTTCCTTAAGTCTTACATTAAGGGCAAAGTCAGTCGAGGATCTGAGAAAAACGACCAATTCGAATTAAATTGAATGAACTGCTCTAAATAATGAACCAATTCCCAACACATCTACAATATGGTACATCATGAACACTTTATATATAACTAGCTGAACCCGGTGCGTGCGCTGCTACGCTTGCAACTAAATGAAGGAAAATTTAACATAGCTGGCACGTGTATGGTTTTTTTTTTCGAAATGAGTCTTTTTTCCTGAATAAACAGGGGTTCAAACTTCTATCAAAACATGCTTCTTACCCGAGAAATACACGTTTTGTGTTTAAGTAACCTGGATAATTCTCATTTTTGGTAGAAATTTGTGTTTCATTTGTATGGGAGCCCTCCCTTCCAGAGTGGGGTGGTTTCTTAATCCACCATGCAATCATTGCCTCAAAACCCCCCCGTGCCAAATTTGGTTCTGTTTGCTTGATTAGTTCTCGAACCATCACATTGGGCTCATCGATTATAATAAAAATTTGAGTTTCATTTGAACTACCATAGAAACATTCTTGCCTTCAAAACCCCCCACATGCCAAATTTGATTCAATTTGCTTGATTAGTTCTCGGGTTATGATGAAATATGTGTCACATTTGTATGAGAGCGCCCCTTCCTGAGAGAGAAGGGGTCTCAAACAATCATAAGAACCTTTCCCATCTGACAGACAGACAGACAGACAGAAATTCATTTTTATGGATATAGAAATCTAGCCTCCAAAAACCCCCATATGCTAAAAGTGGTTTCATTTACTTGATTAGTTCTCGAGTTATGCAGAAATTTGCTTTTTATTTGTATGGGAGCCCCCCCCCCCCTTCAAATGGGGAGGGGTATTGAACTGCCATAGAAACATTTCTTGCCTCCAAAAACCTCAACATGCCAAATTTGGTTTAATTTGCTTCATTGGCTCTCAAATTATGCTAAAAATTATGTTTCATTTTTATGGGAGTCTCCCCTTCCAGAAGGCGGAGGGGTCTCAAACCACATTAGAAACATTTATTTCTATCAAAAACCTCCACATGCCAAGTTTGGTTCCATTTGCTTTAATTTTTATCGAGTTATGCAGAAATTCGTGTTCCATTTGTATGAGAGATAATTTCAGTGAGCGGAGGAGTCTCAAACCACAATAGAATCATTTTTTGCCTTCGAAAACCTCCACATGCCAAATTGGGTTCCATTAACTTGATAAGTTCTCGAGTTATTCAGAAATTTGTGTTTCATTTGTATATGAGCCCTCCTTTCAAAGAAGGGAGGGGCTTGAGTCAACTTAGAAACATTTCTTGCCTTCAAAAATCTCCAGCTGCCAAATTTGGTTCCATTTACATGATTAGTTCTCGAGTTATGCAGAAATGTGTGTTGGATTTGTTTGAAAACTCCCCTCCCTCCCCCTTCCAGGAGTTTTAAAACTTTCATAGAAACATTTCTCTCCTCCAAAAACCTCCACATGCCAAATTTGGTTCCATATGCTTGATTAGTTCTCGAGTTATGCACAAATTTGTGTTTCATTTGTATGCCCCCCCCCCCCCCTACCAGAGAGAGAGGAGGGGTCTCGAACCACCGTAGAAACATTTATTGCCTTTAAAATCCGCGCAAGCCAAATTTGGTTCCATTTGCTTTATTAGATCTAGAGTTATGAAGAAATTTCAGTTTCATTTGTATGACAACACTCCTTCTAGGAGAGGAGAGGGGTCTCAAACCACCATAGAAACATTTTTCGCCACCAAAAAACCCCACATGCCAAATTTTTTTCCATTTGCTTGATTAGTTCTTGAAATATGCAGAAACTCCTGTTTCATTTGTATGGGAGCCTCCCTTTCTAGAGAGGGGAGGGGTCTCTGACTAACATAGAAACATTTCTTGCACTTCTTTCATCAAATATGTTTAAAATTGCAAAACAACGCGCCACCTCCTAAACGGGCGCGCGACTGACTTTGCCCATAATTGATCATTTTTCCAAATTGCTTCCATACCCTGGCCATAGCCGGAGAAAATAGTTATGTTGGGATCATTATTCAATAGAAAAATTATCTGTTTCCATTATTTAAAATACTGAAAGCCAAAGAAATCATCTCATCATTATTGGGCAACCATCAAACGGAAACTGAAGAAGATGCAAAAAAAAACAGTTGGACTTAAGAAGTAGTTTAAGGCAAACTAGCATTCTGCAAAATAAAAAATGGAATTAGGTGACTATACAGGGTGAGTAGTAATTCCTTTCAGTGTTTTTTAAACACGTGTAACTTTGGATGGGTTAATCACAGACATTTTTGCACATTTTTCTTATAGAGTGTATCAACAAGGTTTGTAAGTTTGTTTGAGATTTTCATCTCATCCGTTTGAGACTCGTGGTAATCATGGACGCGAAAAAGGATCTCGTGATAAATCTGTTTTTGAAACATTTTAGACCGTGTACTATTTTAAAGAAATTGAAACCACTCGGAATAAACAAAAAAATCATGAATCCTGGAGAGTGTGAGCTTTTAAGTGGAATAACTGTAACTAGAAAATGAGAAAGAAGATTAGTAATTTCCATTTAATTCCAACTACCGTTATTGCTTATCTTGACAGATACGCGTATTTCGTCTACAATGTGCAGACTTCTTCAGTGTCGTGTACAGTCGAGTATTAGAACATGACACTGAAGAAGTCTGCGCATTGTAGACGAAATACGCGTATCTGTCAAGATAAGCAACAAAGATAGTTGGAATTAAATGGAAGTTAATAATCTTTCTTCTCATTTTCTAGAAAAGTTAAGCTTTCGCACCATCAAACGCTACAAATAAACCGGTTTTTGGAGAATACCTCCCAGAGGTGAAGTGTCCGAAAGCTATCAAACGGTTGAGAGAGCGAATTCGGCGGAATCCTGGTAGGTCTGTTCGAAAGATGGGCAAAGAACTAGGAATGTCACAGGTGATAATCAGGAGTATTTTGAAAGACGACCTTGGACTGAATCCATACAACGGGTACATGGTTTGACTGAAAAGCAAAAGATTGCAAGAGTCGAAAGATGTCGGAAGCGGCACTGTGATTGTGAACCCCTGTTTTCGGACGAAAAAAATGTTCCTGGTACAGGATCACCACAGCCAGCAAAATGATCGGGTGTATGCAGCACATCTTTCTGATATTCCTCGTGATAAACTAGCTGTTCAAAGGTTCCAGAATGTTTTAAGGGTGATGGGTTGGGGATGTTTCTTCAAAACATTAAAGGTTCCATTGCTGTTCATTGAACCTGGTGTTAAAAACGACAGCAAATATTACATCGATAATTTTTTGAAGAACCATTTGCATCTCTTCGTCAAAAAGCTTACAAGAATGCACAATACTGCTTCCAACAAGACAGGCCCACCAGGTGAAAGCTACACAGGTTGATGTGAGGAAAATTTTTCGGAAGAATTTCGACATAATTCACCTGATCCTCTCGACTTCTATGCATGGGACTACATGCTGGGCTAACTAGGGAATACCAAATGACTAGCCGAGGAAATTTTTTAGAAACGTTTGGTGAAAATGAGAAACGGCATGCTTCAAGATATCGTGCGCGCCAGCTGTGACGCTATCCAACAAATTCTCATTTTTATGACCATATACTTCACTGACGGGAATTCTCCAATCACCTTGTACAGAATCTGATGGCAGGAGTGAGTGCTGGCGGACAATTAATACGTTGCGGATGCGTTTGCATGAATTTGACAGTTTTCCCATAGGTGTTATGTCAAGACGTCAACGTAACGAAAACGTATCTATTGTGGGCAACCCTTCAACCGAAAGACCCTGGAATACGGATTCCGTCAACTGTAAGCGTTGCTGAATTTACTGTCGTTTTTACTAATTGAACTTCAAAATAAAAATAATTTGATTTTAATGCGTGTATTCTTGATTAACAAAATTTTAATCGGAACACCCTGTTCAGCTAGATTAATTATCAAAAATTGGCGGCACACTTTGAATGTTTTTGTTTTAATGCTGCCATAAATTCAATTTCTTTGGTGAAACACTTCTTATATTTGAGAACAGCACGATCAAATCAAAAATGGCTTTTGGAAATAAATCAAACATCTTCACAATTCCATAAAATATCTTATAACAGATATTAACATGTGGATTTTTTGAGCAGGCTAGGCGATAGAGAAAACTTTCTCGTATATAGTGTGATGATGACACTGTTAAAATGAAACTATGTTGCACAAACATCACAGTTCAAACACTTGCATAAAAGCCTCAGTAGAACCACAGAGAACAGACGTTCATCTTTGGTCTGCTACTTGTGTAAAACTTTAAACCGTCATTTCAAATGTATGTCGTTATGCTCCTGCTAGGTTGCGCTGCAGTTGTGCGATAACTGTTATGTAAATGTTTATCATTAAAAAGCCTAGCAGATAACCTGAAAAGTTTTGTTTGATTTTCTGTGCACTTGCATTTTATACCGGCTGCCCATATTAACTTTTACACACGTTTTCAAAGAAAGGGTATATGGACTGTGCATCAAAGTCAAACAAAACGATAGGACTAATGCGCGCCATTCTGATGCGATCCCGACTCATATCTCTCTCCGGTGGTTGTGATTTCATAAACGCTGCACAAAAAGGTTGAGCTTATCAGCAAACAAGCGCAAAATTCTACATTTTCACCTGCAATAACCACAACTAGTCCCTACAGCTGTACCCAGCAACTGTCCGCGTGGACCAGTCTAAGTACATTCGAAACGGTACCAACAAAGTACCTTTCCTATGTTTGGAAACCCTGATCTTTTTTGTGAGACGATGGAGGATGGACGGCACTCCTGAAAATAGCTTTGGGTCAGGGTGAAATAATTCTAATAATTTTTGGCACCGGATCATCATGAATCACACAAACAACACGCCACAACCATCAGTCTTACCGCCACTTCCGAGAGCGAGCGAGACAGAACTTGCCATGAGTTCTATTTTCCAATGGCACGATAAATATTCACGAACTCTGCTGCTGTTTGAAATGGATCAGCTTGTTTGATAAGAGATAGAGGTGGAGTGCATTTTTGTTTTTCCGAGGCTCTAGGAAAATTTCAATCAATCTTGCTGTTCGGTAGAGGCCGTCGAGTTCCTGCACCGTGGTTTTGCCAGCTATCCATCAACATTTCAACCTCCAGAAATTAAATTCCCGTGGCTTTGGGTTTCGTACACAGCCTTTACGGGTTCAAATTTAGGCAGCAGGCAAAAAATAAATACGAAAGCTACAATCAAATAAGCAGTTTCTGTACGATGGAGTAGCAAAAAAATGATTGTGTAACATAAAACACTCCTCCTCGTTTGTCTGGAGAAAATTCGAAGGCGAGCCTTTCACCACCCTCGACTTGCTCATTCTCTCTCTTTTTCTGGTTCGCCTTTGGAGCCATCCACACATATTTCCACCCACCCATTCATCCATCCGGCCGTGAATACAAAGAACCAAGCACGGGTTCCCTAAGGGAGAATTTTCTTCTACCTTGTGTCTCTGCTCGCTAAAACCTCAACTTTTCCATTGATTCACCGCCCCCTCCCATACTACTCAAATCTGAATCTTATCATAACTCTTCCTTAAATTCGATATCTCGTTTCATGTTGAAGCTCAATTTTTGATCCTGCTCCCCTGTTTTCCCCCTAGAGATCCGTGAAATCACTGGGGAGATCCCTTCAGCAGCACTAGCATGAAAATGAAAACTGGGGAATTCAATTACATACATTCACTCACTGAAGCTCTCAGTACATGCTCTTCCCAAACGAAGTAGTCGTTGCCGTCGTCGTTGGGTGAAAATTCAGCACCAAGTTGGGAATTCAATTTAATTCCTCAGCAAGCTATGCTGCACTTTTCTACCTTTTTCTTCCACTTTGCCATTCCACCTGGTCTCATGCAATCACCACCCCCACCAATAACGAAAATTTTACTTCTTAGAATAAATTGTATGGCCCTTTACTTCCAACCAGCCAGAATTGTTTTAGATATGATTCCATTCAAATTTTCGGCTAACCTGTCTTCAATTTGCTTCCTTAGTTTATCCGGACTGGAGTGGAGACCAAGCGGTGGAAAATTAGTCTTCTTCGTGGAAATCCTTTCTTCGTTTTTCGTATCGTTATGAACGGCACCTCTTCCACGGCACTTCACTCACAGATCAAAGGAACCAGATCGTTCACACGGTTCGCATAAACTTCCTAAAACAACGACCGGGAAAATCCGTACCGTCGAAACGAATCAAATTCGCGATAAACTTCCAATTTTCCTTCGGGACCCGATTAGGCCAACTACTTTTCCTTGTGATCCGTAACAAGACTCGACTGGTCTTCTAATGCATGTAACAAGGACTCGAGATCGCTCCTATTATTTGCGAGCATCGGGTAGGAGTCACAACGACAGACTGCCGACGGTGGAGTAATTTTGCTCCATTGGAGGCCACCGCCGACTCGTCTCGATTGGCTCGATGTGTGTGCCGTGGCTGCTGGCCGCTCCCCAATACACAGAGTAGTACGCTTCTACCTTCACTCAAACCCCCGATATCGGTAGGGCGGAGGGAGAATCACAGAACACGCGAAATAGAGTCGAGAGTCGATATCCGTTTCCTAACGATGCGATGCAATGGGTTGGGGGGGGATGCTTCTGAGTCGCACTCGCTGATGGAGAGAATGGCGAGCGAGCTTTTTCTCGCATGTCTCCTAGATTACGACATGCATAGCCTGTAAGCGGTAGAATGCTTTTCTGGGAGGTGGGGAAAGATATAAGTCGATCGAGCGTTTCTGAATATCCTAGAGAGCGCCCCCGATTACGCGAATGTGGGTAATTGTGGGAACAAGGAATCCGTTCAGTTTTCGATTTGTGATATCGCTCATGATGTTGGCTTTTTTTCTGTAGTAGTAATAGCACGGAACGGATCGAAACAGAGAATCAGCTTTAACGATTTGAAGCTTTCATCGCCGTGCTAGAGGCAGGATAGCAAATATTATGAATGAAGGAATAAACGGGAAACTGCCAACAGTGCTGGCAGTTCTAACATTTTGTTCACACAATTTAATTGACGGTTGAGGTCAAGCAAATCATTTCTTTTTTCATCGCTAAAATGCTACGAAGCTTGATAACCCATTCAAATTCCACTATGTATCACTTGATGAACGATTGAACGGTACCACGTGATGTCCATTACAATCGAGTGTATTTTTTCCATTATTGGGATGCTTTTCAATCCAATCTCGCGGTTAACCGGCTTGCTAATAAGCGATTCGTCTGGTATTTAGAGTTGCAGAGTAGTAGCGTTAGGAGTGTGAAAAACGCTCCCTCGATGTAAATATATCCAAAACATTGTTACAGTTCCCGACAATAGAACTACAAATTGACATGTCTCATTTGGAGCCTTACTCAATTTAGGATTACAATACAATTACAGATGGTACTGCTACCGCTTAAAGTTGCTCGCGATCTGGAGGTGGAATTTACATCAAGAGTAAGTTCTCTTCTACAGTACTGGACAAAATAAATCATAAACTTGACCTGAAAACACATTGTTTTTTATATTATTATCATTTTTTTAGACCTTTTATGAATTATTCGGGTCTTTCAAGAAGGTAGTTACAATATATTTTTTCGCTGTAATATTTTTCACTTTAGTCTTGATCAAAGAGGAAGTCTTGGCCGTCATCAAGGGAGTTCTTCTTGTTTTCTCGTTCTTGATCGGTATCCTACTGATGACGTCTTCAGCGATCTTTTCCTTGTCTTCCAGCGAATCCCGATTACACTTGTTGGATGGTGGCAATCGATCGGGCAGTTTTTAATGCCTGCTTCTTGCAAAATCTCCATGGCAGCTTTATGTTTTATAGCGCAAGCAGTGTTGACATCAGTTGCTGGGAGAACCTCCCATCGTACACATCGCAAAAATCGGTCGACTACGATGGGCTGGGCATGTCGTAAGAATGTCGAACGACAGCCCTGTGAAAATGGTTCTCGAAAATGAACCGACAGGTACAAGAAGAAGAGGCGCGCAACGAGCAAGGTGGAAAGATCAAGTAGAAGGTGACCTGCGGACCCTCCGCAGACAGCGAGGCTGGCGAGGTACAGCCATGGCCCGATTACAATGGAAACAACTTCTGTGTACAGCAGAGGCCACGCCGGTTTAGTTTGATTGGTAAGGTAAGGTAAGTGTTGACACTGCTACCATTATGGCCAGGAGTTTCCACTCTTGCTGGTTGTTGAATTCCGTGTGAATTTCCTGATTTTCTATTACCGTGACCTGTTGGTCTCCGATTTGCTTGACACCCTGGTCTTTTGAGTCAGCATTTCCCATTTTGAGTTACTTGATGCAGGTGGTTATTCTTGTTTGAACTGTTTACAACTGTAGAATTGAACTGTAGTTTCCCAATTTTAAACTACATGGTTGATAATCCAGTTTTCTTATATAGTATCGATCAGGCCACAATTTCTTTTAAGAATTGAAGCCCTTTTTTTGCTTGGGAACCATCGTCATCAAGTCCGATTTTTTTCCTTGCGTCATCGTAGCCGGGGCAATGAACTATGACATGTTTGACTGTGAGCGCTTGGTTGCATTTTGTGCACTTTGGCTCTATCGAGTAGGTATGAATGTGTCAGCTGAGTATGACCTATCCGTAGTCTTGAGAGTAAGGTCTGTATCCGCAATAATCCGGACACCTCAAAACATGAATAAAACATAAATTTTGCATTATATTTCCGTCGTTGTTGTTTATTTCAGATTCATGGGATGTGTTTTAACAATTCGTGAAGACAAAACATAGTTATTCGGTATTTGCATAAAATTTTCGAACTTTGCGCTTAACTCCGTCCATTAGGGTTTGTACAGACTCTTCAGAAATCGTAGAAGCCGTCTTTGTCCAAATTTGCTGGAAGTGTTTGATGTCTTTGATTCCTTGCTTCTTTCCAGAAAGCTTCCGCTTCATCAGAGCCCAAAATCTCTCGATTGGTCGTAGCTCTGGGCAATTTGGCGGGTTTGAGGTTTTTGGTACAATGTTCACTTGATTTGCTTGGTACCACTCCATTACAGTTTTAGCATAGTGGCATGATGCCAAATCGGGCCAGAACAAAGGTTTTTCTTTGTGACTTTTGATGAAGAGTAGCAATCGCTTCTGCAGACACTCTTTCTGATAGATCTCCTTGTTGATTGTGCCTGTAGTGACGAAAGATTTACTCTTTTTGCCACACGTGCAAATTGCTTGCCACACAAGGTATTTTGTGGGAAATTTCGATGCCTTCTTCGTTCTGAATTGCTCAGCTGTAGCATTTCTGGCCATAGCAGAATAAAAAGCCAGCCCTGGAAGCTGCTTGAAATCCTCCAGGACATAAGTTTCATCGTCCATAACAACGCATGAAAACTTCGTCAAATATTCGCAGTACAAACGTCGAGCCCGTGATTTTGCTGCCATGTTCTGTTTGTCGTTGCGATTTGGAACTGTTTTTACTTTAAACGACTTAAGTCCCAAACGTTGTTTTGATTTTTGGACAAAACCAGGCGACATCCCTATTTTACGAGCTACCGTTCGAATGGAGAGATTTGGGTTTGTCGTTAATATCCTTTTCACCTTTCGGTCTATGACAGGATCAGCGCGTCCAATGTTTTTGTCACTTCTCGGTTTCCTCTCCACCGTCAAACGTTCCGAAAATGATTTGAGCACATCGTGAACAGTGGATTTAGGCAAATCCAATGTTTTTGCAAGGTCCCGTATTGACAAGTCAGGATTTGCCGTACGCCCTTACAAAATTCGCTCGCGCACTTGTTTTCTTTCGTCGCCATCTTGAATACTAAACATGAAATGTAAACATCAATCATAGTCTTTTTCAGCATAGACTCTCAGATATACCACAGTGAAATTTTTCATTCCTACGTGCAATATTTCAAAAAGTACAATGATTTGAAGGTGTCCGGATTAATGTGGATACAGACCTTATAATGTCCTTTCTACGATTTCCTGTGCACGCTTCTCTGAAGGGAGCGACTGTATTTTTAATTTCTCTCAGTTTGTTGTTGTCGGATACGTTCCACTTGTTATTCCATTGGTGAATCATTTGGGCTTTTATTATGGTTTTTATTTCACGGTGATCTACTACTTTCTGCATAATGGTGTTTGTCTCAAGGGCCTGCTTTACCTCCTTGTCAGCTTTTTCATTTCCTGGGATGTTGCTAGCCAATGTTGCTAGGAACCCAATGAAAGGTCACTAATGTTCCATTTTGTGCTATTTCGTTATACAGGTGAATTATTTTATCCTTTAGGCTTGTTTTGATCTTCTTTTTTCTAGAGATGTGATCATGCTTAGGGCGTCAGTGCAGATAACGTAATCTCTTCTTCTATGATCACACTAAATCCAGTTTTTGATTCATTTCTTGATCCATCCGTTTAAATTGTTACAATCTCTTTATTTTGTACGGATTCGCTGCGCAAACAGCTTTCTTAGTTCAATTTGGCTTTTTTCCATTTCTACTAGCAGACAGGATAGTTTTGTCGATCAAAGTATTTTTCCTTACCCATGGCGGGGTTTTTGGTGTAATTAGGACTTTACTAGGTGCGAGCGATATTCCAAGGTTTTCCAGGATATTCCTACTTTTGATTTCGATGTTGATTGGTTCTGTTATTTGGTCTTGGTTCCATAGTTCCCCAGAGCTGTCACTGATGTGGTAATCTGTTCCGGTGGTTTCTTGGCTTTGGTTGTTCCTTTGGAATTTGGTTGCATAAATTAACAGTCTTTGATTTAGCAAGATCCTTAGACTAGGAATACCTGAATCAACTTGCAGACTATCTACAGGACTGGTCCGGAATGCACCAGTAATTATTCGAAATCCTTGATTGTGTATGCCTTCCAGCTGCTTTATCGTCGAATCGCTAGCTGATGAAATGATTGGTGCGGCATACAGTATTTTCTCCAGTACAGTTGATTTATTTATTTTTTGTTATAGTTTGTCGGTCTCCATCCACAATATGTTGGCTATACATCTTAGAAACTGGATCCTTTGATTACATGATTCTTTAAGTCCCTCAATGAGAGTTTTGAAAGTGAGTTGTTGATCTAGCGTTACTCCAATACATTTATGGGCACTTTTGCTTGGTATTACATCGTTATTTAGCTCCAATTTAACGCAAGCTTGCTTCTTAGATCTCGGTTTAAAGATAACGGTCTGGTTTTCCCATGTTTCGATGGTTTTAAGAGCCATTTGAAGTATGTTGGCACTTATCATTGAGCCTTGGCACAAGCATTTCTGAGGAGAGTGTCCCGTTCTCAATTACTCAAAAAGTTCTTTTTTCAAGCATCTTTTGAATATATTTTATACGGTTTCCTCCAATGGTCCACTAGCTAATTCTGTTTATAATCAACCTATGCCAAGTAGTGTCATATGCCTTTTAATGTGCAGGAATACTGCTTGCGTTAGCCGTTTTTTGAGCATTGCCTCTCTCACTATATTTTCGAAGTGTCCGAGGTAGTCAGTTGTTGATTTGCCTTTTCGAAATGCGTACTGGTGGTCGTTAATGAGTTTCCGTTCTTCGATTATATACATTAGCCGGTTGTTTATCATTATCTCCAGGCTCTTACCCAGACCTGGCTGTAGTCATATGAAATTGTCAGTCTCACATGTTCAAAGCCCCGTCTGGTATACCGCAGGGTAGTCACTTGGGACCGTTGATTTTTTTGATCTACTTCAACGCCTTTGAAGGACCACGACTATCATACGCAGATGACCTGAAACTCTATCTTCAAGTGCACTCACTCGATGACTGTCGCTTTCTCCAACGTCAGCTGAATACTTTTGCCGACTGGTGCAATCTGAATCGCATGGATGTCAACCCGGCCAAATGCACGGTTATCTCGTGTTCGCACAAGAAATAGACTATTTTATTCGAGTAAGGAGTGTATCGAAAATAAGCTATCCACAAACTTTCTTTCAAATGATGTTGAAAACCGATATTTTATTCATACAAAAAATTGATCCTTTATTGTACGAGGTTAAACTTGAACATAATGAAGACCAGATGAAATTTAAGTTATTCCTTCACGAATTTTCGAACTTTGGATCGAATGCTCTTCATCAAGTTCCGGACAAGTGTTGCATCGAATTTTTTGGACGCTTGAGCCCAAACTCCTGCATGTTCCCAGCTGCCTTACCAGTCTTCTTGAAGACCCTCTTCACGATTGCCCAGTAACGTTCGATGGGTCGAAGCTGAGGGCAATTTGGTGGATTGATATTTTTCTCAACGAAATCTATACCCTTTTCCGCAAGCCAATTGAGAGTGGTTTTGGCATAGTGAGCCGACGCTAAATCCGGCCAAAACAGTGGAGGTGTACTATGCTTCTTATATAAAGGCAACAATCTCTTCTGGAGACACTCAGATCGATAGATTACCGCATTTATAGTTCCGGTAGTGTAAAAAATGGTTGACTTCAAACCACAGGAACATATTGCTTGCCAAACCAGTACCTTTCGACCGTATTTCTCCACTTGAATCGACCTGTCCGCATCGCTCACATCCTCCCCAACGACGGCAGTAAAGTATTGTGGACCTGGAAGGGTTTTTGAGTCCTCCTTTACATAGGTCTCATCGTCCATCAAAACGCATGCATCCGGACGCTGCAAAAGACGCGAATACAATTTCCGGGTCCTTGTTGCTACTCGCTTCTTCTGTTCTGCACTTTGTTTCGAGATTTTCTGCTTCTTGTAGGTCTTCAGGTGGTTTCGCCTCTTGACACGCTGGATCATTCCGACACTCGTTCCTGCTTTTTTGGCCAAATCACGTATTGACATTGATTTGTTCTTCATGATTAGAGATACCACTTTCTGCTCCAGTTTCGGGTTGGAAGAACCGGGTTTTCTGCCTCTTCCTGGTAGCTCATCCAAAAAATAGTGTTCCCCAAACTTATTAATGATGCTTTAACACTCGCATGATGAATTCCAAACCGCTTCGCCAATTTTCGCATAGTAATACCCTTCTCACTTGGCCATGTGTCCAGAACCTTAATTTTCACTTCCTTTTCAATACGCGACATTTTGAAAACGCAGAATTTGAACCGCACAAACAAGTAAACAAAAGAAAGCTGACAGTCAAACGCACAGCATGCAGTGTTCAAAGCATAAAAAACCATCACAAATACATGCGTACAACGCAAATGTATGTGGATAGCTTATATTCGATACACTCCTTATGTCTTGTTGGGCACCGAAATTGAGCGCGTCAGTCAAGTGAAAGACCTAGGAGTAATTCTGGACACCTAACTCATCTTTAAGCACCAAATATCGTAAGAGTCGGCAAAGCCTCCTGCGTTCTAGGGTTCATCTTCTTGTGTCCTTGTGTCGTTCTATATTAGAGTATTGCTCGGTTGTGTGGACTCCCCATTACAACAACGGTATTGGGTAGATCTTTCGGACCTCGATAGAGAACCGCAGTTGTTGTTTGCCGAGTTCTTAAAGCTGAACAAATTCTATTTAGTTTAGATAGTATAATAATATGAATAACAATGTTACTTACAATCTGGTCTTTCTAGTATGCTGACCCCAATAAATCTGTGCTATAACCTCAGTGAATTACAATCACAGATGCTCGCGACGCTCCTAAATATATTTTTCGAAGTAAGTTTAATTATTTCTAATAACAATATGAATATCCTACCAGATATCGAGCGAATTCCTTGTGAAACAAGATCTCTACCGTAAACTTCTGCACCGTTCAAAAAACAAACCACTGGCCCCTTTAAAAATTTAATTAACTAATTTACGTCTTTCTCCTATACTTTCACCTGTCGTTTATTGTCCAACTGTTATTCTTCCGTTCGTTCTGCTCCTGTCACTGGGAGGATTGACAGTTTATGACATTTCTGTGTGATCCCCGTCGATATGTTGCGCCAACCGAGGGGTCGTGAAGAGCGAACAAACCGTGCTGCCAGTGTTGGCAACAAGCGGTGTCGTTAGAGTAGAGGCTGTTCAACGACGGTTTTTGAGATTTGCGCTACGTTAACTACCGTGGACGGATCCCTATCGTTCGCCAAGCTACGAAAACCGTTGCCATTTGATTAACCTGGAGTCCTTGTTGGTCCATAGAGATACAACCAGGGTTTTGTTAATCGCAGACATCTTGCAAGGCCGCATCGACTGTCCTGATCTTCTGGAGCAAATCAACGTCAACGTTCAACCCCGAGCCCTGAGGAATAGTTTGATGCTGCGGTTACCTCCACAGCGAACCAATTACAGCATGGTTGGCTTGGCGCAATTGGCGGTTTACAAAGACTCTTTAATAGAGTTTCCGCCTTGTTTGATTTTAACGTGACTCGCCAGATGCTTCGTTGTATGTTTAGTCGTTTTTTAAAAACCTGTCTAATTTGCATCGATAGTGTAATTTTTTTTTATGTCTTCACCATTATTGTTACTATTATTATCATTATTCTAATTTAGCTTTAAGTAACATCCTGTTGATGAATAGAAATAAATAAATAAATAAATTATGCGCGGCTTCATCCTCTTTGAAAATTTTGAGTGGTGTTTTTTCAATCCGGTTTTTAAGTGACATGAAATCCTGCGTGTAACTGTTATCACTAGATATTCTTCCGAAATGCTCGGCTAGGCTGTTTACTATTTCCTTGTTTGTATTCATGCGTTAACCATTATTTTTTATTTCTCTAATGATTGAGGGCTTGTATTTCCTTGAATTTTTCTAAAGTTGTTCCACATTTCTTTGGCCGGAGTATGCATTGAATTTTTTCACGAATTCTTTCCACGAGGTAGTTTTTGCTTCGTTAATGTTTTTTGTGCTTTATTGTTGACTTCTTGGTATTCATTTGCTAATTGGAAATGGAGATCATTGTTTTTATTATTTTTCCAATTATGGATAGCTTTTCTTCTAGCTTTGATTACAGAAGCAACTTCATCATTCCACCAAAATATACGTTTCCAAGCAATGGTTCCTTTGGCTTTTAGTATAGACTGCTCTGCAGCTAATATTATTTTTTGAGTGATTTCTTCGATTTGTTCGATTGTGTCATTCCTCGTCGGCATTTCGATAATACTTTGGTATTTTCCCCAATCTGCTTCTTCAATTTTCCACCTTAGACTACCTTCACTTTATTGAGAGTTTGGCTTCATCAATATGATTAACGGGAAATGATCACTCCCGTACGAGTCCTCCGGCACAGTTAGATCCAGAACACCATCAAGCTGAGTGGTGCAGCAACCAATATCGATACAGGATCCCGTTCCCGTGGCACTATTTATGTAGGTTCTTTCACCGTTATTCAGAACTATCAAGTTACCTTCACTTATGGCTGATTCTAATATTTTTCCTCTCGTACTGACTTCATCAGACCCCCAGAGGGGGTGATGTGCATTGAAGTCTCCTACAAGAATGAAAGGTTCAGGAATTTGTGCAATTAGTTCCATGATTTCCTCTTTCTTGAACTGGGATCCCGAAGGGAGGTATACGTTCAATATGTTGACTTTAAGCGGTGTTCCTCAGTATTTATATCAATAATCAATAATTGCGGTCATTACTCCGCCTGCTGCTCTTGATCCATCTATTCTCGGGCGATGGTATGTTATAAACAGGGATGCCACATGTTTGTTTCAAATGTCTGCGATAAAAATTTGAAATGTCTGGGAATGTCTAAAAAAGTCTTTTTTTTTGCAAAATTTGACTTCATGCGAAAAGAGCGAGATATGTCGTTTTCGCTATATGTGTGATTATGTAAACATTTCTGCATCTATTTCTTGGATTGTATGCAATCTTACACTATTGTTTCATATTTTTAAACGACACTTATGCTTGAAGCATTCGCATAGATGACACAATTTTGTTTAGTTTTTTTCCCCTGTATCTTTATTTCCAGTTTTGCATTTTAAAATCCAAATTTTGTTTTCATTGAATTATAATGAATTACAGAGTCAATTTTCCGTTGCAGTTGAATTCAAAATTTTTATTTTTATTTCATTAATAAATGGGTAAAAAGGATTTTTTTTGTAATTAAAGTCGAGGGTCTGTCAACATGTTGAGTATGAGAAATAAGATTTTTTTTCAAACCCACCCACTTTGAACTTATCTGACTGTTCCTTATTTATGAGTTTATTCGTATTTTTTTTTGATACGGAGGTATGTATTTTTTAAAGCTTGTATTAATGCTTTAGTTGATAGATAGAGTTGATTGCTTCTCTGATAAAATACTCAGCAACCCTTTTTTACGGTAAATTTCCATGTATTGTTGTGAAACAATAGACAATAGACCAATATTACCAATGCTTTGACAGTAATTTTCATGGAGACGATAGCAGTAAAGATTATTGTATTTTTTGTGGTAGATGGATGGATAGCAAAATTGCATTTATAAACTCCATCTCTTACACATGAGATCGAACACTACCATAACTAGGGACTCCATGTTACCCTCGGAAAGGGGCTATACGCCGCTTATCTCCAGATCCATTGTGTCTCCAAGTGGCCCACCGATTTCGTTTCCTCGAGTATAGCTACTGTAAAAATAATTTATACCTACGCTCTTTTAAAATATTTCAACAAAGCTTCTTACCGTATCTACTATACTGTTCAGATCCTCGTACGTTTTAAATCCGAACTTCAGAAATTAAAAAAAAATACTTCAAATGTCTGTAAAAGTCTACAACATAAATAAAATGTCTGAACCGTTAAAAAAGAGCTGATTTCACTTAGTTTTCCTCTTTTTATACTGATCTTCGATATACTTCATCTTTTTTTCGTTTTCCTGCACAGCTTGACTGAACTCCTCTCTGAACTGTTTAAATTTTTCTTCTAATTGGCTTTTCAATATTTGGGCATAAGTCTTCTTTTCTTCATCAAGTTGTTTTATTCTTTCTTCAATTGGTTTATTTGATCTAGATCCTGTAGTGCTCACGTAGGATGCCACATTATTACTTTCGACGACTTTCCTAGCTTCCAAAACGAGATATTTTGATCGACTTTAACCTTGTTAATAGCTTTCTTTTTCACCAGTGCTGGGCACCCTTTGTAGAAAGCATCGTGGGTGCTTCCACAGTTAACACATTTTTCGACATTCTCACTTGTCTCGTAATAAATTTCGCCGCACTTACTACGCTTTTTCCCGCTGGTACAGTATTTTCCGGTATGCCCAAACTTCAGGCACACAAAGCACCTCAGAGTATTTGTATAAAGGGTGTATTCGATAAAAATGGCACACACATATATACTCATCAAAATTAAACTGATTATCGGATTTTCTTGAAATTTTCAGGGAATGAAGAACTACTAATGAGTTTTGATTTACAATATTTGTTTTATTCAATTTCGTCTCCCATCCCGAATGCCCGCACCTTCCTTTTCACTCCACCCATCAAATTTTGTACAACCGATTTTCCCAGTGTTTTTTGTTGTTTTTGCCCAAATTTTCTTCAATTCTAGCTCTGTTTTTATAGTTTTGGGATGTTTGCGAAGTTCCGTTTTCATAATTGCCCAGAATTTTTCAATTGGACGAAGTTCCGGTGAATTTGGTGGGTTCATATCCTTTGGCACAAAATTGACTCCGTTGGCTCGGTACCACTCCAATACGTTTCGAGCGTAGTGGCAGGATGCTAGATCAGGCCAAAACAGAGTTGATCCTTTGTGCTTCTTAATGAATGGCAAGAGACGCTTCTTAAGGCACTCTTCCGTGTAAATCGCACCGTTTATTGTTCCGGAAGTGATGAAGGGAGCACTTATTTCACCACATCCGCAAATCGCCTGCCAGATTAGAAACTTCTTTGCAAATTTCGATAGTTTCTTCTTTCGAACATCCTCCGGAACATCGAACTTCGTCTTGGCAACAAAATATTCTTGCCCAGGAAGTTGACGGAAGTCGGCCTTGACGTATATTTCGTCATCCATCACGATGCAACCGGATTTGGTGAGCAGCTTCGTGTAAAGTTTCCGGGCGCGGGTTTTCGCAGTGATGTTTTGTTTTTCATTCCGGTTTGGGGCTTTTTGCACTTTGTAAACATGTAACCCAGCACGCTTCATGGTTTTCTGCACAAAACCGACTGACACCTTAGACTTTTTAGCGACATCTCGAATTGACATGTTTGGACGGTTCTTGAATTGTTGTACGACTTTCCTGGCCATTTTACTGTCCATTGGACCACTTTTACGACCACTCCCTTCCTTCCTTTGGACACTCAGACGCTCCTTGAAGGTTCTTATTACACGAGACACAGTTGTATTTGCAATTCCAAGCCTCTTAGCAATCCACCGGTGGGACGCCCCTGGATTTTGATTGTGAGTGCACAAAATTTTCTCACGGACAATTTCTTGTTTCGACGACATGACTGGAACTACTGAATATATAACTATGAAACTTGGCAGATGTTAATAATACACTATGGATAAGATCTACTCAAATTTCTAGGTTTTTTACTCATACGATTCAAAAGTTACAGAAGATTTTATGTGTGCCATTTTTATCGAATACACCCTTTAGTACGGTCTTGTTTCCAAGATGCGGTAACCAATTTTAACTTCCTTTGGCGGTACCATTCCACGCACTTTTAGAACAAAAATTCCTGTTGGGGTTGAATCCTTTTCTCGGCCTTTCCTCATTTGCTTCACTTCCACTATTCCTTGATTTTCTAACATTGCACTTAGGTCAGCATCATTTTCGTTCTTCGAATCATTACAGAAAACAACAACCTTGCTATAGATCAACGTATTATGTTCATATACCTTTACAGTAATTCCGTCAGTCATCTCGGAGATTTTTTCCAGGTTTTTGCCCTGTTTCTCGTTTTTCACCGTCATCAAATGTTTTCCCTCTCTCGTTTTCTTCACTTTTGCTACTTCATCACAATAGCTTTGAATAAATTTGTCTACGAGGAAAGAACGGACACCATGGAAGTTTTTATCTTTCTCTACCCATTCTAGAACCATCACTTTTTCTCTAGAGGTGCCTCCAGAGGTTTCTCCCAAACGGGGGAAACTAGAACTCTAGACAAAATAGTCAAAAGGTCGAAAGTAACAACAGTAAACAATGACTTAAAACGTAATTTTCCTGGAAATGCCATGTTGCTAACATCAATATCCACTACCGACGGAAAGGTAGTAACTCCCTGTATCTGTTTCTGGTGCTATTTTGTTTGTGGGAGCAAGCAGATCCCAGACAAATAAGCTAGAAGTCATTGTTTACAAATGTTACTTTAGGCCATTTTAACTATTTTGTCTAGAACTGTTCATTTTTCTACATTCCAAACAGTTAATTTGCTATATATTGGCCGTTTGAGGTTAATACTCGTGATATTGTCTTTGGTTAATTTTAAGCACTCCGCGGTTATTAGCCCCCGATGGCTGATGACGGTTCATTTTACCGGCGCAACAGGTGTGTAATTGGACACTTTGCTAACGTGAATTAACTTGCTCGCTCACAAACAGCCAACTGCACTCCACCGTAGTCATGTTCGGACTGCGATTCCCATTTTGACTGATACATCTGTGGCATATATGGAAAAGTTTTAATATTTAGTATGCTAAATATAGACGCCAATGCGTAAAATCATCTAAAGTTCTTTTTCCCCCAGAGTAATGTTTATCTAAAAATGGATATATTTTCTTGGAGAAAATAAATCATACACTTTAAAAATCGGATTTTTCGATAATATTATTAGGTGCGCAACTAAGTTCTCGCTGTTTTTTGGTGAAAAAGGAACTTTATTTTGAAAACAAAGGTTACACACGAATTATTCAAAGTATTGCCCATCACTAGCTACGACTTTTTCCCATCTTTCTGGTAGAACGTGAATACCATTTCGATAGAACTGTTCGTCTTTTGATGCTATCCAAGAATCAAGCCATTTTGAGATGTCATCATATGAGTGGAATTGCTGACCAGTGAGACCATGTGCCATCGAACGGAACAAGTAATAATCGGACGGTACAATATCAGGAGAATATGGCGGGTGGGGTAGGACTTCCCATTTGAGCGTTCCCAAGTAAATTTTCACGGGTTTCGCAACGTGAGGTCGAGCGTTGTCATACTGAAGAATCACTTTTTCGTGTCTGTGCTCGTATTGTGGCCGTTTTTCGTGCAGTGCTCGGCTCAATTGCATCAATTGAGTTCGATACCGTTCCCCGGTAATGGTTTTGTTTGGTTTCAACAGCTCATAATAAATAACACCAACTGGGTCCCACCAAATACACAGCATAACTTTCGCAGCGTGAATATTCGGCCTAGGCGACGATGTTGAAGCATGCCCGAGCAGTCCCCATGAATGTTTCCGTTTTGGGTTACTGTAATGAATCCATTTTTCGTCACCCGTCACAATGCGATGTAGAAAACTCTTCCTTTTTTGCCGCTGGAGCAGTTGTTCACAGACGAAAAACGACGCTCAACATCTCTTGGCTTCAAATCGTAAGGAACCCAAGTCCCTTGCTTTTGAATCATTCCCAACGCATGCAATCGCTTAGAAACGGCTTAGTGGGAAACTCCTAATCCTGAACCAAGCTCTTCTTGCGTTTGACACGGATCCTCATCGATCAATGCCTCCAATTCAGAGTCTTCGAAGTTTATTGGCCTTCCTTCACGCGGACGATCATCAACACTGAAATCACCGTTTTTGAAGTGACGAAACCAATCACGACACGTTGTTTCACTCAGAGCAGCATCACCGTAACCTTTTTGGAGCTCTCGATGTGCTTCAGCCGCCGTTTTCTTCGAATGAATGAAGAAAATCAATACTTCCCGCAAATGACGATTATTTGGCACGAAATCAGACATCTTCAAACAACCAAAATATATAACACTAAACCAAAATTACTGATTTGGCAAAGCGGTTTGTTTACCATATGTCTGAGCTTGGTTTATGACGCTTGAGATGTACAACATTCGACCAGCACTTACTACTGGCGCTATCTATTGCTAAACAGCGGGAACTTAGTTGCGCACCTAATATAAAAATATTTTATATTTTGTCCCCACCACTCCTCCCCCCACCCCCCCCCCCCCCCAGGGGGGTTTTCCCACCGAAATTGGTTCCAGGTTTATTCAAAAAGTTTAAAATGTCCGGGGAACAGATTTCGCTTGATGTCAGAAAATTGGTGATTCGCGATTTTGAAAACAGCCTTTCTCACCGGAGTATTGCTAAAAAAAATACCCTATGCAACACATATGGCGCTATGCAACACGTATGGCGGAAGTGTGAAAGCCAAAGAATAGTGAAAAACTTATCCGGGTAATGATAAGGCAACTTTGATTGAATAAATTTTTGTGTAGCTTTTAAAATGACTGAATTAGAGCAATTTCTCCTACTTATTTTAGGGTGTCCTTATAAAAATCAGTTATTTTGCTCTAACTTTTTTATTTAGAATTAAAAAATAACAGCAAAATATTCAATCAAAGTTGCTTCAAAATTTGGAGTTTACAACTTTTTTGAAGGATATATGCCTTTATTTCGTAAAATAAAAACAGTTAGATTTTCGCTTTCCCTGAAAACAAGGGCCACCCTGGTTTTCATTCACACTAAAAGTATGGCCTTAGTATTGAAAACAACTTTGTAGAAGACAGTGTTGCTCCAAAACATCAAACCTAGGCTGCAAACGTATCTTTCCAACTAAATTCGCATTCTGGACCACTGTGCAGTGATGATAACATACAATAATAATAAAAAAAACTTTATAAACAGATATTATGTAGTGATTATTTATTAAATGCAATGGATAAGGACCATCAGGGCACCAGATTGCAGCGATTTTGATGGGGAGAGTGGAATTGCCAACTCCCTGTCAGACATTTCGTGAATTGAAGGCAGGCGCTTATCCACACTCATTAAGAAGTCCCCACGTATAATGGCTAGTTCCACATTGGGTTATAGGATTCTATAAATGGAAGGAGATTCTCCTAACTGCACGGATTACGCGTAAGTGTCTCTGCTTACGGGTCCCCATCCGTTTTTGGCCCTCCATACAGTGTCAAATTGAATACAGGCAGCTGTCGAATTTGATCAAGTCATTTGTAGAGGGCGATCCACTGTCTAATGGCTGTGCTTTTGCAACAACGAGTGGTAAGCAAGCTAATGAGATTGCTGTCTCCCAGCTCTTTACACTATAATATAGAGTGTATATCCCAGCTCGGGGTATTGAAATTGAAGGTGTGGTCGCCGAAGCGAGTCTGACCCCTGAGATCCTGCTGAAGCGGGGGGTTGGTCGATTTAAGAACCCTCTGCTGTCTCCGGTTAAAATACTGGATGTGCGCCAACTAGGCACAGTATCGACCAATAAGGGTGAAAAAAAGTTTACACCGTCAGACTCGTTTCGTGTGACCTTCTCTGGCTCAGCCCTCCCTCAATACGTCGAGTTGGGAAAACTTCGACTACCTGTGCGGTTGTTCGTACCTCGGGTCATGATCTGCCAAAAAATGCAAGCAGATGGGACATACAACCTCCCATTGCGGCAATAAGGCACGCTGCTCCAACTGCGGGGAGAAACATGAGGATGGCGCCTGTGCAGACAGCCCACCAAAATGCGCTTTCTGTAAGGGAACTCCTCCTCATGCTCTCTCATCGTGCCCGGCGTACAAACAACACGGGGGAAAATTAGAACGCTCGCTAAAACAGCGTTCCAGGCAATCTTTCGCCGAAATGGTGAAAAAAGCCTCCCCATCACCCAATGCCAATACAAATCCCTTTGCTCCTCTGACAGATGACGAGTCTGACTTTGATTTGGCTGAAGAGGGAGCATCAGTCAGTTTTCCGGAAGGTGCCCCACGGAAGCGAAGACGCGTCCGCCCACGGAAAATTGCTGAGCTGGAGCCCAAAATCAGCCTGCCCGTTTCAAGGAAAGATGGAAAAAAGGAAAATCCAATTTAAGAACAGAAGCCCCTTCCTCGACTGGGCTGTTCTCATTTGATAACATTGTCGAAGGTATCTTCAAGTACCTCGAAATTTCTGACCCTCTTAAAAGCATTGTTTTGGCAATGCTTCCAACAGTGAAGATTTTTTTAAACCAATGGACAATTAAGTGGCCCCTCCTTGCAGCTATCATTTCCTTCGATGAATAATTTTCCAAATGAGGTCGGGGATTTGATCACTGTTCTACAGTGGAATTGTCGAACTTTGATTCCTAAATTGGAATCATTCAAATTTTTAGCTCACAATACCGGTTGTGATGCATTCGCTCTTTGTGAAACATGGCTCTCTTCCGAAATCAATCTTCCTTTTCATGATTTCAATATAATTCGTCTTGATCGTTAGGATTCACGTGGAGGAGGAGTACTTCTGGGGATCAAAAAGTGCTACTCCTTCTATAGAGTGAATTTTCCTCCTATTCCAGGTATTGAAGTTGACGCATGTCAGGCTGCATTGCATTGCTTCTGTTTATATTCCTCCTAGAGCCTCAATAAACCGAAAACAACTTTCAGATATTTGTTCGGATCTTCCTGCTCCGCGGTTGATCATGGGAGATTTTAACTCTCACGGTACAGGCTGGGGAGAACTGTACGACGACAACCGGTCTTCCCTGATATATGACCTCTGTGACAACTTCAATATGACAGTTCTTAACAATGGAGAAGTAACACGTTTGGCTGGTCCATCCTCAATTGGCAGTAGGTTAGACCTCACACTTTGCTCGAATTCATTATCGTTGGACTGCACGGGGAATGTGACCCAGGATCCCCACGGTAGTGATCATTTGCCTATTAAAATTTCGGTTGCCACCGGGCTCACTCCGCCGGAATCCATATACGTCACGTATGATCTAACTCGTAATATCGATTGGATAAGGCTCAATACAGCAGTAGATGAAGCCGTAACGACGGTAGAAGAGCTTCCACCGCTGGAGGAATATAACTTCCTCTCCAACCTGATCTTAGACAGCGCGCTTCAAGCTCAAACTCGACCAGTTCCAGGAACGTCATTTCGCAGGAAACCTCCTTCTCCATGGTGGGATCAGCAATGCACCGAGGTTTACCGTAAAAAGTCCGACGCGTTTAAAGTTTTCCGTAGACGTGGAACACCTGAGCACTTCGAAGTATACACGGCTCTCGAACGCGAACTTAAGAGCCTCATCAAGGCCAAGAAACGCGGATACTGGCGAAGATTCGTGGACGGGCTATCGCGCAAGATGTCGATGAGTACTCTTTGGAATACGGCGCGAAGATTGCGTAACCGAGCTACGTACAATGAGAGCGAGGAGTACTCGGACCAATGGATCCTCAAGTGCGCGTGAAAAGTTTGTCCAGATTCGGTGCCGCCACGGATGATTCCTCGCGAAACCGAAAATTCGATAGATGAGATCAGCCAACCCTTTTCAATGGTAGAGTTTTCTCTCGCACTCCTTTCGTGTGGCAATACGGCTCCAGAGGCTGATAGGATCAAGTTCAACTTGCTTAAGAACCACCCAGACGTCGCTAAGAGGCGTATGTTGAACTTGTTTAATCAGTTTCTGGAACTCAACATTGTACCGGTTGATTGGAGAAGGGTGAGAGTTATAGCCATTCAAAAACCTGGTAAGCCCGCGTCCGACCACAACTCCTATCGACCCATCGCGATGTTATCCTGCATTCGAAAGTTGTTGGAGAAAATTATCCTCTTCCGTCTGGACAAATGGGTTGAGACGAACAACCTGCTTTCAGATACTCAATATGGTTTTCGTAGGGGTAAGGGAACAAACGACTATCTCGCGTTGCTTTCCACAGATATTCAGTTAGCTTTTGCTAAAAAAGAACAAATGGCTTCTGTATTCTTGGATATCAAGGGGGCTTTTTGTATCTGTTGAAGTTCTTTGATATAAATTCCACGCTTGTGGCTTTTCACCATTAATGAATAATTTTTTGTACAATTTGCTGTCAGAGAAACATATGAGCTTCTCTCATGGAACCTTCCCGATTTAGCTACATGGGTCTCCCCCAGGGATCATGTTTAAGCCCTCCTTTGTATAATGTTTATGTCAAAGACATTGACAGTTGTCTAAATGATAACTGTACGTTGAGATAACTTGCATATGACGGCGTAGTGTCTGTCACGGGACCCAATGGGTTGGATCTGCAAGGACCATTACAGGATACCGTAGACAATTTGTCTACTTGGGCTCTAGGTGTCGAATTCTCTACGGAAAAAACTGAGTTAGTAGTTTTTTCTAGGAAGTATAATCCAGCACAACCGAAGCTTCAAATTTGGGGTAAGCCGATAACTCATTCTATGTCATTTAAATATCTTGGGGTCTGGTTCGATTCAAAGTGCACCGGGAGATCCCACATTGAGTATCTGAAGCGAAAATGCCAGCAAAGGATCAACTTTCTCTGCACAATTACCGGGACCTGGTGGGAAGCTCATCCACAAGATCTTCTAACGTTGTACCGGACAACGATATTGTCGGTTATAGAATACGGTAGTTTTTGTTTTCAGTCAGCGGCTCAGTCGCACATCATCAAATTGGGACGTATTCAGTATCGGTGTCTTCGTATCGCGTTAGGTTGCATGCACTCGACTCACACCATGAGTCTTGAAGTGCTGGCTGACATGTAGCCACTCTCGGATCGGTTTACAGAATTATCTCTCCGGCTCCTCACCAGGTGTGAAGTTATGAACCCCCAGGTAATCGAAAACTTTGAGGAGCTTCTCGAGTTGAATCCTCAAAATCGCTTCATGACTTTGTACCATTTGTACATAACACAGGATGTCAGCAATGAGAAAGCGGACTCGCTTGCAAAGGTGGGCGCTATGGAAGGCGATATTTATGATCGACAAATCGCCTTCAACGGTTTTTTTCCTATTTTTCGTCAACAGTCACTCGTCAGCTGGCAGTATAAATGGAGTAAAGGAGGTTTGGGGCGATGGCAACACTCAATCATCCCAAAGGTGTTGAAGAAATCTTGGTTTTGGGGTATGGATGTGGGTCGAAACTTCATTCGTGTCATGTCTCGCCTCATGTCCAATCATTATTCTTTGAACGCTCATTTATACCGTGTTGGGATGAGCGACAGCAATCTCTGTGAGTGTGGACAAGGCTATCAGGACGCAGATCACGTTATTTGGTCTTGTGTTGAGCATCGTGCAGTCAGATCGGAGCTTTAGGATTCCCTTCGGGCTCGAGGCAGACAACCCAATGTGCCAATTCGAGATATTTTGTCTTTGCGTGATTTGGAGTACATGAAATTCATTTATGTGTTTTTGACTAACATTAGCTTTAGATTGTAGTTAGTTTAACCTGTATGTTTACTATAATTTTTTTTATCGGTTTATGTATGTGTTTTTTTTTCTTTTTCAAAAAATGTTCAAGTCAAAAGAAATCCGAAATCCATACATTGTATAGTTATAATTGTTAAGACAATTTAGAATTTAAAATTAATGTGTTATGTAAACCATACTTTAAATTTCCACCCATCTTCCCATCCGTAATTTGTAGTTCCTATTAACCTCGAGACGGCCGCGAGTAATCGGTTCTATCCCCCTAACTTTAGTTTTAAGATAAATGATGTATAAAAATATGAAAACTTGGCTCTGTAAAGTTGATTCGATTGAGCCTGTACAAATAAATGATTAATAAAAAAAAAAGAAATGAGGTTAACCGAGATTTCGGTTAAATTTTGTGTAAATGTTCGAAATTTTGAATTAGATTTTCATCGAAATATTGAATTTTTCATGCCTATAGCCAATACCCTACAAAGATGGTGTTTGCGTCAAATCCGGATGGTACAAGAAGACGTGGAGCTCAGCGAGCTAGATGAAAAGCGTGGGGCGCAACCGAGGATGGAGAGAAGCAGCAAAGAACCGGGTAAATCGGTTGATGTAGTGCCAATAAATGTTTGTTTCAGTAATAAAAACAATGGACGTGCTGATCCTGTCATGCACCGAAAGGTGAAGAAGATATTGAAGGAAAACCCGAATCTCTCTGTTTGAACGGTTGCTCGTAATATAGGAATGTCACCTGGTTTAGTCCAAAACCAAAAACAGCGTTTGGAACTGAAGTCGTATAAGGTAAAAAACAGTACTTTGCAGGAATATCACGAGCTCGACGTTTGTACTGCGAATATTTGACGAAGTATTCATGCGTTGTTATGGACGATGAAACTTATGGTTTGGAGGATTTCAATGATCTTCCAGAGCTAGTTTTCTATTCTGCTATGGCCAGATGCTACAGCTGAGCATGTCAGGATCCAAATTTCCCAAAAAATACCTTGTTTAGTAAGCAATTGGCACGTGTGCTTAGCTAGCTTAGCTTAGCTTGACTGAATCAGTGAAATTGCACAATGAATCAACTAAATGGGGCTGGGAGTAACCGACCATTCTCCCTGTACACGTTTCAGTGACTCATGTTCTTTGATAATCAATAACGGCGCCGGCCACGTCCTTGCAATCAGGTGGGAATAGGGAAGGAAAGTTAGTGTGGCATTTGCTGTTTAGGTACCGTATTTACCTCTGCATCCCTACAAAGGTCACAGTAAGGAGGGTTTTCATATCAGGAATCATCTTGATAAGTGATGTGATCATATATATAATTCATAATAAGATAATTTGAATCATAATAAGATTAAATTATATTTGTTTTTAAAACCAAAAGTTGCACTCCCGCCGAATTCCAATTTTCATTACTTTGATAAGGACAATGTGGCTCCAATGTGTTTTCGGTCAAACGAAATTAGCAGACCACGTTTGGTCATAAGAGGGGGGGGGGGGGTTAACTTTTGATAAAATTTCAACAATTTGTCTCGTTTCAGTAAGTTCAAAAGTTCGTATGTAAAGTTTATAAAATTTTGATGGGTATCAGTAACAACTCAATAACAACTGCGAACCAATAGGCCAAGAACCGACTCCGAAACCCTATAATCCAACCAGCCGTGTTCATTCGTTCCCGGCATCGTTAAACTACTCAGTATTTGAACTCCAACAAACTTCTAATTGTCATTATATGGACTAAGCTGCTGAAAAAAACAAATGCCAACATTGCTCGTTAGTTAAGCTTTCATCGAGTCGGAAAAACACGCTTCTACCCACACTACAAAATCAACGTATCACAAAACATGGCATAACACTGATTCCCACCATCCATACCGCCAAAAAAAATAGGAGAGATAAAAACTGTTCAGAACACCCCCGAATGCCAATTTACCCACTCGCGATAACAACGGCCAGGACGTAACAGTGGACGCATGGAAGATACCAACCGCAAGGACGACGACGCACCATCTCTTGCTCTCTTTCTCTCTCTCTCTCTTTCGCCAATACATACGAACTACGTACTTTCTCTCATGCACACACGGACAAGACCCACACAATCCACCCACAACCACACAGTAGAAGCCGTACGTGAAGATAGGACGTCGGGGACGATTAGGACTGTCAAGGGAAGAGACGCGAGCGACACAGGAAGCGCTTTTCATTCAGAGATTTCTGCTTGCATGCGCGCATTCAAGAACTGATTCATAACGACTTCGTTGATTGTTTATTTGTTTTCTCCCGTTCCAGAGCGAGAGACGACAGCGCACACACAACAACTACCACCAAGCAGCCGAGCAGTCAACCAAACCAACGATATATAGAGCAATGGAGCAGCCTCTGTTAAGAGAAGAGCGCTTCAAGCGGGTCCATCCGTCCGGTTAGCTTCTGATGATGGCATTGGAAGCTCGAAAGGATATGGAAAGCGGGAATAGCGGGATGATTTGCACACACTTCCCCATGCTCTCGCATCTAGACAGTATCTTGCCCGGAGACACGAAGAAGGCTTTGTCACCCCCCTTCCTCCCAAGTCCCCTTCTTTATGTTTGATGGTCCAAGATCAGCAGGGACTCATTTTCCATCGAGTTTGCAGCACAGGATGTTTTCCCTGTCTCTTCATTTTTGTGTGTTGCGATACTTTGCTGTCTTTGGAAAACGATTCACATTCATGCCTATGATGCCTATGAGAGGTAGGCTCGCCAGATTCTTCATTTGTTTTCTCCGTTTCAATAAGTGGTGGGAAAACCACGTTTTTTTTTCAGCTGTGGCATAGAAGCAGACGGAACAGGTTTTGTCTAAACAATTTAACAGAGATGGGTGGATGGTGACTGGTGGTAGGACACCGCGCGACTCCATTGAATTTTTGAATGCAACCGAGGCTGAAAGGACTTAATTGTTGTGCATTGCTTGACTTATGGAAAAGATTGTGGTGGAAGCACCCTTTGCTGTGTTGACGGATGCGGAAAATTCGGAGTAAATATTTCAAAAGGTCCTGTCATCTGTTTATTTCTTGCCGACATACGTTAAAGTTTTCCCTTTTTCATGCCTGGTAGCGACTGAATGTCTCAAAATTAAGAATTTCAAGGCAATAGTGCACATTTCACGGAGATCGCAGCAAGCCGCGCTTTGAAAATGACGTGTTTCGCTTTTGCTGCGTCGTTTTCGCGGAAATAAAATTAGAAAATATTCCTTCATTCAACTAAAATATATGGTGAAATTATAGTTTTTCTGAGTGCTTTGCGTAGGACGTTGTGAATGGAATCCCTCTCATAATGTGTTATGGTCGTGTTTCTTAAGGTGGGTTGTTTTTTTCCCATTTTTTGTGTTTTTAGTGACCCGCTCCCGCATCCGGACGAGCTTTCCAGCATCAGATAAGGAACATTGGTGAGGTCGTTTTATGTTATCAAAAATATACCTTAACTATATACACGCCAGGATCAAGAATTTCCATTTTTGATTCTGGAAGTGTGAAAACTCTTCACATATCCATTTGATCTGTGAAGATTTTCAAGCGGGGCTTATTGTATATGAAGATGACCTCAGAATGTACGTGTATAAACAGGCATTCTTGAAATGAGTCGTTGGATTTTCAATAGAGCTGTCACCTTCAATCTCCAGGGCTAAAAATGTTTGCACATAGTGATCACATATAAATTACTGAAATGCAGACAAGTTTCTTCCATAAAAGCACTGCCGGTCAGTGGGAGATTGATTGTAAAGACGCACACACAATAGTGCACATTTTGTCACGGTTTTGGGCTGTGTTGATTCAAATAGTTTCATAAAGATGGGTTCGTCTTTACATTTTAATTTCTAATTTGTTGTACTCGATATAATCATATTCTATTCTCTTTGATTTATTTTATGAGTTTGCACTTATTTTCGTGACTCAATAAAATCTGTAGTTATTACATTTCATTGCTAAATTTTCTGTTATTTATTCTAATCACAAGCTTGGATCAAGTATCTCTTGCTGAAACAAATTTTATGTGCGAACTCAACGAACCAGTTTTTTGGGCCATGGATAGGAAGTAATACATGCTTCCAAAGGTGATAGTAGTCTCAGAACAGCTGATTGTTATAATCTACCTTACGTCGACTCGTAGCAATATCAGCTAGGACCTCAAACAAAGCTTGTTGAAGCTTCGTAGGTCCGTTCAGGATGCATGCCGCCAGAGGGACGAACTGGAAGCTAAGTCTCTAGTCGTGTCAGATAAATGGCCAGGTTAGTTGCTGCGAAAAAGGCCAGAGAGTTGGCCTGCAAGTACACGCAGACGAATGTGTCCGTGTTCGTGGGAGACCCCACCCCACCCACCGTGAAGGCAGGGACGTTGCACCCGGTGCTCCCAAGAAGCGGCTGGTGTGGGACGGCGACACGGGCCCGAGGACGTACGCGAACGTGTTTCCGGGGTCGGAGCGTCCTACCTCACGTCCTACGGGGCGTAAAGAGAGTGACCCCGGCGCCTAAACGCCTGACCCAGTTTGTCGGCGAGGGTAGCTTCAAGCGCTGAGGGTGGCCCAAGTGCCAGGGTCGGCCCTAGTACTGAACGGAGCGAAAAGAAGGGTACGAGTGACGACCCTTCAAGATGCCGAAAAAAGCGCTGGACCATAGCTGGAGATAGACCGCAAAAATAATAGTCAAATAGAAGCGTGCCACGGAAGTGAAACCGCGGCGAGGCCCTCAACGTGAAGACCGAAGAGTCTAAGTACACCAAGGTCCTCAAAACGATGCGTGATGACGCTAAGCTGGCAGATCTGGGAGCGAATGTGCAGAATATCCGCCGTACCTGCACCGGTGAAATGATCAAGAGCTAAAATGGACTCTAAGCTAAAGTGCCCAGCCTATCAAAAGCTGGCGGAACAAGCTTTGGGAGCGGAAGTCGAGGTGCGTGCCCTAGCCACGCTAGTGAATCTCCAGTGTAAAAACCTGGACGGGATCACGGAGGCTTGTGAAGGCCCAGTGCGGGGTCGAGGAAGCCACAAAAGCCATCGGCTTCGAAAGGATCCTTTTTGGGACCCAAGTGGCCACGATACGGCTGTCAGTAGTCACCGCATACTCGGCCCTAAAAGTGACGGTCTTAAGAACCCCCATGGGGTGACGCCTATCGGGTGCTAATGGCCAAAACGGTGCTCCAACCGAACAATCACCGGGGCAACTGAAGGTGCTCATTGAAGGACTCTGTCCACCCCACGACCCAAAGCCGTAGAATCGTACCATGACCAGCGTTCCAGTATCCCAGACCATAACGCTGTCATGGCGGTGGAAGGTCGTTCGGCAATGCCGAACATCCGCAATCACGTGGGCGATGATAACGGCACTGCGGATGAAACGGACGAGGTGGCGGTTACGAATGATAAACTCAATGATGATAGGAAAGTCTAAAGGTGAGCAAAGCGCTAGGGCCAGATGGCATACCGAACTTGGCCATCAAGACGCAAGACGCTAGCATTGCTGCCGAAGACAGGGAAGCCACTGGGTGATCCATCGGCATACCGTCCGATATGCTTGTTGAATACGTCGGGTAAGGTGCTGGAGATGTTAATCCTCAACAGGTTGTCAAAGTACACGGAGGGTACGTAAATAAGTAAACGTAAGTAAACAAATGTTAATATGCAAACACAGACAAATAGACATAACTCTTGCATGTTTCTTAGAAGGTAGTATCGCCACAGATGGCGCACATAGTTAATTCCCTTACGTTTGACGTTAGCACACTACCTTCCTCTGTTCAGCTTTATCAAGGTGCGCTCAACAGATAGCAAAGATGTGTTAGTGACGATGATTTGTAGTGCGAAATTTTCAATGTGTTATGTCTGTTTGTCTGTTATATAAATGGTAATAAATGAATGGAGATGGTTTAACTTAAAAATATAAACATTTTCATAAAAATCTCACGTTGTTAGGCACTTTGATGGTAATTTTTGATGCTGGTGATCGAAAGTTATGCAGAAAAAATGCAAAACTAATAATTTTAAAACTCCACAAGGGGACAAAATGGGACAAAAGATTTTGCATAGATCTTCTAGATGGAAGTTTTTACCACAGACAAACAGACGTAACACTACGAACCAATTGCCTTACGATACATCGTCATAAATTTAAATTTACATTTACATAAAACACTAGCGCTATCTGATGGCCGCTCTGCCCATTTCAGTGTCAACCATGTTTGATTGTCTTGCCTCACGTAACAGCTGCCAACGAGCGCGCCCATGAAACACACGCACACTACTTCAGGCTCGCTTGACTGTTTGTTTTGAAGCAAGCGAAGCAGGTTCGTAGAAAAGTGAAAATTAGTGGACGCTTGCTCCTCCGTTACATCCTCAGTCAATTCATGATTGAACGGACTGGCAAGGAACTCGATGTCTTGGAATTCAATTCCTGTTTCGTGGTAACCAGGATTCTCAGGAATAATGTGCGCAGCAGCAGGTTACGACGAGATGGCATTGCCACGTAACCTAAACAATAATTCTATGTTCATAAAAGATACCAACTGAATTACTTTTTTGCTTACCCTTTCTCAGGCTTGTAACAGTGTTTATAAGCTGTCGAGTTGAAATGGTCGGAGCATAGTTACGGCTTTTCGACCGGCTTTTGTCCGCCTCCATCAAACTCCACCACAAGCTTCCTTGACAGGCAGAATTTCACCCACTGCGCGCGTCTACTTGTCAAAATTAAATTCTATGTAATAATAATATTAATCTCAATAAATGTTATGCCTTTCCACGTCACGGGGAAAACTAAAGAAGGATTTTCCGCAGTTTTTACCTTCCTGATTAGAACCCAAAATAAATTCACATTTGCGTCCCATGTTTTGACGAAAAAAAACAAAACATTTCCGAACACACTCACACTTGCAAGCGATGCTAGTGCAAGGAAATCATTCAGCAAGAAAATGTCATGATTGTCGATGCGAACGCTCTGAGTGGTGGCTTGGCCAACTATTTGTATTCAAATTAATCATTTTTTTAGGTGGACCATGGGCATCAATTAGAGTGTTACGTCTGTTTGTCTGTGTTTTTACTTTCAGTTTACGTATATTGTGTTTGCAAAAATTTGCAAATAAGTGAGTAAGATATCTTGAAGAAACGTATTTTTTTACACTTCAACTTCTACAACTTTTTTTATACAATAACTAGCAACCATCTTGTATCTTCAAAATGTGCGTCCTTTTATGCCCTAAAAGTCATCTTAACAAATTTTTCAAATTAATATTGAAATAAAAAATTAGAGCAAAACACGGTTTCTTTTTAAGTCCCACCCTAAGGAAAGTTAGAAAAACTGTTATAAAACGATACGTAAATGAGATAGAAGTTAAGTTTGTTCAGCAAATTTTCATTAAATTAAATTATCTACAATTCTGTAGGAGCAAAAGTTCCTCTAAATCATAAGAATAAACAGTTAGAATTTTTATTATGAACATAAAAGGACCACACTAGTCAACACCAAAACCAAAAGATAGATCTTATTTTTAAGATAAAATCTTCCAAAGACATCATAATTCTAAAGTTAATTGTTTTCGAGCTATCGATTTTTGTCGCGAAATTTGGCTATTCTTACCATAGTGCAATTGTCTAATAACAGACTATAACTGCACTACCTAAACATGGCATAACTTTATTTCTAATCGGATCAAAGGAACAACCATATCGAACAGAGAAGAATCCCATCGTTTGATTATGGTATGATTGGTTAGTGAGATATGGACGATATAATTAATATCGAGAACGTCTAGTTACTTTTAACTGGCAAGCAACCGTCATTTCTAACATCGATAAAATCGCTCGCATGTATGCAAAAAGCGAAGCATCGGCACTGTAAATTCTGCTGTACCGACCTAACGACGGCCTAACTTTTCGAACATTGCTAGTCACAGGGGGTATTCAAAACAGAACATCAAAAAAACCGATCGAAACGCGCGTCTATTTCATAAACAAGGGAAAATAACTCACTGGTTCCGTTTTTATTTTGTATATTCCGATCGGTAAATACCGCGAAACGTGCCCACCGGCACCGCATAGAACTATGTCGTCCGATGAGATTCAATACTCGGCGAAGTACTACGACGACGTGTACGAATACCGACATGTAATCCTTCCGCCTGAGCTTGCTCGGAACGTACCGAAATCGCACCTGATGACAGAGACCGAATGGCGTAATCTGGGCGTTCAGCAGTCACCTGGCTGGGTGATGTACATGGTGAGTACAATTCCATTGTGTACAGCTATAATAGTTCCAAATATACCATTCAAAAGCAGTTAATGAATAAGCAGTAAAAAAGCTTCCTTCTAATACAGACATGATTTTTACAGATGCACGCGCCGGAACCACACATCCTACTATTCAGACGACCACGCACGAACTCTACGGAAATGCCCAGCGCCTCCGGGGGTGGATCCTCCAAGCTGGCTGCATGAATAATCCACCTTCGTTCCTCCCATAATCTTAAAGTTAGATGTCCTTCATAAGCTTCCACAGCCCTCACTCCCATAATCTCATTTATCGATATGTTATTGAAAGTTTCTTTCAAAGAAAGGAATTTGTTTTCTTGCTCATGTGTTGATTTTATTCATTTTAATAAACAAGAATGTGTAAATAAAATATTTTTTTACAAGTAGAATTTGTATTCGTACGTTGCGTGGGAAATTTAGGGCTGATAGCGAATGGGTTTTAAGTTACATGATCCCTATTTTTACCGGTTTAAAGTCACCGTGTATATCGTTTTATTTCAAGTAGGATGAATTGCAAAGTGATGAGATTAATATAGGTACATCTTCCCTACACGTGACAGGATTAGTTAGTAATGTTTGTAGTAGTTATTTAACGTAAACAAACATTATTAGAAAACGAAACCGATCCTTCAACTGCCCAATTGTTTGATTCATCGTAGGATGAATATAGGAACAATGAGATTAATATGGGGGCAGTTTCCCTATACGTTCCAAGTTTGCTTTTTTTTAACCTGGAAGTGTTTACATAACCGTTATCCATATTAAAACGGTTATGTTTACATGTAGGGCTAACTGTCCGTGAAAGTAACTTCAGTCTGGAAGACCAAGACATTCCTAAATTGGTTGCTGGATCAACTATGTATCACGTTCTAACTCAGCTGCTTTCAATGGACACTTCAAATATTGTTGCAAACAGATTTTGTCCATATCACTGCCGGCCAGTGGATGTTAGATTGATCTGACTTTGTTAACAAAGACGGAAAGTAAGATTGCAACGTAAATTTCTCTATACTTACAGCACCGTCATGGAAAGTAGCATCACCATCATGTTAGGGAAATTTTATTCCTTGTGTTGGTGGCCCTAGTTTTCATGACAGTGCAAAGGGTTTCAAGAATTTAATGTTTGAATTTTACTTCCCCTCTTTGTTTACAAAATCAGATACGTCAGTTCTAATGTGCTTTGATGAGTATATACCGATCTGTTTTATAACAAAGTTTGAAGTAAAGATTTTGGCCAAGATTTTCTACAGTTGAACACAGATAAAACAGATTGTTCTGGAAACAATTAAAGATGGGAACGAAAAATAATGTGGCAACCCTGCCGAGAAGACGTTTAAAGCCAAGTAGAAGAAGAAGCTTGAGGAATACAGTTTCTATTCACTATTTGTTCGTTCGAGACATCCAAAAGGGACCGCGACCGGATGAGTTTCGGATGCTAGGCTAAAGCAAGGAGCAACGCGTAATGGAATAGATACGTTCTAGATAATTAGCAAGAAAAGGATGTTTTTAAGGTGGCAGACAGAAATTCCATTGAAGATATTTGTTATTTTACGAAGACAAGACGTTATATTGTGTAGCTTGTATTTGTTTGAAGAATCCAAGCTATATTTACAATCCATAATATTTACGAAGCGATGTTTGATTTTAGATTTATTTCACATTTTAAAAACATTCAATAGTCGTCACTCAGAGTATACACACAAGCTCTTTATTTACTCCGTCCTAAACATAACCTAATAATCGAACGCACATCCTAAAGACAACCACTAATAAGATCATTTTACATAACATTGGTTCCTATCATTCTGATTACCCATTGACTTTCAAAAATACACAAAATAATGGACTTTTAATTACTGAACAGCTGTTGTACTGCCTAAAAATGCATAATTGTCTCATATGGGTTTTTATCTAAAAAGAGTTATCCGTTGGGATCTATTGTACATTACCGATATTTTGCACTGTGCACTGAAAGAACCTTGTTTTGGACTGAAAATATCGTTCAAATACCAAAACTAGGTTTTTCCATGCATAACAGCCTACAGAGTAATAAATTTTCAACAGCGCTTTTCTCGACTTGCTGTCTTTCCAGATGGCACAGATATGCTTTTATGGGCAGTGATTTCAAAATTACTTTTCTATGAACATGTCAGGAAAGTTTACCTAGAAGTTACTTTGTTGGACATTCAGACAATTAAAGATCTTCACTTCAGAAACCCGAGTAGTGCGAAAATACACTAGCAATATTTTATTGTTACAATACAAATCTTTGTATGATAGATGGAATTCTAAATAGTCAGTAAAAAAAATCGAGTTTTGCTAAAAATCTTCGTATATGAGCTTTCCAAATGGTAAATGGTAACCTAAAACGGCTCTCGAATGGGCAATAAAAATAGAAAGAATATTCAAATAAGTCGTTGATCCGAGAAATCTGCCGTCTAATTCGAATCTGGAGAAATTACTAAACTCGTCGCTAATATAAAAACAACTAGAGATAGACAATTGAAACAGCTTCAATTTATAAGTCGATGCGCCCATCGATGAGCCGGAGGTGGGCTCCTCGATTAACATGCATAACCTGTATTCCCGAAGCTCACGAAGAACCCTCTCCCCTCCCCACTCTTGGGGAAGGTCCATTAATTATGTCACGCAGTAAGGGGGGAGGGGAGGGGGGAAACGTAACAATCCATAAAAAAATTTTTGAAGGTCCATACAAAAAAACGTGACAAGGGGGAGGGGGTATAAAAAGTCACTTTTTGCGTGACATTATTAATGGACGTTCCCTTGTCCACAATTGTTCGATTGCTCATTGCACTTACGCTGTGAAAGCTGATAGCGCAATCTACAATGAGGAACACTGTTATATATTCACCTTGCGAATGACTATTACCTTTGTTTGTAAACCTTGCTTACTGTTATACCTTGACACTTATAACCTTGCGCTCCCCCCATTATATATATATACCTTTTCACTTCCATTGTAACAAAGAAGATAAGTACACGTGAATACAATTATATGTTATCGGAAAGTATTCCGGAGTGTTTTTACTTTTCCCCGACGCCCTAAATTCTCTCGGCCACAACAGTTAATCTGACGACGAGGATGTCTGATGAAGAAAACAACGAGATTCGTAGAAATCGACTGCGTGATGCTGCTGTTACTGTGAATGCTGCCCCGGGTGTTGGTACTGCGGATGCTGCTGCTGCTGGTGCTCCTCTGGCGATGCAATCAAATTTCACCATCGAACCATTCGATCGTCATCGGATGAAATGGTCCCGATGGGTGGAGCGATTAGAAGGTGCTTTCCTGCTGTTCCGAGTTCCAGCTGATTTGAAACGTCCGATGTTGCTCCATTACATGGGTGGAGAGAATTACGATATTGTTTCGGACAAGTTGGCTCCTGTCAAGCCACAGGACAAAACGTGCAAGAAGCAAGGCGATGAACGAGTGGATGAGTCAATTGATGACTATTTAATTGCACTGCGGAAATTGGCTATTACGTGTAATTTTGGTGCATATTTGGACACTGCTTTGAGAAACCAGTTCGTGTTTGGCCTGAAAGATCGCGGAGTTCAAGCAAGACTCTTGGAAGTGCACAATCTAACGTTGGAAAAGGCTCGGGATCTTGCGGTTGCCATGGAGATGTCAGCGAAAGGCGGACAGGAGATTCAGTCTCGAGTCAAAGCCGATTTGAATTGGGTTGAACATCCGGCAAACAAGAGTGGAACATCGAAAGGCAACAAGTCGGGAACGCCTGATGCTAAACAATCGTTCCAAAGTGATTCTAAACCTAATTCGAAAAAGGGTGCCTGCTACCGGTGCGGAAATACGAACCATTTCGCAAATAAATGCATTCACGTGAAAACGGTTTGTAACTTCTGCCGTATGACGGGTCACATCGAAAGAGTGTGTATGAAGAAGTGTGCTTCTGGCACGAAGAACAAAAGTGATTTCCACCAAGTGGAAGAAAGTGCGGTATGTAAACAGAAGAGGAACGATGATGTTTACGTGGACGAAATGTGTGGCTTATACGACGCGGAGAGCCGAGTGGACAAATTCTGGATTGTTCTTTCGGTGAATGATTCGAACGTGAAATTCGAGATTGATAGTGGTGCTCCGGTGGCAATAATGAGCCTTGCGGACTATGAAAAGCTGCTTCCGGATTTGAAATTGGTGGCACCGGATCTATCGCTCATTAGCTACAGTGGGAATTGGATTAAATTGCGTGGTATGTGTACGGTCTCGGTGCAGTACGCCGGTAAAGCTCACCGATTGTTGTTGTATGTCGCGGAAAACCGGAAGCATCCGTTGCTTGGGAGAAGCTGGATGAAAGTTTTGCGTCTCGATGTACAAAAATACTACGGAGAAGTTAATGCGGTGATGGACAACGTAGTGAATTGTTCCACCAATGAGTCGGTTAAAAAGCTTATTGCCCTGTACAGTAGTGTTTGTGCTGATACGATGGGGAAGATTCAAGGGCTTACTGCAAAGTTGCGGTTGAAGTCAAACGCCCACCCGGTGTACATAAAAGCAAGGCCGGTACCGTTTTCTATTAGAAGTGCTGTAGAGCACGAAATTGAAAAACTAGTGAACGACGGAGTTCTCGAAAAAGTGAACCATAGTGACTGGGCGACTCCCGTGGTCCCGTGATGAAGTTAAACAATAAAGTGCGATTGTGTGGTGACTACAAGATCACCGTAAACCCGAATATCATGGTGGATGAGCATCCTCTCCCCACAATCGAGGAATTGTTTGCCAATGTTGCTGGTGGAGATAAATTCTCGAAGATAGATTTGTCTCAGGCCTACCTCCAGCTTGAGGTGGATCCTGATCAACGAGAAATTCTGACGCTGAGCACACATCTGGACCTGTACAGGCCGACACGCCTAATGTACGGCGTGAGCTCTGCGCCTGCTATATGGCAACGCCTAATGGAAGAAGTGCTTAATGGAATACCGGGGGTGACAGTGTTTTTGGACGATATACGTGTGACGGGCCCGAATGATGAAGTACATTTACCACGACTAGAAGTAGTGCTCAAACGGTTGTGCAAGTACGGTATGCGAATAAACTTGGACAAGTGCGTATTTTTTGCGGACCAAATAGAATATTGTGGTTACGTCGTGGACCGTCACGGTATACATGAAGTGCAAAAGAAGATTGATGCAGTGCAAAATATGCCCACTCCCGAGAATAAAGACCAAGTGCGTTCCTTCGTCGGTTTGGTGAATTATTACGGACGTTTTCTACCTAATCTGAGCACGATGATCTATCCATTGAATAGACTGTTGCGAAACGACGTGCCGTTCGAATGGTCGAAGTCGTGTGAAGATGCCTTTAGGATGGTGAAACAGGAGATGCAGTCTGACAGTTTTCTGGTACACTACAACCCAGCCCCATTATATATATATACCTTTTCACTTCCATTGTAACAAAGAAGATAAGTACACGTGAATACAATTATATGTTATCGGAAAGTATTCCGGAGTGTTTTTACTTTTCCCCGACGCCCTAAATTCTCTCGGCCACAACAAACACATCCTTGGTAAACTATTTGTTTTGTTATATTTGCATCTGAGCGAGGTGTAGTATTTTAAAAGCGTCGTCGTTTGCTTTGGAAATCATCATTACTACGTCGATCTTTGTTCATCCAGGTACGATTTCCGCCTTCGTAGGAATGACGTGGTGTGCCGTCACCACCAACACCACCACCACTACTACCAGCGCCTCCACCGCCGATTTCTCCTTGTTGGCTCTGTTGTGGGCATTCGGTTTTGGAGCGCGACTGTATGTTCTGACCATGTCCATAATCACGAACCTCCTAATGCATAGTAAAATTGGATAAACAAATACAAATATGTTTAGTTATAAATTGACAAACGCTTTAGATTATGATGGTTATATTTATGTTCTTGTTGTTTAAGAAGGAAATACCCTAATAAATTTCGTATGGTTCATTTTCGACCTATTTGGGGTATCATCCAAACCATTAAAAGTATTTTTTTATCAGGGTAATGTCTCATCCCCATGAGGCTCCAGGTCCAGGAGTGGACAACAATTTTTGCTAGAACAAAGATGTGAAGAGAAGGTATATTTCCGTTACACTGAAACCAGCCAGTACCCATTAATGGGTAAAATATCACCCATTTCGAACTTAAGTGGGTTAACTCTTTTAATGGGTAAAACGATTTGACCCATTAATGAGTAAAGAGCCTGTTCGTCAGGCTATCGGGTATTTTTTACCCATTTTTCAAAATGTTTGTTATTTTTCAAAACGTTTGTTATTTGGAAAATGAGTATGAAATACCCATTTTTCAAAATGTTTGTTATTTGCGAAATGGGTATGAAATACCCATTTTTCGTGATTCGTTTTTAGTTGTGATATTGAATAATGAGCATTAGAATAAACATAATAGATCGCAATAACTGAATGTGTATTGTATTTTGACAACCCTTTAGCTTCAGGCCTTTTACCTATCAGGTATGTTAAGTTTCGTTCCGGCAAATATTCCGGCGACGTTCAAGTGGTCCATTGAAGCGGTCATCACATCGTTATCATATCATATAGGATATCCGTGGAATATATCTGATAAGATTTAAATAATTTTGACGTCAACTTGATGAAAGATTGGATGTTACGCCCCGGAAGAGGCACATACTCGGAAGTAAGATTCTACTGATGAAATTGAAGCATATTAAATTATAATATTAAATTATTAACGTACCTCTTAGTTTTTGGAAGCTTTCGCTATCCAGTTTAACCTTCAGTTCTTCTATATTCTTCGCGTTTTCGTGGATTATGGTTTTTTAATCGCGTTGATTTATGCGCTCCCATAAGCCGCCATGTAAGACCTTTTAGGCCTCTCCAAACTGCAGCGTTTTTTTGCCGCTGCCGCTGCGAAATCACGGCGAAAAAATCGCTGCGATGAGATTACATGGCGGCCTATGGGAGCGCACAAACCGACGCGATTAAAATACGCATCGCGTCGGTTAGGGCGCTCTCATAAGCCACCATGTAATCTCATTGCGGCGATTTTTTCGCCGCGATTTCGCTGCGGCAGCGGCAAAAAAACGCTGCAGTTTGGGGAAGCCTTTTATCTATCAACCGCCATTGTTGCCATTTGTTTTCATTCGCAAGTGGAATAAGCCGTATGTTGTTTATGGAACGGTGAATAAACGGTAAAAATGGAGCAACTTCTCGATAAAATGCAACAGGAGGATGTAAGACTGTACGACATTTTTAGTAATTACAAATTAATTTACTTATCTGTTACATTTTAGCTTGAAATGTCGAGCAGAATATGTTCTTCTGTCGTGAAGTAGTTGTGGGCTATGTGGAAGAACTACAGCGGCATTTTAATAACCACATCCGGAATCAACATTTTGATCCAGCTAGAGTGTTTTACGACTGCACGGTTTCAAAATGCCATGACATACATTTATTGGCACTATATCAATTACATTAATAAAACCTCGTCAACAATTCTACGCCAATTCACCCGGTTCATGGCTGCTTCTCTACATCCTCGGATGCGCCCCACGCTCTCCAAGTCTTGGTTCACCTGATCCGCCCATCTAGCTCGCTGTGCTCCACGCCTTCTTGTACCAGTCGGATTCGACGCAAACACCATCTTTGCAGGGTATTGCCTACAGGCATGAAAACTGTTTGTTTCGATTTAACCGATGTATCAGTTTGCTCACGCCGAGATTCCCAGCTAACTATATGAGTGTTCAGTTTGACCCAAACCGAGATTATCGGTTAACATAAAAAAGCTGTGCGGATCTCGGTTTCAGATAGCCGAGACTCGGCATATAATTCTAAGTGTGTATATTAACGCTTGACAGCGAATTTGGATCGATTCATATCAACAGTAAGGAAACTATTGCAGCCAATCACACAATGGGGAAGCGGTTCACCTGCTCCAAGACATGGCGGCCCGGCGAGTATGGCTAAGGAACACTATTGATCACAACCAATTATAATCCCCAACACCGGCCCACCACACCCGGCGAACCACCAAATCTCACCGGGAAGCAGCTTTACTGTTTTTCTTCTGCGCTCACATGATCACCCGCACAGCCAAACAATAGATAACGAAACTAAAAATAATGCGCTATAACCGATAACAAAACAGTTCGCAACAAAGCATCGACACCATAGTGATACAGCAAATATGGTGAACTAATAGAATGGATGTTTTAATTATTTACCGTTATATCTCACCTAGCAGCAGTTTTGTTGATCTTTTTCTGTACTGACTCGATCATTCGCGTCGCCAAAAAATAACCGAAATAGATAAGGGGCTATTCATAAACCACGTAGACTTTTCTGCGGGAAGGGGGATGGTTTGACCAAAATCTTACAAAATTTCAAAAAATTGTATGGAGAAAAGTCTACTAGGGGGGAGGGGGGTCTGAGATTTTCAAAAATGAATCTACGTGGTTTATGAACAGGCCCTAACGCGTTATGCCCTATGACAAAATAGTGAATAAGAAAGAATCAACGCAACCGTTCAAATCAGATGCTCGAAGCACTCTTTTTCCGTAAACTTTGAATATGTACAACTACATTCTACAGACAATCCTACTACTAGGACTCACATCTGCAACAAGCAAGTTGAGCAAAATTTTGTGAAATTAGCATTTCGTGCCTGGAAGCATTTCGTGCCTTCTGGCAACTTTACGCTTCTATTGATTTCTAAGCTCATCTTTTCGCACCAACCGGGGGAGGCTTGGTCCTATACCCAATGATTTCATTATCTCCAATCCGCTCAGCCAATCGCAATGTTTTGTGATATAGTGGACGGATTATTATAATTTGAGATAACTCAAAGCGTCTTCCAAAATTGGCAGATCGACAGGCAATTGGTGGAGACCCACCTGGTACCTCACAGCAAGATGCTTAGAGGCGGACCGGAAGAATTGATGAGCTACCTCCCCCAAAATTCGTTTAATGTTAAATTGTACCTTAAATTACTTTGTATTTGTACTTCATAATAGAATGTGGAATCGATTTGTATTACGACGGATCAACTTCGCAAGTCTTTGGAAGCAACAAAAATTCCTTGGAAATACTCAGTGTTACACGAATTGATTTCCTCTTGACGAACACGACACGTAAGTAAATATAGATTTTGAAAACAAAAACTATGTTTCTTGTTATGCTGTACTTTTTGCAGAACTACAATATCATTATTTTTCTAACGTCACTACAATCGGAAGACCACCTTACCACGCCTTACCGGTGAAGCTAACATTGCTTCATCTCCGGTTGCATCTATCGACAGTATTCAAGTTGATCAAAATTCTCTTCAGGTTCCATCAAACGAAGCTACCAGCGAATGCGATCCGAGTTATCAACATGGTGCAACATCAATGGAAGGCATTATTCCGGAATTCATAATCTCAGCCCGTGCGATTGAAACGATAAATGTCGGTTCTCCTGCAATTGAAACCCCTTCGCCAAATGTAGAAAATGAAATGGATGCATTTGAGAAAACCTTAGCAGATGCAACCTGTAGGCCTGTGAGTTGTACTAGACCATCAGGCCGTAGGGCTGTAGACCGGTAGACTGTGCAGCCCATCGGGGTAGTGCCATTCAACAGCGGTGGTCCGGTTTGAAGGTGATGGTAGTGGCAGGAGGATGGAACGATAAGATATTTCCTTCCAAGGCCTGAACCCCCCCCCCCCCCCCCAAAAAAAAAAGAGGGGCCCCCCCCCCCCCCCCGCCCCCCCCGCCCCCTTTCCCCCCCCCCCCCCCACAACCAGGCCCCTTTTTTTCCTCCCCCCGTTTTTTTTCCCCCCCTCCCCCCCACCCCAAAAAACAATCACGCAACATCAAAAAAAACCCCCCCCACGACCCCCCGGCCCCACACAAATAACGAAAAAAAAGCCCCAAAACAAACATCAGCAGCACTTCTTGCTTTTTGCCGCAAAACTAAGGAGTAACCGCCCAAACACAATGATAACGGAAACGGAACGGAAAAACGCAAGTTTGACAGTTGTTGCAAATGACTTCGATATGTCCAATTAGAATCAGCTTGGATTTAGCCTGGTTTCTTTCCGACAAGCAGGCTTACTCTGATCGAGCTTTGCCGTTTTCCGTTGCCGCTATCATTGTGTTTAGGCCATAAAGAATCGACTTACCGCTTTGCCAAATTTGGTAACACCACTACTACCAGCGGCAACGTCGCAGCTACTACCACCCTGGTTCATTCGATAGAACGGCTGGCGTATGTAATCATTGTCCTCTTGCAATCCTGCCGGCCCTTGGAACTGTTGGCTCTATCAGAGAAAACGAACAAATAGAAACACGATTAAAGGTTTGCTACACACTATATACGTTTGCTTTCCGATAACATTGGTTGGTAATTAGATGGTTTAATTAGATTAGATGGTAAATCCACAGACAGACGTTTAAGCGAGAACAAAATTAATCGATAACTTTGTGTAAATTTTCAAATCGCTTTCAAGCGCTAGCGTTAGTAATCGCTCGTTCACTAACGCCACGTAGTTCTCTTGGTCGAAGTGCCCACTGATGTAGCGAAGTTGCGGCATCTGCTAGTATGTCAAAATATCATGCCTACGTTCCCCACACGCTACCCGATATTGACACGATGTATTGACGTACAATGAGATACTACATAGCGGCAACACAACTGACAGATTTGCTAGCTGGTATTTGCTTATTGTTCTTTGGCGATTTCTTTTAAATTGACGGTTATGGAATTTTACACACGCTGAGATTCAAGCTTGAATGGCTGTGGAAAATCTATGGTAAAACAGTCAGAATCAGGCAAACGCAAAAGCAACGTATCATTTCTCGATCAACAATAGAATGGGGCCTATCAACATTTGTAAACAAACGCCACAGAGAACAGACATCCAAGCTGGAGTGCCCTCCGTGTGTAAATTTCTGTAACTGCCATTTTAAAATTACAGCTTGTTTCCGTTAGTTTTGATGAATCGTTTGTTGATGGCGCCACCTTGAGATTTGATAGTCTGTCAATTTTAGTTTGGTGAAACCTAGACAAGGCGGCGCTGATTTTCCAACGGTTTGCTTTTAAAAATTTACACAGTAAATAGGGAAAAAAATATTCGAGCCTGGATGTCTGTTCTCTGTGCAAACACTTCTGAGCCCTTTTTCTCGCAATCCGTAGGCTACAAACGCAAACCTACAGTATCATCATGGTTTGCGTGAGTGGCCTGCGCTTTGCGAGGAAAAAGGCTCAGAAGCGTTTGTTTACAACTGTTGATAGTCTCTTGATGGACTGGTTTTGCGTCTATTCAATGCGACATGTTTGAACTAGAGTCCTTATAAACAGCCACGCCTAGAGTGAAGTCAAATCTACCTATCGGGGCTACTAAAATGAGAGCTAATCGAGAACTAATCGAAATAAGTGTTACATGTTCCTCTTGGCGTGACTCTTTAAAGGGACTCTAATTTGAACCACGCATACCTGCATAAAGACGTTCTTTTCTTGCTGGCAACGGTACAGCTCGTCATCGGTGCGCTTAACATTGGTTTGCGTTAGTTCGACGCTTCGTTTCGTTTGAATTTCACTACGCTCGTCATCGGCGTGCTTAACATTGGTTTGCGTTAGTTCGACGCTTCGTTTCGTTTGAATTTCACTACGCTCGTCATCGGCGTGCTTAACATTGGTTTGCATTGGTTCGACGCCCCGATTCGTTTGAATTTCACTACGCTGCATGGCTTCCGAAAGCTTTTCCCATTCGCCCTGCTGGCGATCACGATCCTGTGCACGCTTTCGCAATTCTGTGAACGAAGTGAATGGACGGTTGAAGATTATTATGTTAAGAATAATATTGGTCAGTGAACGCGAAAACAACGAGATTCGGATTAGGTAGGTACACAAAATCAATGTGAGCTGTGGCAGATTGGTATTTGTTTCAGAAACTTTGTGAAAAAAATCTACATAGATATATAAAACCATCAGACTTTCAATCGATAACAAATGTGATGTATACACGCGCCTGCGTATATTCTGCGCGCCGTGTGAAGGCCTAGCTACAATAGGGAGCGCCGCGCAACGGCACGGCAGCTCAAAACATTAAACACACGTTCCCTCGTTTGTTGTGCTGCAATGGGCACAAGCGGCAAGAGCGTTATTGTACTAAAATGCCACAAATATTCAGAATGTTGAAAAAACGCGTCAACTCGAACATTATACCTATAATAGTTTTTGGATCGGTTACAATCGAGTCGGAGTGTGATTTGCAATATTTAAAAAAGTTCACTGATTCTTGTGATAACTGGTTGGATAATGACAAGGTAATTATTTTAATTGACCTTGTCCGCAAACTTCCGTTTTTGTACGGTAAAAAAAATCCTATCGCACCGGCAAACCATTTTAAAAGATAGGGCCAGAATTAAATTGCGAGCATTTTGGATGTTGGATTTCAGGTAATTATACTTGTACATAAGTTTATAATACCTTAATCCTGTTTTTCTGTTGCAGGAGATAAAGTTAAACAACGGTGGTAAAATCTACGAGACTGATCCATGAAAGAACTGAAGAAGGTTGGAGATTCTTCCGCTTCTGCAGCTGGAAATGCAGAAGTTCATTGCCTACGTGGATCTATTTTGAAGAACTATTATTTTTACGAGAGCACTGTGAAAGAAGACAGTAATTTCAGATTTTGATAGCACTAGAAAAACTTGAATCACGATATATTGATTTATAAAACTCTGTCCCCCGATGCATCAGAAGAAGGTGATACTCAATCCGATGTTAGATCAGATCCAGCAAATGGAAACAGGAGAAATCGAATGGAGGGAGCCTTGGAAATACAGGAACATAATAAGGATAAAAGTTTCCTAAAGAGAAGGAAGAGTGACAGTATTGACAACAAAATCGATAGTCTAGTAAACTAAGTAGGTGAAATGATAGCTGCAATAGTCACAAAAAAAACCGACTTGAATAACTAAAGGCACATCCGAGAATACTTACATTAGTGTCATAAAAAGCCAACATTCCGTGTTTATGTGCTACCGAATAGAATCGATGGTTCACTTTATCCAACAGTTTCTGTTGCGTTTCATAAAATCTTCTTTTTTCTTTGTTGATTTGCTGGCCTGTTGCCACCTGTTTTTCGTATATTTTTTGTATCACACAAAATTTTTAATAGACTTAAGAGCTGGCGTACTTTCTCCATGTTTGCATAATTAGGAAAATGACAACGTATTGTGAACAAGAAAGCGACACGCGACAGAGGCTAATTATTTAGAACATTTTAGTTCATAGCCGCCCTATGCGCACTGCCATGCCGTTGCGCTGCGCTCACTATTGTAGCTAGGCCTTGAGGTGATAAGACTCGTTGTCACATACACTATGTAAAATTCCATAGTTGTACCGACAATTAAATCATGGTCGAGATTATATTAGTTAGAATGACCATGAAAATGGTCGAATTGGCATTCTTGAATATGGTTGTTTTGACCATGATCATAGTCGGTTGAAAATCACTATACTGTCATAGTTATCCTAACCCCCAATAATGGTAAAATTGACCATCAAATTTTTCTCAGATTACAAGGTGAGAATTGCCACATCGGGTGAGTTTATAACAGGCTCGACCATTTGGTTCCCCGAAAAACGAACGACTCATATGTTCTCAATGAATTTGATCCTACTTATTAGCAAGCCGTAACTTGCATGTAAGCTACGGGATCAGCCGTGACTGTTTTTTAATGTTGTTGTAAAAATGGTGTCTGCGCACATAGCTTTCTACCCACTGATTTTAAAACAAGATATTATACTTTAAAACTAGATAATGGATTCGAAACGGAGAGAATCGAAATATCCACTTTGTAGCGATCACTCGTCGACAAGTTTAACCGCTACTGAATATATGAAGCCTCAAGCTACCGGCTTTCACTTGCGACGAATTTAAAAGTTAGAGCGCTGTATATGGTAGGAAAAATATGTTCAACTCACACCACGATGTGCGATTCGAGTTTTAGCAAGAATAAACTACCAGAACGGGAAAGAAACACTCTCTAGAAAATTCGTAATTTCAACATACGTTCTCGGAGTGATTTGGTCTCGTACTCGTTACGAGCAAACTCCATCTGGGCTTCAAGCTTCTCCGCTTCGATGAGCATTTCACGCTTTACAGCCTCAGCTTTCTGCTTGTACAGTTCGTACATTTGCTTCCAGCGCTGGGAGTATTCATCCTCGAAAGTATCCATATCGGCGAAACGTGGTCCGAGCTGTTGGATAAATTAGAAAAACAAAGGTACCATTAGAACCAATACCGCCGTTTGGCGACCTGTCTTTCTGAAACTTACCTGCCTGGCCTTCCTGAAGTCCGGAATTTTCTTATTCATCGATTTCTCTGGCAATCCATCAGTGTCATTATTATAGGTATATGGTTCAACGATAACCGGACGAAGGGACGCCGTCATGAAAAAGGACTTTTCTGTGCAGTACCGCAGGGCGACCATCGCTCCTGTTTCCTTCTGGAACACGACAATACCCTCGCCTGTAGATTTTCCGCGCTCATCGACCTGCACCAATGCACGTTCAACCGGCCCAAACACTTCAAAAGATTTGAAGAGCAGCTCGTTACTAACCCATGGAGTAAGATTACGGACACGAATAGCGTTGGCATTCGGAGCAAAACGCACCCACAGCGATTGTTTCTGACGAATAATACCATCCAATTCGCGCTTGGCAATTTCCGCTTTCGAAAAAGAATCTACGCACACAAAGGCGTAGTTATCCTTCTTATTCAGCTGAATGTCACTTATGTCACAGTAAGGCATAAAAAGCTCAACCAGTTCATCTTCGCTCACATCCTTGGTCAGATTGCCGATCTTGAGAATATTACGTCCGGAGAACTGCTTCTCCTCAGTTTTAACGGGTGCCATGTCCATCAGGGGTCCCCGCAGTCTGCGCAGTTTTTCTTTGATGAAGTACGCTTCGCCTCGATCACCGCGAGGGCGATCGAAACTCTGGTCGCCGCCCTGGATGGATGAAATATGATAATAAAATTATAGGATATTGATCTACACATAATAAACAGCGAACACTAAAATATGGATACGGTAATTGGTGCGTAAGTTCCCACTCCATCGCCCGAAACGGACAATAGGACAAGTTAAAGGTTCTATTTAATTTTAAAAATACAGGACCCAAATACAATTTATGTTTAAGGAAGTCAAGGTTCGTGTGTAAGCTACTAGCCGTAAAAACAAAAAGTAACGGAAGTAAACAATGTTTTAATGGACCGTAGCAATAGGCATAGACACAGGCACGATTGGAAACTCAGAACATGGAACTGTAAGTCGTGCAAGTACCCACATTCTTTCCAACTTAGACCATCCCCACCGGTGGGTTCGCATCTGGGTAATATTTTGATGACAGAAAACGTTTCTATTTTGATTTAGCCACCCACTTTCGCACCGGTCGTTCATATAAAGGTATCACAATAAGACTCAAATTTATTCTCGCACCGGTTTCGTTTCTCTAAATATTTCGTGCAGTGTATAGTTCGTATACTCTTCCGTACAGGTTTTCGACGTCCCAATCATTGGATCTTGGGAAACATCCAGCTAAGCCCTGCAAAGCACTTCGTTCTCTAGTTCGTCCAATTACTTCCACGGGGTTTTGAGGCACTATTTTTTCACAACATATCCCAATAAACGTGAAATTAGCAAATAAGACTTTAAAAACAAATCGGAAACACTCGAATGGAAATGAAAGTCTTCAAGATGAAGATATTGTTTTAACGTTCCAACTTGTTTTGCTTATTTTTCTTCAAACAGCAACGCTCGGCTCGGTTGATTCGGGTTGTCAAATTTACGAACCGGCTGCTCACCGAGCGAGCAAATTGACATTTTCCAACCCGGTTTCCAACCACCGGTTCGGTGTCGAGTTGTCAAACTGGGTAACAATTTACCGATATTACCGTATTGGTGCGGTTGGTCTTTGACGGTCCGCCAGCTCGACATTGTAGCGCCGCAGGTGTTTTGCTGGAAATGATTGACGCAACGGCAAGAATGCTTCTTTTCGCGAGTAATTTCATAATTGCTCGAGTAACTCACGTTGCACAACAATCGAGATCACTGTCAATTGTTTTCTGTTAACAAAATAGCAATCGCCTATTCTCCTACCCGTTACTAACTTAGCAACCAGCAAGCTAATTCGTTATGCTTCACATGAAGCCATTCATGTCCCTCAATAGATTATGGGCACCACGGAATACCGCAGTTTCGTGGAAACGCTGGGGGATTCGAAAACTGGAGCTACCGCTATTCTTGCAAGCTATTCTTGGAAGTGGCAGGAGTCTCAGTAGTGCTAACGGAACATATGCCGGAAGTGGAAGTTGAGAACACCAATTTTTTGGAGAAGGACCGCAAAGGAAAAGCGCTGTTGGTAAGCTGCCTGGAGAGGTCATTCGTGAGAAGACAACGACGAAGCTAATGTGGGAAAGTTTGGAGACAACGTTTGCTGAGAAATCGGTTAGCAGCCAGACTCTTATCCGGTAGCAGCTAGCGCGGCTTCGCATGAAGAATGGAACTGAAATGAGAAGCCATTTCTTGAAATTTGATGGACTGGTGAGGAAGTTAAAGGCTGCTGGTGCTACTCTGGTCGAGATAGATCTGGTTTCGCAGCTCTTCTTAACGTTGCCAGATTCGTATGACCTACTTGTGACGGCCCTGGAAAATATTACCGAGAAGGAGTTAACGCTGGATTTCGTTAAGCAGAGGCTATTGGCCGAAATGTCAAAACGAACAGATCGTCAGGAAGAGTTAGTAGAAGAAGAATCAGCAGCGTTTTCATAGCATGATCAGAAGAAGCAGCAAAAGTTTACAGGAAAGTGTCACGGATGCGGTAGACGGGGTCACTTCAAGATTGATTGCTGTCAGCAGAACAAAAACGAAGCGAATTCCGTAGAGAAGAGTTCGGAGTTGGCAGGTTTTGAAACATCCGGACGAAAGAAGACAGGAAATGCGATTTTCAGGTTGGATTCAGAATGTAGTGACCTGCTGATCCGTTTTCTCATTCCTAAGTAAGCTGGACAATCCAGTTAAGATCAACGCTGTTAGCATCCGAGGTGTGGAGTTCAGCGTCAAGAATGTTTTACTTGTACCAGATCTACACACTTAGAAATTTTTAGAGTATTCGGTAATACTGTAACGGATACAGTATTCGGTAATCGGTAACGGATTTTGGTAAAATTTGACAAGTTCAGCTGTTGAAAGTTCGGTAAAAAATTACCGAATACTGTAAATACTGTAATTTTCTAAGTGTGTAAGAGAGTCTAATAACAGTCAAGAAAATGCCAACAGCCGACATCAACGTTATATTTTCTGGAGACACGGCAGTCCTCAGAAGCACGGATTGATCTAGCAACTAGTCATCTAAGAGGAAACTTAATCGAAGTAGAACTAATTGCTGATGATCATTGTGCAAATGTGTGCAAAGTGAAACCGGGAAGCTGTAGCATCGGCGTTTGGGTCATATTAGTCAACATGGACTCGAAGCGATGGCTAGACAAGGTGTACTGAATGGAATGAAAAAGGCACCGAAGGTTGGCATCTGTGAATCATGTGTTCAGGGTAAGCAGTGTCGATTAGTGTCATAAGAAACCGAGCAACTCGCCCCCTGAAAGAATCCACTAGGATGTCTGTGATCCCATCGACCAACCAGCATGGGATGGATCTCGATATTTCGTCAGCTTTATTGATGACTACAGCCCCTTCGTGATGATTTAACCTGCTAACGAGAAAATCGGAGGTTTTCGAGCGGTTCAAGGAATATGAAGATGCGGTAACGGCAACGATTGGTAAGCCCATTTCTCGGATGACTGTGAATCAAGGACGGGAGTGCTTTTCGACCAACTAAAAGGACTACTACAAACAAAAGGGTATTCAGGTGGAGCCTACAATGGCTTATCCGCCACAACAAAATGGCGTGGCGGAAAGGTTCATGCTCGACACGCCAACATGTGTAAATAACATGGCGTGTTTCGTGTTAGAAACTGGAAATATGCGATTAAATGGCGCCACTGAGCTAATAGAGCAGATGTCAAAATGTTATTTTTGTTTTGGTTTTGATTCATTATACTTTTCGAAAGTAACGCGTGCGTTGCAAATTGTCGTGGTTAAACCAACGGTTGGATAGTCATTAAGAAAACGAATATTTTTTTTTGGCTCAGGAGATACTAGCACACCGGTCCCAAGCTCGGCCCCAAGCTTAATGATTCGCCCCTAAGATCGTAACGCACACCAATACACTCTAAAATATTCTGTCAAAATAGCATAGCGAATCAAAACAAAAACAAAGATACTTGTACCAAAGGGTACTGAAAAGCGCAAGAATGCATGGCAAGGTGCAGACTACAAGGTGTATTTCGGAACTAGGGGTTCTACAACAGTGAACCAATTTCAAATCGCTAGTTGCACATTGATTGTTGGTTAAACCACCAACTAAATTGGTTGTTGATAATAATCTTCCACGGAATAATTATTGTTGCTTTTAAATTACCGTGGCTATCCTGCGAAAACTCTTCCGGTTCTTCATACTATGTTGCTGAACCGGTGTATTTTATCGTTGAATTGCCTGGCGTTGATTTGGTCTGCTGCGGTATGTTTGTCTCGTTTACCTCTGATTGGAGTTTTTACTGTTATCACACAATACCATGCTTCATTTCATTATCGTAGATCAAGTAGATAGCTGGACATTTCAATGATGATTGAAACGCAATCAAACAGTTACACTGAACCATTAACAAAAAACTCCAGTGCGGACGATTTACGTCGCTTGTTTTTGTTTTGTTTTCATATTTGGTGAGTGGTAAATATTGTGGTGATAGCGATGATGCGTGAAACTGACAGTTTTTCAACTAGCAATAAGTTGTCTAGGCGGCGCTAGTATCTAAGGCGATTCAACGTAATTTAATTTGAAAATTTACACAAGAAAAATGGTTCTATGAGAATAAACGTCTGTCTGCGGTTCAACCGAACCTTGGTAGAGTGGATCCGTTCAGTTCTCATGGACACAATGGTACCAATGAACATGTGGGCTGATGAAGCGCTGGCGTGTGTTTATCGCAGTCCTACATCAACCTTGCCTAGTGATGTTTTTCCGGCAGAAGTGTTGTTCAACTCCAAGCCGAATTTGGATAAACTACGGATCTTCGGATGCAAATGTTTTGCAAGGATACCAGCGCAGCATTGGAAGAAGCTGGACTCGAAAAGTCGCGAAATGGTGATGATTGCCTGTGCTCCAAACGGCTATCGGCCCTGGAACCGGAAAACTAGGAAGGTAACCATTGCTAGAGATGTGAAGTTTGACGACTGCTCATTCCCCTACGTTCATGAGGAGAGGATGCTCCATTTCGAGCAAGAGGAGGAAGACGAAGCTCAATCCGAGGACAATGATGAAGTTCGAACTAAAAATCAAGACGATGAAGAGGACGTCGCTGTTCCTACTGGCCATGGACAGATTGATGCTCATGAAAGCGAACCAGAACCGGATGAAACTGTCAACGACTCGCTCCCTCTGCACACAGATATAACAGGATGCACTGTCGAGGCATAGCAGACGAGAGCGCAGGTTACCCGGTAACTTGTTTCATTACTTTACTGTTCAGATCCAATTTTGGTAGTCCATTTCCACTAGATGCACCTGAGACGTTTGATGAAATCAAAAATCGACCTGACAAAAATATGTGGCCATAGCCATAGAAGATGACCTTCGATCCATGAAGGAATACAACGTGTGACATTATACGAGCTGTCCAACACAGGGACCTAGTGGGCAGTCATTGTGCTGTAGCCAACATCTCTAATGCCTGGGACATACATACAACGTACAGCGTTGTACTCCTTTAGTCTAGTAAGTGTTTTCCTGTACTGGATTAAAGTATTTCACAGTTCGTATAACGGCGTTGTATCATAGACTAACTCTAAGACCAGTAGGTCCCGAACAAATACGATTTTTGTCTTGGCTCAATCAGTACTAGCACATCGGTCCCAAGCTTAATAATACGCCCCTAACAATGAACTCACACGAACACACTCTCAAATATTCTGTCAAAATAACACAGCAAATCAAAACAAAGGCGCAAATATGTATAGTTAGGTGCTGGCTTCAAGGTGTACTTCGGACCAAGGGGTTCTACAACAGTGAACCAATTTCAAATCGCTAGTTGCATATTGATTGTTGGTTGTATGTCTGTCATAAGTATAACATCCAAACATCAAAAGATTCATTGTTTGTAAACAATACTGGCGCTCGTACCCGTAGTAACAAACGCCAGACGGGCCTTATTCAAATATGGCCCGTGATATGTTGCATACTGTCAAACGTTAGTAACATGAATAGGGTTGCCAGGCCCCTGGTCCAACGGGAGTAAATCCGTTGAAGTCGAAATGGATATTCCGAGTGAAGGGTGACGTTAATGGTTTTTGATGAGATATGTGCTCCTGTTGCAAAGTTAACCACAATCCGGATCGTATTGGCAGCTACCCAAGTAACCACAAGCATTAACGTGTTACAGTAATTCAACTGTAATTCAGCGAATGTAATGCATCACTGCCTTTGTTCAGCAATATGCGTGTAATAATGCTTTAAGTGCACATTATGAATGCATTGAAGCATTGCCTTATTTTAGCAATCAAACATGCGTTAATGGCTGATATACAGTCACTAATCAATGCCTCATTGCATTATCTTACTAAATGCTTCATTGCAACAAATACGACAAGGCTTTATTGCATTATATAAACCATTACTAATGTTTACAATTATGTCCACTATTCAATACAGAGCAGGAAAAAGGGCGAATCAGATTGGTCGAAGCTCTTCATCAGCATTCTTTTTCGATTACCACGGCTATTATGCAAACAAAATTTGTTCACATTTGGTCACTTAGTTTATAGAAGAGATTTTATTCTATTTCCAACAGAAAATCGTCACAACAGAAAATGTATTTTTAGCTGAAGAAAAAGTCGATGAACAGAATCGTTCAAAGCTGATTCTCTCTTATTTCAGCTTTCTCTTGTATTGTAGACAATAAAAAGTCATGGATTGGTCAAACAGAAAGTGGAAAGCTTTTTTGAAAAGTGGAAATTTCAGAAGAAAAGTGTCGAAATATCGGTCTCTAATACCTGAAGCAAAGTTCCAAAACGAAATCCGAGATGCTGCACCCAGTAGGCATGGTAGAATTATAAAAAAGCAGAAGTCCTGGCAGCAACCGCTGACGTTCCGACGTTCCGACAATGGAACTCACGAGAGGAAGGAATCTGACCGAAATTATCACGAAAAACCCGTGGAAACATTCGAGCCCAGTTTGGAACAGTTGCTGGAATTCGAGCAGCGTGAATCTATGGACTGCTTTCTGTCAGTCAAAAATAGTCTCGAGGAACCCAGATTGGACCAGATGTTGGAGGCAATTAGTAAAAATGATATGCTTCAGACTACATCAGCGATTGGAGATGAAAATAGTAAACAAGACCTTGGATCTTTCTTGAGGGGTTGGAGTATAAAACACAAGATAACACATCAAGCTTTAAGGCCTTTACTAGAAAAGCTGGTTGAATACCATCGTCAATTACCTGTTGACCCGAGACGACTCCTGAAAACACCTCATAAGACAGCTGTAGTCGGAAGTATTGACGGTGGTTCTTATTGGCACAACAGCATAGGTATTAGCACGTTATAACATGTTTTACAATTAAATACTCATTAATTTTTCTTTTGCAGAGAATTGCTTGCGTAAACACTATGCGAATATAACAGCATCACATACAATATCAATCAATATTAATATAGATGGGCTCCCATTATTCAAGAATGGAACTGCTCAAGTATGGCCAATTCTATTCAACGTGTTCGAGAGGCCCGATATACCGCCGATGATTGCAGGAATATTTTACGGAAAATGCAAACCGAAAAAAGTGGAGCAATATATGACTCCATTTGTTGAAGATATTTTACCGATGATGGAAAACGGATTGATCATAAACCACCACAAGCTAACAATCAATATACGAGCAATCATCTGCGATGCACCATCACGAGCATTTGTAAAAGGTTGCTGCTGTTTTGTCACATTTAATCTAAAAATAAATAAATAAATATTTTTTTCCTAAAAAAAATAAATAAATATATAATGCGTTTAAAATTTTACAGGTGTAACCAATTTCAACGCCATTCATGGATGTCTTAAGTGCTGCACAATTGGTGAATATTCCAAGGAAATACGGACCACAATTTTTCCTCAGACAGTAGCCGAATGTAGGACAGACCGTGGTTTTAGAGATAGGCTCTATGGAAAGCACGTTATCTCACGTATCTGTTACTAACGAAACTCTAGTTTTTAAACATTCTAAACAGTATTTACTAAGATGTATTTTATGCAAATTTGTTGTAGTAGTTGTCGGTAATGTCACTGCTTTTTTACCACTGATCCATACGCTTCCATCAGATAGCAGCGAATAATTGTATGTTTCAAAAAACATGCCAAATACACTGATGTTCAAAAAAAAATATAAAACGCTATTGTTCAAAACAAATGTTTGACGTGTTTATCAGTTCCTAATGTATTTATGTGTTTCTCTATTCTTTTAGATTACATTTAATTCAATTTAATTGACTGTTCCACGCAAATCAGTCTCTTCGATGATCAGCTCCTCTAAATCCTCATATTCATCATGTTCATTGACGGTAATCTGCCCCGTGTACTCCATTTTAATGCTTTCACCTTGACCTTGCTCGATAATTCCCTTGCACTCGGGGTTAGACTTCGAGTTCTGGACGTGACTAGTTGTCTTACGATTGTAGTCGTTGCTAGAACAAGAATCATCCCGAAGTTTTTTGGATCTGTTCCTGGATGCTGGCTGTCTCAGCATCTGTTCATTTGCCCGCTGCTTTGAATTCCTAATACACAGCTTCAAAAATGTATCGCACTCGTCCTTGGTAAAAGTATCATCTGCATTATAAATCACTTTGTAAAATAGATTGATAAACTTGTCATATCTTGAAAAGGCAATCTTTGGAACCAGTTCTTGGTTCTCATCGAGCGTTTTACTGATTCCGGTCCAAAAACAGAGACGTAAAAATCGGCGGTCAACAAAGTAGTCAATCATTTGATGACAAACAGTTCCTCCTTTGTGTTTGAACCGATTGTTTCCATACATTTGTCCCATCTGACGAATGACATTTTCGACGTAATCTTCGTCCACGCATAGGTCTTCTGCGGCTTCTAAATCGGCCAGACTGTTAACTGGAACCAGTTTTAGCTCAGCTATTTTTCCGGATGTATTTGAGGACTGTAGCAGTTCTGAACAAGATGTGAGGCGATCAATCTTGGCGTTTGCTTGGGCAGCCAGAATCACGCATTTTTCCGGCCGTTTTGCTATGTTGTCGACCTTGTCGTTGATGGTTCTCAGCATGTTTATAATGTCAACATTCCGGAAATTGGTGCTCAAGCTGGTCTTACTGCTTACTGGAGAGACAACTTCATCTTTAGACTCGATCGCAGGTTTCGCCCCCGCCTGTTCGTCACCAGAAGAAACTGTGGTAAGTTGCTCCGATCCAGAGTCGTCACTCGCAGCCTCCATGTCCTTGATTTCGGCCTCGGCTTTACGTTTGGCGATTGCAGTAAATAATGCTGCTGCATCATGTTCAACTTCGGTGTTTTCAGACACATTCCTGGGTTTCAGTGGCTGTTTCTCAGATTCGGAACGATTTGCTCCAGATCCATTACTATGCACGCCTCTAGCAGTAGATTTGCCTGGATTACGGTTAGCAGCGACCCTAATCTGACTATATTTAGCTGCTCTAGGCATTCCTAGAAGTAATTTGATGATTAGTTATGTTAAATGTGAAATAACCCTTGAAAACTTACTGTTTATTTTCGGATGAGAAGATGCACTCATTTTCACCTCGTGCACAAAAATAATAAAACAAAAACCGAACAGCAAAAAAGTGACAGATGCTGCTAGATCTGGACAGCGCAAGAGCTGTGTCTAACAAGTACTGTGCGTTTCTCACTCAACTTGATTTTGGAATTGTATTTCAAAAATGTGCAAACGGAAATAAAGAGCTTAATTGTATCAAATCGTTTTGGTATGTTGGTGAACTTTATTATGAGATGTCAGAATTGTTTCTATGAAAATAGCAGTGCGATTTGAGGCAATCGCTTTCTTCAATTCGCTTTTTCGCATTTATGAAACTCGATATCGCAAATCACTTGAGTGAGATATGTATAATACAACTGGGCAATGTGCTATTAATAGACGCTGCTTTAAGTTATAGATTTCTACTGGCTAAGGCATGTAGCACTTGTGGTCCAGATGATAGGCGCGGCAGGACATCGATAACGTCTCTCGTCAACTTCTAGGTTCGAGTCCCGGCAGAGGAAATAGTCTAGTCTTCTAAATGTAATAAAAAAGCTTATGTATCTTCCCAGAATTATCGGATAAATAAACAAGGTCGAAATGTGAGATTTAAGGCATAATAATATAATTAAAAAGAATAAAAACATTTGTTTTTTTAATGTAATTATTTTTTTTTCAAACCTTAAATGAACATTCCTTAATGCTCTCAATGTATGCAAATTATAACTTTATTTCAGCTATTGAAAATGCAATGAAGCCTTGACTATACATTGCTAAATGCTTCCTTCGTGCATTAACTATACCTGGTCTAAAGCATATATATGGTACACGCAGTAATTAAACTTTAGCAATGGCCAATGAAAAACTTGTTAACGTTGCTTTATTTAAACTATAGTGGCGCCCTTTTCCACATTAATTCTGCTTTTGTGGGGCATATAATGCAGTTTGACTTTATATCCTATATTTTACAGTAGCATATAAAGCGATAGTAATGCTACTATATACAGCTCTACGGTTACTTGGGTCCCACCGCGTTGCGTGTAAGTATGGAAGCAAGAAGTCAAAGTGGTGCATTTAATACACTCGCTAGCGTGGTAAAAAATAGCTCGGCGTGCAGTATAGTGTTTGAGCATGGCTGCAAGAGAGCATCAGGGTTTCACTCATGCAGGAATTAAACAATGAAGTAGTAAGACAACCGGCGTCTAGAAGGGAACGAACAGAATTATTCTCTTTATCCTACCGATTCGATCGTGATGCTGTGAATTCTACTCCAACAGAATCAGCAAGAGTGATGCGCCCTTCTCAACTTAAGTGTGTACTTAATCAGTGTAGCTTGATAAGCTTAATAAGTTTTGCGAAATGTGCTATTCGATTTGTTGAATCCTATCGTTGGAAGCAGACTCTTACCGTGGGTTACGCGTTAGTGACCTTAATAAAAAAGTTCCCAGAATTTATTCAGGAAATTAAAAATACAAGATTATACATCAAAATAGATATTGTCCCCTTCAAAGTACTTCCCATCGACTGCAACGAATTTGTGCCAGGCTTGGTCAAACCCTCGAAACATTATATTCAGTTTGCGATAAGGTCATCAGAGCCATCTTCGATTTTTCCATGATCTCGTCTCATCTCATCGACCGAATAGGACTTAAAGCAAAAGTCACAGGGAGTCAAATCTGGTGAATTTGGTGTTGGCTGAATGGCATTAGTTACGATTTTAGTCAAATGTTCACGGCTAACGATGGTATTTTGTGACGTTAACGTCCCTTTTTTGCATTACATTCAGGTCATTTGTCGCCAGCGTTGCAGCGACACGTCTGAGGCCCAAATCATTAACTAAAATGTCTTGAACAGATCCAAAAGCAATGTCCAACTCCTCTGCCATCTCTCGAATGGTTAATTTGCGGTCTACGGTCATCCATTCTTTGGTTTTGTTTATGTTTTCGTCGGTTTTTGATGTCGATAACTATTCTACCACTTCTCTCATCATCATTCACGGATTCACGGCCCCTTCTGAAACGTTCGTGCCACTGATAAACGACTGTTTTCTTCAGAGTATCGTTGTCGAAACACTTTTCTAACATTTGCAATGTCGTAACATCATTGAAACCATTTTTAATGAAAAATTCGATACAAACTCGTTGTTGCAAGTTCAATTTTAATTGTACAAACTCGAGGACACACACAATCGCAGATGTACTCAATACGACATAATTTTACAAATGTCAAGCTATCAAGCTAAAAATTTCAAAGAATGTCAACGACCAATGTGGCAACCTGAAAAAAGAAAACTCAAATCGCGTGACTGAGAACTTTTTGATCAATGTAGTATATGCGAAATTAAAACCAATAAAGAATTGTCGGCGGAATTCGAACCGTGCTCAACAGTGTGGTGGCTCTCTGTGGTAACCACTCAAATTGAAAAATTGAGTATACCTGAATAAAAACAATACGGTTGGTTCGTCTGTCCAGGCACTGAGCGGTACAGCGATGAAGACAAATTTATTTTCGAATAATTTGTGAGCAGCCAGTCGCTCGCACACACTTACATGACTTCGTTTAATCCATAAAATGGTCTGAGAAGCAATTTGCACAAAATTTCTTTTTCGAAATCAAAAATTTTAATTTTGGCGTATTGCATTTTGCCAACTTTTCAATATTTGGGTGGAAACATCACCTGATTTAACGCGTCTGATGAAAATCCTATACATAAACATTATGTGTAAGTTGGTTGTACTGTTGATATATTATGGTTCAAATTCAATCGCTTGGGACTGAGTGCGATACAGGGTATAGTGAAGAATTTAGTATTTTTATGCAGGACCATCCAGTCTGAGAGTTACTTCTATGGTTTTAGGCGGTGTAGCTATCGAGAAAGCGCTTAGCAACTTAAAAGAATACGGATTCACTATATAGACAGAGACCATAGTCAGACGGTTTCCACGACACTCCAGCAAGGTTGCAGTCACCGAGTATCATCAACTCATCAGTTCGAGACAAAATCCCAATTATAAAATGATATATCTTTATGTTCGGGCATGAAATATATAAAAAAAAAACAGTTTTAGATTTACTTGGAAGTATGTTAATAGTAATCCATTAACTCGAATTAAATCTTCCACGCATCGGTGATTTCCACATAATAATGAGAAATTCAATTGAATTTAAATTTTCATTCATCAATGATATAATCTAGCATAAACAAGTGGTCAACCGAACACCGCGCTATTTATAGAACTAATAACCGCCTATGATCATTTTAACCGTGCGTGATGGTTCTCATTACTTCATGGCATCAATTTCACTTCATTAGTTAAGTTCATTCCGTTTTAGTGCACCCCTATTAATAGATAAACGTAATTTCAATATTTTAACGTGCATCCGTTAGCATTATTGAAGTGCGTTGATTAAGTCAGAAAGAAAGTAAGTAACATAACGTTTCCGTTTTAAGAAATTTCAAAACTCTACAATTGTTAACGGAAACGTAGTCCTACGGGGATAGTTGTTTGAATAAGTTATGAATTGAATTCTATAGAATGAAATTTCAATGTATTTAGTAGTTGCTGTCAGCTTGATACGTATATCTCAGATCACCACAATTTCAACAAAATGTCAAGGATACATTCTTGCACGGAAATCGTGCCAGCGGAAAAACCTGATGGATTCCATCAGAGCTTTCGTTCAATATTCTATCTGGTATCGCAGCCGGCAGTCACACTCATAAACGCCGATTTCAAATTTTAATGCCATTATTTCCTCGAGAACCGATCCACCTGCTGCTTTTGTACGATGCTTGTGGCGTGAGTGAGGGTGGGGCTCAGATGGAAACGACGACGTAATCAATTTTGCGTTAAGCTCCCACAGATTGCCACATCTGATTTGTTTCATTCCACCTAATCAAGACGGGCGTCGTGGCGTATTAGTTTGACGATTGAATCCATGCGACGCGTTTGTAGACCAAGGACATCGGGGGAAAGGTCGTCTGTCAATGTTATATGTTTATTTATTCAGCAGTATTTGCCAGGAATTGAATGGAGTACTATTCGTTAGACTTGCAGATACAATGGGCCTGGACTGACGCGTGACAGTAATGTGGCGTAAGCGACAAATACAATATTGGACTGCAATAATATGTCAATTAGTTTAAAAAATCTTACTAATTACATCGAAGGTATGGTTAAAATCCGACATTTGACACCCTGGCAATGAGGAAAATTTATCCCAGTGGCGTTTACGTCATTTTACTCGACACACAGCATTTTGATGTATCACTTTCGAAAACAACATGACATAACTGAATAGCAGCAAACTTCTGGAATGAGTTCCTGATGATGTAGGAATAATGATTTATATTTATATTCAAATAATAATAGAAAATTGTATCGCCTTCATGCGTTGGTATTGAGCGACAGTGGAAAGGGATGGAAGGCTTTAGCCACCTATTTCGAATAATTTTAGTTCGTTTTATGATTTGCATTCATACCATCGGCATAATCATATTAAGTTATTCCTTTTATAATAGGGATATTCATGTAGGTCGTCGTAAACATATGTTCGTTCTTTCTTCTTTCTTGGCATTTCAAGCTTAATGCTTGCAGCCATTGGGTTATTGCTTGCTCTCAACCTTTCTATAAGTTTCTCAGTTATATATTGAGAACTTTCGATGCCAGTACCATTTTTGCATTAGTGTGATTGTATGGCAAGTACAATCTTACCCTTTGCCCAGGGTGTGAAGAAATAGGCCTTAACAAAAAAAAACCTCGGTCAGTTGATTTGTACCTGCGCATTGTATTTACTGAGGAACCTTATTTACATAAGGTATTGATAATTTTATTCGATTCCAATTCACACTAGAAAAAATTGCGTCTTTTGTAAAGTCACATATGTTTCTGTTTCGGAAGGCATAATTCCTCATCAAATCTTTGTTTATGCCAAAAAAGTAAAATTCGTTATTTGTAGTTCTACGCCTAATTTGGTGTCAATGATATTTTTTGTTTGAACTTGTATACATTGTTTGATATATTAGGGATTGTTTTTGGATAGAAAAATGCTCCAATGGCTCTAATGTCAGCCTGTAAATCAAGAATTGCCTCTAATCGATAAAAATAACCTGACCTTAAAATTCTGTCAAAAAATGTGTCATATAGACAATAATAATGTACATTTTAGGTTTCAGGAGAACATAGTTGAAGAAATATTTGCCTATTTTTATGGAGTGATATGCTAATTTTCTTTTTTTTTTTGTTAATTTCTGACTCTTTACAGCAAAGGTGTATTTGTGTCCAATATAAGTGGATGTTTTGCCTCTTTCGTCTTGGCGTAGCAGTTGTTGAGAGCATCGACTTGTTCGTTAGCTATTCCATTCTTCGTAATCATTATCATATTCTTCCTTTTCAGCACTATTACAATCTTTTCAATCTACTTTTTTTTTCTTTGTCCTATTTTTTATCTTCTCCAACTACTCTTTCATCTTCTCTTTCTTCGTTTATCTTCACCTTCGATTTTAACTACTAATTCTTAATTCTTCCCCTCACCTACTTTCTTCTTTTTTTATTGTTTCCCTATCCTCTTGTATTTATATTTTTCTATTTCAGTTATCAACCAGTTTTCCTTCGTTCGTAATAATTTGTTTTGCCTCAATTTTCTTTTCCTGCTTTGTAACATCTTCTTCCGGTTTAATTAATCTGCATTTTTTTAATTTGTGGCATCCATACCTCTCACGTCAATGTCACTTGTTGTGATTAATTTATTGTTCTATCGTTCTCAAATTAAAAAAACTCAACAGACTGGTACTTAACCTAGGTTTCTAATTCTATTCTTGAACACACATTTAGATATATTAAAATTAAAAACAGCACGTACATTGTTTAACGATCTAACACAGTTATCGAAAGGGTTGTTTTGCCCATACGCAGTTCTATGGCAACTGACTACAAGTAAACTACGGTCACGAAGCTGGCGAGAAGGTGCATAAAAATTGATGTTTTGCAACAGCGCCGGGCAATCTACACAACCTTCGACAATGTCTAAAAACAACCTCTGTAGGTTAGTACGTCTGTGCATTAAAGTTTCTAAATCGATCAGTCTACAACGACTCGAATAGTCAGGTAGATTTTCCGGGCCATTCCACGGAAGTTGACGAAGAGCAAACCGTACAAAATTGCGTTGAACCCTTTCCATCCGGATGATCTGAACTGAGTGATAAGGCGACCACACGCTAACAGCATACTCCATGATGCTACGAACGATCGTACAGTACAACGCCTTGAGAGCATATATATCGGTGAAACCACTTGTATTGCGACGAATAAATCCCAGTGCTGCAAAGGCCTTTGCGGTAGTTGTGCTAATATGCTCATTGAACCGGAGTTTTGTATCTACAGTAACCTCTAGGTCACGAATTGCTTGAACACGCTCTATAGCTTTTGAGCTGATGGAGTATTCAAACTCTGTTCGGGATTTCCGGCGGGTGAACGAAATAACTTTGCACTTTTTGATGTTCAGTTCCATTCCATTCTCAGAAAACCACAACAAAATCTTGTCGATGTCAGCCTGACGAGCGCAACTGTCGAGATGCGATGATATAACCTTGTAGATTTTTAGATCGTCAGCGTAGAGGAAAAAGCTTGATTTCAGCCGAAAGCACAAGTCATTCGCGAACAATATAAAAATCAGTGGTCCCAGAACGCTTCCTTGCGGTACAGCTGACGTGACGGAGAAGACGCGTGACCGACTACCGTTTAATTTGACGAAAGCGCTCCGACCAGATAAGTAAGAGCGCAACCACTTTGTGATCCAATCAGGAAAGCCCAGATACTTCAGCTTGTCGATTGCAAGAGTGTGAGGAACCTTGTCGAACGCTTTTGAAAAATCGAAGTATATGGCATCAACTTGGTGACGATTCTCAATTTCTGTTGATAGGAAATTTACGTAAGACATCAGATTCGTTGTCGTGGATCGCTTCTTAACAAAACCATGTTGAAATTCAGAAATCAACGGTCGAGATACAGCGTAAAGAGCTTTGTGAACCAATTGTTCAACCACCTTGGCCATACAGCATAAAATCGAAACACCTCTGTAATTTTCAACAGCATGTTTGTTACCAGCTTTGAATATCGGTGTGATTGAGGCTAACTTCCACGCTTCGGGAAAAGTACCTTCACTGAGTGACCTGTTAAAAATAGTCGTCAAAGGCATCATCAGTGAATCAGCACATTCTCTTAAAAACAACGGCGGTATCTCGGACACATGACCTTTTCGACACATCCAACTTTTCCAGGGCTGACAAAACTTCATGTTGGCTCACAACTAGAGCAGGACAATTTAAATTGAAAGCAGGACAGGATTTAAGACTGTCAGCGGAAAAAGTTGGTGACGTTTGAGAGTGTACATTTTCGAATAAATCGGCAAACAGATTAGCTAGCTCGTGAGGCGAATCGGCCGAAGTTTCTATAAAAGTCATGTCCGAAGGGATCCGGTTAGGTTGCTTACGGCTTCGAATATACGACCAAAAGGATCACGGGTTCTGTTTCGCAGTCTGCTCCAATCGTCTTATATAGCAACGAAAAGCAGCGTCCTGGCAATTGGGTAATGGGTTTCGAGCGACTTTAGATTGATCCGGTTCACAGTAGTCCGTGATCGAAAATAGCGTTTACGACCTTTTCGCCCAATGTTACGGAGATGCTGTAACTCAGTTGTCCACCACGGTTGCTTAAACGAATGAGGCCTACTTGTTCGACGTGGAACATATTCTTCCATAATGTCGTACAATTTGTCATAAAACATACGTACCGTTTCATCCGTTTCTTTTGCACGAAACATTTCAATCCAATCGACGTCCATGAGAGCGTTATTCAGTTCCGGAAAGTGGCAACGTCGAAAATCTAAATCATCAAAGATGTTTAAGTGACAACGATTGGAGATGAAACAGCCGGAGGTTAATAATCTCGATAATACAAAAAAGTCCCTATTTATTATTTAAAAAAAAAATTTATTACTTTAACCAAAGGCACAATTTTTGCTAAATGTCATCCTATGTGTAACGGGGTATCTAATCTAATTTAATCTAATCTAATCTAATACAAACGCAGCCAGTAAGAAAAAGCATCCTGGAAATAATTGGGTTAGATGACGCCCAATTATTTTTTTTGTCAATTTTGATGCTTGCAGCATATCAAAGGCATGATACAAGCGTCAACGCGGAAAGGCCTACTGCGTTGCATTTACCGCAAAAGATGATTCAGTAAAATGAGTTGTATTCAAACAATTAGATTTGAAACACAACGCATTTCGGGAATCTACAGGGGAGGAAGGATGCATGGACATACCTTACTATACGCTCCGAGGTAATAAAATAATATTAAAATAAATCATGAAAACCCGAGTAAGGGTAAAAATGAAAAGGATAATGATAAAAATGTCAAATCAATGTACAATGTCTTACAGAACAATCTGTAAAATGATGTGAAGGGATATTATAATGTAAAATAATGATAATAAATACACATGTCTGTCCTGTTGCCCTGCTGCAATCCATTGCATGTCCATTATAAACCTCAAAGTTTAGACAATATATCATAGACACGAGGAAAAAATTGGACATTATTTTTCAAAACACGAGAATTCCATGGATGATCAGAAATTATACATCATATAAAGAATATAGTGATTGATTATGATGATGATTATGTAATACTACCATCTATTGCAGCAAGGTAGCTTTCCATAGCAGTGGAATTATCTGAAAAACGATTTGATCAGGATTCTATTATTGTTTGTGATCATCAAGCTCCTGTATGAAGGGCCAAAAACGTTTGGGCGGGCCCGTAAGCAGAAACGTGAAACGTGAAACCCGTGAATGTAGGGAAGAGAATCTTCTTCAAAAAACAAGTTCACACTGACATCACTAGAATCGAGCACTCGATTGACAGAATAAACCCAATAGATGGGGTCGAAGAGCCCGCCCTGGTTCCGCGAAATGTTAACAATAGGGAAGAGGCAGTCCCATGGTCCCTCCCTTTCCCCGTTATATGTTATTTAATATTTAATATATTTTGTACACAACAAATTAAGATATCATTATAGATAAAAATGCTAATTTATTCAAATTTTAAACTTGAATGGATTGTTACTGAAAAATAACTAAAAGTTAGATAAGTAATAATATCCTACTAGTTCTGGGAAAGCTGAAAACAGAATAGATCATTCTAAATATAAAAGATAAAATTTATTTTATAAGACATTGATTAAGATATTATTTTATAAGACATTGTAATATTAGTAATATTTTTCTTTATACTGTTCTAGAAACATTTCAAAGATAGCAATTGGAGTGAACGAATACTCCGGTTGGATAATTTCTGAAATAAATGGCTTATCTTACCATAATACCACAAACACAATATTAAAATATAATCTTATATTGCTTATAAGCACATGCCAGTCTTTTATACATATAATTGTTGAAGCTCAAAAGTGCAATTTAAAATAAAATGTTATGTTATCCCATGGTGTTGAGAAGATATTTGGGCTGCAAAATGGTGAGTAGACAACTGGGATGGAGCGTACGTCCCCGCAACATAGCACTGGTCCTCACAAGTTCCTACCTCATGCTTCCACGGGTCAAGAGATGACAAAGACCGCCAGCTAAGGGTTGCGTACTTAGCTGGTAGTGCAGCCTGGGCACTGTTGTCCTTCTGACTTCAGCTAGATTGAGGAGGTGCGTTCCGAGCGTCTGTCCACCAAGGAGGTGCAGCTCAAACAGCTCCTGGCATCCAGCGGTTGAGTAATAAACGCTGTATCGCGTCAGCTATACCTTAGGAAGCAGTTCCACCAACGCGATGTAGGAAGGTGGCATGCTGAAATCTTACCCTACCACAAAAAATGGAAGTATTCTTTATACGGTGTATAATTTCAGATCATCTATGGAATTCCCAAGTGTTGTTTAATAATTTTAATTTTTTTGTTTCCTTCGTGGCAATGATAATGCAAGTACGTCTACAATTGCAGCTGGACATCAGTCTACAGACATGCAGACAGTACAAATATAATTGTTACTATCATTTTATATTATAACATCCCTTCACAATATTTTTAAAGCTATTTTCAGGTTCGCATTTATGCATCGTCGTAAGTTTTAGCCGACCTAACCCACGATATGTATTTGAAAAGATAGGATGGTTTTTGACGTTTTTGTTTAGAAAGGATCATACGACAAATTCTACTAAATAAAATTTCAAGAAAAGTTTAATAATTCAAAAACTAAAATTGTTTATGATCTCTCATTTTCTATTGCACAGATATAAAGAATTATTTATGGGCCCAGTAGAAAGCAAGAGTTATCGGAGAATTCAAATTTCATTTTTCTTTTTCTCTCTGTTTTTTTTTTTTTTTTGTGGATTTATTAAGCTTCCGTTTTTGGGCAGTAATCATAATCATATGAAAGTTATTTCGGCTAATTGTTTGCTTAAATTTTCTTTGCTATTCTGCTTGGCTGCCCGGTGATCAACTTTCTTTCATTATACCACTTTGGAAATTTTCGCCATTTCAGAGTTTCAATCATCTAACATCACAGCAGAAAAGACAAATAGGTGCATTTAATTTTTATGTGTATACTATTACAACATCGTATTGTTTTCATCATATCATCATTATATATATTAGTATATCATATTGAAAATATTTACTAAAAAGATTAATAATAATAATTAAATTTCATTTGCTTCAAGTTTACAAGGAAATTGATTCCAGATAGTATGTACAGATATTTTATTTCATTGTATGTAAAGGTGTTTTTCTATGAATTTAAATCATTGAATATTATTAAAATTAATAAATGCTCTTCAATTCTGCTGATTATGTATATCTATATGTCATGAATAAATACATATTTTTTTGATTCATGTATAATTAAATGGTTTATATTTTATTTAGTTGCAATAAGACCTTCACATTCCAGAGTTATATTCATCTGCCACTGATTGAGCTGTAAAGATGCACCAAGCTGCATATGATTATCATATGCCTATTATTACAATTTTAACTATTTCATCATATTATTTTATTTATAACCATATTTAAATTACAGGATGACGAATTCCAACCATGGCATATTTTAATTAAATATTATAGTATATTTCATTGCTCTATTACATACTACATTTATTGCATATTATGACATATTATGTACATTATATATAATAAATACTGGGTTGGGAAGGAGCATCAGGGTATCATTCAAGCTGAAATTGGACGATGGTTTGATTGACTGCCTGAGTCTAGGAGGGAACGAGCATTATCATTTTCTTTATCCTACCGATTCGATTGCGATCCTGCGAATTCTACTCCAACAGTTTCAGTGAGAGTGACGCGCCCTTCTTAACAAGCCATCCTGTAGAAAGCTTAATAAGTATTGCGAATTGGGTTATTCGAATTGTTGGATCGTATCGTTGGAAGGAGATTCTTAATTTCCCGTGGATTTCGCGTGAGTGTCTCTGCTTACGGGTCCACCCCTCCGTTTTTGGCCCTTCATACAGCGATATTGTGAATTCAGATCGGTGGCTCAATTTGATCTTGCTATTAAGTGGAGCTGCATCCAAGCCAAGGGCATGAAGGGATGGTGGCTACCATACATACATACATACATACAAAAAAAAAACTGCTCACCCACGATGATAATCCAACGTGGTCCGCAATAAAAATCGCAAAAACGTTGAAAATCATCAAATCAACCGTGTATGATATGTTCAAACGTTTCAGGGAGCAAAAGAGCGTGGCTCGAGTGCCTCAAGGTAAGCGTCGTAGTGGAACATATGACCGCAAGCTGAACCAGAAGGTGTTGAGAACCGTCAGAGCAAACCCTGGACTATCAGATAATGAAATCGCACAAAAATACGCAGCTGCTCGCAGTACCATTCGAAGAATTCGTTTGCGAGCAGGATATCGTTCTTATCGAACCAGCAAGCAACCAAACAGAACGTTGAAGCAAAGTTTCGTCACCAAAACTCGAGCTCGGAAATTGTACCAGCAGATTTTGACGAAGAACTAGGGATGGCTGCTCATCGACGATGAAACCTACGTCAAAATGGATTTCGGACAGCTTCCTGGCCAAAAATTCTACATGATGACGGCACTAGGAGATGTTCCTGCGAAGTTTAAGTTTGCTTTTATGGACAAATTTGCCAAAAACAAAACTGATGATTCGGCAAGGGACATGAAGCTGCGGAGCAAAGACCAAAGTGTTCGTGACGAATAAGACGATGGACTCGAAGCTGTACAAGGAAGAATGCCTCAAAAACCGCGTACTACGTTTCATTAAAGCTCATAATGGTCCCGTGAAGTTTTGGCCAGATTTGGCGAGTTGCCACTAAAGCCGGGAAGTCATCCAGTGGTACCGCGATAATAACGTTTTGCTTGCTTTTCCCCATTATATTCCAATAAGATGTTTAGTCAGTTGGAATTATATTAATAAATAAATAAATTTCACGTTCGGAGATGCAGGAGAAATAATATCGGAATAATATCGATCGTATCCTGGGATGAGTGATTTTCAGAAATCCAGCGGCATTTGAATTTTACGGTTGATATCTGTAGCTCTGTGTATTCTGGTGCTCTTGATTTCTTGTAGCAGACTATTACTAACTTCTTCAACGTCTTGCAGATGTAAGGTTGCGTAGTGTTGAACTTTTTTGCTGCATAAGATTGCCTAATCCAAGCCTTGTTGTTAAAAGTACTATGGAACAATCTAAGTCCTTTCTTGTCCATTATTTTAGCCGGTCTCCCACGACCACTCCTACGAGCTGTTCCTAAAGATGCCAGGATACGATAGAAATTGGAACATTCTCTGTTTTACGATTTATGTTCGTTTGATAGAACTGTACAATCCATTCGCGTAATGCTTCTTGTTTCGACGGCATTTTGACGTAGACTACGTCTTACGAGAAGGGTAGGGTGTCGATTGAAAATCTAAAAATCAGCGACCGTCACGAAATATCGTTACAAATTAAACGCTAATAACTTAATAAATGCTCAATATACTTTCAAGATGTTTACATCAATCGATTGGAAATTTTCCCGCGTATCAATTCAATTATCAAACATAATCCGTTAACAATTTCAAGCTATTGAAAATAACCAAAATGTGAGGTGAAGTCTTATAATGCCGATTTTTACTCAATGCACTCAATTTTACTATCACAGATTTCAAATGTAAGCAACCCCCAACATAAAACGAAACGCCCCCCCAATTTTTTCCTTTTTTCCCCAGACGCGCGGGGCGCCCCGCCCCCAGATGAGTGCGCCCCCGGCGGGCCCCCCCCCGGGGCCCCCTCCCTCAACCGGCCGGCCAAACCCCACTTTGGTTTGGCTTTTTGGGACCACCCCCCAAAAAAGCCCCCCCGCCCCCCCCACTGGTCAAGTAGCTGATTGCACTGCAGTCTGTTGTTACCAGAGGCTGAATATCTTGACAGATAAGCCGAGTTTCACGTACCCTCTCCAAAATTGTAGATGTCGCACCAGTAGCGTTTGTTTACACATCCTCAGGGTCATCCTTTACAAACGGAACTTTTTTTTACCATTGAAAACCATGTTTTCGTTTCTTCTTTCGTGGATGCAAAAAAACACCAAACTAATTTCCAACGCAACATTTAAAAAAGGCGTATGTGTAAAAAGGGTTCAAATTCAATACTAAAAAGGAACAATCGCGAACTAGAATCAATTATATTTATTATTTGATTGTGAATGTAATTGACCGCATACACAAATATTAGAGGGCCATGTGCAGTTTGTAGCTAGGGTGGCTGGTGAATACTTATGAAGGTGTCAGCATCATCTCTGACATTTATGCGAACTGGAAGAGACGTTTAAATCGGTAGAGGCAGGTAAAGTGGGTAAACAACAACACAAAATTAAAGGTCCATTATATCAGGGATAAAACTGCTAGGTTCAGTTAGGACCGCGTTGATGTATAGTTATAATGGAATCATCTAATTTATACATATCATAACACATATGGTAGGTTAATAATAAAATGTTTTTATTATTTTGCTTTGACTCGTCCTATGAAGTTTTCTACCGAGTTGTCTACATACTGAGCCATTGCTAATTTTTCAGTGAGGGTTTGAAGAAAAATCTCTGTCGATATTTATCACTCTCGACTGAATTCCTCAAAAAATCCAAAATGTTCTATTTCTGATAGTCTTATAATAAAAAAGACCGTGCCTTTCGTAGTTGCTACTCCGTTACCGATCAGAACTAGTGTAATTGCACAGAGATCCACACAGATGGAGCTTGGGAGTAGGCTTTACATCTTCAATGTACAAGTTCACTAGTTCATTCTATTTATTGATCAGTACCGGCGCCGGCCACATCCTCACGGTCTTTGGGGAGGAAGGAAGGATGATTAGTTTGACAATCGTTAGTTAGAGACCGTGTTTACCTCTGCGTCTCCACAATTGTCAAGGGAAGGATAGATTTGTGTTAGTGAGGCAGGTTATATTTAGATCCTTGATTCACTGTGGTAAGTGATGCGATCAATGAAAGCGCAGTAGACGGTGGTGATAGAAAGCAAGGAAGGGGACGGGCCTGGGATTGAACTCCGACCATCTGCTCAGTAAGCAGAACGGGTAACCACTGAGCTACCCAGCCACGTCTGTTCTATTTCTGATAGTCGTGAACACAAACTCTGTTATACAGCATAGTAGTTTATTAAACTGCTCGTTGCTGTGAATAGCCGAAGACAAGATACTTGTTATGATTATAGTTATCTATTTGGTACAAACATCGTTTTCCGCTGGAAAACGGCCACGAGGATTATCCATTTTTACGACTCATTTCCACGGCAATCTGGAAACTTACAAAACTATGCAGCGCTTCCTTCTGGCTTGTCGATGAGTAATTTGCGCAGGCGATAATTTGTGAGCCAGACGGGCAATCGCGAGAAAATTGACGAGATAGACAAAAAACGAGAAAATATCATTGTAACGAGAGAGCGAAAAAACACCACCGTACGTGCCGCTCAATCGAACTTGAAATGCCTATGAAAGCATTTTGGTTCGAATCGTGTGCTATACACTGGCGTTGATAGCATTGCATCGAAAACAGAGAGGCACAAACATGCAGTACGAAGCAAATTTCATAAGAGGGTACGAGCTACAGTTATTAAACCAGACACCGACAACAAAGCAAAATAAATTTGCAGCTGAGGGGTGTGGCCATGGCTGTGTTAAACATCGATTAAAAGCAAGTGAAATTAAAAGAAGAAGACAATTTGAACCATTTGTTACCCGTTTTTGAGGACCCGGCAAGGGAAAACCATATTTTCAACCTGTTCGTAAGCAGATTTAAATGGGAGCAAAAGTAGGTCATTTCCAAGTAAAAAATTGAACTACTTATGAAAATAGCACTAAATTGAAATTTTAATCCAAAATATTTATAAGTTTTTTTGATCAAATGATGTATAAATGAAGTTATTCTGTTCAGTCAAATGAGAGTAATAAGCGTTCAAAAATCTTTCACTGTTGCGTAACGCTCTCATTTTTCAAAATTTTGAAATGACACCCGGTATAGAAAAGAGAAACGTAGTCCTACGTTAAAAAATCGAACCCGTCAATGGGTGGGAACGCAGCTTACCGTGGGTCATTTCTTTTTCTTTTCCAATGAATTTTTACATGTTTACATACCAACAAACACTCTCTTCTACCTCACCAGTACAAAACTCATAGGACTTAGTCCGTAGTCAATGTCAATTTCAAGAAAAACTAGTTTTGGCAGAACCACAAATTTTTGGGTGCTCCCGAAATAAAACTAAAAAAAAATGTTTTAATTCATTTCTGAAATACGACCTTTTCATATGTTACTTCCAGAGAAACTAGTTTTGAAGGAACCAGAGCACCAAAAATTTTCGGGTACACATATCTAGTACTGAAGCTGTCATATTGTCAAGCCTGTGGTTCCCCGTGGCGTGGCCACCGGTACCCGGCCCCCCCACACTATGCTGTTGTGTGGGGGGGCGTGGGGTGCGGGCGCAAAAAATAATTTTAGCACCCCGCCGGGGGCTGCTACTACTAGCGCCAAAAGGAGCTATTGTGTGTGTGTGATTTTGGGAAGAGCTTTTTTGGTAAGGCGCAGGGAGGGTTTAATTTAAAAAGCAGACCATTTCAAATCCGTCCATTTTAGGACGACCAATTTAATTTTGAGAGAGTTTGTTTGATTTGAATGTTTGGTTCTGAAACCAAATTGGCTGACAGCGGTGGCTAAAACAATATAAGTTTTCTCTTTGTTGCATACCTTGAGCATTTTGTACAATTTACAAATGGCTACCGTCACGAAAAATTTAAACACCAGACGCTAAGAATTCGATTGTTTCTTGATTGATTTATTTTTGAGACTGCTCTAATCAAGAAATTTATACGATTGCTATTCTATTTACTCAGGCATATAAAGTTTTACAAATAAAAGATAAATATATTTCGCACACATATTCATCAATCGGTTTAAGAAAATTTTAAAGAATGTTGCGTTCTGGCATGTTTCAAGAAATTCCCTATGTTTTGATTCTCGAACATGCACATTTCAATTAGTACTGTTATGAATAGTTATTCTGTTGTGTTAACGATTCGCGTTGGATTGCGTTTTACTTCTAGGAAGAAATAAGTTTTGAGAAACTGTGAAAGGGTGAATAAGTGCAATGCCTATTCGTTTTGATGCCAACCGTTTCCGCAAATTTCGGAAGCGCGTTAAGATCGAACATCTGAAAAATCCTCCGAATTGACATTGTACCGATGTCGCCCATTGTCGATTATCGGGCGAAACTGGAAGCAACCAGAGGTAATGCGTTGCTAACTACCGGTCGGAAAGCTAGAGAAGGGCCTTAAACTCGAGGTGGGAAATAAAATCAAGTGGCCAACCAACTTGACAAAGTGCAAATACTTTTCAAATGCTTTCTAAAGAATGTACAATAGACTTTTGCTAACATGCTTACTATCTAAAGCTGGTCTAACAATCTTTGAGGAAAAAACATCAACGCTATTTTGATCAGACTAGGCCTTACTGCAAGGGCAGAGGTCAAATCAACATTTAAAAATAAGTGAAACAGTGTGAACTCTTAAAGCTTTATCATGTATCGATAGTTTTTCGAGATTATGCGATATGGATAATGGTCTCCACCTGGTCGATCATATCAACACAATCACTACAGGCAGCACAATTGTTGCCCTTTCATCATACTAACATTCAAACCAAACGTCCCTTTCCACAGCTGCCAAATAATTTCTAAGAAGTGAATCATAGCATGTTCTAACATACTATCTCACTTATTTATGCTAACCCAACGTCCCATTAGAACAGTACACTACGAAACTAAACAAACGGGTTAACGTAGTCTACGCCAACCGGTCGTGTGTTAAACACAACCCCACTGATTTTTTAACACAACTGATCAAGTTGGAACAAAACAAAACATGCGATGTTGGTAATTCAGAGAGCGATTGATTCACATAATCTATGAAAGAGTTAAAATCATTCCCATTTTTAAGTTATAACCCGTTATTATAAAAGACTTGTAGCGAAATCATTTCTTTTTTCAACAGAGTCATAACATATCTATATGAATTCATCAGATGACGAGTTTATTTGAGAAAATGAGATTCTTATCGATAGGCGCAATCCGGGGGATCGAGAGGTTAACAATACATCCATCTCCCCTATTCCACTTTCTTTCTACTAGATAAGAAGTAGCCTCCTGCTTTGCAGGAACTCATTTACCGAACCTTCCATCCGAATTACGATCCACTCTCAAACTAACGTATGCATTAGGGAAATGCACTGATTTGCCGGTTTTTCATTTGATTACCCTGCCACCTAGTGTTGAATCCACCAAAGCATCGCTAATTATAGCAACCCTGTTGTGTACAGGTAAAAGTTGACATAGTTATCAGTTGATTTGCTACAGTTATGGTGAAAACAGCCAAGCAACCACGCTCGAAGATTTTGACGTAGGACTTACGTCTCTCTTTTCTGGGCTTCAAATGGTGAGTTGACAACTTCGAAGGGGGGTGCAACCGACCTCTCGTCCTCACAAGTTCCTACCCCACGCCTCCACGAGTCATATGATCACAAAAGACTGCCAGCTGAAACATGGAGACGCTGGTTGGCGTAGCCTGGGCAATGTTGTCAATCTGACAATAGCGAAGTGAGGGGGTGCGACCTGTAAATCATATCATATAATTTTCCATTCTCATATCAATTAATGATTTCAGCAGGCTTTGGAATCATCCAGTGTTGTTGATTCATGAGCGATTTCACGGTTTACAGTCGAGAGTTCTCTACTTGCGAGAGGAGAGCAAAAAATAATACCGCTGTTCATCATCCCCCTATCGTTTCCACAGGAGAGTGAATATGCGTGTTTTTGCCATTGCGGTTTATCTCTTCACTCTATGAAATGAACTATTATTGATTGACGAGGAAGCCTCTCGCATGGTGAGTGAGTACCGCTTGAGCAGCTGACGGGTTTGCTCATTGAGTGAATGATGTTGGTTGAGCAAGATGTTACGGGCAATTTGCTTGCATCTAGTAGGTGAGTCTATGGCGTGCAACCAAGAGAGGTTTGGATTTATTTTTTCATCATCGCCTATCCGCTCTCTGCTTCCTTAGTGGAGCTTGATATTGATCTTGATAGTATTATAGGATTTGCATTATTTGGATCTAGGCGTTAGCTTGTGTCGTTTTTTAGATGCATATCTGGTGTAATTTATAAAGACAAAATAAGTGTGCATCTGACCAACGAGACTTGCGAGAAAATGGGTGGCATTGCGAAACGAAGGACTTTTTGTACGAATGCTTGTGAGAAAAAGTTCTTCGTTTCGAGATCCACAACGCGACCCCAGGTTAATTTTCGAGCTGGCTGACCAAACTCGTGCGTGGGCAAGAAATTTGTTTGCATCTGGCATCGAACGCTTATTTATATGTCAGCAAACAGAGCGCAGTGTAAGCCAATATTTAAATGAATTACATCTCAGCATTGTTTTTAGGAATATGCAGTTCCTTAACCATCGATATCCATGAGTTCATGATATGCTGTGTTTTATAGCGAGTTTTGGGCTGTATATGATACGAACAATGTCCAAACATTTCGAAAGAGTGATATTCTATGGTATATTTCTATAGGCAGGGATGTTCCTATAAATCTCTGAATTGATAAAGTGACCAACATACAAAGCACCAGTTTGTTCAATACATTTTTAGCTGAAAAGAGTAGTTAACTAAAAATAATGTTATAAATTTAAAGAAAGCATCTATGTTCTCCAAACTTTTCTCTGAGTTATCTATAAGTCATAAACCATTTAGTGACTTTTTAGATGTAAATCATGAAAAAATTTCAAAATAGTATGTAATAGATCGATCTCCACTTTTATTCGACCTGCATTTGAATTACCTTTTTATTCGTATTCATGAAGTGAACTAGATGATTAGAAGATGCTAGACCACCTTCCATACAAAGTATATTCGATCGAAACGTCAATTTCTTCAACCCTATTGGACATATTCTGTAGGTGTGATTCGTGGCTTGCCAATTTGCAAGTTCATTTAAAACAGTCAAAAACAGAGAGCTAACGATGTTTTTTGACGTAGACTACGTCTTACGGCAAGGGCAGTGTGTCAAATGAAAATCTGAAAATAGCGTCCGTCGTGGAATATCCTTACAAATTTAACGCTTATAACTTAATAAATGCTCGATAGATTTTCAAGATGTTTAAATCAATCGGTTGCAAATGTCCCCGCGTATCAAGTCAACTGTCAAAAATAATCCTTCCACAATTGTAAACATTGTAACATTTTGTTTTGCTGGGTAAATTTACTGAATGCACAGTACTTTTCCATCACAGATTTCAATGTAGCAATGAACATATGTTGCAGTGAACAATATATAAGGGGTACACCTTTGCAAATTATCTCATTCGTTCGGTAATATTCAAGCTATGCGGAGTGGCGGGGAGCCAATATTGAATTGACAGCTGGTGGTGGCAAGTACCCTGGAGGGTTTACTGGCGAGCATCCATTGTCCAGGTAGCTGATTACTCTATTTCGCTAGGCAACCGTTGCTAGACAGCCATGTGATTTGCAGTCGTGTGATAGGCAATCGGTTGACCAAGCCAGTAGTGTATTTGTAGCCAGCCGGTGGGCGGAACCATGAGGAACAAAATTAGATGCTTGTGTGTGATCCTGTTGTTAGCCAATTTTTGGTAAGACGCAACGGATCCAATAATCTGCTTCTGCAAAAAAAAAAACATAGGAGGTTTAAATTTAAATGTGGACCATTTGAAATCCGTCCTTTTCAGGACAACCAATTCAATTTCCCTTGTGAAAGAGTTTGTTTGTTTGTTTGTTTTATATTACAAATTTCCAAATTCCTTTCTTAATTCTTGGGAATTGGCAGCCAGTGGTGGCTTAAATAGTTTTAGTTTTAGTAGTTGTCGTCGCATACCTTAATATGAAATAAGTCGTAATTTAAAATGGTATGCCTTAATTGCGGTTGAGAAGCTGTGCCAGATTTTCAACAATATCTCAGTAGCCAGCAATTTCTCGCGTACCTCGAGAAAACCTATCCTTCTTGACCGATTTTCTTCATCAAATTTCTGTTAATAACTCAGCTATTAAAGTATTTTCCATTGAATTAGTTGTTTGGCGCTGCACGCAGAGCCACAGATTTGTTTATTTTGTCGTGATATACTACAGAGAAAGTCGATGAAGAGAATCGACCAATAAGAATAGGCTCTTTTCTAATGTTACGCGAGATTTATTTTCAAATCTAACGATACGATGAGCATGAGCATGAGCATGAGCATGATTGACCGCCCACGGATGCAATTCCGTTATTGCCACATCAGCTGTATTTACACAAAGAACCAACAGATGATGATTGGGACTAACACATCCTCAATGTGTAAAAACTGGTGATCCATTATAAAGCAATACCGGCGCCGGCCGCGCCCGAATGCTGGTCAAGTAAGGAATGGGAAGGAACTTGTTGACATGATACTCGCTTTGGAGGAAGCCGAGAAATCCTCTGCACTTCCACGAGAAATCACTGGGATGTTGGATAGTTGGGTAAAGGTTAGCAGCAGGGTTCGTTTTGGTTAACGATACGTTGATAGTATGTAGAACTTTCCACCAAAAGCAATGAGCCGCTCCAACGTGACTGAAAAGAGACAAGCATAACGAACAACAAAACAACATAGACAAAATAAAATAAAACAGGATATTAGATATTGTCTTCAAAATTCGGTAGAAATAAATTATTTGCTGCTTTGCAAACCAGCTCTCCTCGATGTCCTAGATCTCGACAAAGTCCTGCTGGACCCGCAGCTGCTGCAGTCGGCACTCGTCCACATCAAGCCGGCCGTCGCCGACGTGTCGGAAACCTTCCGGTAGTAACATGATATCTGCGTCTAATACACTCTTCGTGCTCCGATTAATTTACAAACTAAGCCTGCACACCGAATCAAAATTCACTTTGGCACGGTTTTGGTATTTTCCTCTAAAATCTAGTTCTAGATATTGGCACTTTATTTCTGCTCAGATTTTCCGTCGTCATTCTTCCTCAAACGTAACAATCGCCAGCTCAGGTTCGATGCAAGCAGCAGCAGCCATGCATGCCGTACGTTTTGAAAGACCAGACAGCAGACCCAAGAATGGACACTTTTTACAATTCACTTTTTCCACTGCTATTACGTTGCGACTGGACTGAAAAATATCACAAATCGACTCCGAACGACCGTAACTTTATACTTTCAATCTTTTTAACCAAATTTTTGACGTTTTTCAGCGTAAAAATTGCACATCATTTCACTGCCACCGAGAACCATGATCCTAGACGTCAGTTTTTTTCGACTCCTCCTCATCAATCAGCCTTTCAAATCTAACCCAACACAAAATAATAACAATATAACGGGCTACCACAGAGTTAAATGAACTAAAACTATATCCCCCACTTTCTCATATCGTTCTTTTTCTGGACGATACGATGCAAAGATAAATAAACTAAGAATTTGTTTTTGAAATTCACATTCCATCTCCTGGTTGAAGTGCGTGTTGTGCTGAGTATAACGGAATAACGATATTTACCCTATCAGTCTACCTTTGAAAATCCACTCCTGAATGAAGATACCAGAAAAAAAAGATAAATCGCAATAATTATTTACCGTTATTTTCAAGTTTTTACCCAAACAATTCCTTTAATAGTTCTATATATACTGCGATTCCAGTACTTAACCTTGTGTATGATTTCTATGTTTTCATTCTGGTTCATACACTGCGCATCAATGGCAAACACGTGACGACCACGACGCGATGCGGAACCGATTTTTAAATGTCTGATTCTGTATTTTACTCCATCACTTATCAGAGTCTTCATCACACTAGCCGCTTTCCCAACGAGGCCCGTCAGGATTAGCATTGCAACGAAAACAGTTCCTTGTTCTTTCGTTTTGCCGTTGTCTCACACACGCGGCAGCTTCGCTAGAATTGAACTTTCTGAACCAGACAACTGCTAGCGATTATCTGAGGGAGCAAGAATTTTTTTGCTCAGCAAAATAATGCCTCAGGCTGCGAGTCAAATTTTGCATGAGTTATAACGATTGTGCTCTAGGCCTGAGAGAGATAGAGCTGATTCTTATAAACTCATTCTCTGGCTTTTCCTATTCTCGCGGTGAGTTGAATCACCATATCGTTCAAACCGTCGCGCTCCATCTCGTGCTGCAATGCTGGTACGAACATGAACACTGTGAGTTATCTCTCTCGAAAACAGTTATTGAGCGTTCATTGATGTGAGTGCATACAACACCAGCTCAGCGAAATTAGACACGTCGGGAGAATCATCGTGCGCTGGGAAGCCTACCAGAACAAGCGAGCCGATGCTCAAAACGCGAGTACATTTGAATTCGGTAACAAGTGACAACATCGAACCAACCGGAGCGAAAAGCGACGTGACAGGGGCTACTAGCTACAACAATTAGGAAAGGATTTCCCTCCGCTAACGAGCAGCTCGGCTTCCTCCGGGCCAACGAACATTGTGGGCTCTCAGTCTGCCTCAAATGCCGGGACAAACCAACGCCAAATCGACCCTTGGATCAGAGCGGGTGAGCGTCCACCATCGGTATATCCCTGCCCCTAGGAAAGCGAAGTGTTGATCTATGATTCGGCCGATGTGTGGGCCATCTGCACGGAGTTCTGTGATCGCATGAAGCAAAACGAAATCGGAGCAGGTGAAGCTCTGGCTATATGGTTTGCATATATGGGGTATTGCCAACTGGAACGCTCGAGTTGGGCAATTTCCTTGCCCAATAAGCCATCGACGTGGGAGTGATCACTGAAACCCGGCTCAGCCCAGCGACCAACTTCTCACTCCAAACACACACCATCGTCCGGCTAGATTGCACCAACTCAACTGGTGGCGGTGTAGCCGTCATAATCAAACATGGCATCCGCTATGCTTTCCTACCGCACCTGAAGACCAGCATCATCGAAGCAATCGGCGTGAAAATCCATGGCCTCAATGGAAATATCAACTTGTTCGCCGTCTACGTGAACAGCAACGGCACATCGGGCCTCTTCGTGGGAGATCTGCAGAAGCTCATCAACCACAGAATCCGCTTTGTGGTGGCCGGTGACTTCAAAGCTCGTCATACGCGGTGGCGAAATCATAAGTGCAACCAGAATGGCGACCTTCTGGCAGACCATCTAAGTGCAGGTACGTGTGCCATCCACTTTCCAGACGAGCCTACGTTCCTCTCACCAGCCGGAATAACATCCACCCTGGATGTGTTTCAGTCCAACCTGGCACTATCGAAGCCAGTCACCGTCAACGAACTAAGCTCCGACCACTACCCGGACTTATGAAAATAAAAGCCATCGACCAGCTGAATGTCTTCGAAGAAACAATCCACGCCGCAGAAGAAGCTTGCATCTGCTGGATACCGGTGAGGCGACAATTCACCATGATTGAGACCTACACTCAGCAGCTTATTCAGCAACGAAACACCATCAGGCGACAATACCAGCGAACCGGGTGCCTCCTGAAGAAACACGAAGTTTCGCTGTATAATAAGATGATTGGAGACCAAATTACGACCATCAGTTCTCGAACAGCATTGCACAGATGAGCGACAATTCGAAACCATTTTGGAAGGTGGCAAAGATCCTCAAGAAAAAACCAACAGCAGTTCCACCGCTGAAAGTCGATTCCGGAGGCATCCTGGATTCCCCGTCGGAGAAGGCCAATGCGATCGCCAACAAACTCGTCGAAGCACACAACCTGGATGCCAGAATGGTGAGTCCACACGAAGCCACAGTGCAGCAAACTATCAACCAACTTAACCAACAATCCGATAATGCACCGTTCATCGGCCAAGCGAAAGATGACGAAGTACGTGTGGCGGTGAAGCGCGGCAAGAATATGAACTCTCGGCAACGACGCTATATTCAACCTGGTTCTGAAGTCATCCCCATTTTGAAGCCTGGAAAGGATCCAACAGAACCGTCAAGCTACAAACCTATCTCGTTGCTGTCGGCTGTCAGCAAGCTGTTCGAACGACTCATCCTCCAGCGCCTAATGGAGTATGTCGAAGAACACCAAGTCATCGTACCGGAGCAATTCGGTTTTCGGTAATGCCACTCTACCGTCCATCAACTGGTCCGAGTGGAAAACATCATCCTACACAACAAGTCAATCTCCAACACAGCCATGGTACTTCTGGACGTGGAAAAGGCATTCGACAACGTTTGGCACGATGGACTAGTCCACAAACTGGTGTAGGCGAACGTCCCAGTGTTGCGGGAGATTCGATGGGGAGTTCTTTCAGCGAGATCGTTACACCCGAATTCAGGTTTTGATCAGCTCAAGCTAAAATGTAGTTATATTTTAGAACAGGCTCATTAATCAATTCATTCATCTACTCACAATTCAGTCTCCGTACTATGGTTTTATCTCACACACAACAATGTATCTCGAACAAATTTTAGCCTTTCCTCTAATTAGCTTGTAAGTTTTAATCTAGGTATAAGTGTACAAATTATCAAATTCACCCTTGTAATTAATAATAATCAAAAATAACTCCTACTTCTCACAATTAATCAAATTATCACTGACTATTTTAGAGCTCGTAAACAATTCTCTTATCACTGTCTGTTGATTATCGCTTTCTCCTTATCATCACGTTTGAAGTTTCTCGCCTGTCAAACGATCCAGTGGGCACAGGTGGGCGCACACGACGATCGGTGTTCACAGTGGGCTGTTGCGGCGAACACCCAGGCTACATCACGAGAATGGTAAGAAACTATCTCTCCAATCGAACGTTCCGAGTACATATTTCAGGTGCCACTTACGACCTGCAAGCGGTCCCAGCGGGTATGCCTCAGGGCAGCCTCTTGGGCCCCATCTTGTACAACATCTACACCTCCGACGTTTCACAACTTCCTGCGAACCGCAGCCTGGCGCTGTATGCAGATGATAGTGCGATCATAGCCAACGGACTCCCAACCGCTTCCGGTCCCGACTGCAACGAGGTGTGACGATGTACGTCTCGTACCTGGCCAGGTTGAAGATTAAGGTGAATGAAGCCAAAAGCCAAGTCATCGTTTTCCGACATCGACCGTCACCAAAGCTGCTACCACTTGCTGACTGCTTCATCCGAGTCAACGGCCAACCGGTTGAGTGGACGAATGAAATAACCTACCTTGGAGACCCACAAGAAGAAGCTGTAAGTGGCCCAAAACTGACTGCTGAGGACAATCCTGAATGCCCCGTTCGATACGAGGAAACGGGACCTCCATCACGCCGCAGACTGCAAGACTAAGGTGTGGTCTTCTTTTACAAAAAAATCCACTACTTCCTTCCATTTCCCCCACTTCTTAACTATCCCCTTCCCCCTTTCCTTTCCCCCCCATACACTGATAGGCAAAATAAAGTGCCCACCTCATCGTTTTTTTCAATTTCTCTCATTTACTTGGTTCAAATTAAAGTAAACACACTGTATTTTTATTATCTTATTTTTTATATTCTTTTTAAGTTTCACTTATGGAATACTGAAAAAAAGGAGTTTTACTTAAAGAAAAAAAATCAATTTGTGTTGAAAAAAAAACAGTGACAAAATAAAGTGCCCACTTCATTTAGGCTACAGAAAACATAAATTAAAGTAAAATAAAAGCATTTCAATAATTGATGTGTCCTCCTTTGGCCTTCAGGACCTCCTGCAGGCGCTTCGACATGCTCTCGACCAGGTTCTTTAGGTGCTGTGGATCTAGCTCTTCCCAGGCGCGCTCCAGGGCTTCAAAATAGTTATTTTTATTGGTAACACCAGTTTTGTCAACCCTGGCATCGAGAATCGCCCACAAATTCTCGATGGGATTGAGGTCCGGGCTTTGTGGAGGCCATTCCAGCGGTTTGATCCGACAAGACCGGAAGAAAGACTTGGTCTTCTTGGCAGTATGCTTCGGGTCGTTGTCCTGCTGGAATACGAACTTCTCTTCAAGGCCCGTCTGGATCAGCGAAACCTCCAGATTTTCTCGCAGGATGTTGATGTAAGAATCTGCCGTCATTATCCCGTCGATTTTCACAATGCTTCCCACTCCACCCCACGAAAAACACCCCCAGACCATCACATTTCCTCCTCCATGCTTCATCGTGCCTTGGATGTGGCGCTCCTGAAGCTCCTCTCCCGATCTGCACCAAACACGAACCCGCCGCTTTCGGTTAAACAGCTCGAATTTTGATTCGTCCGTCCAGAGAACCGTTTTCCAGAACTCTAGGGGCTTATCAGCATGCTCCTTAGCAAACTTAAGCCGTTTTGGCTTTGTTTTGCCTTGCTGATAAATGGGCGCTTCAGTGTATTTACGAGTAAATTTATCTGCAAACACAAACTTTAATTTGGCAGGAACATCTCCCCGAGCCGTAGCCAAGTAAATGTTTTGTCCCGGCAGCTGTTTGAAATCGGCCTTTATATAGGTTTAATCATCCACGAGGAGACAGCCTTTGAATTTTGTCAACACCTGATCATACAGTTTTCTGGCACGGATTGTGCTGCGTTTGATCCCTATTTGGTTGTCTACAGGCACGGTATGACTTGAAGCCTTCCCGGAGACGAATCCGTTGCACGGTACTGCGTGCGGCGCGAATCTTTTTGGCCAAATCGCGGTCTGAGATGTTGGGGTTTGCCTTAATGCTCTTGATGACTTTGTTCCGCAGTTGACGGTTGACAGTACCCGCCCGACGCTTGCTTTGAGGCTTGCGATCCGTCGACAAAGTTTCTCTGTACTTTTTCAAAACACGCCACACGGTATTTCGGGGAAAACCCAACACTTTAGCAAGTTTTGGCCCAGACCACGAAGGGTTTTCCAAATGATTGCGCACAATTATTTTTCTTCTTTCTTCTTCCATTTTGTATTTCTCTGAAACACGTTCGAACTGCACCGCGAAAATAAACTTCTGATGTTGTTATTGTTATAGGGAACACATAAGATGTCATAGTGTACAAATCCGACCACTAGGGTCGCTGTAAGAATCAAAAATGTTTGTTCCAATACTAAATGGGCCACACCTTATCCACCCAAGACCGTGTGGATCGAGAGAGCGATAGCGTCATCACCGCCGCCGCGGCCCCCGCCCTCCTGCGCGCGCGCGAGAAAAATAATTAAACAAATAACAGGTTAGGTAGTTATACACACACTCTTAGTTATGTTATGTATTCTCTGCGCGCGTGAAATAACGTTTTGTGTAGAGGGAGGTGTGCTTCCCTCCCCGCAGGAACCAACAAGAGAGAAAAGTTTTTGTTCGAGAAAGAATTTATGGAGAAGAAGTTGTTGATGTTTCCGTCGGTGAACGGTAGGTTGTAAATAGAAAAGAGTAGTGAAAATTACGCGACAGGCAAAGGAGGAACTCGAACCCAGGACGTTACCATTGCCAAACAGCCCACTGCAGGGTAGGTCAAGGCAGAAACGGATCCGCCACCTTGACTGGCAAAAGTAACGTGTTAGATTGCTGATGTACCACTGATAGCTTGTGATAGTTTCTAGCGGTAGTTTGTACATACTCTGTTTTGATGCGTACATGGGAGAGGAACCCCTCTCCTTTTGGGTTCGGTTTGATACACAACGTCTGATAATTACTCAAACTTTTTTTTCATGCTCATGGGATGGTTGGCAAAGGTAACGTCCTTGGTTCGAGTACTATTTTACCCATGCCCTTTCGCTCAATTTTCAATACTTCCATTCTATTTCCAACCTCCCATACACTGACGGAACTTTCAACACTTTCTCTTCATATATTTCATTCTAGCAAACATTACTGTCCACTCTTGGTGCCTCATGGCGATGAGCGAACATCTCCTGCTACATCAGGTTAAGTAGGTTAAAATATTAAAACCCAACACTGATATTTATATCAAAACAAACAACACAGAAGAAATAACACAACATAACTAACATTGAACTGTAAAAATGAATTACGATCTCATGATGATGGGAAAATATTTCAAATTTCAAATCATTATAGTTTAATTATAGTTCTTTACGCAAAAAAAAAAACATAATTAGTAATGTAATTTAACATGTTAAACCAGACAATCAACCGGTCGTGTGTTATATACAACCCCACTGATTTTTGGCAAGGCCCCGCTTGATCCAATCGATCAATGTCGCCTCTATTCTAATACAGGCACATTACAAATAATAATAACAACATTCATTACACATTGCTACGTAGTCCTACGTCAACTTTGCGTATAACCCCATTGGGGAGCTGTCCCTTGTAGTTTTCCCCCTTTATTTTATGAACATTTGTTTTCCATAAAACATTATTAACTAAACCTTATTTCTGAAATGGTATATTCAAAGTTTTTCAAGAAGGTTCACATCTCACAACAGGTGGATATAACTCTTTCAACTCTTGAATCATCGAGTAATCGTCGCTAATACTTGCTACGACTCATCGAACTCAAACCGTTAAATATATGCCATGCCATTTCCATTCCCAAAACATTTCCGACTGACGTTTTCCACTTGTTCAACCGACAGCAGAAACTTTGCCGCTTCTACGTTCCAATTCCGCTTTGGCTATCAGGATCGCTGTGTGGTCGTTGTGAATTTCAAACCGTCGCAAGCATTCGGTTATTTAAATATACCATAAAATGCTTGTCGGAATGGCAAACATAAGGATGATTCGGGGAGGCTATCGCATCATCGCATCCCGATAGTTTACTCCGGGATATGGCATATCAAACGAAAACAAATAGTGTATCTCGTTTTTATCCCCAATGCTTGTACAAATAGTATAAGCTCGTACAAAAAGAGTCAGAGTCACACGAGACAAAAAAAAGGCCCCGAAACGGACACTGAAAGCCGAATAGGAGGATGTGAATGACAGTACCTATGGAAAAAAAAGAGCACGCGGTAACGTTTACTCTGTTGGTAAACATCATTTTCATGCAGATTTTCACGCTTTTTCCTGCCTCGTCGCTCTGCCGATGAGGTTCGCCGCGCTTCCGTTTCGTATTGAATTTTTCCCAGTCATTGCGTTCTCGCAACGTGACATGTACTCCCATTCGTGTTGTGGGATGAGAATGTTTCCGGTGAGGTCTTGTGTACAGCGAAAATATATATTATTACAAAGAATAATAAATTACATTCTACCTGTTCATTTCAAAAGTTGTGAAATATCAACACCCATCACAAAAAAATGTTTTCAATTATATTAAAAAAAATAAAAATGAAAGGGTGAGTTATATCAGTGACATAACTGCAAATTTGACGTAGGACTGCTTGTTGATGTGAAGAAATTGATGCCACGAATTAATAAATTTCTACTATATTTTATTCAGTCTATAGAACCATGAAACCCTATGCTATTGGTGTGTGAGGCTCCGGTTCTTCTTCCGCTATTGGTTCTCCAAGAAAATTTATAGAAACTGCAATTCGGCTCGAATGTCCAACGTGCTTGTAAGTGTGAAAAGGATCCTGTGTTTACGGAGGGAACATGGTTCGCGATTGAAATGTTCTTATCAGTTTTATTGGGCTGCAGGACAGCCTGAGTGTTTGGCGGCACGTGATACTACGATAAAAATAGGTATTTACACCGTCTTCAACTCGAGATTGTACAGACTGAAGATTGAATATACACCCAAAAGTTGAAAAGATGACAAAAAATGCAATTGCAGTTTTGCAATCATATCTTGAGAAATTCGCATGATTCAGAAAAGGCAATTTTGCCCATTTTGATCCACAAAGCGTTTTATGGTACAAATGAAGCCACGCAAGTGTGTGCAAGCGACTGGCAAGCAAAAATAGCTCGAAACAAAGTTATCGCTCTAGGATTCTTATTCAATCATCACCAACATATCAATATACAATATGGATGAGTCGATATCACAAAATACCGCAACGCTATTGGCCACTGTTGTATTGCCGCCGTCAAGTGTTCTATTTTTGTTCTCACTGATCATCGACAAAGCGTTTTATGAAATAAACAATGCGTATGATAGCGACAGGTTGCACATAGCTTGGTGTAAAATATGTCCATTTGCTTCATTGCTGTACCCTGAATTTCTCGCCAAGAACTAACTGTAGGGTTTCTATTACCATGCTCTTAGTTTGTCAAAGTGGCTGAATGGTTGCCATCAAGAGCCGCCGCGCTGACGGTCACGGTGAGCCATCTGACTTTCGGACACTCATCTCTTACTCATCAACTAAATATCACTGCGCACAACCTCACGCACACGTTCAATTTTTCCTTGCGAATTGCTGTTGCTTTTTTGCCCACAACTAATGTTAGATTTTGCATCCAAGTTACGACCAATAGCAAGAATGGAACAAAATCAAGCGAAATTATATTACAATCTTACTTTCTTAGTTTTGGTGTAGAGCAAATAACGAACAACCTAACCTAAACACCAAGTAGACCAGTTTGGACATTTTCGTTTAGCAAGAAGTTCCACTGGCTGGAGTGGGAATCGAACCCTCACTTCATGGCAATGAACGACGGGCGACGCCTCTAACCACTTGACCACGAAGATGATGTGGGCGATGGATTTGGCCATTTTCTCCGGGACGCGGCAGTTCAAGCAACGCCATGTTGAGCCGGTGCGTGCTAATAAACATTTCGATGAGTTCAAGAGAAATTTCAATCAAACATACTTTTTAGTTGGCAACTTGATTTGATCGTCCTGAAAAGGCCGGATTTTAGTTGATAACATGATTCGCGATTGAAATTTTCTTCAATCTTCTTGGGCTGCAGCACACCACTCTGTGAAATGGTCCCACCGGAGAAAAGTTTGTTCAGTTCCTCGTCGTTGCGGATGGCTAGCTGCAGGCAGGGTTGCCATTAGTTTTTGAAAAATATCTGTCATGTCACAAATGAAAAATCTGGCAAAATCTGGCAATACGCACACTTAAAAAAATCTGACAGTAAAAACTACCATTTCACCCGTCTATGCCTATTTTCAAAACTACCTTGAAATTTCAGTCAAATTTACAACATTTCAGCGCCAACATTAGATTAGGGCGAATCTGCTTTTGTAAACAATCACAGTGGGAAAAAATGGACCCAAATTCCCAAGTAAGAGAAGCCGCTGGTTTTTTAACCGAACCAAATGCATTCCTAAAGGAAATGGGCTAATAAATCGATTGGCGCAGGTTTTGTGTTGTGTAGAGCACGGTAAGTGGTTTGTTTTGCCCCAGTTCACCTTAACCTGATGGTTTCTCTTCATTCTGCTCATATTGTTGCAATCTCCGGAATATATTTTGAATGAAAATGCATACATTTTACACATATCACATTTAGAAACTTAACAGGGATAATTTTATGTTGTGTTTGGCTTGTTTTACCCCAATTCATTGTCATTTTTTGATTTTTCTTGGTACTTTCCGAACAGCAGCAATCGTCACAAATTATTTTCGCGGGAAAATTACATATCCCACAGAACATCTGCATAGAAGTAATTTGGAGTGACTTTGCATGTTTTTGGGTCTTGTAGATAGCCTGTTTTGCCCCAATTTACCTTAATTCGATGGTTTTTCTCCATTCTTCTCGTAGTTGCAATTTCCGTATTATATTTTGACTGAAAGTGCATGTATTTTATACATATTACATTTAGAAACTTTACAGATAATTTCATGTTATGTCTTGTCAGATTATTAACAGTAATTTTTACTGACATTTGGGTAATGTTCACTTTCCAATATTGGACGTTATTGTTTACCTAATTGAATAAAGTTTACGTCATTGAAGCAAAGCGGCCGCCATATTTTTCCGAGTGAAAACGTAATTAGTTTTCTTATTATTCTCTCAATAAATAGTTTACACATGTCCAAATCTTTGAAGCAATGACTTTTGCATTCTTTTGTTTAGCTTCGACAGATCCTTGTGGACCAACGGTGCAGAACGGTGCAATTCGGCATCAATGTTGGGTCGGAGCAGAAAAAATATTTCTGTAGTGGAAGAATCCAGGTACATAATGCAAAAGTGAGGTTAAACGTCGTCGATGGCGCTCTTGAAAAATATTTTTTTCGAGCCCAAAAAAGAAATTATTAATAAAAAAAAAAGAAAAAGATTGAGAAGAACGACAATTCCCACCCACCTAAAATATTAAAAAAAAAAAAAAAATTACTAACTACTTTTTTACTTGCTACTACGAATATCACCCTCACTTTACTTTTATTGGATCCATCCCTATTTTTATTATTATTTTTTGTATAACAAAAAATAATATCCGTCATACATTTGAACGGTCGGCAATATTTAACGTTTATCTTCCTTCAATACTATTACCTAATATTAGGTAATCTGTGTTAACGCATAATTTTGGTAAAGGGTGATACGGTCAAAATTTGGTCAAGAGAAAACGCGTGTAAATCGGTGAAATCGTTTATTTAAAAAATCAAATTAAATTTCTTTTTCAAGTTCAATTAGTATAAAATTCAGGAAAAATATTCAGTTAGGCTTCCGCTTTTCCAAATCCGAATTGCTGGGCCTTACGCTTGACCCCTGCCATCAGATTTTGTACAGCCACCTTGTCCACCTTCTTCGCCGCAGAAAGGCAGTTTGCCTTGAACTGCTGCTCGTCCTTAGCAGTTTTTTTGGTCTTCTTTAGGTTCCGCTTGACAATAGCCCAGTATTTCTCAATGCGTGTGGCGGAGCTCTGGCGTGTTGGGAGGGTTCTTGTCCTTGGGAACCACCTGCACGTTGTTGGCGGCGTACCACTCCATGGCCTTTTTACCGTAATGGCAAGATGCCAAATCCGGCCAAAACAGTACGGAACAACCGTGTTTCTTCAGGAAAGGCAGCAGACGTTTATTCAAACACTCTTTCACGTAAATTTCTTGGTTGACAGTCCCGGAAGCTATGAAAATGCTGCTTTTCAAGCCACAGGTACAGATGGCTTGCCAAACCAGATATTTCTTTGCGAACTTTGACAGTTTCGTGTGCTTGAAAATATCTGCTACCTTTCCCCTTCCTTTTGCCGTATAAAACTCCTGTCCCGGAAGCTGCTTGTAGTCGGCTTTGACGTAGGTTTCGTCGTCCATTACCACGCAGTCAAACTTCGTCAGCATCGTCGTGTACAGCCTCCGGGATCGCGCTTTGGCCGTCGTATTTTGTTTATCATCGCGATTTGGAGTCACTACCTTCTTGTAAGTCGATAGTCCGGCTCGTTTTTTGGCTCGATGCACGGTTGTAGACGATACACCCAGCTTATTTGCGGCATCTCGGAGAGATAGGTTAGGGTTTCGCTTGAAACTACCGGCAACTCTCTTTGTCGTCTCAGCGGCTTCCGGTTTTCGATTTCCCCCCGATCCAGACTTCCTGGCTGCCGACAAACGTTCCCCAAACACTTTAATTACATTTGTAACGGTTGATTTGGCAACTTTTAGCGATTTTGCCAACTTTGCGTGCGAGTAGCTCGGATTTTCGCGATGCGCGAGCAAAATTTTGATACGCTGCTCTTCTTGCTTGGACGGCATTTTGACAACTGAAGAGTGAATTCCAAAATCAAAATAGGAACAACATTCTACACACACACACACACCTTCAAAATGAGGGGTGTTCAGGTTTTTTAAATGCAAAATTGAAAGAAATACGTCAAGTTGATATTGACCAAATTTTGACCGTATCGCCCTTTAACATGGTTCGCGATTGAAATTTTCTTCAGTCTTCTTTGGCTGCAGGACACCACTCTGTGAAATGGTCCCACCGGAGAAAAGTTTGTTCAGCGCCTCGTCGTTGCGGATGGCTATCTGCAGGCAGGGTTGCCATTAGTTTTTGAAAAATATCTGTCATGTCAGAAATGAAAAATCTGGCAAAATCTGGCAATACGCACACTGAAAAAAATCTTGCAGTAAAAACTACCATTTCACCCGTCTATGCCTATTTTCAAAACTACCTTGAAATCTCAGTCAAATTTACTACATTTCAGCGCCAACATTAGATTAGGGCGAATCTGCTTTTGTAAACAATGCACAGTGGGCAAGAACTGATGAAAACTAAGGAAAAAATCTGTAACTTTTGTCGCTTCTAAGCGCGGCTTATGAACAAGGCCATTTCCGCTTGGAAATTGCCTGGAAAATCGAATGAAATTAGTTTCAATCACCGCACGGATACGGTTGTGGAGTTATAGAGGTTATTTACCCCACTTCCCCTTATATTCTTGAATAATTTATAAATATCTTTGCACGGAGTCACTCAAGATCAACAAAATAGTGCTAATCCCATGTGAAATTTCCTGGAAAATCGAATAAAGGTTGTTTCAACCACCGCACGGCTCTGTGCACGAAGATATGGCTGGTTTTACCCCTCTTCCCCTTGTATTCTTGAATAGTTTATAGATATCTTTGCTCCGAGTTGCTCAAAATCAACAAAATAAGACTAGTCCTATGTTAAATTTCCTGAAAAATCGAATAAAGGTTGTTTTAATCACCGCACGGCTCTGTGAACGAAGATATGGCTGGTTTACCCCACTTCCCCTTATATTATTGAATAATTTATAGATATCTTTGCACGGAGTCGCTCAACATCAACAAAATAGAATTAGTCCTATGTGAAATTTTCTAGAGAATTGAATACCAGTTGTTTCAACTACCGCACGGCTCTGTGGACGAAGATATGGCTGGTTTTACCCTTTTTCCCCTTGTATTCTTGAATAGTTTATATATATCTTTGCTCGGAGTGTTTCAAGATCAACAAAATAGGACTAGTCCTATGTGAAATTTCCTGGAAAATCGAATAAAGGTTGTTTCAATCACCGCACGGCTCTGTGAACGAAGATATGGCTGGTTTTACCCCTCCTCCCCTTGTATTCTTGAATAGTTTATAGATATCTTTGCACGGAGTCGTTCAAGATCAACAAAATAGTGCTAATCGCATGTGAAATTTTCTTGAAATCGAATAAGAGCTATATTGAATATATAGCCTATAGAATAAGTACCACACGGCTCTGTGAATAAAGGTATGGCTGGTTTTACCCCACTTCCCCTAGTATTCTTGAATAGTTTATAGATATCTTTGCTCCGAATTGCTCAAAATTAACAAAATAGGACTAGTCCTATGTGAAATTTTCTGGAAAATTGAATACAGGTTGTTTCAACCACCGCACGGCTCTGTGAACGAAAATATTGCTCGTTTTACCCCACTTCCCCTAGTATTCTTGAATTGTTTATAGATATTTTGCTCGGAGTCGCTCAAGATCAACCAAATAGGACTAGTTCTATGTGAAATTTCGTGGAAAATCGAATAAAAGCCATATCTTCGTTTGCCGTGCGGTGGTTAAAACAACATGTATTCAATTCTCCAGAAAATTTCACATAGGACTAATTCTATTTTGTTGATGTTGAGCGACTCCGTGCAAAGATATCTATAAATTATTCAATTATATAAGGGGAATTGGGGTAAAATCAGCCGTATCTTCGTTCACAAAGCCGTGCGGTGGTTGAAACAACTGGTATTCAATTTTCTAGAAAATTTCACATAGGACTAGGTCTATTTTGTTAATTTTGAGCAACTCGGAGCAAAGATATCTATAAACTATTCAAGAATACTAGGGGAAGTAGGGTAAACCAGCCATATCTTCGTTCACAAAGCCGTGCAATGGTTGAAACAACTGGTATTCAATTCTCTAGAAAATTTCACATAGGACTAGTCCTATTTTGTTAATTTGGAGCAACTCGGAGCAAAGATATATATAAACTATTCAAGAATACAAGGGGAAGCGAGGTAAAACCAGCCATATCTTCGTTCACAGAGCCGTGCGTCGGTTGAAACAACCTTTATTCGATTTTCCAGGAAATTTCACATGAGATTAGCACTATTTTGTTGATCTTGAGTGACTCCGTGCAAAGATATTTATAAATTATTCAAGAATCTAAGGGGAAGTGGGGTAAAATAAGCTCTATAACTTCACAACCATATCCGTGCGGTGATTGAAACTAGTTCCATTCAATTTCCCAGACAATTTCCAAGCGAAAATGGCCTTGTTTATAAGCCGCGCTTAGAAGCGACAAAAGTTACAGATTTCTTCATTAGTTTCCATCAGTTCTTGCCCACTGTGCAATGGCTTCCGTAGTCATTTTCTCTTGAACAAAAGTTCGCAAATACAAACTAAGTACTCTTTCAGGAAGAGGAGCTTTATTTCTATCCATTTATATATTCAATTTGAAGGAATTGTATTCAACTTCCGATATATTAGCAGACAAAGTGTTTGTTTACAAAAGCAGCTAATCAAATGTTGGCGCTGATTTATGGTACAGCCTTCAACATTTGTGGTATAATTGACAGACCTCATGTTGATATCAACCCAACCATGGTTGACTTCAATCGTAGGCATGGTAAAATCAAACGCATTTATAGTCAGGTGAAAATACTCATCGTAAAATTTCTGTGGGCAAGAGAGGAGATATTATCATTCAAAGTCTCCAAACCTGCGTAACGCTTGCGTTTTCAGACATTTTAGAACGGCGCCCCTATACAGGAATAGAAAAGAGAGACGTAAGTCAAAAAGAAAAAAAAGAGAGGTTTGACATATTATCATTCACACTCGAACTGAGAAGTACCCATTAATGGGTACATTAACCTAAGTAAATTTATCTGTATACATCTGTAAGTGTTTCGCATTTCAGATTTAATATTTTTGAAATTATCGTAAATAATATCGTGTACAATCGGGTACTGATCTTTTCGGCTTTGCTAAGGATTGTTCATTAAAGAAAGTGGACACCTATTTCTCAAAGGAAAATATTTAATTTCGAACAAATTCATAAGTTTGCTTTAAATGAATGAGAATCAACATAGAAGGAGAAGTTGAAGAATATGAGTTGAGAAGAACGGAATGAAGTGGAGTGTGAAACGAATTACTGGAAATATTGTACATGAAATAGATTATCGAAATAAGAATTTCGTAAGACACGAATGCACCCTTCTGGTGTAAAGTGTCATTATTAAAAAAAAAACAAACACCTATGACCGAATTCATGTGAGTTTGAATATTTACTTCTCATTTCCGGAGAACGCTTGGACTTTTCTCTTGATACCTCCCATTAGATTCTGCACAACTTTCTCCGTAACTTTTCGTTGTGCTGCAGACCAAATTTTCTTGAAGCAGTCAACAGAGCTTGCTTCTCTTCCATCTTTCTTAAGCTGCCGCTTCATTATTGCCCAGTATCTTTCGATAGGACGCAGTTCAGGGCAGTTTGGGGATTTCCCAACAAACATCGGTGTTGAATTAGAGCTTGTTCAAGCAAATTTGGAGAAGCTATTCAGCTGTTTCTTCTAGAATAGCTGAATAGCTTCTCCAAATTTGTTTGAACAAGCTCTAATTCAACACCGATGTTTGTTGGGTTTGGCTCTTTTCTACAAAATCCAATTTTTCCTTCTTGAGCATCTCCAACGTAGCAGAAGCGTAGTGAGCAGATTCCAGATCCGGTCAAATCAATGGAGAATCCCTCCATTTTGCGTTCGGTATATGGATAGAAGCAGTTTTTTGATGCATTCTTTTCTGAAACTTTCACCGTTGATTGTGCTCGTTGTGAAATATGATGAACTCTTCAAGTCACAGGAGCAAATGGCTTGCCTCACCAAAACCAAATTTTTCGGTTCACATGCATCGCACATCATCAGGCACATCTGTCCTCTGCTCAGCGTTGCAAAATTGCGGCTCGGAAGTGTACTGGTATCCAATTTGACGTACGTCTCGTCGCCCATAAAAATGAACCAAACGTCATACAAGATCGTGACCGTATTTTCGAAGAAGCTTTCTATGAATCCGCTTTCTGGTTTCTGCTCCTTGTCTGTTCTGATATTGTTACGCTTTTTGATATTCTGCACAGTTCCGACGTTAATGTCCACTTTTTTTTTTGTCAATTTCACGAACGGAACACGGTTTATGCGATTTCAAAAGGCGCACCGATACCAGTTCCTTTTTTTGCGTTTCGTTAAATCTTCAAGAGAACACGTTTTTCCAAACTTCTTAACAATCTGAAACATTTCAGATTTAGTGCACTTCACGCTTTTGGCCAATTCTCGAAATGACAAAATTTTGGAAAACCATTTGTATAGAACTAATTTGCCAGGTGATAAGCTATTTTTATTTCTTTTAATTTCTTTTTATTCCTTATTTGTTCCAAATTTATCAATATTTACATTTCGTGTTAATCTAGGTGCTTCAACTACTACCGTAACGTACCGTAACCTTAATTGTTAAAATATGTACCTAATTTTGTTTACCTTAGTTTGCATTAAGGACTGTATCGTTAACTATGAGTACACCTAAAAATTGCTGTATTTAAATATGTTTTATTTATTTTGCAACTCAAATTCATTTACGTTGTTTATTGACCATCAGAAAAGCCCGTTACATCAGTAATCATTTAATTTTACGTTGATCTGGCCAGCTCTCGCACCTTCTTCTTGATGTTCCTCATGAGGTTTTGCACAACAGTTCCGTCGATGATTTTGCTTACGTTTACCCGGTATTTTTTGAATTTGATAATGTCATCTGCTCCTTCAGCCTTCTTCCGCAGCTTTCTTTTCATCAAAGCTCAACATTTCTCAATGGGCTTTATTTGCGGGCAATTTGGAGGATTCATAGCCTTTTCCACAAATAGGATATTGTTCTCTTCATACCTTTGTGTTTTCGGATTAGTGGCAGAACTCGTTTCTGCAGGCATTACTTCCGGTACATTTCGGCGATCATATTTGCGGTAGTGAAAAAAGGTGTCGATTTCATACCGCACTGGCAAATTGCTTGCCAAACCAACACCTTTTATTTTCCCAAATTTCCACGCTTCACGGTGTAAAACTGTGCCCCTGGAAGTGCCCTGTAGTCCAATTCGACGTACGTCTCGTCATCTATGATAATGCACATGTCACTTTTGCTTGAAACGGCGTCGTACGACTTCCGAACCCGAGTTTTCACGGAATCCGCATGTATTTGGCTGCGCTTCGGACATTTTTGTTTCCTATACGTCTTCAGGGAATTTCGCTCCTTTGCACGTTGGATCATTCCAATCGTCGTTCCACACTTTTTTGCGCAATCTCAGATGGACACCTCCTTTTTTACTTCAAAAACTTTTTGCAAATTTGTTTGTCCAAATTTGGGTTTGAAGCACCTGTTCTTCTAACACGGCCGAAGAGTCCTTCAATGTGTTATGCATAACAAACGGATTGATCGCATTTTGGACCGCACATACACTAACACCTTCTTCTTTTGCTAATTTTACTAGCGACAATCCCTTTTCAGTGCAGTACTTGGTCACAATTGATTTTCGCTTTTCTCCCGTAAAATCTCGCATCGTTACGCTTGAAGTAAAACTTTAACTTTTAATGAAGGTTTTCGTTTGTTTACAAGGCAAGCAAAACATCGACACTAAACAGCTGTCAAAATAAGTCATAGTTTACGGAAGAAGCCATTGTTTTATGTCCATTTAGAATCCGGAATAATAAAATCATCTGTATCTCGGTAACGGATTGACGTACAAATAAGTTTAATACATCAAAACAAAGGTAATTCACTGTACTTTAAGGAAAAAATATCAATACAAATCATTTCTCTTCGTTTCTAATGAAAATTCGCACTTTCTTCTTTATTCCTCCCATCAAACGCTGCACACCTCCGGAGTCAACTTCCTTGGCACATTTGTTCCACATTTTGGTCACCTGAGTCGCGTTCCGAGCCGTTTTTCCACTTTTCTTAAGCTTCCGCTTCATTATTGCCCAAAATCTCTCGATGGGCCGGAACTTCGGGCAGTTGGGTGGATTTATGTTTTTATCGATGAAATCTACGTTATTATCGCGGTACCACTGGATGACTTCTCGGCTGTAGTGGCCATAACTTCACGGGACCTTTAAGGGCTTTAATGAAAGGCAGTACGCGGTTTTTGAGGAATTCTTCCTTGTACAGCTTCGAGTCCATCGTCTTATTCGTCACGAACACTTTGGTCTTTGCTCCGCAGCTGCATATCCCTTGCCAAATGATCAGTTTTGTGGCAAATTTGTCGTGCCGTCGTCATGTAGAATTTTTGGCCAGGAAGCTGTTCGAAATCCATTTTGACGTAGGTTTCATCGTCGATGAGCAGGCATCTTTGGTACTTCGTCAAAACCTGCTGGTACAATTTCCGAGCTTGAGTTTTGGTGACGAAACTTTGCTTCAACGTTCTGTTTGGTTGCTTGCTGGCTCGATAAGAACGATATCCTGCTCGCAAACGAATTCTTCGAACGGTACTGCGAGCAGCGCTATTTTTGTGTGATTTCATTATCTGATAGTCCAGGGTTTGCTCTGACGGTTCAGCTTGCGGTCATATGTTCCACTACGACGCTTACCTTGAGGCACTCGATCCACACTCTTTCGCTCCCTGAAACGTTTGAGCACATCATACACGGTTGATTTGGCGATTTTCAACGTTTTTGCGATTTTTATTGCGGACCACGTTGGATTATCAACGTGGGTGTGCAGAATTTTTTCTCTTCCACCTGGAATCCCTCTCGGCTTCCATCTGGAATAACTTTTGACTCACTGTACGAAACACCGTGAAATTTATACCACAGAAAGTGGGCATCTAAGAAACCGCTGTAAAACAATTCTTGCAGCGGTCACTTTCCGTGCTGCTGCAACACAATAAGTGATTTCGGATTCTAACTGGACAGAACATTACGTTTGTCAGTTAGTCCATAATGAAAAATCTTAACGAAATATGGCTCATCAAAACAAATCGATCAATGCCAAGGCACGACAGGCATGACAGGACAAGTCAACTAACTCTTTCACACTTGCTTCGTATCCCATAATGACGTGACGATGCGCACCTACTCTGATGATTCTCCGCATGGATTTTTCCGCAATATTGGCTTCCTTTGTAAGTTTTATTTTGGAACGCACCGGGTTGCGAGCAATTTTTGCACGGACCGATTTGATCACGTTTGGCGTGCGTGCAAAGCGCGGACGACCGCTTCCCGGCTTCCGCTGCTTAGGACCATCCTGCAGGGACTTTTTTATGCGGTAAACTGTTGCCAAATGGCACCTTGGCAATCTCTTTCGGCATCTTCTGGGCGAGCAACAAACTGGTGATCACTTCTTTTGCGAACATTTTGACGAATTTGCAATAAAACAAATAGAATGTTTGGATGCAGCACTTGAAAGTAAACATAAATAAATACACTTTCGACAGAAATTAGTCACTAGCTACACGAATTAACCCAATACCCAAGATTGAACATTTTCGCATTATTTTCTGCCGCACCCTGTAGTGTTGAATATTAGAAAGAATCGGTTGATGTATTCATCCTATCCATATATTCATCACTTTGATACTGAAATCCATGTGAGCTACAGCGAAATTCTCAATGATCGGATCCATTGTTTGAAATTTCTCACTTTTTTTTCGATTTTTCAGGTATGTTGCGAAAGTAAACAATGTGTAAATTCAAATTTTTTCATTAAGTTTTAACCCTAAACCATTGGTAAACAGGTGTCCACTTTCTTTAATGAACAGTCCTTAATTGGGAGAAATAAGGTCTATCATAGTTGTTTCAAGTCCTCGGCAGAATTGTTGTACGAGGTTAAACCAATAAATCTGCGTCATTAGATTCCGGTTTAATTGCGAATGTTGCTGATAAAGGGTGTCCACGATGAAATTGCCACACATAAAATTGATTCGCAAAATTCGAGTTAGTTTTCAGGGATTGAGAAATAACTATTAAACTTCATTTTATCATTTTACTCGTATTTTATTTACAGTCCATACGCAAATGCCCGCACCTTGGCCTTAACCCCGGCCATAAGATTCTGCACAACCTGTGAATCAACCGTTTTTTGCATGTAAACCCATACTTTCTTCAGTTCCTCGACTGTCTTCACTACCTTAGGTCGTTTAAGAAGGTGCTGCTTCAAAATCGCCCAGTACTTCTCGATGGGGCGGAGCTCCGGAGTGTTGGGAGGGTTGAACATTTTCGGCACGAAATTGACCTTATTGTCCGCATACCACTTCAGCACGTCCTTGGAGTAGTGGCATGAGGCCAAATCCGGCCAGAAGATTGTTGGGACGTTTTGGGCCTTCAGGAGAGGAAGCAGCTGCTTCTGGAGGCACTCTTTTATGTACACCTGTCCGTTCATCGTGTCCTGGGTCACGAAAGGTGCACTCCGCTTCCCGCACGTGCAGATGGCTTGCCAAACCAGGAATTTCTTCGCAAATTTGGACATCTTCTGAGTGCGGACATGCTCCGGAACGCTGAACTTATCCTTGGCCGTGAAAAACAGGTTGCCGGGGATCTGTTTGAAGTCGGCCTTCACATATGTTTTGTCGTCCATGATGCAGCATTCAACTTTCGTCAGCATGTTGAGGTACTGGCACGGGTTTTGGCGGACTTGTTCTGCTTCTCGTCGCGATTAGGGGCTTTTTGTACCTTGAACGTTCGAAGCCCAGCCTTAGTTTTGGCCTTCTAGACAAAACTTCGGCTTAGGTGCAGCTTCTTAGCCACATCCCGAACGGAGGCGTTCGGATTTCGGTTGAAGGCCCCAACTACGCGGTTGTGATTTTTGGTGTTGTACGGAATACTTTTTCCTTCACTTCTGGGCTTCCGATCGGTGGTCAACCGTTCCTCGAACCGCTTAATCACTCGCGACACCGTGGAATTCGCGATTCCCAACGTTTTAGCGATGGCACGATGCGAGAGATCCTTGTTCTCGTGATGAATGCGCAAGATTTTATCACGCACGAGCTGTTCTTTCGACTCCATTTCCGCGAGTTTTGATCACAGGACTTTAAATAATGTAAATAATGCACTATGAACTAAATCCACCCAAATTTTCATTAAATTCTACCCAACGGTTAAAAAGTTAGAGCAATTTCATAGTGTGGCAATTTCATCGTGGACACCCTTTAGAGGCGTCTTATTTTCTAGTTACTATAAACGAGTACAGTGAAGCTTTGTGATCAGGGGCAATTGGTCCTAGGATATCTCGAGCATCTCACTTGTTAGGACATATCAATCTTCAGTAAACATGTTGTTGCGCCAGCACAAAAAACAGACACAGGATTATTATTTCCGGTTTCGTAATTTTATTTCCCGTAGTTGTAGAAAACGGGATGAAGAAGAGTTATAAAATCCCTTGGGAGAAATAAGTAGACAATTTGTTAGACTAAGTTGTTTTAGCCCAATATCATGGCAACTACCCTATGGTATAACATGAATAAATGATAAAATATTTCGGTGCGTTGTGTTTAATCTTAATTAATCATAAAATCCCTTAGTGATTACTGTGATTACTTACGTTTAGTGTTTCTGTGCTACAATTTGCCCGTGCTGTCGACAACCATCCGTGTTTACTGAATGTTTTATGTGTCGAGACTGTAGGGATTTGTTTTAGAATTAGGTTAGTTTGAAATTTCATCTTCATTCATGGTTTCATTACTTAGTATGTTTGTATTAACAATTCTATAGCTATAGTACTAGATTTAATAACGACTCGATTTAAGCTAGATTTAGGTTTTAAGGGACATTAATAATAGAAATAATAGAAAAAAAAAACTCCAGACTTGCTCACCTATTCACGTCTACCGTATTTAATATTTTGCTTTGTTATGATTTTGTTTTGCCCTACAACAAACCTCTACGTAATCAGCGACTGACAGGGTGGTTCTTCGATTGTGCTCCAGTGTCAACATTGGGTGTTGTTCTGGAACAAGGTTGATGGGGCGCGTAAGGTGCGTTGCAACCTGTAAGGTTGTGACACATGTCCTAATAGCAAAGTTCTTCTTAAAGGTGGCCACTTATGTTCGGAATTCACTCACTACGTGGCGGAAGTGTGGATATGAGGTTCGAGATTATTAAAGAAAAAATGCGACACTTTGTTTTGGGTGTAACTTTTTATCGCGTGGGTAAAAATTAATAAAATTTTGGTTAGTTAAGAGTGTTATGTTTATGAGTGCAAAATTTTAACGCGATCTGTCAAGTAGTTTTCAAGATGCATTCGAAACAAGAAGAGCTACGCCAGCAAATCTTGGGCGCGGTGTTCGATAATCCTGGTCGCACAGATGGATCGGCAAAAGGCTTGGAATCCACCATTCCACCGTGTCCCGCGTTGTGAAAATGTTCCAGAAGACGAAGACCACCGAGCGGCGCGCTGGAAGCGGCCGAAACCCGAAAACGGAATACCCAGAGAAGGCGCGGAAGATAAAACAGTACTTTAAGAATAACCCGAACCTTTCCACCCGAGACGTGGCCAAAAAGGTCAATTCGTTGAAGTGGTTCGTCCAGCAGACCATGAAGCGGGCTGGGCTACGTGTTTTTAAGGTCAGGAAGGCGCCAAACCGGGCTGACAAGCAAAACACGGTGGCCAAATTGCGTGCGCGGAAGCTATATCAAGGCGGACACCAAACAAATCCCCGGCCTCGAGTTTTTTGTCGGTACGTCCCGCATGGATGTTCCGGAAGAGATCCGGAAGAGAAAGATGGACAAATTCGCGAAGAAGTACCTGTTGTGGCAGGCGATCTGCGAGTGCGGACGGTACAGCAAGCCGTTCGTTACAACCAGCACCATAAACGGGCAGATTTATCGAGAGGAATGCTTGCAGAAGCGCTTGCTGCCCTTCCTCCGCTCTCACCGTGGTCCCACGCTGTTCTGGCCGGATCTCGTGCCATTACGCCAAGCCTGTAATGGATTGGTACGAAGCGAAGGGCGTTAATGTGGTCCCGAAGGAGGCGAACCCGCCAAATACACCAGAACATCGTCCGATCGAAAAGTTTTGGGCGATAATGAAGAAGAAGTTGAAGAAAAGCGGAAAAACATTCAAAACCGATGAAGCTTTGAAGAAAAACTTGGAAAAATTGTGTAACGAAGATGGACAAAGCCTCGCCCAAGATCTCATGAGCAGTGTTAAGAGAAATGTACGAGCATTCAGCTTGGGGGAGGAAATTCAATAAATAAATTATGCCAAAACGTAGCTTATATATAGTTATTTAATCCCTGAAAATTGAGAAGTACCGATTTAAAATGAATTTTTGATGATCATTTTTGTGTGTCTCATTTTTTCCGAGTCCAGTCTTTATTAATACACATACTCAATTAATTCAAATTTCTGCATGAAAACTAAAAAAAATCGCAACAAAAATACTCCGGATAATCGAGTCTAAAACTCCGGATAATCAAATCCCGGATAATCGAGTCCGACCTGTAGCAAGAAGCAGGGGGTAGCAAGGGGCGGTCATGTAGCAAGAGATAGTGAAGTAGCAAAAGAGAGGAGGTAGTAAGGGGCTGTGAAGTAGCAGAAGCAAATGGAAGAAAGGGAAAAGGGGTCAAGGGATCAAGGGGCAGCTAAGTAGCAAAGGGTCGGGGAAGCAAGGGTAGGAAGTAGCAAAGGAAAGAAGTTAACAAAGTTGAATAAACCAACTTTGCAAAAACGTAGCTGATACGTGTTTATTTATTCCTTGAGAGTTTCAAAAATATCCGACTTAAAATGAGTTATTGGTGATCATTTTTGTCTGTTTCCTTTTTTTTCGTGTAAAATCTATAAGTTGGAGAGAAGTGATGGATTTTTCACTGGTTTCTGAGATTTGAAGAAGTCTGCAAGTTGCGAACGCGTGTATGATAAAGGATAAGAAATATTTTAACTCATCCCAAAGCTTATTTTAGAGGTTTTTTGTTGTTAAGAATATCGAAACCATAATTATGAAGATTTCAAAGACATCGTTGTAGAAATATATGAGCCAATTTAACTAACTAGCTAACTAGCTGAACATCTAAGGAAGTTTCAAGGATAAAAAGCTCTACGTGCAAAGATGTTGAATTAATCATTTCTCATTGATTAATATACACACGATTTCAAATCATAATCTGATTATCAGTTTGTGAATAGAATAAAACCAGAAAATTATTTCTACATCAGCAATCCAGCTAACCCTGTCGGATTAGCGGAAAGATTGATAATCTCCCCCCAAACACTGTCGGCTATGTATTTTCCGATTTGCTCCGTCAAACAACATCTGCCTATCGTTGTCGCGTTGTTGAACTTGTTGGAATAGAATCGCCGAAAAAAAACTCCCAGAAAAACTCACCGATTTTAATGTGCTCCACCGTTTCGTCAGCATCGCTATTGTACGCGTGTAGAACACCGAAATTCGCGCCCAGAACGAGCAGCAGCAGCAACATTCTTTTCCTATTTATCATTGTGACATATTATGTATGCGCTTGGCTTGGCAGACAAGTTCCTGAATGGAAAAACTCGATAGGGGAAGATTTTCGCGGAACGACCACCGCTGATGGAGGACACTGTGCACGCGAAGCACGTGGTAAGCAGCTGACAGATGACACTCTTTTTCGTTCGTTTCTATCTGTTACGTAATGTCACACAGTTTTCTGCTCTATTTAAACCAATGTTGGCGGTGTTTACTATATGTTTGCACTTTGTTGATGCCACCGGTTTTTTTTTCGTTGTTGTCAAACAAACGCTTTGTGTTTGTTGTTGTCGCACGTTTGCTACAATCAAGAAAATATTCGTTTTCAAGCCAGTTGATCTTCTCGATCTTGAACTTCTTCTCTTCTATTTCCCACCTCCTTTCTGCTGCTCATGAGACCACTTGAAATTTTTCTCTTGCCACTTGAAATCACTTTTCACTCACATTCCACGGCAATTTTCACCTCATTTCCATCGGCAGCACTCGTATCTGGTGTTGAGTAACGAAATTGAACTATTGCCTATCGATTTCGAGGGATTTTTTGCTGGGAAATTCCAACTTTTCAAATGCACACCATTCGAGGGGAGACCATTTTCACTCTTTCTATACCAGAACGCACGCGTGTGACACTTTTCCCGATGTGACAACTTTTCACGACCGCTCTCGACTGTAGACTGGCTGTGTGCAATGATGGGATGAAGATGAGCACAGTTTTTCCCAGTTTTCCTCTGACGACGGACAGAGACGGAGTGTTGTGTGCTATATATTCTTTCAGTTTCAATGAGATTGGAAGAACCAATTAGGTGTGGTTGCTTATTTTTGTATAAGTTTGTCTAAAATTACCGTCGTCAGTAGTTGGTGAGATGAAGATGATGTCGATAATGTTGTGTCGTTTGGCGAAAGCGAACGAGGTGTCTTGGTTGAAGTTACTGGAGAATCCGCAGATTCAGGCTGTGTGAGGTTTTCTGATGAATTTTAGCCTTGAAGCGATGGTTTGATGATGTACGTGAATATCACTGTCAGTGCAGCAAAATATCAATATCAGTACCTGGAAAATCCAACTTATTAAAAACGACTTATCTGATTTTGTTGACAAAGAGTTACACAAAAATTCTAACGTAAAATTCTTGATACCATTAGCATGTTTGCGCAAACTAGGAACACTACCACAAAGAATAATATTTCCCTAACATGATGGTGAAGTTTTCGCTAGTTTCCGTGGAAGTGCTGAGAGTTTTGAGAAATTTACGTTTCAATCTTCAATTGTGTACAAAATCAAAAACGTCGTTTTGAATAAGTTGTCGAGAATTGCTGATTTTCACTAGCACTTCATTGAAAAAATATTAATTTTGTTCGCCTCAATGTCACTATGCAACTGATATTGACATCGTTGAGATTTTAAATTCTTAAGCTAAAATTTTCTCATTTACGCCAATTGATTGATTAGGAAAGAACTACAAAATCTTTTATTTTATTGTATCAAACGGTGAAATTCGGAACTATTGCTAGGGATATGCACAACATACATTTGATGTGCTACATTACCACGCTGTCACGGGAAATAGAAAAGAGAAGGCAAATTGACGCGGTGTATGTTGATTTTGCAAAAGCATTTGACACCTTGCCGCACAGCCAAGTCGTCGATAAACTAAAGCATATTTGGCTTTCCGAATTGGATAACGCAGTGGATATTTTCGTATCTATCTGACCGTATTTCGTATGTAATGGTTAACTCAGCACGATCTAGTTTATTCTGCATGACGTCCGGTGTACCTCAGGGCAGTGTCCTTGGTCCACTGATATTCAACATCTGTGCCTGCTTCTCTCCTCGTTTACGCTTTCGTTTGCCGACGACTTGAAATTTTTACGCGCTCTACTGTCCCTGGATGATTGCACCATTCTACAGACAGACATCAACACCATATTGATCTGGTGTGGCGATAATGGTATGCGCGTCAACAGCAAAAAATGCAAGATCCTTTACCCTTCACCCGCTCTAGTAATCCCGTGCATCAGCAGCATAGTATGTATATTGAAACACTGGAGCGTGTTACTTCTATCTGCGATCTGGGCGTAACCATCGATGAGAAGCTTAGGTTCAATGAACATGTTGGGATTACGCGGACACTTCGAAAGCATTTTCTGTTCTTGGGTTCATTCGTCGACATGCTTCCGAATTCACTGACATACATGCTTCGAAAACACTGTACTGCACGCTGGTGCGTAGCATCCTAGAATATGCTTCCTCGGTTTGGTCTCCGTACTACGTAGCGCATATTATTTCAATTGAACAGGTACAGAAAAAGTTCTTAAGATTTTCATTGCGGCTACTTCACTGGAACGATCCAAACAATCTCCCTCGGGATAAGGAGCGATGCCAATTGATGGGCTTGAAATTGCTGTCTGCCAGACGCGTGAAAGAGCAGCGTTTATTTATATTCGACGTCATTAACGGTGTCATCGGCTGTCTTGTAGTCTTCTTGAGCTGATACCCCTTCTGAACGACGCGTTCGGAACTTCAACGCGCTTGCTGTTCTGTATCACCAACCAATTACGGTTATAACAACCCACTTGACACTTGTATTCTAACATTCAATGACATTTCTGACGAGTTTGATTTTAACATGTCCTGGAGTATTTTTAAAACCCGAATTATACGAATTGTTTAGCTATATAGGTTAAGTTAGAATAAGTACAGTCTGTACGATTTTCTTATCGAAGACAGTGATAATAAATAAATAAATAAATAAATAAATAGTACACTGAACATTAAAATTAGTGCACTGTTTGAACCACCGATATCCAGCCGAGCGTTTCTTTAGGGAAGACCGGCCGAGTGCGACGGATGATCTGTCCAGCCAGTACCATCGTAAACACCCGAGGGAAAAAGTGAAACCCCGTAAGCATCATCGCAGCAGGGAAGGTCATCGCTCCATCCACTGCCGGTCAGCAAGCGTTGCTTTGTTTACGAACAACAGCAGAAGGTGCCATACCGGCAAAGGTGCAGCGTAAGGGCAAGTAGCACAGTCTCCTTTATTGTTTCCTCATCTATTAGTGTTTTTTGTGTATCTCTCTCCCACATAGTGAATCGTTCTGCATAGGGTGGTTCAAAAAAATATCGTTCTGCATAGGGTGGTTCAAAAAAAATCATCTTTTTTATGGATGATTCTAAGATTTTGGCAAGTCGCCCCGCCTCCCAAAGATGTTTTTAGGGCGCACTGTTATCAGCCGTCTTCTGCCTCTCCTTGGGTTGTCTACTTTCGGCAGAAAGTGAAAGCCCTAGACTTTTTGGGCATAAACCGAAATTTTACGCGTCGTTATCCGGGGACCGAATTTCATCAGGTCAACCGAAACAAACTGCGTGTCACTGCAATAATGTCGAGTACTACGTCTACATCCCATCTCAAGATGTGGAGATAGATGGTGTGGTTTCTGCAGCGAGTCTGACGTGTGAAGACGTTATGGAAGGTAAGGGGCGACTTCCAGATTCTGCTTCGTCTACCATTGAGATTCTGGAATGCAAACAATTGCATGCAGGATCAATGGTAGATGAAAAGAAAAAACGTATTCATCGTCGGACTCGCTACAAGTGACCTTCGCCGGATCAATTCTCCCAAAATTTGTTGAAATTGATAAAGTTTTTTCTCCCAGTGCGCCTTTTTGTACCAAGGGTATTTAATTGTACCAAGTGCAAACAATTGGGTCATACGTTGACTTTTTGCGACAACAAGCCCCGTTGTGGCAAATGCGGCCAAAGGCATTTAGAGGATGCTTGCCAACAGGAAGCAACAAAGTGTGCTTACTGTGGCACAGAGCCTCTCCACGATTTGCAGAACTGCCCCGTGTACAAGAAGCGCACTGGTAACGTGAGACGTTCCATACAAGAACGCTCCAAGCAGACGTATGCAGAAATGTTAAAGTCGCAAAACGGAGCGTCTGCATCGTCTGTATCAGCCGCTCAAAATGAAAATCCTTTTTTGATTTTGTCTTCCGATGAACTGGATTCTGACGTAGCCGATGAGAGTGGATTTCCGGAGGTACACGCCCCCGGTAAAAGAAAGCATACTAGTTCTCCGAGTGTGCGCCGGAAACAAATAAAATCTACTCCTAAAGGCTTGCAAAAAATTGGAGGTAGCGGGGGTCAATTAAAAAAACCGAATAAACCGGTAATAGCTGATGCATCCGTTCCTAGCTGTAGCTATGCCAATAACTACCTATGCCACTACCTAATATTATTGACCTGCTTATTCATATGGTTGGAAATTACTTCAAGCAATTGACAGTTTCGTGCCCCCTCATTGGTGAATTCATATCTGTCGATGAATAATTCGTCGAGTGAGGATCAGGATATGATCACCGTATTACAATGTAACTGTCGCAGGCTAATACCTAAATTAGACTCCTTTAAGTATTTGATTCACAATTCTGATTGTTATATATTTGCTCTCTGTGAAACAGGGCTTTTGTTCTGAAAATGAATTAAACCTCCACGATTTTAACATTTTTCGTCTGGACCGAGATAATTCATATGGTGGCCTACTTTTGGGGATCAAAAAGTGCTACTCCTTCTTTAAAATCTCACTCCCAATAATCTCAGACATTGATATCGTCGCTTGCCAAGTAAATGTAAACAATAAAGATCTTTGCATAGCTTCTGTCAATGTACCTCCGAGGACATCAATAAACCACCGTCAACTTTGGAGTTCAGTTAAATTACTTCCGTCTTCAGTTTTTATCTTGGGCGATCTGAACTCCGACGGCGCTGCTTGAGGCGAACAATACAATGACAACAGAGCGGGTATTTTCTATGACTTATGCGACGATTTTAACTTGACCATCTTGAACAAAGGAAGCGACACCAATAGCAAAACCTCCAGAGAGAGTCGACTTGACATATCTTTGTGCTCTAGTTCACTATCATTAGATTGTCTGTAGAAGGTAATCAATGATCCCCCCCCCCTCTCTTTTAGTAATTACTTATTATTATTATCACAACCAATATTCTTCAACAAAAACACACGCCACCCCCCTTCCTTCTGACCTCAGCAGGCATATCGATTGGCAACATTTTGTATTCCCCTCGGCGGTAGCCATTGGTATTGATTCTAACGATCCTCTTCCTACCATTAGAAGAGTATCGTTTCGTTTCCGAACTGATGTACAAAAGTGCATTAGAAGCTCAGAAACGACGTGTTCCAAGTGCATTCCTCAAAAGAAGACCCGCCACCCCTTTATGGGATGATGAATGCACTAAGTTGTATCTTGAGGAAATCCGATGCATTTAAAGATTATCGTAGACATGAAACATGTGAGCTTTTTGATAAGTACCTCAAGCTTGAAAAAAAAGCTTACAAACTTACTCAAAGCAAAGCAACGCAATTACTGGCGTTCGTTTGTAGAGGGACTATCTAGAGAAACCAGAATGACAACGCTTTAGAGAAAGGCTCGGTACAGGAGAAAGGCTCGTTACATGTGAAACCGCTCATCCTCCAACGAGAGTGAAGAATACTCCATGCAGTGGATATTCGATTTCACTAAAAAGGTTTGTCCAAACTCTGTCCCAACATAACCGAATCTACGGGATACCACCCGAAGTAACGGTTTTGGAATTTTCAATGGCACTTCTTTCATCGAATAACTCTGCTCCGGGAAGCGATATTATTAAATTCAACCATCTAAAAAATCTCCCCGATATCGCTAAAAGACGATTACTTAACCTGTATAACACTCTCATGGAATTAATAATATAATTCCACCCGCATGGAGGCAAGTTAAAGTAAAAGCTATTCGAAAGCATGGGAAGCCAGCGTCCGATTACAATTTTTACCGCCCGATCTCTATGCTATCACGTTTAAGAAAATTGTTAGAAAAAATGATCCTATCAAGACTTGACCGTTAGGTTGAATCAAACAACCTACTATCAAATACCCAATTTGGTTTCCGAAAGAGCAAAGGAACAAATGATTGTTTAGCGTTGCTTTCATCTGATATACAACTGGCTTTTGCACACAAGGAGCAATTGACTTCAGTATTTCTGGATGTTAAGGGCGCATTTGATTCAGTTTCCATAGATATACCAGCAGATAATCTGCACAGTAGTGGTTTACCGGGAATTTTAAATAACTTTTTGTATAATTTACTATCAGAAAAACAAATGACCTTCAATCTAGGTCAACTGACAACTTCCAGAATTAGCTACATGGGCTTACCCCAAGGCTCATGTTTAAGTCCCTTACTTTATAATTTTTATGTTAAAGATATTGATAACTGCTTGGAAAATAGATGCACGCTAAGACAACTTGCAGACGATGCTGTGATCTCTTTTAGAGGTCCACGTGCGGAAATCTTGCAAAGACCATTGCAAAATTCCCTAGATAATCTGTCCATCTGGGCCAGAAATTTGGGGATCGAGTTTTCACCGCATAAAACCGAATTGGTAGTGTTTACTAGAAAGCGGTTCCCAGCCCAACTGCGTCTCAAGCTGTTGGGAAGAGACATTACCCAATCTTTGACCTTCAAATACCTTGGAGTCATGTTTGATTCGAAATGCACTTGGAGTACTCACATTGCGTATTTGAAACAAAAATGTCAACAAAGGATCAATTTTCTAAGATCAATTTCCGGGACATGGTGGGGTGCTCACCCGGAAGACCTCATTAAACTCTATAAAACAACTATTCTTTCAGTTCTCGAATATGGCTCTTTTTGCTTCCTCTCGGCAAGAAACAGCCACCTCATCAAATTGGAACGCATTCAATATCGTTGTTTACGTATTGCCCTTGGCTGTATGCATTCAACGCACAATATGAGCCTGGAGGTTCTGGCAGGAGTAAAACCCTTACAGAACCGCTTCTGGGAGCTCTCATCTAGAATACTGATCAAGTGTGGAATCAGTAACAACCTTGTGATTGAAAACTTCGAAGAAATGCTCGAATTGGGTACCCAGTCTAGATTCTTACGAATCTGTATTAACTATATGTCATCTGATATTAGTCTTCCATGCTATAATCCTCCTAGTGTTCGCTTCCCTTATCACAGTTCCTGCATTGACAATGATCTCTCCATGAAACAGGCTATTCAAGGAGTTCCAGATCAACTTCGACTTATTTTAATTCCCCATATTTTTATTGAAAAGTACCAACATGTCAATTGCAATAGAAGAATTTTCACCGATGGGTCACGCATTGATGGATCCACTGGTTTCGGTGTTTACAATGAATACTCATCTGCCTTCCGGAAACTTCAGGAACCTTGTTCTGTATATGTTGCTGAGCTGGCAGCAATCAATTTCGCATTGGGGATAATTTCCGACATGCCCATAGACCATTATTTCATCTTCTCGGATAGTCTCAGTTCTATTGAGGCCCTCCGGTCGATGAAAACAGTGAGGCACTCATCTTACTTTCTTTCAAAAATAAGGGAGCAGATGTGTGCGTTGGTCGAAAGATCATTTAGAATTACCTTTGCATGGGTCCCCTCACATTGCTCAATTCCAGGCAATGAGAAGGCGGACTCTCTAGCAAAGGTGGGCGCAAAAGAAGGCGAGATTTTTGAAAGAAGAATTTCACATGATGAATTTTTCCCATTATTACGTCAGAGTTCTCTTCAAAGTTGGCAAAACGATTGGACAAGTAATTCTCTTGGGCGGTGGTTACATTCTATTATTCCAAATGTTTCGTCGAGATCGTGGTTCAAAGGTCTGGATGTAAGTCGCGGTTTCATTCGTGTGATGTCAAGACTTATGTCCAACCACTACTCGCTAGACGCACATCTCTACAGAATTAACCTCGTCGATACCAACATATGTAGGTGCGGAACCGGTTATGATGACATCGATCACGCAGTTTGGCATTGCCCGGGTAATGATGCCTCCAGAGCACGACTATTGGATACCCTAGTGGCCCGAGGTAGACAACCCACCCGCGAGGTAAGAGATGTTTTGGGAATGCGTGATCTCCCCTACATGCAAGCGATTTACGAATTCCTTTGTTTGTCTGATCTAAGAGTGTAATGTCATCACCCCCTCTCCTCCAGTCTGATAAATTCCCTGCCATTGTGTCCCAGTTATACTATCCTTTTGTTTCCGTGCTACTTGTACCTGCTCAGCAAGCAGTGTCACCCATCTGCGGCTTAGTTCCTGAAAGGGACTACAGGGACCGTGGATTTGGTAGATGTCGCAACCATGAGCAGCAAACAATACCTTCAATAAGTTACCTACCTAGCCCCTTCCAAACGATAATGTGACCCATTAACCTCGAGCTAGCCACGAGTAATTGACACCCCATTTTACTAAAATTGAAAAATTATACATTGTAAATAACAATATTGAATATCGGCTCCGTAAAGTGTTAAACACGCCTGAGCCTAACAAATAAACGAACTAACTAAAAAAAAAACCAATCATCTTCAAACTTTCAGAGAGTAAAATAAAACTTGTTATGAATATTTTCTCATGTTTGTTTTATTCAATTTCAATTGGCTCGAACAAAAAGTAGTGGCACGAGGCTAAATCCTGCCAGAAAATCGTAGGACCATCAAAGTATGCTCCCGACAAATGAGCGTTTCCAGCCGAAATGACCTACCAACCAACTTCGAGTGTCTCCGATTTTATTGAAAATTTGTACTCACGTTCTACCCACAAAAGTGAGTTTTTTCCACCAATGCAAAAATTTTTTGGACTCAAGAGTCAGTTTTAAAAAGGGTGTAAGCATTTTGAATAGCACTCCAATTAATAATTTGTAGCTCTAAAACCTTTGGTTGAACAAAAAACTGTCTAAGAACAAGTTGTGGCCCTATGTTTGATAATTGTGAAAAAATATACACTGAAAAAAATTGTTTTCGGAAAAAAAATGGAAGATTAACATTAAAATTTAAATATCTCAAAAATCATTTATTTCATTTTTTTTAGTTGTTGACTGTAAGAACTTGAAGTTATTACGTAAATTTTAGCGAAGATTTAAAGATGGAAAAATGTCAGGAAAAAAAGTTTCTAGAACATCGTAGAACTACATAGAACGTAAACGTGTTTAGATTATATAATGTGATTTTTGAGTTTTTTTTTAATTTCTTTTAGCTTTTGATAATAGTCTTCGTAAAAGTATCCGTTTTCGAGATTTTTGCGATTTAATTTTATCATATTCGAATAATATTCTAAAATACGACCTTTTCATAAATTATTCGCGTTTCTCCAGTAATCACAAAAAGTTTTTTGAAATGTTTGTTAAGTTTTCTACAACTCTTTTCTTTACCAGCAAGACGATTGGATGAACGGTTCAAAAGATATGGGGTAAAATGGTTCAAACAGTATTTTTAAAATTTTCGTTTAACATATGCCTATTTTGCTTCTTATTTTATACTTTATACATTGTGTGTTAAAATTTGAAGCTCTAACGTCTGTTTTGGAGAAAACTTCTAGGTGGAGAGATCTGAAGGTAAAAAAGTGTCTCTAAGGTCAACTTTTAAAGCATTTTTAAAATCTCAACTATTTGCCAACATAAACGTGTTTCGATGTTGCAGTATATTGCCAGCAGAAAATACGGCCTTTTCATAAATTATTCACGGTTTTCCAGCATCACAAAAATATTTTTTTCAAAGTATGCGTTTAGTTTCTCACAGCTCACTCTTAGCCAGCAAAACGATTCCATAAACAGCATAAGAAATAGGGGAAAATGATTGAAACAACTTTTCTTATATTTTAGTTTACTTGTATTTCCAATTTTTTATGCGCATACTAAAGTACATATCAGCATCACCATTAGATTAAGGCGTATCTGCTTCTGTAAAATGGCTTTCGTAATCATTTTCTCTTGAACAAAAGGTACAAATTAAGCACTCTTTAAGGAAAAGGAGCTTTATCTCTATCCGCTGATATATTTAATTTGAAGGAATTGTGTTGAACTTCCGATAAATTCTCAGAAAAGGGTTTTTTTAAAAAAAAGAAGTTCCCCCCAACCAAATGTCCGCGCTGATATATTGTTTCTACATTTAGGTGAGTTTTGAGAAGTTCCCTTTCATTTTACATGTTTATAAATGTTTATACAGTGACGGACAATACAATAATACCAAAGCCCGATTTCATACAAAATGCTTCAAGGCTTTTCTATCATTTTTCCGTGAAGTAATTGAACTGAAATTTTGGCAATAGCCTACAAATACCCTGAACTTTCATCAATAATAAATTCATAGTTTTTCATTTACCACTTCAGAAGCTACAGACACCACCTACGACAAAACAATAAGACCTCCTTTTGATTTCCATAGTTTAGGCTATGTTGATGAGTGTGAATAACGATCTATAGTATACTGATATTAAAATGACCCGTGCATCAATAATCAAAATTCAGATCCTCAAATTCGAGCATCCTTTATGGAAATCAAAAAGTGGTCTTATTGTTTTGTCGTATGTGGTGTCTGTAACTTTTAAAGTGGTAAATGAAAAATGATGGATTTAATGCAGATGAGAATCTAGGCTACTTCTGGACCACAGCCGAAATTTCAGCTCAATTGGTTCTCGAGAAAATGAAAGGCAAGCCCCCTAACATGACCATTTTGTATGAAAATCAGGCTTTGGTCTTATTGTATTGTCCGTCACTGTATACTATGAAGGATTGATGCTACATCATTTGAAAACAATTTTGCCTCTATCTGATGATCTGAACGCGGAACAAAAGAGTGATATTTTTGTGTACCAGTAATCATTTTAGTTTGCTGAAAGATGTTGCTCCATCTTGTAACTCCCTGTTCATAGTCTTCATAAGATACATAACAAAATGACATTTTCGTAAAGCAATCATTATTTTTCTGATTGGCCCAATCATATAATTCTTTTGCATTTGTTATTTGTTTAAACCGTCAGTAATATTCAAATATTTTCTCCGAGGATAGTGAACCTGCTTCAGTTTTGATGATGATACCGGTGAAACGTTGATTCCAGCCATACCTTTGTTAAACAACTCGACATTGTGCGCTCTGTAAAATTACTGTTGCAAGCTTTCTTGAGAAGATGATGTGATGGATGTAGCCGAAGGTATTTCCTCCATAGCGTACCTTGATGTAGATGGTTGAAGCTCCGGAACTGGATTGTTTGGTTGCTCATCGATATCATACTCAGTTTCTGCGTGTTTCACTTTGTTTAAATGTAATCGACACGAATCACAGATTGATAAAGACTTATCCAACGGAATTCGGCAGTTAATTAACATTAGCCCTTGAATAATGTTTTCGTTTTATTTACGAAGCTTTACCGAGCACCGTGTTTTAGGAAAGGGTTTGCAACACTTCACCTTATTGAATTCCATTTTGAAATTATTATTAAACACTCAAAACAAATGTGTTACTGATGCTTTCCGAGAAGTGGAACGAATGTATATACCAAGTACAGGTAGTTTTAGATTTCTAGGTATACTATTGGCAATACCCAGCAGCGGGCTACTCGATGGACGAGTTTTTCAAGCTACTGAGAGCCTTTGATGCTACCTAAAAATTCAGGCAGGCGGTTAGTTGGTCCAACATTTGAACAAAACAGATTATAAACTGTAGAGGACCCATACCACTGACGTTGTTGGCAAAATATCTTTTCCTGGTTTTAGTAGGCCAGGGACATAACTTTCAACGTGAAAAGTATGCAATTTGAGAGTTATGTACCCGGCATGTTCGCGTGTGAGAACAAGACGAACAATAGTGCTATGCATCCTCTATAGTTTATAATCTGTTTAATTTGAACCGTTCATTCATTCATCTCGCGGTCGAAAAGAGAATAGCGTAAAATTTATTATACATTTCTAAAAACCAACTCTTGTTGTTGGAGAATCTAGAAAAACTTATAAAAAGGTCGTAGTTCCGAAAATTACTCGAGTATGATAAAATTAAAACGCAAATATCGCGAGAATGGATGCTCTTACAAAGGTCATCAGCAGGAGCTGAAATTTTTTCAAATATTTAAAAAAATCAGATTATATAATCAAAATACGTTTGTTCCCGCCAATGGTTAAATTTTGAGAAATTCACCGAAGCTGATGTTCTAAAAACTTTTTTTCCTGACATTTTTCTATCCTGAAATCTTCTTTAAAATTTGCGTAATAACTTCAAGTTCTTACACTCAAAAAATTAAAAAAAAATCAACAAGATTGATTTTTGAGATATTTAAATTTTATTGTTAATCGTCGATATTTTTTCCTAAATTTTTTTGTTTTCTCAGTGTATATTTTTTTCAAAACCTTCACACATAGGGTCACAAACTTGTTGTTAGACAGTTTTTTTTTGTACAACCAAAGATTTTCGAACTACAAATTATTAATGGAAGTGCTATTCAAAATGCTTACGCCCTTTTTAAAAGCGGCAAACTCGCACGATGTTAGCACGGAAAATGCTCAGTCTCCTAAGCCAAATGCGTATGCAAAGTTTCGTTCGAATCAAAAAATATCGTAAATAATTTTTCACATTTTCAGGTCATTTCGGCTGGAAACGCTCAATTGGATAAGAAGGTGGTAGCCATTATTAAGAAAAATGCCAATCTTTCTGTGCGAAATGTGACTCGCAAAGTTGGGAAGTCAAAATCATACATAGAAAAAGTGAAGCTAGTGAGGCAAGAACTGAAGTACAAAGTGAAAAAGGTACCCAACCCTGACGACAAGAAAAAAAATATCACAAAAAAAATTCCCCCCAAGGTTTTTTTCCAAAAATTTTCTCGTACCCCACGACGGACGACAAAAACAAGAATAAAAAAAATAAAAACCGCCCCGGGTTTGTTATACCACACCGCAAAACAAAGACCCCCCCCCCCAGCAATTCCGGAAAAAGAAGGTGTCCAAATCCCCGAAGAAGTATTTGATTTGTATTTGATTTTTCAGGCCATATGTAGTTGTGGTTTGTGATATGTAGTTGTGGTCGAAAATCTAAATGTTTCGTCTCTACTGGCACTATCAATAAGGATGTGTACGAGAAAGAATGTCTGCAAAAGCGGTTGCTACCGTTTATTAGAAGCCACGACTCTCCAGCTCTGCACAGAAAAAATATAATGAATTTTAACAAGCGCGTAAAATTTCCCCTCGTTTAATTTCAAGCCAAAGGAAGCATAAACAACGAAATTGTCTGCAATCTTTCATGTGCCATACAACAATGTTAACAATCTTTCATACAACAGACTATATTCAGGCTGAAATGTACATGAAATATCCCATTAGTTTCTGCCAAATCTAGCGTTCCCTTTAAGTGCATTAGATAACGCAGAAAATAACATGTTATTTTTTTCAAACTGTGTGTTTTTTCCTGATTTGGCCTCTTGTCACTATGCGAAATCCGTTCTGGAATGGTATAAGGTACAAGAGGTCAAATGAGCGCGAGCGCGATTGACCGCCCGAGGTTGCTACTCCGTTATTGCCAGATCAGCTGTTATTACACAGAGAACCAAAAGATGATGCTTAGGACCAACATACATCCCTCAATGTGTAAAAACTGGTGATCCCAAACTAAGGCAATACCGGCGCCGGCCTCGCCCGAATGCAGGTCAAGTAGGGAATGGGTAGGAATATGTTGACATGATACTCGCTTTATTGGAAGCCGAGAACACCTCTGCACTTCCACGAGAAATCACTGGGATGTTGGATAAAATGGTTGGGTTGGCAGCGGGATCCGTTTTGGTAAACGGTGTGCTTAATTCAACTGACGTCGGCAGCGAATAAGATATTTAACTATGTTCCCGATTTATTCTCTGTATAGAGATGCTCATTCAAACTATTCAAATTTTGGCACCGATTTAAACCAACAGTAAGGATGCTGTTGGGGCCACTCACAAGTGTGGGTGGTTTATTTCAATGGAATACAAAAATATATTAAAATATCGAGTTTGAGGACCGGTTTAAACCAACAGGAAGGATGCTGCTGGGGCCACTTACATGTGTGGGTGGTTTATTTCAATGGAATACAATAAGTAAATTATACATGAAACATGGTATATTATTGATCTACTACTGATCCCATGGGCCCATAGTTATATGAACCTAGAATGTCAAAATCCGAACAATTCTCGACTACTTCCTCAAACAGACGCACCTGATTCCGCAAACAAAGAGGGAAAGCAAGACTCAACCGTAAACTCCCGAAGACTCTCAGCCCCCTCACGGAAAGTTACATCACCACCATGTTAGGGAAATGTTATTCCTTGTGTTGGTGGCCCTAGTTTGCATGAAAGTGCCAAGGGTTTCAAGAATCTAACGCCTGAATCCCACCTCCCCTCCCTGCCCACAAAATCAGACACGTCTGATTGAAAAAGTACTCGAGAATTGAGGATTTCAGTTCCGACTTCCACTTTTAACCTTTCTTCGGCTAATTACCTCCGCGCACCTTTACTCTGTTCTCTAAACCTCTCTATCTACAAAGACCTAATCACTCACACTTTCATGTCTTCGCTATTTTATTCAGTTTCATTAACCCCAACTACTGGTGTTTTTTTCCTCTCTTTCTTTCTACTTAGCCGTTCACACTACATCACTATCCCACTTCTAACTTTTCGCTACCACCAACAACCGTCACTATTACCGTTCACCTCCGACCTCTCGTCTCCCTCACCGACTGCTACAGCGATGTTCGTCCAAAGCGCACCAGAGCTCTACACGGCCAGCCACCCCAACTCAGTCCCGAGCCGTCTCCGACTCACCCCCGTCAAAAGTGGAGCCACTCAAACCTGAGCAAATGCAACTGGGACCGCCAAGTCGACAAATCAAAAACATCCATCTGATTTGGGTCGATGTCTTTGACTTGTCAACCCGGCAATCCCAGCTACACCCACCCAAACCTGAGCGACTCCACTCCCGACGAAAGCGAGTCAAAAACGACTCAAAACTGAGTTGATATGGCCGGCCGTGTAGTCCAATATACCACCCGAGAAGAGAACGACCTACTCCTCGCAGTCGACCGGTCACTCTCTCCCTCTCACACCTTATAGGACCACCACTGCGACCCGTGGTAAAAATGCCCTTCTCTCCACCGAAATAACGCTCTCTCCCTATCTCACACTCCTGCAGACCTATTCTGCTATACTTCACCGTACATTCTCTCGTGCTCGTTTAGAGCCGAAAACTGATGTTCAATCTCACCGTTCCCAAACTTGCTTCGGGTAACAGCGGCTTGTTCACCACACCACTCTCTTCCTCTTTTCACTTCCAACACCAACAATCTTCCTTTTTTTCCGGAATTCTCCCGCTTCACACCACTTAATCTGCCGCAATTCTAGCGGCCATTTTACCGTCACCAACCAATTAAACACCCACAACACTCTTTCTCTTCCTGCCAATTTGGCCACTCTTTATTTCACGCTTTTCCCGAACTTCCCAGTCGTATCAATTCTCCGACAAAATCACTGCAACCCTCCACTCTGCTCTGCCAGCTAATCGCATTCGATTCCAAGCACACACAAAAAACTGCAAGCACACACAAAAACTGAAAAATTCTACCGAACATCACACATTTTGGAAGGGAATCGATTACATTCACTAAGTATTACACAAAACACGCGAATATTTTATGATTTCACAATTTATTTAAGTTTAACAAGGAATTAATGTTTGATTTTTTCGCGAGACCGACGCAGCAAAAACAAAACACGTCAGCCTCACAGCACGGCTTCCACCCGATCGCCGGTATAAGGTACAAGAGGTCAAATACGTGCCAAAAACAGCCAATCCATAAACTGTCCAGAACTTTGCCCAATAGAGAAGTACTGGGCTCTAGTTAAGCGGAAACTCTTTGAAACTAAGAAGAAAGCAAATGGTACCGATGATTTCAAGAGAAGATGGAGAATCGTCACGGCGGGCGTACGGAACCTGATGGCGGGTGTACCACAGAAAGTTCGAGAATTTTACAGATATAAGGAATAACATCTTAATCAACTGTTTCTAATGTAGATATAACTCTATAAAAAAACAATCGTTTTTATTGAATTATACGTAAATTTTTTTTGCTGGTATTATTTTGGTGTCCGAAATTTAACGTGGACAGGCTTTATGCGAAAAGCATTTCGGTTGTATCATGCCAGAAAACACCCTAAAAAAATATAGTAGTGAAAACCCGGGCCAGGAAGTTGTAGGAGTACTACTACGAGTATCAGTAGCACTGACCAAGTATAACAGATGTAAACCCGGATCAAAAAATTTACCTTGCAAAACGTGCACCGGGTAAGTTCAAATAAACTCGCTCGCAAGTTGATGATTTAGTAAGGCATCTGCAGGTGTGAAAAAAAAACAAAGGTTTTCATCACGGGAGCGACTATGAATGGACAAGTTTACAAAGAGGAGTGTCTTGAGAAATTATTTTTTGCAATTAATAGAATCGCACGAAGGCCCCGTGACGTTCCGGCCCGACATAGCCAGCTGCCATTGCAGCTGTAAAATCATAGAATGGTACAAGGAGAATAATGTCGATTTTGTTGAGAAAAGTACCAATCCACCAAATTGTCCTTATTTTCTTCCCATCGAAAAATTTTGGGCTTTTATCAAGAGTAAATTGAAGAAATGTGGCAGAACAATCAAAAAACCGTCTGATTTGAAGAAATGCTGAAAATAAACGGCAGGTAAGGTGGACAGTAGTACTGTGCCATATATTATGGCTGAAATGATGGGACGAATAATTTTTCTTGTGTTCAAATACAATAAAAAATAGCTATAAAATGATACCCTGAGAATTCTTTCACGTTATTTCCTCGCGAAGCAATCACCTATTTTTGCGTCCAAATTCTAAATGAATCAGACTTTAGATAGATTTAGTAGCTTAACGTGTTGCTCACAGGCAATTTAATTTTTCTGTTTTTTGGGTGTTTTAATCTTTAACTTTTTCTTTCCGTTGTTTTCCTACCTACCCGGACAGTTCTATGCCAGTGCTGTCACTTAGAGTTGCAGAATCCACGTACCGTCCATGGTAAATGATGGAGGGTATGCTGAGGCCAATGTGACCAACAATGATCTTGGTTCGGAACTAGTAATAGCTATTAGAAGGCAATAGCACACTTGATTTTCACATACAATTTAGTTTTCAAGTGATTCTCAACCACATTCCAATAAAATTGATCTCAAGCCTTCTTGCAGGGATCGAACGACACCGAATCAACCAATTTAGAGGTACTTGAGCTTGAGCTGCTTCAACGCTGCAATCTTCTACCATTTTACCTTGCGTGATAGAGCCAATTGATGAGTTGCATTCAAGCAATCTGAAGTGCAAAAAGTTATGACACAGTGACAAACAAACGTGTTTCAAATGTATTGAAGAAGACGGTATGGATGGGAGCTGCTGTTAGGAATAAGCCATTCACTTTTCCACTGAATAGGTAAGTATGTTTAGTGTTATCGATCATCATTCGTCTTATAAACTAGTAAACTGCAGTGGATCGCATATTCTCGTATGTAACATGCTTGCTGTGATTTCCTATGCAAATGTTACAAATATGCTATTCACGGCAGTAAAGCCTCTGGTGTGGAAGGGCAGTACGGCAATGACGCGGTTATTGACCAAGGTAATGCTCATTTCAGTTCCATTTAGCACGATCTCAGTGGCGCTACCGAATTTATAACAATACTACTCAACGGTGATACTCACTGAAACAAATTGCATCTACCAAGTGTGAACAACAGGCGTCGAGGAAATTTGGACCAGTAAGATCGTTTGTCAGTCGTCTATCGTGTTGACAAAGTGCATGGGAAATGTGCTTTTCGCACTGTTCATTCAGCGCAATGTGTTCAAATGATAGATGCGCTTCAGTTTGGGGGAAAAAATCACATCGCTTCACGGTTAGAGAAAAGTTTTTGGCAATGGTTCGTTGACGTTATATAATACTCCTTCGTTGTTGTGTTTCTATGTGGACCTTACCTGTCAGATTTACTCTTCTCTGGTTGCGACTTAAAGAGGAAAAATGCAAACAGTAGGTGGTTTTATGGCTTGAAAAATAAAAATTTAATTCGATATATAATTCACTTGTTTATGAGCAGACGAAAACAATTTTTAGCTCTAGTACCTTCTTCGTATGTACGGTCAAAACATAACTGCTTTAAAGAAATGTTTTGGTTTGCTATGTTTTGGATTTTCTTTCCTCCAGATTCGTATGGGTTGACTTTTTTTTTTCTAACTTGCTTTTTGTTTTGAGCTCAAAGTGGCTCATTTATTTCCCATGGTCATGGTAGACTAGGTTTACGAGCTGATCAAGCGATTATAAGCTCAACACGTGACCAATCAAATTGACGGTGCTACAATTTAATGTTTGTTTATCTTTTTTTTCTGTTGAACTCGAATAAAAACAGGCTTCACTATTATTTATCTGCATAAATAAGAAGTTATGTGCTCATTTGAAACTTTTGGAAAGTCGATTATCTTGATTATTGATTATTAATATCAGTGTTTTTTTTTTTGAAAATCTGACATGTACGCTTATAATTTCCCTTTTTGTTGTAATATGAGATATCAAGCAACTAGTTTAAAAAATCATGGAAAGTGATAAAAAAGCATGTTTGAAATTTGGAGTTATTATTTATCTCAAGGGGTAAAACACAATTTCGATATCACAAAAACTCAAATTATATGGTTAATACCCTTGTACGAGCAAGCATCTGTACTGAAGTTTAACGGGTCAATACTCTATCAAACTCAATCGCATCTATTGAACAGTTTTGCAACCAAGCACGTGTACACCACGATTGTTTTTTTTTTCGACCACTTTTTTCAAGATTGATTTATTAAATTAGTTTTTAAAATAAACAGAGATGTTTGATATTATACGAATTCTTCGTATTATATGATGTATGTTGAGATAACGTCTCGTCTCAACATACAAACTGCTTTCCGCGCTATCCTGCAAGATACTGCTCTCATTCTCTAAAATCACCAAGTAAGGGGTGTTGTTGATCCTGCAGCTACTGCTACTGGTGGGGATCTGTTACGTTGGTGTGTTTAATCTGTTGCTGCTTGTTTTCTCTCATTTTTGTCTTCTGATCAGTGCAGTAAATATTTAAGCTAGTTGTTATTTACAATTTCACGCCATCTTCATTCCACAATGAAGACACCTATCGCCGGCTGAGTTCCAATCAAGAGACAAACCTTTGTGGGAGTCCATAGGCAATCTTCTTGGCATGAATTTTCAACCAATCAACCGGGTGCCCGACGTTCAAATCCATAAACAGCTTCGCACCCGCCAGGATCGCCTGATTGTCGATTATCTAACCGCATCTCGCCAGCAGCCACTTGAAGGTACACACAGCATACTACAGATGCCTACTAGCCACGCGGTGGCGTCCGTCATGTCATGGACGGCCTTTCTATGTTGAGGTGTTGTTGTTGTCGTAGTGGACGTCATTGCCTCGAGGGAATTGAGCTCTTCGAACGCCTAATCGGACCAGTCGGAGCAGTCGGTAGGCACCGATTGACGGACACTGTCAACGATGTACTACCTCGCGAAAGTGTACACCGAACCTACCGTGCGGTTGCGAGTCCGGCGTGAGACTGGCAACCGATGAAAGTGAATGCAATTAATTGTTTTATTTAGTGTTCATTTCAACACACTTCAAGCTATGATGGTGTAGTGAACTCAGACATTGCATCGCTCCAATCGGATGGTTCAGTGGGATTAGAGTTAAATGACCTTAGCGCGCTGCGAGTCGCCAAATACGAGATTCAAATGTAGGGCACTGGGTAAGCTAATGGGAAAGGAGGAATCGAACATTTTCTGACTTGCCCAGCAGCGTACACCCGCAGGTGGCGTGGAGCATGCGGAGTGGTTAAGTTTACACGGCTTGTTGGGTTTCTTTGCTGATGGCGATTGTTTCTATTATGTCCCTATGATTGCAGCACTGCTATAGCTGCTGCTGCGGTGGCGTTACTTTGGGGTGTTATGCTCACATCAAGGGACTATTATTACTAATTGGCGAATGCTGCCTTTGTGGTCGGTTATGAGTTTTTATCGCATAAATGGGCCCTCCGACGGAGAGAATTACTTTGTGTACGCTGAATGAAATTGTGGTTGCAATTGTGTGACTCTTAACTTGAATTTGTTGAAATCGTGATTGAAGCTACCGGGCAGAGGAGATCTGTGACGAGTGGGTTGTGAAATCGATCATTTGGTCGGATGGCTCAATTAGAAAGGATTTTGGATTATGTGCATACATGATTGATGATGTTAATATACTGTGGAGAAGGGCTAACAGAATACTTCCAGATGGCTGGAATATTTAGGCATCTGTTTTATGACCGTTTACTTGGAAGTAACCAAGAACCAACCAGCGTCGACATCAACTTTTATATCCGAATTAGTTGATACAGTACGTTCAAGATTAAATCAACTGTTTTTACCTCTAAGGATTACTTTCTATAAATTAAAAAATGACATAAGCGTACTACGCCACCGATAAGAACGAATATTTCCATCTCATCACAAACCATCGAAAAATCATAGAAAGCAGCAAGAACCGGTCTGAAGAACATCATTTACAACCAAATGAACAGACTTGCGCACAATAAATCTGTGTCTCCAACATAGAAACAGATCACTAAATCCCGATTCAAAGTAAATTTGGACGCATTCAAGTGATCATAACTCAAGAGTTAAACAACATAAACGGTTGATCAAAACGTCAAATAAAATTTATTCAGCTTTCAAACGATATATAACCAGTTATTACTTTTCACCGTTTCGAATGACCTATCGCACTTTACTTGTAATCGATGCCATCATGATCAGCACAGTCGCTGGTGACACTGTACCTTGTACCTGTACTTATTCCACTTTAAACGCATTTGTTGTGCATTTGTCACTTTTTTATCGCATCCTCAAAATTTTCGCTTGACAATTGCCCAATATTTTTCGATCGGTCTTAACTCAGGACAATTCGGAGGATTAATCTCTTTGGCGACGAAATTAACATTGTTCGCAGCATACCATTCTAGTACCTCCTTAGAGTAGTGACAGCTGGCTAGATCCGGCCAAAACATAACGTTGGTCTTGTGTTGCCGAATGAAGGGTAAAATCCGCTTGTTCAGACACTCTTTAATGTAAACCTTCGACGTCATTGTGTGAAATGTGATGAAAACCTTGATTTTAAAGCCACAACTGCAGATTCCTTGCCAAATCATTAGTTTACGAGCAAACTTATCAGCAAAAACAAATTTATACCTGAAAGGGACATCTCCACGACCAGTCGCCAGGTAAAATTTTCGTCCGGGGATTTGTTTGTAATCCATTTTAACATATGTTTCGTCATCCATTAAAATGCAGCCATCAAATTTCGTCAAAACTCGTTCGTATAGTAATCGTTCTCGCTTTTTGACCACTAAATTTTTTTTCAGCGAGCGATTCGGATGTTTACTGACACAAAAAGACTTATATCCTTCTCTTGAAAGGATGTTACGCACGGTTGAAAAGTTGAAATCCTATTTCTTTGCCAAATCACGTATGGAGACACCTGGGTTGCCTTTCACGTACTTCAGCTTTTTCCTCAGCTCTTTGTTCCTCGTGTCATTTTTATGATAGATGCGCTGTGCTCTATCCAGTATCCTTGTAACGTTTGATTACAAGACACACCGTTGACTTTGGGAATTTTAACACTTTTGCTATTTTTGAGGCAGACCACGAAGGACTGTCTAGATGTTTGCGCACAATAAATATTCTTTTCTCAAGTTCCATGATCCGTAATTTCGAGATGCGTCGATCAATCGAGAAAAACTTTTCACCAATTTCTTTGTCAATAAAACACCAACAAATGCTTGTCAAACATTTTTTGTTCCAACCACCAGGAACGCAGTGTTGTATTAAACCGTGCGTCCGAATTTCCTTTGGATCGAGCTTTAGATCATTCTTGAAAACCATCGTGAGAATTAAAAAAAGGAATTGTGTTCACTATCATAGGTGTTCAGTCTTACACTGAAATTGTGACCACACGATAGATCCTTCAATCCGATACAGAAAATAGGAAGGTCATCATGAAAGCTGAAGAATAGAAAAATAAAATGAAGCTGCTACTGAAAGTCAACACGACCTACAAGAAACTAACTAGAGATCCATCCAGCAAGATGGAAAAACCAATAAAAAAATGCATGTTTTAACTTCTCAATCTAAAATTGTCAATAGACAGACAGCGTAGTGATTGAAACCAACACAGCATCTTGTTGGCACGATCAAACAGCTGCCCAGTTAGCAACACTATATTGTGCAGTGTGACATATTAGCTGTGATTTTTGCATGAGAAAAAAAAACCGTTCTCGCATTCGTAAACAAAAATTCCCTATAGCAGTTTTGTGACTTCGTTCTTGTTATTGTGATCTAGTGTAGCTCAATTTCATGGAAGTACACACTTAGAAAAAACTTACAGTATTCGGTAATTTTTTACCGAACTTTCAACAGCTGAACGTTTGGTAATCCGATTTAACAGATTTCGGTAAAATTTGACAAGTTCCGGTAATTTTTTTACCGGCATACTGTAAAATTTTACCGAAAGCCGGTAAATCGGATCACCGAACGTTCAGCTGTTGAAAGTTCGGTAAAAAATTACCGAATACTGTAAATTTTTCTAAGTGTGTAGACTGCGCTTGTGAGTGAAGAAGACATTTCTCGAGTACTTTTTCAAACAGACGTATCTGATCCCCTCTTTGTTTATAAAATCAGATACGTTTGTTTGAAAAAGTACTCGAGATTTTATCCGGAGCGCAAGTTTCTTACGTCCTCGTTAGTACATGCCAGTGTTTGTTTTTATTACTTACTATCATTCGCAATGAAAAGCATTTCGAGTCAGTGTAGACGAATTGTATTTGAATTGAACATCTCAGATATCAAAATCAAGGGCGATGAACAAATCAACTAATTGTGCTTCTATGACTTCTCGACTTTTTAGCATTCATTAGAGTTTGAGTTTCCAGTTCAGATTTGTTAAAATCGCAAGTGATCATCAAACATCAAAAAGTCATTTTCAATTAAACCAAAATGATTATTTTGAATAGTGACAATCGCAGAGTATTACTGCCCTCTATTATCATAATTACAATTTGTAGTAATTGTAACCTATCGATCTGTGCCTAAAAATAACACATCATGTTCTACATCAAAAGAAACAAATATTGTTTCTGCACTTGATACTCAAAATCATTCCCACCTAGATGAAATTCTCGAGTAATTCATGATTAGGGCCTAAAAGCCAATTGTAAACAATAGCTTCAAACGCTGATTTCTGTCGAATTCCAAAACACTCTTGCGAAATGAAAGCATCATATGATAGAGGAATGTTTGATCTACCATATGGTATAGTTGAATATCGTAGGAATCTTGTGATTTGCAAGAGATCAACGTTTAAAATCATTGTTAACAATTGGCTTTTAGGCTCATATCATGGATGACTCGAGTATTGAATATTGATAAATAAAACCAAATAACGACTTCGAAACTCAGCAGTTGCTCTGTTAAACACAACAATTCACAAAATAGTTGATCTGTCCGTTAAGGTAGTCTTTGTTTTCAGCTCAGTTTAGTGCAGATGAATGAATTTTTACTGGCACTGGTACATGCCTAAAAAGTTTGTAGACATTTACAAGTATTTTTCGCGAGTGATTACCAAATTGGAGAAAAGAGCCTGTCCAATTGATTCTGGTTAGCTGAAGTTAGACGTGTTTCCCGAGCAGGAACGAATATCTGGATAACTGGCCTTGGTATTTAAAAGTACTGCATAAGAGGTAAAATACCAGAGGATATTTAATACCATAAAAATGTTCCCACAATGTTATGCGAATACAAAGTTGAGGTAAGACAATACCAAAATGGTACCTCTCGGGTATTTCAAAATATGCCAAATCACAATTTTTGTTATTCAAAAGATATTTTGCTTGCAATTCTTAGGTATTTTGCGTAGGTATTTTACCTCTTGAGCTGCGCTCGTCAATACCAGATTCAGTTACCAAGATCAAAATTAGCTATTCATATGTTATTTTCTCCTTCTCGGGTTGTGTCTGCTTATTGCTTACAACAGTTGGTTTTTAGTGTTTTTTGACCTCAAGTGAACTAAGGTCCAAACTGGAAATTTTCTGCTTTGATGTCCATTGGCAAAAGATGTTTTTAAAATCGATATTTTATGATTTGGATTTTGAATGTTTTAACTGTGTGGAGTCGCCAGAAAAAGACCAGCCGAACTGCCCAAGTAACACAAAATTGTTATAACTAGTTCGAGCAACTTGATTGTGACCTAATTGAGCCACATCGAACTTTCTTAAACTTATGTGCAACAAGTGTGCTGCTAGGGTGGACTCAAGTTGTAGCCTTTGCATAGTTTGACGGACATTTTTCCATAAATAGTGCATTTTTCGAAACGATCTAGCACATGCGGAAGTAAACTTATCGACACCAAACCAGTGCCGGGTTGTAGTGTGGCTTTCAGTGGACTTTAAAATTTAAAAAATCGGTCAGAGTTCAGTGGTGGTGGAATTTTAACCCCGGGTCGTGTCGACACAAGGAGCGAGGGTTTTCCTCTTTCCCAGCAGAGGGTGGTCGCTTGCCAAAGGCCCACCAACCGGTCAGCATTGTAATACAGGATGCAACATGATGTCAACATGAAAAAAACTACCTTCTTTACATCGCGAAACATCAAGTAACAATAATTTTTTTGATAACACACCATTTGTGCGTTAGGGTCTTCCGAAGAATTGACGTTTTTTTTTTTCAAAAATTCATAGCTTTTGAACCCCTTAGCCGATTTCAACAACTAGCTACGCAAATAAAAGATAATTAAATATTGTTTTTGAAAAACAACAAATTTCCACCAAATTACAATACTCATTATGAATTATTGCAAAAAATCTATGTTTTTAGTACAAGTTCATGTTGCGTTTGACATGAATCTTCTTGCAGTAATGCCTCCAAATCTTCATCTTCAAACTTTTTCACCGGTCCGGGACGTTCCTTGTATTCTACGCTGAAATCACCACTTTTGAAGCGTTGAAACCATTTACGACCCGTTCCGTTGCTAATTGCAGCAATCATACGGTGCGATTCAGCCGCAGATTTTTTTTTCGAATGGAAAGCAAAAAGCAAAACTTCCAGCAAATGACGCTTATTTGGCTAACATTTCGACATTTTTGGGCGCACTAAAACTTATGATGCCGATAAAAATAAACAAATGCAATGAAGCGGAGTTGTTGACAGATGCCTAGTCTAACAAAGAGGCGTACATCTTGCTTGAATCTGGTCTGTTGTGTGAAAGATTGTAAGCAAATTCGTTTGGGCTTACTTTGGCTTGCAATTTACGAGTCTATAAAAAATCATCTTTTTTTTTCTGTGCAGGATCGGCACGTTGGAATGCGCTTCGTTAGCTTAATAGTCAATAGCATAATCGGACAAGGCACAGATTCAAAGCAACACCATGCTGGAAACTGCTGGGATCTAGTCTAGAAATTTTTCGTCGAGGAAAACTTCGCCCTGAGCTTTGATTATACTTGCCACACAATTATATTTGGCATTGAAAACTCTCAATTAATAACTGTGGAAGTACATTTAGAACACTTAGTTAAGCAGCAGGCTGTAAGCTTATTATGATGAGCAATAAGCTTGAACTGCCATGAAAGCAGAAGACTGCTAAGCCATTCCACATTTTCTTAATGCAATACCACAGTCGGATCCATTCGAGTGTTGTTACTTTCTTTGCTGATCTTGACAATTTCATAGAACGAGTACTGATGAGCCATTAATTTGACCTTCTCTAAAATAGAAACATTGAAATCCTGAAATTGCAATTGAAACAACCACTTCGATTATTCTACAAGCGTTTGAACAATAAATAAATGCACGGACAGCTCCACAAAACATGACAGGGTGGTACACGGCAGCATTTAAGGTACACGAGAAGCAGTTCGCGTTATCGGCCAGCCTGCTAAAAAAAATGCATAACCAAACAAAACAATGCAGCAAACGTTTGGAATTTTAATAAACAAGTAAACAAATATGTGTTATGACCAAGTGAACTAGTTTCCACGCTTCTGGGCCGGTATTATTTTCCTATGCTTGCACACGGGCGCATTTGACATATTTAAATCCACGCGCTTACCCGGCTTTAACGGCCGAAAGGTTCATTGTATCATGTAAGGGTTTTAATTTTCAATTTCCCTACTCATAACAGTCCTTTTATACCATTATGGGCTGGCTCTGCTCGTAATGCAGTAAGTTAGAAAATGTGAATAAATTTATGTTTCTTGCGATTTTTGGTGGATTTTCTTCTCCAATACCATGATTTTACGTGCCCTGTAATTCCATGCTCTCTTATGGATTTGAAGATTTTTCCTCAAAATGGTGTTTCAGAAATGACATCAACAGCGTCAAGGAACTTTTGACTTATATCCAAAATTAGATTATGAATGCCATTTCGTTTGAAGCGGTGGTTTTTGGTTCAAGAAGAGCTTTGCCGTCAGTTTCTGAAGTGAAAATTATGACTTTGACTATGAGTCATTCAAAAAGCTGCTTTGTCAAAATGGTCTGTTGTCGCATACGTACCGCAATTAACCAAGCACTTTACGACCGGATTGCCGCATCAAATTTTAACAATCGGAATCCCTATGCAGCCAGTACTGTGTGAAGTAGAGTAAGTGTTCTCAAAAGTAAGTAGGGATACGGAATGTTATGTCAACCTAGCTCCTTCATTCGGCCTGTGTAACAAATATTTCATGAATTACACAACTACGATAATATCATGATAATTAACTTGTTTTCAAGCAATTGAGAAACTATAAATCATTTCACTGTGATAAAATTGAGCATGGTTAACGATTTGCTTAACTTTTCAGCTGCCACGATCTTAAGCTGACAGATTTTTTTCATGATCTTGAATTGACCTTAATTTAGCTAAATTTATTCGACACATCAAGTAATACACTCCAGGTCGATTCTCACGGTTTAAAATGCATATGACTAACCAATGTCATACGCGATTATATTGTTTTGCATTCTTAAGGGTGTCCACGATGAAATTGCCACACACAAAATTGATTCGCAAAATTCGAGTTTTCATCCGATTGCCATCAAATTTTCAGGGATTGAGAAATAACTATTAAACTTCATTTTACCATTTTACTCGTATTTTATTTACAGTCCATACGCAAATGCCCGCACCTTGGCCTTAACCCCGGCCATAAGATTCTGCACAACCTGTGAATCAACCGTTTTTTGCATGTAAACCCATACTTTCTTCAGTTCCTCGACTGTCTTCACTACCTTAGGTCGTTTAAGAAGGTGCTGCTTCATAATCGCCCAGTACTTCTCGATGGGGCGGAGCTCCGGAGTGTTGGGAGGGTTGAACATTTTCGGCACGAAATTGACCTTATTGTCCGCATACCACTTCAGCACGTCCTTGGAGTAGTGGCATGAGGCCAAATCCGGCCAGAAGATTGTTGGGACGTTGTGGGCCTTCAGGAGAGGAAGCAGCCGCTTCTGGAGGCACTCTTTTACGTACACCTGTCCGTTCATCGTGTCCTGGGTCACGAAAGGTGCACTCCGCTTCCCGCACGTGCAGATGGCTTGCCAAACCAGGAATTTCTTCGCAAATTTGGACATCTTCTGAGTGCGGACATGCTCCGGAACGCTGAACTTATCCTTGGCCGTGAAAAACAGGTTGCCGGGGATCTGTTTGAAGTCGGCCTTCACATATGTTTCGTCGTCCATGATGCAGCATTCAACTTTCGTCAGCATGTTGAGGTACAACTTCATGGCACGGGTTTTGGCGGACTTGTTCTGCTTCTCGTCACGATTAGGGGCCTTTTGTACCTTGAACGTTCGAAGCCCAGCCTTGGTTTTGGCCTTCTGGACAAAAATTCGGCTTAGGTGCAGCTTCTTAGCCACATCCCGAACGGAGGCGTTCGGATTTCGGTTGAAGGCCCCAACTACGCGGTTGTGATTTTTGGTGTTGTACGGAATACTTTTTCCTTCACTTCTGGGCTTCCGATCGGTGGTCAACCGTTCCTCGAACCGCTTAATCACTCGCGACACCGTGGAATTCGCGATTCCCAACGTTTTAGCGATGGAACGATGCGAGAGATCCTTGTTCTCGTGATGAATGCGCAAGATTTTATCACGCACGAGCTGTTCTTTCGACTCCATTTCCGCGAGTTTAAAACTTGCAGGATGTAAATAATGCACTATGAACTAAATCCACCCAAATTTTCATTAAATTCTACCCAACGGTTAAAAAGTTAGAGCAATTTCATAGTGTGGCAATTTCATCGTGGACACCCTTTATATGAAGCACGATACGAAAGTGCACAAAAAAAAAAAAAAAAATAGAAACAAGATATTTTTAAGGTTTTTTACAAAACGATATCGTAGCTAATGGTATTTTACGAATTATGGTTGATTGTATATAACTTTTTCAAATGGAAAATTAGAATTGCTTTACGCATGGAAATTGTATCAAAAGTGTACATGCGACTCAAGGTTAGCTTCAAGGTGGCTTCCCGTTTTACTTTCCCTCATTTCATGCGCCATTGCTTGGATTGAATAACGTAGAAGGTAACCCGGATAAATTATTGATTTTTGTGTTTCTTTATGGAACCCACAAAAATCAACATGGCGATTGTCAAATGAAGTATACAGTGCGGGTAAAAACATAAGTATCAGTTTTGAATTTGAAACACAGAGAACAGACATCCAAGCTGGAGTGCCCTCCGTGTGTAATTTTCTGTAACTGCCATTTTAAAATTACAGCTCGTTTCTGTTAGTTTTGGTGAATCGTTGTTGATGGTGCCACTTGCCCGCCTCGAGATTTGATATTCTGTCAATTTTAGGTTGGAGAAACCTAGACAAGGCGGTGTTGTTTTTCCAGCAGTTTGCTTTTAAAAATTTACACAGTAAATTGGAAAAAATGGAAAAAAATGGAAACAAAAGTGTTCTCTGTGTTAAAAATGTTTGTTTTTTCTTTTTTGCGTTTTTTTGTTACCTTGAACAGAGTAATGACATTTATTCCAGGCAGGTTTCCGACTCTTGTACTGTACCTATACCTATATTTCACAGAGGTACATTTTTCTCACTTAGCTCAGTCAGTAAAGGCGCAGCTTTAAAGCAACACCATGCTGGAGGTGGCTGGGTTTGATTCCCGGTCTGGTTTTGGAATTTTTCGTTGAGGAATTTCTTGACTCCCTGGGCTTAGGGTATTATTGAACTTGCCACTAATATCATACTAATGCAAAAATGGTACCTGGAATCGAATGGTCTCAATTAATGACTGTGTAAGTGCATTTAGAACACTAAATGAAACCAATAAGCTTGAAATGCTAAAGAAAGAGAGAATTTTTTTTTCTCATTCGTGAGTTACATATACGCAAAAAAAGTTGATAATTATTTTATATGCCTGCATAACATATACTTCTCATGCGTACCATATTTTTGATAAGCCATGAACATATCTGGATTAACAATAGAAAAGAACCTATCAACATTTGTAAACAAACACTTCTTAGCCTATTTACTCGCAAAGCGTAGGCCACCCACGCAAACCAATACCTTCAGCATGCAGGGGAAAGTTTCCTCTACACGTCGAATGTCATATGAATTACGTTTAAACATTATGTGAAGATAGCAATGGCAAAAATCTATGTTACTTAACACATTCAATATGAAATTTTCTTTTCGAAAAAGGCAACTAAATATTTTACACGGAACTGTCAAAGCCTTATAGCTTCTTGTGTCTGCTGTCATTGCTAAAGAAATAACTTAAAATAACCCAAAATACTTGAAAAACATCGTATCCCATACATTCACTTTCACACTTTTGTTTGAGCTTTGCCGACTAGCTGTGGTTTCTATTCTGTTTTGAGTCAACCAATAATCTCCCAAATTTGACAATAACGTACCCAATTATTTACGCAACGGACTTAGTTACACTCAGCCAAATAATCTTAAGAATTTCATAAGGTTCAACTTATGAACGATGCTTTAAATTTAATAAGGTTGACTTATGAATGGATTTTGTTTTACACTACGTTTTTGTTGTTCGTCTTTAAGCTTTCCTATTTACAAGTGTTGAGATATACTAGTGGTCAAGTCAATGGACCCATAACCTCAACGTTCAAGGATCGAATCCAGGTTGCTCCATAGTTTTATTTTTTCAACTTCATTATATTTCATAAGGTAAATTGATGAAATTCATAAAAAATTCTTGCAGCAAATAATCATAATGCAACCTTAAGAATATCGAAAGTTTATTTCGCTAGGTGTATTTAATTCCAAATAAAGTCAACTCTGTTTTTAGTTTTGATTGATATTGAGAATTAACACACTGCTTTACACGAATCGCAGATTTGTCATTTCAATTATATCAATTATAATTAGCACTATCAATTATAATTATTATATCAATAATCAATTAAATTATCAGTTTGATTACTGATCGGCTGCTCTGGAACGCCTCACTTCTAAAATATTAATGTAGCGGTTTAAGTATTACAAATAAACGGCCAGCTATTGTGTACAGTGGTACGGCAGAATTTGACCGCTTCGTTATATGGGAAATTCTCAAAACTGCCAGCACTAGCCTTTACCTTAAGTGTATGACTATAATTGGTCAATACTTTAAAAAAAACACTGTGGTATTTTTTAGCTGCTCTTCGCTCAAAAATACAATGAAGCATGTTTTTTCTTAAACGAAGTGCTAACTTTGGGTTTATTCATATATTACATAATGTGAATAATAACGTTTTTACAAGCCCCACACCACCTTGTAACAGATTATAACAACCGTCTCACTCACCTCCATCCTTAAACAAAACAAACAAGTGCTGATAAAATATATGTCAGTATGTATAAAAATACAAATACATAAACAAAAAGAATGATTCCAAACATAGTTTCGTGTTAAAGGTCTTTTTTTATTATGTTGTGCGTAACACTATCTCAAAAGACTCCCTGACAAATTTAGCGCAACAATTTATAACAAATACTTAACAACCTTCTACTTACTTTTGCTTTACGTAATATTTGAACAAACCCCTATGCCCAGTTTGGCTTTTATTTGAATCAGCATGTGGCGCGACAATCTTACACTAAAGTAGTATTTTTTTTTATTTCAGTATTTCAATTTAACGGTATATACATATTTTTAATCGTCACTGCATTGGATCCACAATCTATTCTGCATAATATCTTTGTTCCATGACGATGTTAAAAACGTGTTTAAAATACATCCTGAGTGCAACCTATCAACATATTTACAAACAACTAGCATACACACAATTTACAAACAACCCAAAATAGAGTACGTTTGACTAAAATCAGTCAGAAGTACTAGAAGCTACTCAAAACTGAGTAAAGATAGTCTGTAGTGGTAAGGTGACAAACAGTCAACATCGGCTTGAATCTATTTATTTATTTATTTATTGTCGTCAATCATAAGTAGACCGTTTGTAACATTTTGTTCCTAATTCTAGTTATAATCGAGGTTATAAAATACATAACAATAGACTAAGCAGCGCCTGGTTTACAATATTCATATGGCGTGTTCTTCTTTAGCGTAGAGCATTGAAGTATTGCTTCAATTAGGATTTTGTAATTGTAAAGTCGATTGTATCGCTATGTAAATTGTAGGTTAGCGTAATTTGTGCGATAATGATTTGTGATAAAAATATTCCGATTGCGCAGCTGCCGGGAAGGTATGTAAAAATTTAATTTTGATGACAGCTCTGCTGAATCAATGCGATGCGAAACAATGCCATTAACAAACGAAACTTTTGCAAACTCTCGACGTTTTTTTAATGTTTGCATGCTGATAAGCCTACAGCGAGCTTCATAGGGTGGGAGAGGAAATCTTTCCCAACCTAATTTACGTAATGCAAACAATAAAAACTGTTTTTGTACAGACTCTATTCGCTCTTCATAGATGACTGAAAAAGGTGACCAGACTGTATAATGTTTTCATTGTGTAAGGGTCGTTAAAACTATGACTAAAGCGTTTTATAAATGCCAGCATGTTATAATCTCTGTTAATTATTGTATTATAATGGTAAATGAATGTTAGCTTAGAATCCAACATAGCTCCTAAATCAGGAATTCTTGTGCACTTTCCTACAGACTGATTTCCTAGAGTGATCATAATGTCAGGTATGTCTTGTTTTCTGCTAAATGCTATCGCATTACATTTTTGAACATTTAATTGTAAAAGGCTTTTGTTACACCAAGTATAGAAAATATGTATTTCTTCTTGAAATATCTTGTAATCTTATATAATATCGTCGGCATATATTAAGACTTTTACAGTTTTAAGAATGAATGAAATATCGTTTACGAAAAGAATAAACAAAAGAGGGCCTAGATGGGATCCTTGGGGGACACCTGAGGAGACTTGAATAGGATTTGATTCCTTTCCTTTAAATCTTACTTTTTGTTGGCGGTTAGTTTGGTAACATTTGAGCCATTTGAGAAGACCGGGCTCAATACCCAGTTTTTGTTATTTGAATAGTAGCATGGGAATGTCTATCCGATCAAATGCCTTACTGGAATCTGTATAGAGAGCTTTTACGTGGTTTCCGCTATCCATTGCAATCAACGTGTAGTTAACGAATTCTAGTAAATTTGTATTAGTTGAACGTCCTTTGTAGAAACCATGTTGATTGTTAGTTATCCTGTTTTTGATTTGATAGAACAGCTTTTCATTAACTATTGCTTCAAAAAGCTTGGGAATGCATAAGATAATGGCAATTCCACGGTAATTGCGTATGTCAGATTGTTTGCCGTTTTTAGATATTGATACTAGGTAGGAGATCTTCCATGATTTTGGAAAAAATGCCAGCTTCAAGCGACATATTGAAAAGCCAAAACAATGGAGTTGTGAATTCTAACGCTAAGTTTTTTAAAAATACGGGTGGAATACCGTCAGGTCCACATCCTATCGATACATCTAATTTATTCAATGCCTCTCTAATGTCTTGTACATTCACGCTGTTGACACTAACATCATTAGCAAACTCTGGGAAGAAATCAAAATACTCGCGATCACGATCTTCTTCCGAAAATGTGGTATAAATTTCTTGGAAAAAACATGCAAATAAGTTGCAAATTTTTTCTGAGTCATCCCCAACATTTTCGTTCAGATGCATGTTGGATGGAAAATTGTCCGATTTCAATTTAGTTTTCACGTAGCTAAAGAAATTTTTTGAACAACATTTTATTTCACGTTCAGTTTTCGAATTGTACTCTTGAAAAGCAATGTCAGTAGCTAGATTTAGTTGATCGCAAATGTTCAAATAGGTGACCAGATTATCGTTACTACTATACTTTTTATAAATTTTGTGAGCTTTTTGTTTGCGGTTTTTCATTTGTTTTATTTCTTGGTTATACCAAACCGGATGCTTTGAATTGTTTTGCCGCCTTATTTTTTTCACAGGTACGTGTTCATGTATAATTTCAAATAGTTATTTATAAAAGACATCTACTGACGTTTCGATATTTTCCTCGTTTCTAAAAATCGTTTGCCAATCTATTCTGATTAGCCTACGCTTTATTTTTTCATAATTTGCCGAGTGGTATTGGAAGATCTCTTTGTACTCGCAGTCGTCGGGTCTTTTGTTTTCATGTACAAATATAGATAACTCAATAGCTGTGTGAAACGCTTCATTTTTCCATAATGGAGTAATTGATTCGGTCACACAGAAGTCTTCATGAATATTTGTTAAAAGGAAATCTAAATAGCAATTTTGCCGATTTTTAACATGATTCCGATCGGTCCGATCGATGTTTACTAATTATCAACTTGTTACTCCTAACTATCGTTACCAGTGCTGTAAAAAGTAATTTCGTGCAGTTAGATGAATTTACCGATAACTTGGTTCAACAGCTAAATATATGGATATGGTCTATGATATGGCTCTTGACAAATTCTACAACTTTGCCTAACAGTGCATTGCCCTAACTGGTATGTATAATGTGTTATATTCAAATGATATTCATTGATGAATATCATTTAAAAATTCAGAACTTGCACTCTCACGTCTTAGGTTTTATAGTTAGAACAATATATTGTGAACCAAATTTATGAAAATAATCAAGCACAACAATTTCACCAAACGCGCTATTGCGAAAATCAGCTTCTGAACCGAGTTGTTGTCAAATTTAGCGCATTGCACTTTGGTACGAATGGACAAATTTCGCGACAAAAATCGATAACTTGAAAACCATTAACTTTAGACACATGATGTCTTAAAAGATTTAATTTAAAAAATAAGATCTATCTTTTGGTTTGGTTGGTGACTAGGGTGGTCCTATCATGTTCATGATAATTTTTTTTTTCTTATGATTTAGAGGATTTTTTTCCTCTATATAGTTGTATATATTTTAATTTAATGAAACATTGCCGAAGAAACTTAACTTCTATCTCATCTACGTATCGTTTTATAACAGGTTTTCTAACTTTCCTTAGGATGGGACTTAAAAAACAGTTTTTTGCTGTTACTTTTTTATTTCAATTTGAATTTGAAAACTTTGTAGAGATGACTTTTAGGGCATAAAATGACGTACAAACAAACCAATTTTAAATTTGTTAACACAGACAAACATACATAACACTTATAGTTTCTTCATCGATTACGCAGTAAACAGTCAATTCAAATGTTTCTTACTTGGTATTATCACCACAGAGAGCGCGCATAGTCGATTTTCTAAAGTTGTCTAAAGTGAATGGTTTTCGAGTTATCGATTTTTGTCGCGAAATTTGTCCATTCGTACCATAGTGCATTGGGTCGAAATGACAATTTACAACACTGATCTCTACTCAGTTTTGAGTAGCCATATTTTTGACCGATTTGCGTCAATCGTACTCAATTTTATTGTTTAGAAATAGCGTGTAATGCTTAGAGTTTGTTATTATAACTTGTTATTGACCTGATTTTAACCATCATATCAATAAAGACAGAACATGTTTACCCGATAAAGGCAGAACGTGTTTATGTACCACAGAATGTTAGTACGCTTAAGAGATTCACGCAAAAAGATTGTGTATAGCCACCATTTGCGGCTTGAATGCAGAAAAATGGCGTTCTTGATTGTGCAAACGAGAAAAACAATTGTTCCATCATTGCAAATTTAATTTCGTTGCAATTTTTTTTGGTTCTTTGATTATCGAGATTTTCAGCCCTGGGCTGGTTCATCTCCCGTCGTAGTCACTCAAATACCTTTTTAGGTATTTTCGTAACTTGTCCGGGGTGAGATTCTAACTCGTGACTTTGGCGTGAGAGGTATGGATGTTAACTACTACGCGTTGCAAAGCTGTCGTGGGCAGTCCTTGTCGTTGTTTGCTGGAATAATCTAATATTTCACCATCGTTTTTGTATTCATCTAACTTTGTTTGTACCACAAACTCTTTGTTACACTTGTAATCAGTATTGGTGTAACGTGGAGAGAGTTCTTTGAACGTACTTTGAATATCAATTTTACTTTCACTCAGCGAAATAAACTTTCGATATTCATAAGATTGCTTTATGATTATTTGCTATAAGAAAGCAGTATGAATTTCATAAATTTGCCTTATGAAATATAATTATGTTGAAAAAATAAAAATATGGAGCAACCTGCATTTGAACCTTGAATGGTGAGATAAAAATGATTGACAAGTCCATAATGGCGCACAACTGTGAAAAGGCAATTTTAGCGCAGTGGCTATTTTTTTAAACTAACTCAGGGAAAATGGGCAAATTATAGTAGCCCTTCCTGAATTGAGAAATATAAGAGCTTAGGAGACATCTATCAAGGGGCTAAAAATAATGTTTAATATTTCAATAGAACTAAAACAGGTAATGATAAAAAAATGAAAAACTACATCCATCACTTTGTATTATTTGCTTTTTTTTATTGAAAAAAAAAATAAGATACACGCGCACACAACCACATTCCTTTAAATGAAAATGAGGAAAATTTACCCATGCGATAAATATCAAAATATGAGTAAACTTTACTCAGTATCCTCCGTAAGCACATTTACTCAAAGTTGACTAGACGTATGTTCAAAAGTGAAAAGCTTCAAAATTACGTGAGCGGCGCTTGCGTTCATCTTCAAAATTTATTTAAAATGGCAAACAAGTCACAGATTAGTTTGAACCAAGCTTGTTTAGCATGGATATTCAATAACGGAAAAATGAAGATGTTCAAAACAAGTTTCATGTATGCCAGAAAAGACATCATGTAACGTTTGCATTAAAAAAATGGACTTTTTTTTCGAATGGTGATAAAAAAAGCTATGACCAATAAATGCTTTTGATAAATTTCCCATCAAAGGTAATGATTTAGGCTTACTTGCAAAAAAAAAATTCTGCGCCTTAGTAGATTTTAAGCTTCAGGTTGGACCATAAATTCTCGATGGGACGCAGCTGGAGGACGTTGGGCGGGTTCGCCGACTTGGGTAACACATCGATATTCAGCCGCCCCATCTACTCCAACAATCGCTTCGAGTAGTGGGCTGACGCTAGATCCGGCCAGAACACCGAGTCTTCGCCCTTATGGTATTTCTTGATGAATGACGCAACTTTCGGCAGACATTTCGTGCTATAAATTTCCCCGTTCAAGACCAGTCCGGACAGAAGAGCGGCTTTGACATCCCCTTCTCGCTGATTGTCAGCCACAGCAGCACCTTCTTGGGGAACTTGGTGTGTGAAATGAACTTCACCTCGGAGCTCACTTCCTTCGTGGGGGAAGTAAAATACGAAGTGCCCTGCCAGTCGTTGCCATCCAGGGTGAGATAGGTCTCGTCGTACACCACCAGCGCAACGTCGCGATTCGCCGGGAAAATCGAGTTGACCATCTTATTCAGCCGCTGCCGCTGCGTCATTGCCTGCAGCTCCGAAACCAGTGGACGCGACTTCCGCTTCATGTTCGCCAGGTACTTTTTCACTGTTTGGCCGGTTGAACCGACCTCCCGGCCAAGCGCACGCAGCGATGAAGCCACGTTTCCCTCGGTCTTCCTCTTCAGCATCCTTTGGAGCTTCTTGTCGCTCAGGGTCGTCGGCCGTCCGGAACCGGGCTTTCTTTTGATGCTCTGATTGTTGTCTAACAGTGCCAAGATGTTGTAGATGCAGGAACGGGCATATCCGGCGTCCACAAAGTGCCGCACGATGTCCGTTTTCGACGCGGTGGGGTGCCGTTCCTTGAACGCGCACACTTCTGAACGGAGTTGCTTCACTGTTTTTGCCATGAGAGACTGATAGAGCTGTCAAATTATGTCTGTTGACGTATGGGCTACTATGATTGATGCTGCATGGGTAGTTTTGTCAGTGCGGGTGTAGGTAAACCCATGAAAAATCGGCAATTTTTGTCCATTTTTTTTTTAAATGCAAACGTTATTCCATAGCAACGAATCAACAACATCAACTTAAAGTTTGTTTGTATTTGAGGAAGTATTTTCAAGAAGTAAAATTTACGTTGATCGAACAAAAATAGAACAAAAATGTGTTTGCTGTTCTGGTAGGGGTGGATGGTACAAAACGCACCGTTTAAGCAACATCGTGAATTACTAGAGAATGGAATTTGAAATTGAGGAAGAAGTTATTGAGTATGGTGCATTATTTACGATGTTTACGTTGTAGATCAAATGTAATTTAAGTTCAAAACGATCGATTTTTCATGTATTTTGTTAAGGTATATTTTTGATAATCAAAATGACCTCCCAATGTTCCTTATCGACACCGTGGAAAAATCGTCCGATTTCATTAGCGGTCACTAAGCAACCCAAAAATTGGAGTAGGACGCAGCACAATCCATCTCGAATATAATACGACCATAACACACTATTCGAGGGATAGCATTCTCAACGTCCTTCGTAAAGCACTCGGAAAAAATATAATTTCACCATTTATTTTAGTTGAATGAAGCAATATTTTTTAATTTTCTTTCCGCGAAAACGACGCAGCAAAAGCAAAACACGTCATTTTCAAAGCACGGCTTGCTGCGATCCTTGTGAAATATGGGTCTACCGTTAAGTTTAAATAGTTACTACAAAATTAAACTTGTCTTTACCGTTTCAGACTTAACAACTAGTCCCAGACAACCACAAGTCGTATAACAGTGTTTAAATAGTATCGTATATTGCTATATTTTAAGTCAAAATCGCAATTTATTGGAGCCTTTATCGTATTATGTTAAAGTTAAATCGTAAAGAGTGCAAATTGTCGACTTATATACGGTTCGTCATTTATTAATCGTACTGCGTCACAAACTAAATCGGATATACATCGCTTAACCTTTCAAACCGAATTTGTTATTACAAATTCAATCGCATACGATATCAAATCAACTCGTTTAAGAAAACAATGGAATTTGCACGTATATGGCCTCCACTTTTGCACGTATAAGCCATATTTTTGTATTCTATACGATTTGTTTTCTTACATATAGGTTTGTATATCATAAAAACAACTTTCAATATACGTGCATTTTGGTTGTCTGGGGTGTTACAGGTTCACGGATGGTGTGGGAAAAATTGCATATTTTGTCTAAGTATGTTGAAAAACAGTATGTTTTCGGTAGTTTACTTTCAGGCATATGAATCTAGTTAGGGTAGATGCATATAAAATAGATGAGTCATCTGAAGATAGTCGTGGTTTCCATGCAAAAAGGTTGTTGAAAGAATTTAGCTTCGCGTAGCATATTTTTGTTGCTTTTGCTTTCACATTTTTGAACCAAATAGTACCAACCAAATAGGATCAAAATTCCTTGTTAGTTTTTCGGTTTTCTTTTACAAAATATCTCACCGAATTTATTTTTTGTAGGCGCCATAGCGTCACGGTGTCACTAACTATCTCTCATGCAACCAATTTTAGTAGTAGAGCAGCGATCCAGTTTTCAAGAAGTAGACACTTTGCGTCGCATTGATTTCACTAAAGTCAAGCAAAGCAAAAAAAAAACTTGTTGTATCCATCTATTCAAATTATGTCACGATTTGGGTTATAATTTTTCGTTTGTTTGTGATTTTGAGTGCACTAGTTAGCCCGGGCACGAGCACGCCACCAACTGCTACATATTCCGAGCGTCAATCGTCGTTAGAGCGTATTCCATTTGTTGCACAATTTAGTTGCGCTTCAGTTTAAAGTGGATAACAATATCCTCCTATGCTTCGATTGGCACTTCATGCCACTGTCATTGTGCTACTGGTGCTACTCCGAAAGCTATCATTACCCACTGCTGCAGGTGTCGCCCGTGGCATGGTGTAATATTTGTGACACACATCGGGTTTTGCAGGAAATCATATTACTGTGGATGAACGTGCTGCATCCCAATGACACGCGAATCCATTTAGTTAGAATGACCCATGCTTCTTTGCAACATGCAAGGACGTTCTTCGTAGTTGGTGTCCTCAATTTTCTTTCTACTTCTGTAATGTTTTTTCGCTGAACATGAAGAAACGCTTTAAATCGATTAAGGTCAAAAACCTTATCGGTCTATTACCGACGACGTGTGTTAAGTTCCTGACATGTATCAACCTATGCAATTAAAATGCTGCAAACACACTATTATGGTTAACTCATTGATCGGTTTGTACGCAGCGTCGTTGACGGGTGCCTCATTTCAAGCACATGGCGTGGTGCAGAATAGGTAATTGAAGTTGAACTCGTCGGTGGCCGATCAGCATGGATTGGAAGGAATGCGAAGATGATGCCGGTTTGATATTTCGTTGCCGAAGTTTGTTTGTCGTCCAAATCACACACAAGCAACAAGTTCACCGCATCACACCGAGTAGTGTTATGGTTGCATGTAATATATGGGACCTGATGAACCGATAGCAGGGTAATAGATGAACGAATGGACGGTGTTAAGTACGAATTTCAATGTCGAACGTATCGATCAAAAGGTGCCATTAAACGCCAACGACCAGTTATATATTTTTATTTTTATTCAAGATCAATCGATGGTAATGAAAGGATGATGAAAACATTAACGTAGGCCAAAATATTCAACAAACTTTTTTTTCGCCGCGAGCCATGTCGCGTGCGCTAAAGTATGTGTTTTAGTGGATATAATTGATTAAGGTGTAAATTTCATGATGTATGAGAAGACACATGATTATTATATGCGTTTGGGATGGAGTAAGTGTAAGTGAATAGTGGATCACCTATCGATTTTGTTTGGTGCAAATAAGGTTAACAGCCTTGCATCAAATTTAAAGGATAGCGTTTTAATTTGATGAATTTTTCAAATGCTACCAAACACACATTTTTTTGATGTTCATTTGACGTTTTTTCGTAAATAGTTTGGAACATGATATTTTCATAAAATTTGCTATACATTTCTGTTAACATGCTTATCTAGAAAGCATGAACCTTAAAACACCTTGTTTGCTCTCAAAGTCACAACATCAACAAATATATTGATTTATTCTTGTAAATAGACCCCTCTGTGGTTCAACAACTACACAAATGATTAAAATTCATTATTTAAAATCTTAAGTCAAAACGGAAAATTCTAATTAAAATATGGCAAGGTCTGAAAATTCTTGTTGTGACTCTTATGCAGCTACTCTCCATGATAGGATAATATGACTTATTTTTTTTTGTTTCAAAATTTTACTGAATGAACCATATTATTTACAAGTGCAGCTTGAAGATCATTATAAAAAAGTACAAAAACTGCTACTAACTCAAATTTGATTCAAATGCGACTGACTTGAAATAATCGGCAGTATAGAACCCAAAACGAAACTTAAAAGTTATTTTGAGTTTCTCCTCATACAACCGTGTTCCATCCTTATGATTATAGCATCAGCGAACTGAAGTAATTTCCACCAAACTCAGTAGGCACTGGACACTGTAATCAATATATTTTCACCTGAGCCAATTGTAGTGCTTTACCATGATCTCCATAGATCACCAACGGCTCTCTCATCTCATCAATTTCCGACCGGCAAATGATCCACCTTCAAGCCACATTACCTCCTCGTACAACCATTGACTGGCCAGTTTAACTGACAGCAGAAAGATTGCTCACTGATTAACTTGCTGAGCCAGGCACCTCTGTTTTTTGCTCGGCAAAGAGGGACATGGCTTGATCCCTTCCGTGATGTGGAATTTCACCTAAAACCTATCATGGATATAGGATATTATGCAATCGAAGGAGAAATAGCTTTTACTTTGAAAATCGAACCAATCACGACGACGGCCTGGCAAGGTTTTATTTCTGCACGCCAATCCATTTTGCACCATTTTTTATGTTCCAATTTTCAATTGAGTATGTTCACTCTCCCGACACACTTACCATCATAAAAACCACGACAAGCGTTCATTTAGTGAAACAACTGCAATGCGATTATTACTTTGTATCGCGTGGTTCAATTAACCCTTGTGATTAACCTTTTCTACGAGCGGTTTGCCAATATCATGCGGGTTGATATATGGTCTATCGGCGGTATGGTATTCTGGTTCCTCAAACCGGCAGTGAACACAAGTTTCTCAACAAAATATGCACAAAGACGCAAATAATTAGGTCGACCACACTTCAGCCCTATAATGTTATAACTTGTCAAAATCGAAAGTAGTTCAACAAGGAGTTATGCTGCAAAAGTGGCTGTTCAAACCAACGACCTTGCTGCCCGCTCGGCCTACGTGTTTTCTTGTTTGGCTTTATTTTTTGAGATTTGTTCCTCCTCCTCCTTCCATCAATGGATGATAGTGCTGACAAAAAGTAAAAGTCTACAGTAGACCTCACGCTTTACGATGGACGCATTGCTTCATCTACTCCGGTTCCACCGATTATCCAGCACTGAAACCTCGAGCGGGTCTTTATCTGCTCCTATAAATATTGAATAGGAAAAAAGTGATCTACATTTTTTTTAACTTGTTGTCATCTTGTCAAAAAAGAGCTCAAGTTATGAAACAGAATGAAATTTTTCAAAAAACAACACTGCCTTGTTCGGGATCAAGTTAACATATTGCACAAGCGAACAATCACTTCAAAATCATAAACACACATGTTTGCGCTTGTAATACATTGCTATACTGGGAGCGAAAATGATGAAAAAGACGGATAAAAAAAAGGTAGCCACATTTTTGGGCTCCGGTTTCAACATTTTCATCCAATTGCTCGTAGACGATCTCTGATAAGGGGCCACGTCCTAAAGCAATCTGCTTATTATGAGTTTGTCGCTTGCTTGAGCATTGATGTCTCTTTATAGAAGGATGTATGTATAGTTGCCCTTCCCGAATAAAATCAATGTAAGATAAATCATGGGTAGGTAACAAGTTCAGGATCAGGATAGGTGGATGCTACAACAATGAACTACAAAGAAAAAAATATTAATTTTATCAGACGCCTTAAATTTCCCCTCATTCAATTGCAAGCCAAAGTGAGCGTAAACAACGAAATTGTTTGCAAACCTTAATACAACAGATCTGATTTAGATGATTTTGGCTTAAATTCACATGGAATATCCCATAAATTAAGAGATAATTTAGCATTTCAAATACATTTATTAGATTACACAGGAAATTACATGTTTCCTTCAAACTGTGCATAGAAGACCGGACTGTATGTTGTTCAGCTGCATTTCTAATTTAATCTCACACTAATGCAGCCAATTCTTGAAAGCATCCTGGAAAATGACTTTTTGAACATATAATATTTATTGTTGCCGGCTAGGTCAACGCAGAGAGTATTTCAAAAAATAGAGCGATTCCAGAAAGATTATCTGAAATCGCTCTATTTTTCGAATCAAGGAAAGGAAGAAAGCATGCATCTCCCGTACCAAACGCTTCCAAATAGAGTTGAATAATGTGATAATTTGTTTTTATCGTTGGAGGCATAGATGCTAGAAAGATAAGTTTATGTTCCTTTTGACTGTGGGTGGACTTGTGACATTTGTACCAAAAATTTGATAAGGTTAAACCCAAGTAACATTGCCAAAACTATCCTGCTTTATTAAGTTTTATTAAGATTTTATCAAAGCCACTTGAAATCATTTTGGTTTTATTATGACACCAAAAGCTGCCAATAGGTTTCATATTTTAGTCAGATTTATGTTTAAAAAGTCAGCTTGTTTAAAAATATCTTAAAACCTCGTTTTCTCAAATTCCTTTTACTCCTACCAAAGGTTTTATTTTGACTTTATGAACTCATAAAATGCTGTTTTGAAATGCCGTTTTAGGACTCATTCATATTATCTTATTATGGTCAGTTGAAAAAGCATTTTAAAACCATTTTGCCTCCAGTAAATGCATTAAACGGCAAATTGGCATTGAGGGAAGCCACCAAATAACCAAATAGTTTCAAAGTAGTCATTGCGAAGATAACTTGGCTTATGGCAGAATTGTGATTTTTTTCCAATCGCCATATTGAAATATACGAAATATTTGAAATGTGGAAAAATAAATGCTCCAAATTCTAAATGTAATGCAAATGAACTGTAGATCGGAGACAAATTTCTGCATTTTTTAGATAATCTTATTGAATTCCAACAATTTTCAAGAAATTCATGATTAATTTATCGAATATATTTGTTTTAATTTTGTGTTTGTTGTTGTGAACTCGCATAATTTCCGAGGCGCATTAATTTTTGGCTCTTATCGTGCCAATATTCACCATAAAATTAAATGCGTATATGATGTGGAGCATGATACGCTGTAAAAAACTCAATTTGTTTTGGATATTTTGCTATAAAACAAAATTTCCCGCAACACTTGACCTTTTTTCTTCGATATTATTTACTGCTAAATGAATCAGAAGAGCAGAGAATCGAACGAAGCAGAACAACAAAAATCAACCACGATATCACAGTTAAGTTTGACAGCTGTGGCCATTTGGCCGCATGCTGGTTTTCATGGCAGCCAAAAGGTTTTATGAAGGTTCTCAAGTGGTCATAGCATCTTTCACTAGAATATCTTCAAAATCTTTATGGTCTTATAAGGTTTTATTAACTTGTTTTCACAACCGTCTATAGAGTGGGCCACTTTGTACAAATTTTGGTTTTAAAGAAGCATAGAGGAGGTGTTGGTAGACAAAACAGTTTTGAATGTAGTTTTATCAACAAAGCCGGGAGGAATGCTATACGGCTGAAATAAAACTTAAATTGTTACTTGGGTACCCCCCCCCCCCCAAAAAAAAAAAAAAAAAATAAAAAAACAAAACAATTATATTAATATATTAAAATAAAAAAAAAAAAATAAAAACAAAACAAACCCAACCCCCCCCAAACTCCAAACGCAAAAAAGACCGGATGCATTCCATCCTCCACATGCTTCCATATTCCTCCTTACCCCCGGGGTTCCCCCCCATTATTCCTTCTTACCCCTCTCCCACCCCATTTTTTTGGGTTTATAATTTGATATAACTCAATGCAGATGTCTTCCAAATTTGGCAGATTGACAGACCCACCTGGTACCAAGATGCAAAGCAAGATGCTTAGAGGCGGACCGGAAGATATGATGAGCTACCTCCCCTCTGACTGTATGTTGTTCAGATGCATTTGCCATAAAAATAACAACAAAAAATCACATTTTTGTGACATTTCAAAGGTTCTGTGGATCATAATATTTTTTTTCTGAAAAATACTCATAGAAGTTGGTTTGAAAGAAACATGTCATTTTTTGCACAGCAAGAAAATCAGAATTTTGATTATGATGTAAATGTCAGCGAATGCAGAATTATATTTTATTCGTCACAAAGCAGAAACTTGCCTGAAATAGTTGTATTAAAGACGAGCTTTTGTATACAAAATTATCCACAATGAATCGAATGTCCCACGATTTATAATGTTAATTTGTAAGTTTTGTGACGCTCCATTTATGTACATGATATTGAACAAAAATGTACACTACTTTTTCGATCTGTGTTCGTTATCTAATGCACATATTGATAATGCTAGATTTGGCATATACTGAAGGAATATTTCATGTAAATGCAAGGCAAAAATCTCCAAAATCCAGCCTGATGCATGAAAGATTGCAAACAATTTCGTTGTTCATGCTTGCTCTGGCTTGCAATTGAGCGAGAGAAAATTTCTTGAGTCTGTTAAAATTCATCATTTTTATCTGTGTGAAAAAATATCAAAATAAACGAAAAATAAATAACGCCCGGGAAAATTGCGAAAATCTCTGAGAGTTCAAAACATATCGGACGAAAAATTATTTTTTGGTGATCATTTTTGTCGAGTACAATCTTTCTATGAGTATTTTGGAATAGTTGCACATTAGCACATATTATTCGTAGGATTCATATCACAGTTAGAGGAACCTGGTTGTGTCATTTCATATAGAGAGATCCACTATTGTGCATCATTTAACTCTCTCCAGTATGAGCAAAATACTCTTCAGTGCATCGTGAAATTTGGTCCTGTCTCTTCACTAAGCATTTCTACAATTTCCTGGATCGCTGTATCCGAAAAAAGACTCCCAAAAACTAATTCCGCTGACATGCTAAGATTCTCACAGCATGCATCTTCTTTTTTAAATTCTTCAAAATCACCAGGAAGCTCCGAATCCCTGACTCACTGTGTATGATGTATGATGTATGATATGTACTACCACCCATTGTAGCACGGAAACTAAGTCCGACAGCAATGGGCTCTCCTCTCTGTTAGACTTGATCAAGCTTTAATAACCACTGATTATCCTAATCATGCCATTGTATGAAGGGCCAAATAGGAGTTGGGTGGATCGATATGCAACATCACTTATACGTATCCACAGGGATATAAAGAATCTCCTTCCAACAACAAGATTGAACAATTGGTCAAAAGAGCGAGCTATCTAACATGAGGATGCCCCAATGGGCGGGGAGAAGATCCCGTCCTCTATTCACAAACTGTTAGCAATGGAGAGTTGGCATTTTCAGCGATAGCAGCATTTCACCAAAATCTTGATTTGAGGTATCCTGAAAAAGTTTGTTAAATCTATTGAAATTTTACAAGACTAACACTTATTAATTCAATTTATAGTTGGATGGAAATAATACGATGTTGTAAAGAAATACTACATAATGTACATATAACAATTCAATACCGCTATTTGCCTCTTCTGCTGCGATCTTAGATGATTGAAACTCTAAAATAGCGAAAATTCCAACGTGATATAATGAAATAACGTTGATCACCTGGCAGCCTAGCAAAATAGCAAAGAAAATTTAAGCAAACAATAATGCGAGATAAATTTCATATGAGTATGATTACTGCCCAAAAACAGAAACTCAATAAATCCAAAACGAGAATTTTTTTTTTAACTAAACGACAGGAAATTCTTCGATAACTCTTTTTTCCTACTGGGCCCATAAACGATTCTTTTTGTCTTTAAAATAGAAAATGTAGGATCATAAACAATGTTTGTTTTTGAATTAATTATTTTGGACGAAGAATTTTATTTGTAGAATTTGTCGTACATAATCCTCTTTCTAAAAAATATAAAAACCATCCCATCTTTCCAAATACATAACGTGAGTTAGATGGGCCAAAACTTACAACGATGCAAATGCGAAGCTGAAAATAGCATAAAAAAATATTGTGAAGGGATGTTATAACATAAAATGATAATAACAATCATATTTGTAATGCCTGCATGTCTGCTGATCCTGCTACAATTGTAAACGGACTTGCATTATCATAGCCATGGGGGAAGAAAACAATTCAAAATTATTATACAATACTTGGGAATGCCATGGATTATCTGAAATTATATACGGTATAAAGAATACTTCCATTCTTCGTGGTAGGGTAAGATTTTAGCATGCTACTTTACCGAAGTCACGCTGCCTACATCGCTTTGGTGCGGCTGCCACCTAATGTATAGTTGACGCGATACAGCGTTTCTTACTCAACCGCTGGATGCCAGGACAGACGCTGTTTGAGCCGCACCTCCTTGGTAGCAAGACGCTCGGAACGCACCTCCTAAATCTAGCTGAAGTCAGAAGGACAACAGTGCCCAGGCTGAACTACCAGCTAAGTACGCAACCCTTAGCTGGCGGTCTTTGTCATCTCCTGACCCGTGGAAGCATGAGGTAGGAACTTGTGAGGACCATAGCTATGTTGCGGGGACGCACGCACGCTCCATCCCAGTTGTCTACTCACCATTTTGCAGCCACCCCACACCCACCCCACATTAAAAAAAACCCAAACCCAAAAACCAAACAAAATAAAAACACAACAAAAAACAAACACAACCCCCATTTTCATTTCAGAACAAAAACACAGCGGCTGGGCTATTAACTTTACATATTATAAAAGAAAAGAAAAAAGAATGAACAACCACAATGGAAAATAACAAATAGTTTTCCCCGGTGGAACCTGAAAACGAACCGAATGGCAATGGAATATTTTAGTTCATGTGATGCTCCATTTTTATGTATTTTATTTGAAAAAAAAAAAAAGTGCCACCCAAAAAATAGTCAACGGGAAATTAGTGGTATTAAATGGAAAATATGAGAAAATCAAAAGTAAATAATTTATTTAAGACTTCATAAAAATACAAATATAAAACACATACAGTTAAGTCAATTTGACCTGTTATATCCAAATGCCCGCACCTTTCGTTCGACACCTTCCATCAGTTTTTGCACAGTGTCATCCGTCACTAACTTTGCAGCTTTCTGCCAGTTACGCCTGAAGGTTATCTCATCAATTGCTACGCTATTCGTTTTTCGAAGATTCCTCTTGACCAGAGCCCAATAGTTTTCGATCGGACGGAGTTCTGGTGAATTTGGCGGATTGCAATAATTTGGGACAATATTTACACCATTAGCAATGTACCAATCCTTAGCCAGTTTTCCATAGTGGCAAGATGCCAGGTCAGGCCAGAACAGCACCGAACCGTTGTGTTCCCGAATGAACGGCAACAGTCGTTTATTCAGACACTCTTTTACGTAAATTTGTCCATTTAGAGTGCCAGTCGTGATGAAGATGTCGCTTCTGAGACCGCATCCACATATTGCCTGCCATACGAGGCATTTTTTTGGGAACTTCGACAATTTTTTTTGCTTAAAACGATCAGCAACATTTCCTCTTTGCAACGAGGTATAAAACTGTAGTCCCGGTATCTGCTTAAAGTCAGCTTTGCAATATGTTTCGTCGTCCAATATTATGCAGTCGTATTCCTTCAGCATAGTGTCATATAATTTTCTCGATCGAGATTTTGCGCTCTTGTTCTGGCTGTCGTTACGATTTGGAGCAACACCTACTTTGAATGATTTCAAGCCTGCACTTTTCTTCACTTTCTGGACGAACGATGGAGACATATTCACTTTTTTCGCCACATCACGAACGGAGATATTCGGTTTCTTCTTAAATTCTTTAATCACTTTCTTCCTCTCCGCGACGAAACGAGAATCATGGTTACCTCCGGAACCGACCTTTCTCTTTAAAGTTAAGCGCTGCTGAAAGTTTTTTAGCACTTTAGTAACCGTCGATTTTGCGATTTTTAATGACTTGGCAATATCGCCGTGCGACATATCTGGATTTTCCACTCTTTTGTGCAAAATTGCTTCGCGCACGCGTTCTTGATTCGACGCCATTTTACTGAATAATGGTTTCTGTAGCCAAACGACGTCTTCATCATAGCACACATACATTAATATTCATGTAGTAGTGATCGGATTAGCAAAGCGTACACGGAGAAGACTGCATTAGGGCATTTCCGACGACTACTTTTTGGTGTGCACATTCTTTATTTATAGTACACAATCGTTAACAGGTTATTTGGCTATTTACTTTACAAGGAATAATCAAATTTTCTTGCTGTTTCAGCGCTGTTCTGAGTTGGTGGATGTTGGTTTTGTTCCTTTTGTTAATAATATTTTACCAATATAATCTACGTTAGTAAGTAAGATTTTATTCTAGGTTTGTTACGGTATTCTCAAATTCCCTATTGGGTGTTCTTTAAATACTTAAATCTTTGTTTGGTTATCTCATAGAAAATTCAATTTGTGATATAATTTACGGTCACTAGCCACCTTCACGGATTGGTCTATACTTAAGTAATTTGGCGCAGGGCACTTGATTTGACCACGAATGAACTCGTTTTTGGAATCACATGTGATATAAGAAGTCCAGAAAATTTATAAAGGCAACCTAATGGATCTGAAGTTGAGGAGTTGAACAAGCCAATAAGCTCTTAAAGGCTACACACTTAGAAATTATGAATTTTACACGAGACGTAATTCATGTTTGTAAAAAGTCGAAAAACGTAAAGAAAGATTTCGCGTAAAATGATATCACCTGAAACGGGCACACACGCATTTCGACAAAAGATGCGTTTGCTTGAATTTTTTTTCTCATCTCTTTCAACTCATTTTTATGTGTTAAAGGACGCTTGCATGTGTTGGTCTCACGAGACAGAAATTTACACGACATTTTGGTAGTGTGTAGCTTTAGGTATTATTTGTAGTTATCAGAAAACCTTAAAAAAAAACCTTTTACCTTTTCATTTACGCCAAAAAAAGAAATTAGTCAAAGCACGTATGGCTCCCTGAGTTGAATCATATGGAACATAATCTCAAATAATTTGAATCCATCGATAGTTGAAATCAAAACTCTTGTTTATAAATAGAAATTAAAATTAATTGATTGATACGATTGATCGAATAGTTCGTGCTGTTATATCGATTTGTTTAGTAAAAATAGGATAGACGGCGTGCAAAAATTACGTTAGGGTTTAGGATGAGGGGTTTTCTGCATATTTTTACGCACTCAAGTTACGTCGCGTAGCATTCAATTCATAATCATCATCAAAAACATTCTGTGCAAGTGTTCATTAGTAGTAATGAAGTTCAAAGAAGGAAACACATTCTCTTGAAAGAAGGAGAGCATAAAAACCATTGGAAAAATATTTCAACATCCATCATTGGCGTTTTTGTTCGTGTGATGATTCATTTCTCTTATGCGTTAACTCTACCAAGAATGTTGGAGAGAACAATCGTTGATGAATGCATTCAAACGTTCACAAAGATTGTTTCTTCACCATTTAGCGTGATTCTTTAGTTGTAGTGCTTCTGGGGCTGGTTTCATTTTATGTATTCTGATTGTTGTGTTATGATGAATTGAAGTCAATTGGGTCCTAAGAAATTTTCCATTTACGTAAAAACTTAATTGAAAAGTGACAATTTTCCTTCCATGTTGCTGAAATGTAGGTGAGGATCCTTCTGGAATTTGCCTGCTTTTTGCAAAATTATTTTACGAGGTAAACATTACATTTTCCCAAGAAGATTGTGACGGCGAGTTCCAGTTCCAGAATTTTCTAACAATATATCTGTCAATTAATTTTCACAGCACAAAATCCTCCAAGCACTGAAATGCATTTGAAATGCATCTAGAAGATCAGGAGCTGACGGTATTGCGTCTATATTCTTGAAGAATCTTGCAGAAGAAAGTGCCCTTCCTTTAGAAAGCCTTTTGAATGTGTTTTTACCCTTCTTACACCAAAAGAAGGGTATTAAGATCGCTTGAAAATTCGACTTTTTATCCGAGGCCCAGAGGGCCGAGTGTCATATACCATTCGACTCAGCTCGACGAACTGAGCACATGTCTGTGTGTATGTATGTGTGTGTGTGTGTGTGTGTGTGTGTGTGTGTGTGTGTGTGTGGTACAAATAATGTCACATCGGTTTCTCAGCCATTTGTGAACCGATTTCAGTTCTGTTGACGGCAAATGAAAGCTACAACATTCCCATAGAACGCTATTGATTTTTTTTTATTCGGACATTTCGTTACGAAGATATGAACGAAACAGTACTTGACGGCCTATTATAATAGTAATCAAACAGTTTAGTCTCCGATTACATACTGAGCTATTTGTGTACCGATTTTAGTTTTGTTAGCGCCAAATTAAAGTTATAAAATCTTCAAATAACTGGTCAAAATTTCATTATGATTGGATAATCCTTCATGGAGATATGACCAAAACAATACCTGAGAGCACATAATTGCGAGATGAAAATATACTCGTTGCAGTTCAAAACCGAACAAGACCACTCACCCCAATCGATGCCGCTTGCATTCTATTGTTCCGCATCTGGTGCGTTGTATAGCACATACAGCGGACTAGCCACACTATGCGACTCTATAGAATTAGAGTAGGATCGATTGGCTCGAGTGGTCCGGTTTTGAACAGCAACGAGTATATTCGAAAATTACACAAAGTCTCAATTTACTATAACTACACAATTTTCAACGAACATGTACTTATTGAGCATCTTGAATCCATATCGCTAATCAAAATTGACGCTTAGGATTGTCTAATAATTCATTCTATGGACTGAATGTATGAAATTTCTTATGTAATTTATTTAATTTCCGCTTTAATATAACTAACATAAACAGCTTGTTAAATACTACTAATGGCAATATTTTAACCATATTGATAAACAATACGTTCAGGATTGACAAATAGTTCATTTTATAAACTCAATGTATGACATATCGAATATTCCTGAATCTTTATGGAATTTCTGATGAAAATATGTATCTAGAACCATATTGGCCACATTTGAGTTCGTAATTATGGTTAAGTGTAAGAAGGGTTCAGTCTCACCATCGGTGGATTAATTCGGGTTTTTTATTTATGTAATTTTTCCTTTTATATACCTAATATAAACAGGTCTTTAAAGACTATTAATGGCAATCTTTTAATCATATCGATGAACAATACGTTCAGGATTGACAAACAATTCATTTTATAAACTGAATGTATGACATATCGAATATTCCTGGTTCTTCCTGGAATTTCTGATGAAAATATGTATACAGTACCATATTGGCCACATTTGAGTTCGTAATTCTGGTGAAGTGTAAGAAGGGTTCAGTCTCACCATCGGTGTATTAATTCAGGTTTTTACTCCTAGAAGCGAATTACTTTTCCCCATTTCAATGAAGCAATGTCAGGATACAAGACTAGTTTTCTCTTAACCAGGATCTAAACTGTATTATTTTTTTAAACAAATAAATATAAGCTTATTCTTTAATCGAGATGGTTATTGCTTTATGCATTATTCAAAACGTTGGCGCCAATATTGCCAACATATTTGACGCATTTTAAACTTGTTTTGCCACGGGCGTGCAAACTACGCATTTTTCACATTTTAAAAATGAGTAAAAAGTATGCTCTATTTTACATATACACAGTATACTCATAAATAAGTAAATGCAATAAACTCTTTTTATGAGTAATCCCCTCGAAAGTCCCCGTCTTCCACAAACAAGCATACTTTATAAACGAGTTTATTGGATGAAATGTCTCCTTAGGGATTGTTGATGTTTCTCTTCGTTTTGATTTTGCTACTGAAATGAATCGGACGAAAGTTCAATCGAAATAGAAAAAAAGTTGCCACCGTGATTTATTCAATAAACGTCGTGCTCATTAATGTTGAACATTCCTTCAGACTAGTAAGTTCAGAAAATGCGGCTATCGTACAAAATGGGCCGATGGCCAATGTTTATGAAATTTTGTCCACAAGTTGAGTTTATAGATATCCGGAGCACTTTGCGATTTAGGCGTAATTGCATTTGTAAACAAACACTTCATCCACCGATTCCACGCGAGTATAATCTCAATCGTGCAAACAAAATCTACCAAATCATAGAGGTATATGTTATCTACTTGATTGTAAAGGGCGAACACGAAATTATTGCGACACATTCAACAGGGCATAACTTTTTTACCATTGGGTAAAAATCAACCAAATTTTGCACACTTTCTCATTGATGTGTATTGTTTACATGCTGTCAAACTCAAAGTCGTGTTTTTCGATTCAACGAAAATGGAGGTGAACCAACGCGAGTCGAGAGAACAAATTCTTTCCAAACACCTGGGATTTCCTAAACTGTCGCACCGGCAGTTGGGGAAAATGTTGAACATTCACCATTCAACCGTCTCCAGAGTGTTGAAGCGGTTCCAGGAGCGGTTGACGTTGGACCACGGCAAAGGAGCTGGAAGAAAACTGGGACCGGAGAACAAAACGACGGAGGGAAAGGTGAAGAGGATGATTAAAGCAAATCCCAACGTCTCAAGCCGTGATTTGGCTAAAAAGATCGGCATGTCGCAGAGCTACGTCCAGAATGCAAAGAAGAGAGCTGGACTACATACATACAAGGTACAAAACTTCCCAAACCGCGATGAGCGGCAACAATCGACGGCTAAAACTCGGGCACGGAAGCTCTACGAGAAGATGCTGCCAAAACATGGCTGCTGTGTGATGGACGACGAAACGTATATAAAAGCCGATTTTAAGCAAATTCCGGGGTTGGAGTTTTTCACCGACAAGAGCAAGTTCTATGTGGACGACAAATTTAAGAAGAAGAAAATGTCGAAGTTCGCCTCCAAATATCTCATTTGGCAGGCCATCTGCTCTTGCGGACTGAGGAGTGAGCCTTTCGTGACAAAGGGCACAGTAAATGGCGAGATCTACAAATCTGAGTGCCTCGAGAAGCGCCTTTTGCCGTTCTTGCAGCAGCACGACGAAGCTCCGCTATTTTGGCCAGATTTGGCATCATGCCACTATTCTAAAAGTGTCATGGAGTGGTATGAGGCCAATTCTGTCCATTTTGTTCCAAAGGACATGAATCCGCCAAACTGTCCGGAGTTGCGCCCGGTGGAGCAGTACTGGGCAATGATGAAGCGGGAACTTCGGAAGAGCAAGAAGACAGTCAAAGACGAGAAGGACGTGTTAAGAAAATGGAAAAAAAAACTGAGAAACTGGTACCGGATGACACTGTAAAGACTTTGATGGAGGGCATCAAGCGAAAACGCGTTCAATTTTACACTCAAGGCTCCATCGATTAACTTTTCTTTTGATTTTTGAAGTAAATATATGTATAAAACTTCCCTAAAATTTTGGTTTGATTACAAAACACACCCCCCCAACGCACAGCACCCCCCATATATACAAGAAAAAAAAAAAAAAAAAAAAAAAAATTTATCCATTTTCCCCAAACAAAACGCGAGAGAATTACAACTCCCCAACACACCCCACAAAAAAAAAAAAAAAAAAAAACAAACAACCAACAAAAAAAAAATTTTTTTAAAAAAAATAACAAAAAAAAAAAAAAATATATATAGATAAGAAAAAAACAACAAAAAAAAAGAGGGTCGACATGTGTTTGTTCCCCCCACCAGCCCACAAAAAAAAAAAAATGCATAATTTTTTGAACCCCACAAAAAAAAAAAAAAAAATTCTCGTGCGTTTTTCAAGTCCTGAATTGAAGATCATTTTCAGGCCAAAATTTTATCTTACTGCATCAAAGTATCTCTCTACTTCATAATATTTGAAATTTATTCAATGGTAATCTATATAATAAAAATGAGTTGGGGTTTCCTTTGTCACGATTTAACTCGCGAGCGGAAGGACCGATCGGCGTGAAATTTTCTATGCAGAGATTTTTAGGGCCGGAAAATAATCTTATGATGGTTTGAGACCCCTTCCTTCACTGAAAAGGGGGACTCCCATACAAATGAAATACAAATTTCTACACAACTCGAGAACTAATCAAGCAAAAGAAACCAAATTTAGCATGTGTGAGTTTTTGAAAGCAAAAAAGATTTTTATGGTAGTTTAAGACCCCTCCCCTCTCTAGAAAGGGAGGCTCCCATACAAATGAAACACATATTTCTGTATAACTCGAGAACTGATCAAGCAAAGAAACCCAAATTTAGCATGCGGAAGTTTTTGGAGGTAAGAAATGTTTTTATGGTAGTTTGAGACCCCTCCCCTCTCTATAAAGGGAGGCTCCCATACAAATGAAACACAAGTTTCTGCATAACTCTAGAACTAATCAAGTTAATGGAACCAAATTTGGCAGGTAGAGGTTTTTGAAGGCAAGAAATGTTTCTAAAGTAACACAAGACCCCTCCGCCCTCTGTAAGAGGGGGGCTCTCATGCTAATGAAACACAAATTTGTGCATAACTCGAGAACCAATCAAGCATATGGAACCAAATTTGGCATGTGGAGGTTTTTGGAGGAGAGAAATGTTTCCATGGAAGTTTGAGACTCCTACGCCATCTGGAAGGGGGAGGGAGGGGGGTTTACATACAAATGCAACACAAATTTCTGCATAACTCGAGAACTAATCAAGCAAATGGAACCACATTTGGCAGGTGGAGGTTTTGGAAGGCAAGAAATGTTTCTAAGTTGACTCGAGCCCCTCTCTTCTCTGAAAGGAGGGCTCATATACAAATGGAACACAAATTTCGGAATAACTCGAGAACTTATCAAGTTAATGGAACCCAATTTGGCATTTGGAGGTTTTCAAAGACAAGAAATGTTTCTAAGGTGGTTTGAGACCCCTCTGCCTTCTGGAAGGGTAGACTCCCATAAAAATAAAACATAATTTTTAGCATAACTCGAGAGCCAATGAAGCAAATGAAACCAAATTTGGCATGTTGAGGTTTTTGGAGGCAAGAAATGTTTTTATGGCAGTTCAATACCCCTCCCCATTTTGAAGGGGAGGGGGGCTCCCCCTACAAATAAAAAGCAAATTTCTGCATGACTCGAGAACTAATCAAGTAAATGAAACCACTTTTAGCATATGGAGGTTTTTGGAGGCTAGATTTCTATATACATAAAAATGAATTTCTGTCTGTCAGACCCTTATAGACACGGAAAGTTCTGAACCGACCAACGTGAAAATTTATATGAAGGGGTTTTTGGGGCTGGGGAAGGTTCTTATGATTGTTTGAGACCCCTTCTCTCTCAGGAAGGGGCGCTCTCATACAAATGAGACACACATTTCATCATAACCCGAGACCTAATCAAGCAAATCGAATCAAATTTAGCATGTGGGGGGTTTTGAAGGCAAGAATGTTTCTATGGTAGTTCAAGACCCCTCCCTTTCTGAGGGGGGGGGGGGGGCTTCAAACACATTTTTATTATAATCGATGAGCCCAGTGTGATGGTTCGAGAACTAATCAAGCAAATGGAACCAAATTTGGCATGTGGAGGGTTTTGAAGGCAATGATTGTATGGTGGTTTGAGAAACCACCCCCTGATGGAAAAGAGGGCTCCCATACGAACGAAACACAAATTTCTACCAAAAATGAGAACTATCCAGGTTACTTAAACACAAACCGTGTATTTCTCGGGTAAGAAGCATGTTTTGATAGAAGTTTGAACCCCTGCTTATTCAAGAAGAAAAAAACTCATTTCGAAAAAAAAAACCATAAACGTGACAGTTATATTAAATTTTCCTTCATTTAGTTGCAAGCGTAGCAGCGCACGCAGCGGGTTCAGCTAGTTTTACCTGACTATGCTTATTTTCAAAACTGCCATGAAATTTCGGTCAAACGTAGTAAGTTTATGGTATAACCTTCAACATTTGAGGTATATTTGACAGACCTATTGATAGCAACCGCACCGTGGATGATCTAATCGCATGCTTAGTAAAATCAAACGCATTTATAGTCAGGTGCAAATTGTTGGTGTTTGCGCTTAATTTAACCCTCGAAATGGTAGTTTTTACTGCGGTTTTTTTTGCATCGATCACGATTTGTCATCGATCACGCAGTCTGGCAATGTACGGATAGTGTCGCTGCAAGAAAACGACTTTAACACCCTAGGGACCCACGGAAGACAATCTTATTTTCCTATTGGAGATGTGTTGGGATCTCGCGATCTTTGTTACATGGAGTCAATCTATGTGTTTCTCCAAATGTCTAGTATAAGAGTTTAATCTTGTTGCGTATTTTTTCTAAATTTATTAGGTTGTGTTTGTTTTGTTCCTATATATAGATGAGCGTCATCGACGCCCAATGGTCACCACGACTGGCCGAACACAACAATGAAGTCCTGCTCATATCTTACATTGTTGTTGAGACTAGTATTCCATTTCCATGTCCCTTTGTCCACAATCCATCCCCAAAAAAATATCGGGTAAACCGCGAGTAAACGGTCCAAGTCCTATGAAACATTTTTTTTTTTCCTATAGAACACTTTACGGTATTTCATTCAATTCAATAAAGAAACAGGATTCATTAGAGACAACTGTACAACATATTTGACAAAATTGTTCCTAAAAATGAGGTACTTCAGTGTCCACCCAAGAAGCAAAAGTTGATTTTGTGATGGGTATAATAAAAGCTGCAAATATACCGTCGCTTTGAAGTTGAGTTTTTATCGACAGCGCTACGGGAAGCACAAATACTGTACTCAAAGCAAAAATGAAGTCACGTCGGCATAAAAAAAAACTGCTGGGTAAGCAGTCAACATTAACCTATAAGTCATTGGAGAGCATGAAAAACTATTTTCCGCTGTTACATCTTGGCATCAAAACACGCGAACAAAACATGCTATGTACATATTTGATATGGTGCACGGCTGTAAGATCTGGGAAAACGACCTTCTTAATCTGCCATAATTAAATCGATATTGATTTCGCATTATCATCGATGTTCTATCTTCATCATCGTCATTTGATGGAAACTCAACATCGTCCTTGCTGCAGACAAAGTCACGGCGTCCAACGAAAGATTTACCTCGACTTATATCTGATGAGCAGAATGAAGGAGCAAACGAGAGGTGATGCTCTTCTGATCCTATTCGATATGCCGAGTTGGTGAGATAGGGTTTGCAGTATCAAGTAGGTTTGAATCATGTTGAAAAAAATTATAATTCAATCAAAGGGAATTTTGGTTCAAAAATAGACTTTCCATTCCGGACTGTAAGTTTTGAACTACGGACTTTGACGTGATAGATATGAATACTAGTCGCTACGTCTAAGTAACCCTCAGTGTTAGTGGTCAATATTTTTCCCTCTTATACTTATTATGATTTATATACCTATATTTCTGTAATAAAGTTACTCCAAGTAAAAACAAACAAGTCATATAAAATTAAGTGTTTTGAAACTGAGAAGTTCATCATTCAATGATAATAGCGAAAATTTGAGATTAATGTCACCTTCTGTTATGGCTTTAGACACCTGTCAGAATTGAAGCTCGATTTATGTCAGCCTCAGAGCACCAAAATTAACGCAATATTTTCCAAGTGTGCACAAACCCTATTCGAGTTCGTGATGACCAGCCGAGGGCGTCGAGTCGCCACATTACCACAAGGCATCGATGAATTTCTTATCTGATGATGTGCCTTTAATAAATCGTTTATCGCTTTCGCTGGATTTCTCACGTACAGGCGCATCTTGAACAAAACGAGGCACAAAATTCGCAAAGCTGATGACTGTGGGCTAATACTACCAACACTGACTGCCACAGGCTTGACATTCTTGACATCATTACCGTTTATTCCGTTCTACCTTTCAGTAGCATTACGGCAGATTTGGATTTAATCACTCGTTTAAATAATAATTGGCGACATAACGTGAAGTCATTTTCCTAAACGTGATACTATCATTCAGACACACTTAAGAAAGTCTGCTTGTCTTGCAGTAACAGACTGGTGGGAATGCTGACGTCATTCGATTTTATTGGGCACTCCTAGTGGGTTGAATTCAAGCGATTTTGATCATCTGCAGTGAACTTGGCAAACATTTCGAGTTTTTGACAATGGCTCACATCATAATGAATTTCTGGAGGAAAATGCGCTATGAATTAATAAACAAGAAATAACACACTCATAAGCTTGGAAACTTATCAAAGCACAAAAATCCATTATCGTACATTACCCTCGGCTAGTCACTGCTACCGACCGGAAGCAGAGTAGCAACCATTTTCGTCGACTAGCTAATTTGCTGTATCTACGGCTATGACATTAGCTTCGCTTGGTTGGTGAAAGAAGGAGAGCACGTTTGTTCCTAGCTCATATTCAACGAGGAAGAACTAGCTGCACTCTAAGCGTTCAGGTAAACAAAGCCCCATTTTGCTAGCTGTAATGGTTTCTGTGTCCCCGCCGTTGGCTACCAAAGCGGCGGAAGAACACAATACCATAACCGGAAATAAGTGCATAAATGTGACATAATTAGACCTTAATGGAAGCTGTAGGATGTCAGGCCCGACTCAAGTCCTTTTGTGGTTAGGAGGAGCGAGAAATCAACGTGATTGTATTAAAATCTGTGGCCCAAAATAACCATAGCATCCAGAAGTAATTACGAGGCTAAGGGACGCTAAGGAACGATTAGCTAAATAGTCGAGATTGTTTGCTTTTCTTGCAATTTTCGGTGTTGTTATTTCATTTTTATCAAACCACTGTAACCACTTTAATCTGCTTCGTAATTTAGAAGAATTACTTTGCGGAACTAGCTGGTACTAGATTTATTTGATAAGATATTCTTCGTAATTGGCAACCTTATGAAATTTTATTTTATTGCCATCAGACTCAAAGAATTTGAAAGCACAACGTAATTCTTGAACATTGTTTGGTATAAGGTGATTTGCAGTATTCATTGACAACATCAAAGAAATCAAGATTTATCAAATTAGCAGCAAAACATAATTTGAACAGTGTGATCGCATTATTATAGAACACACTCAGTAGCAAAAAAAAGCAGAGCAAAATTTTTTTTAGTTCAATAACTTTTAATTTTTTTTAGTAAGTTATACTGGTCTCATATTGTGATATTTTTTTTCGTTTCTTGATAATTGAGTTCTTAAGCCTTTGGCTCGTTCATCTCCCGTCGTAGTTACTCAAATACATCCTTAAAATATTTTTGAAACTTGTCGCGGATGAGATTCGGCTTTGGCGTGAGAGGTATGGAAGTTAACCACTATGACGGAGTCGCCCCCCATATTGTTCATCCTAAGCTGAATTAACGAATACCAAACCCACTCGCGTGTCAATCCTTTGATTTCAAGTATACTATACGATGAATTGCGAAGTGATGAGAATAATATAAAGCCTGTCCTAGTTAAATTTCAGACACTTTTCACTATTGAAATTGTTTTTGAATTATTTCTCGGATCGCTAAAACGTTTAATTATATTACAGCTAAAACTCTCCACTCTATTTCGTGGTACAACATGTTTACATTCTTGTTGCATTTGGTAAAATGGCGTCGATTGATAATCAAAACAACAGTGACAGCAGATTTTTGACCCGCACTTAGAGTCGACTTAATTTATTGCAGAAAACAAAATTCAGTTGGCATAGAAGTGACAGCGGTTACCATGAAAACCGGAAAAGAAAACATCATCATTACACTGGGACAAAATCATTTTCACTTCTCATGAATATTTTATGAAAATCCAAGTCACTGGTCCAGACTCTTTGTCATAAGAAAATAGATTATTAGGGGATAATAAGGTCAGCTGTCATTTGAGCAATCAATAACCTCCGATAGGAATGACTCAGAAATTATGGTTAATCCGTAAGACGAGTTTGTGTCATTTATTTGTTGATAATTAGAAAATCTGATACCTCACAATTTAATAAAAACGAAGCAGTCCCATTGTTTTTAAATCCACAAACAAAATAATGTAAAAGAAGATGACTTATAGCAATTTGTAATTTAAAAAAATTATAGCTTCGTATTGCAAGATGAATTCACGTGCAAGGCAGTCTCATTATTGGAATTTGCTACAAGCTACTCTTCGTCCAGTTGTTATACAGTTTAAAAAAAACAACAGTTATTAGTGGATCAATAAAACGCATGGCTACAAGAGCAGATTCAGCCAATGAACGAGAGCACCCCATAAAAAAGGCAAAGGAACTATATGAATGGTTTCAGAGCTAAGCGATCAATATAGCAATAAAAAAACAATTCATGGAACCTAGAAATTTCACTGTTTCGTTCTGCTTTTACAAATAAAACCAAAACCAAACTTTATTCAAACTGTACTGATAATGCACAAATATGTGATATTTTCAAAACTGTGACATAAATATAAATAGGAACTTCCAAAATTAAAGTAAAATAGCGATCAACTGTCAAGGTTAACGAAAACCGTAAACCTCTGACACGTGTTTTTATTTAATTATGCTGAGAAAAGTAAGTTTAACTATTGTACATGGGTCCTCCCTTAGTTCCGTCGGTAAAGGCGCGGCTACAAAGCAACACCATGCTGGAGGTGACTGGGTTCGATTCCTGGTCTGGTCTAGGAATTATTCGTTAAGGAAAATTTCTCGACTCTCTGGGTAAAGAGTAAGAATGTACTTGCCACACAACCATACTAATGCAAAAATGGTATCTGGCATCGCAAACTCTTAATTAATAACTGTGGAAGTGCATTTAGAACACTAAGTTGAGAGCAAACAATAAGCTAATTGTGAAAGCAATAAGCTTGTTACGAAGGCAATAAGCTTTTTTTTATTAATTCGTTTATTTGTTAGGCTCAGGCGTGTGTAACACTTTACGGAGCCGATATTCAATATTGTTATTTACAATGTATAATTTTTCAATTTTAGTAAAATGGGGTGCCAATTACTCGTGGCTAGCTCGAGGTTAATGGGTCACATTATCGTTTGGAAGGGGCTAGACAGGTAACTTATTCAGGGTATTATTTGCTGCTCATGGTTGGGACATCTACCAAATCCGAACGAAATTGCATGCAATTTTTCATGCGCCATATGTACAACAATGTTTGCAATCTTTCATACAAAAGAAATATGAAATATCCAATTATTTTCTGCCAAATCTAGCAAACCCTTTATGTGCATTAGATAATGTAGAAAATTAAATATTTCTTATCTGTGAAAACAAACTGATGGAGCTGTCAAATTTTCACTAGTATATATAGACTACTGACCGCTGGACCGATCACCATGGCAGGGTAATCGCATGAAAAATCGGAACATTTAGTCGCTTTTTTAATTCACGCATTAAATTGTAGGCTACACACTTAGAAATTGTGAATATTACACGAGGCGTAGTTCGTCTTAGACATACATTGAGGAACATAAACAAAAATATCACCTAAAATTAGGTCTCCTCAAACCGATACATACGCAACTAGACGAAAAGGGTATGTGATTGAATATATACATTGTATACATTAAATTCCATTTTATTTCAATTTTCAGGCTGTGATTCAATGTTTTACAATGCAAGTGATCCACTTAACGTTATTCAGTCTTTGGTTTAATATTTGATAAGCCATTAGCTAATTTTACTATTTGGTTTTTACAATTTTACAATGTGAACGGTTTGTTCTATTTAAATTGTGTGTGATTGAATAGATTTTCTCGTCTCTTTTAACTCATTCTTCTGTTCTAAAGGACGCTTGCATGTGTCGGTCTCAGGGGACAGAAATTTACATGGAATTTTGGTAGTGTGATTATATCGATAGAACATGTACTTACCTTTCGCAATAATAATTACAGTTGTAGCTCACTATGAGAGGAGAGCTGTCAAAACGGGATATATTTTTATTGCGCCCTAACACCCCTCATATTATAACATATGCAAAATCATTCAATCAAACGCGCTTCTCAGCTCTTCAGTCTCGGAACACTTAATTTAACATGACATTTTTGTTTTGTGACTTCTACTCTATAGAGAAGCTAAGAACTAAGAAATTATGAATTTTACACGAGAGGTAATTCATGTTTGTAAAAAGTTGGGGAACGTAAACAAAGATGTCGTGTAAAATTATGTCTTTTGAAACTAACACATACGCAAGTCGACAATACATGTGTTTGATTGAATTCATTTTCCCATCTCTTTCAACTCATTCTTATGTGCTAAAGGACGCTTGCATGTGTCGGTCTCACAGCACCGAAATTTACATGACATTTTGGTAGTGTGTATGTCAAAGTAAGATTCAGTTAGGTGTAAAATTTGGAATTTCTAAGTGGGTAGATTCTAAGTTTGATAATAGCCATAGTATTTTGAAACTGCATGGTAGGTGTGACATTTCATGTGGAAATAACTTTCACCTCAGTTAAAAGTACATTAAATAACATTTCTCCTTTTTCATTTTGTATTTCGTCAAGAATTTCCATCAATGAAATCAAATCTACCGTTTTTACAATCCTTTGGTTGAAATTTTCATGAATCATACACATCTATGATAAAATAAAATAAAAATACCACATCAAGCAGTACCAAAAATCACTGTCATAATGAATTCTCAGTTCAATTTTAGTGAAGCTAAATAAAAGCATTCTCACAAATTAGCAAATTACCATCTTGTATAGACAGAACGAGAGCAAATTACTTTTTTTTTTGCCTTGTCCTGCATCTAACAACAACAGAGCAAGTTTATAATCATGTTCGACTTGTTGATTGTTTAAATTAAGTTTTTGCCAGTTTCATTACTACTGACTTCTGCCTATTCTACGCCACCGAAGTGAATTGTTGCTCTTGGGACTGATTCCGTTTGCATAATAACAGCCTCATACTCTCTGCGAGGCATGCACACTGACTGCACACCACTTCCCTCTGTAAGTTGGTTATACCTACTAAAGCAAGAGCTGTCAAAAGGCCCGGAATGAAACTTGGCCTTAGTTCTGTGCCAAAGTAAAGAGAACTACTTTTGCCTCATCGCCAGTTTTGGGCCTATCGAGGATGTCAAATAAACTTATGCTATTGATTTTTTCTCATCGTTTATTTGATTCATCTTTAAGCCGTCAAGAAATCATGTTACATGTCACTGCGTGTATAAGTCGCTCTGTGAAGAGAGGTAAATTGGGAGTTGTCTTAGTAGACCCACAATTACTGCTAAACCCTACTTATTTACTACTTCCTTCTGATGAACGACATATTGCGCGCCCAGAGAGAGATAGCAAAAACATACACAACGACTACAGGGTGGACGTAGGGTGCATAAACATGAGTGAAAAAACTAACGCAATAAGTGACAGCCATGGGAGGCACTGAACTGAAACCGGGAAAATTTCTTAACGACCTTTTCCTTATACCCATCCGTTTGTGTTGCAAAGCAGAATAGTAATGTCCTTAACTTGACTGCGAAGTCAACAACAAAACATGTGAATAATTATGTTGATGTGAAATTTAATTAGGAAGTTTTGCACTAGCTTTTCCTGGCTGCCTGTCCATCCAGGAGATGCATTGCTTTGATTGAGCAAGAATATAAACGGAACCGCACGCACAAGCAGAGATTTCTGCTTTATTTTTATTTTATTTTTTTTTCAAGAGAATGCGCATTTTTGTAAATTAAAATTATAATTATTTTAATTTAAATGGTAATGTAGCCCCCATAGTGTATTTTCAAAACGACAAACGCAAGCGAAAGTAATTTGACTGTTGTGCCACTCCGCTCCTTTGTTGCGCAGTGTTTGTGTGCACTATGAAAACTCTGAGCGAAAAATAGGGAAATGCAAGTGTATTGTTGATGTGGTTATTTATTACAAATCCAGTTACACATTGATTGTTTCGAGTGGTATCCATGAGGTCCCATGGTTTGTGAAAATTAAATTTCTGGGGATTATCCGCTTATCGCTGAACAACATTCTTTAAATTAACCGATGGCAGTCGATTCTGCCGGTAGCCAATTGTAGCAAGCGACCAACGTGGAAATGTAGATGGGGGCTTGGTAAATAGTACTCAATCTGTAAATATATGGAGATTTTACGTTTTTGCTAGATTGTTACAAAAATGAAACGATTCTTGAACTAGGTAAACCACACACGCAAAATAATCAACACGTTGTTTCCAGAAACACACGTATTTCTTACATTACTAAATCTAGTAAAATTACATGAGATTCAGGAAGGGTTAACGTGAATTTTCACGTGGTATTCACTGGGCAAGAATATTTTACTTGATTTTTCCAGGCAACTTCCAATTACTTGTCCAAAGTGATTTCACCTGAAATTTGATGTAGAAATAATGTGCCGATTTTTTTTGTGTATGATTTTCGTGCGACTGTTCCCCATGTCAGGGATCGCTGAATCACCGGAGAGCCATGTGCCAGCGTGGGACTCTAAATCCAGCTGTCCACAGCGACAAAACAGGACAAGCGATTGGAAACTCGGGACGTGGAACTGCAGATCACTCATTGTTTTTTTTTTTTTTTGGAAGCGCCTGCATGCTGTCCGATATGGTGAACGATTGCAAGTTTGGCATTGTAGTGCTGTAGGAGGTATGTTGGAAAGAATCTGTGGTGCGTACCTTTAGAGGTAATCATACTATCTACCAAATCTGTGGCACGACACGTGAGCTCGGATCAGCTTTCATAGTGATGGGCGAAAGAATTTGTAGGCTGAGGATCAAAGGTCGTTTCTTCAACTTTAGCATTATCTACGTGCATAGCCCGCACTCCAGAAGCACTGATGATGATAAGGATGCTTTTTAGAACGCAGACAGAACTTGAATACGATCGCTGTTTAAGCCATGGCGTCAAGATCATCATAGGAGACTTGAATGCTCAGGTCGGCCAGGAGGAGGTGTTTAGACCGCCTATTTGGAAATACAGCGCTCACCAGCGGACAAACTATAACGGTTTGAGACTTATTGCATTCACTGTATCCAAGAATACGACCATTTGTAGCACCAACTTTCTGCAGAGCCACCAGTATAAGTACACCTGGAGATCACCACACAAACACATAATCCGACATAATCGACGTCAGAACCTATCGTAACGCTAACATCGACTCGGACCACTACCTGGCGATGGTAAAACTGCCACTAAAACTATCCGTCATTAACACCGTACGGTACCGTCGCACAGTACGGTAAAAATCTCGTACGACTGAAGCAAGCGGATGCGCCCACGCGCAGAGTATCGAAGCAGCGTTACTGGATGAGAGTGTGCTCGATGAATCCTCTCTTGAGGACTTCTGGAATAATATCAAGGCAACCATCAACTACGCAGATGAGAACGTCGTCGGGTGTGTAGAACAGAGCCTATGGAGCGGTTGGCTCGACAAGGAGTGTAGGGAGGTTTTGGACACAGCGTGGGCAGTGATATTGCAGTACGAGAGCCGGCAGAACGTGGACGGTTATAGATGGAAGTGGCAACACCAGACCCGCCTATTCTAGGAGAAGAAATAACTCCGTCTGGAAAAAAATTTAACACCAAATGGAACAGCTGCACCGCACTCAAGAAACGCGGAAGTTCAATCAGAATGAGCTCGCAAAGGCTTTGTGCCACGAACCAAAATGTGCAGGGATAACGATGGGGTCATTCTGACGGATGGATGTGAGGTGATTGATAGGTTGTTTAAGCCGCCTGCCTGCCGAGCTCCTTGTTTGTAAGCTTAAGCGCTACTTCTAAAAGGAGACCAGGTTTGCCCGGCCTGAGACCATTCAAGGTAATGGGGTCAAATTTTGCCTACTTGGGAAGAAAACTGAATGGCGGCGTTTAAATCAACTGTTGTACTTATCGGTAGAGGCTAAAAGCCGACAATTTCAGCAAAGTCTCAACTAAAAATTATAACACCACGTTAGAGCCAAAGATTATGAGGAGAAGAAGTGGGAGTCATCATCGGCATCATCGGCCGAGCCAGCAGGTCTAAATGAAGGGTGCTACTTCCGATCCGAGAGTGGTCACATGTCGATTTCGGGCCGCTTACCCAGTACAACGAACTCAAAAAAAAAAACACGAACGCAAACTACAGGATAACCCTTCACAAGACTCTACCCAGCAAGAAAAATGTTAGAGTTAGAAGTTGTTAGAATTTTGTTAGACGTTACCAACATAAAGCTTCCATCACCAGTTGCATGCTTTCAGAAGGAATTTGTTACTCTTTGCTGTCATTCTCTTTTCGGCGTGCTTAACCAATATAAGTCGAGAAGCCCACTGATGAGGCGGAAGTGTGACATCACGTATCATCTTAAAACATCGAGTTGAAGTCTTACGGCGTGAGGAGAATGTCGACAAGATGTTTTGGACATACATACAGATGTTACACCGCCGTCACTTTAGTGGGCGCCTGGCTTAAAGCTTCGTGATCTGACTACGTAGATTTCAGCGTTGCCAGAGCATCTGTTTATGTGTTATATAAATGAATTTCAATAGTTTTTAATTTACAGTAGTAATAATACTTATTTTGTCATATTAACACTCCTAAGGTGATGTTTTATAGCTTTCCGGTCTAATACATTCGGTTGCTTCGGTATTAAATATTTTCAGAACTAGATTTTCATAAAAATGTTCACCAAGACGAACATCGAATTTCTAAAGAGAGTAGTGCTTAAAAGTTTTGTCTCCTCGAAAAAAGCCCCCATGCAAAATTTGAGCTCAATCGAACTACGTTAAGTGGACCCTCAAAGCGGTAAAAATTTCACTTTTTTTACCCATGAAAAATTGAAAACCCATATAAATTTCCGAAATCGATTTTTTTGTGTGCCAAACATCTTAAAAATGCATGAAACGCCGAGATCTGGTGTTACCTAAAAAAAAAATCGTTTTTGATTTTTGATAAAAATCGGCTTTCTGGGATAGCCAATTTTCAAGTTGGGGAGTGAGTTGAATTTGACTTGAAGGATTTGAATTAAACTGCTGAGATTTTCAAGGCAATAGCATTGAACCATATCCGATATTATAGTTGGCAACTGCTGGCATAATATATGAGATATTGCATTAGGGTGGTTGACTTATTTTCCATAAGGGTGGTCGTTTTTGTTGAAAAATTTCAAAAAATCTATCAAAAAAGTGGAATTTGAATGGAATATTGAATATAATAGAATTGATACATAACCTATACAATCGTTTGCCAATTTCTTCAATTGATATGTAATATTTCATTAGAGAGACCCATTTATTTTCCATTCGGGTGGTCCTTTTTACATAAAATTAAAAAAAATCCAAAAAAATCAGAATTGGAATTGAGTGACATCTTTAAAACTATGGTATTTTAACACCTCTTTTCAACATCTTGGGCCATTGTCTACATTGTATTCGTGATGTTAAAATAGGGTGGCTCAATTATTTTCCATTAGAGTGGTCCATTATGTCGAAACATTTTTAAAAAATCTTAAGATTGAGTATTTCAATGTAGTATTTTAATATCTCCAGTATCATCATAGACCATTCACAGATAGAAATTCAGAAGTTAACACGTCAATTCAAAAGGTCGACGTTTAATTTTGGGCCCCTGCTGATACAGCGATATTATTACTATTATTATTATTATTATTATTATTTTATTAAAGAGATTTTAAATTATAAGTAAATCATTCGTCTCTGGCATAAGCGATATTTTTTATTAAAGCTTTTAGTGATTCAACACATAAATGTAATTTTACATAGTATACGATGGATGTCAATTTGTAACATTCAAGTCGATAAAATAATACTGGTTTCGTTTTTACTGTATTGTTAACATTTGATTTGGGATATTTCATTAGAGTGGTTTACTTGTTTTCTATAAAGATGATTTTTTTGGTAAAACAGTTAATAAAAAATACCTATTTTTCTACGGATTTCTATCCACAGATAGAGAAACATTGAATTTTCTGCGTAATCTAATGCACGTTAAGGGAATGCTAGATTTGGTAGAAAATAATGGGATGTTTCATGTAAATTTTAGCCAGATAACACCTGAATCTAGCCTGTTGTATGAAATATTGCAAACATTGTTATATGGCGCATGAAAGATTGCAAACAATTTCGTTGCTCACGCCTCATTTGGCTTGGAATTGAACGAGGGGAAATTTTACGCGCTTGTTAAAATTAGTTATTTTTTTCTGTGTGCGAGAGGATATCCATAGCGCTGTAATTTTGTCCGACTACACGGAAACTTTCGATTTGCATATGGATGGATTTTTGCCACAAGAAATCAATAAGAATTTCATTAATTAGCCTTATGAAGATGCTAAAAACAAATTAAAAAAAAGTTGAATAACCTGGAATCGAACCACCAACGATCAGGCAATGGGTCAAATGTATTGATCCCTCGCCTATCAGCGCTTGAATCTTGTAAGGCAAAAGGCGCACAAGAACAACCTCGTGTAATTCAATAACCATTCATAAGTGACGCTTATGAAATTCACATTTGTCGTTCATGAGTTGTAACTTATGAAATTCTTAAGTATGGTTGGGGGCGTGCTGATTGCAGTAAATTTCCCTGACTGGCAATTCTGCTGTTGGATTGCGAACGACTTGAGAAATTCGCAATTTGTGTTACATCGATGTATCGTTCACTCTAAATTATTGCTGCTTCTCATCGAAACCATGTTTGTTTGCTATTGGCTTAGGGCAAGTTAACAGTTTCATTAACATCGAGGGAAGACTCCTTGATCTCGCAATCGTAAGTTTACCGGAGCACCTGAACCTAACCCCCCGTACCGTTGTCATGAGTTAACGATCCTCACATGCATTTTGTTTTACTCTTTGACGTGAGCGACGACAATTTTGTTGCGGTAGATGATAATTTAGATAATTTAAGTTATGACGCCAACGCGTGTGATTACAACCAATTAAAAACATTATTCGTCGATACTGACTGAGATGCCATTCTATAATTCGGATCAATTCACAATGCATGTACAGCCTTTTAATTCGAATTCTATGCAGTTTGTAATGATGTAGTGCCCCAAAACGACGATACCTTCAAAACATAATTAGGAAAGAACGAAACCGATTCTTTCAAACAGAATCTTAGAGTGACCGAATTATTCATTCTTAATGCGGAGTCGAATTTTCCCATTTTTGGTCTTTGGTGATTTTTTCAATTGGATCTATTTTAACAAAACCGGATACAGGATGATAAAAAGCTTACGCTTTCTTGAGAAAGCTACATGTGGACTGATCAATCATTCAACATAAGTATGTTGGCAGACAGATCTGACTATCGGCGTTTCTGAGCTGTACAGACTCTATTGTCGACTAGTTTTCGTGTTTGCCTAACACTTCGGTTTGCTCCAGTTTTGAAAAATCGTGAAAATCACGCAAGATATGCTTGACTAATATCGAATGCGTTTATTATAGGAGTTTTAACTGGTACCTACTTAATGCGAAACTGAACTTCAAAACAGTATGAACGTTTAACTGAGGTAGGTTTCAAACACATACAAATATATGAAATCGATAGTTGATGAAGAGAATAAAAAAAATAACAACTAAGCAGCCCTTGAATCAGAAAACTTCACCCGTCTATTAGGGAATCAAATCCGTTTCAGTATTTATCAGAATGGCAAACAAAACTAGTATTGACTTGTTAGAGGCACTGTTTCTAGAACCATGCACATTATTTATGATTGCGAAATATCCTATAATTGAAAAACTAATAAATATGAGTGAACCGGAAATAGTGCCAGTAAATAAAACGAAATCAAGTTCCCGGTTCATGAATTTGTCATACATATTTTTGTGTATCATAATGGTGGCCTTTTTTACATGTTTCTTCGCTCGATGGTAAGTGTAATGAAAATCAATAAAATAATTTAAAAACTTGAATATAATTTTAATTTTCTTCAAGGCCCATTTTTGTCAACCTACACATGGCTCTGGAGAAGTTAAGGAAGTTCAAGACGAGCTGTTTAAATTTATCTGCTGCATCATCATTTTCCATGTTTGCCACAAATAGTCAAGAGAGTCTGGTTGTTATCAGTCAAGAATGGATAGAAGAATGGCAGCAACTTTTTCACAAAGCCAAATTACTTGACTCGATCATGATAAAACAAGTTCTACAGAAAAGGAAGCGTTATGCCAAAAAATATTCGATGGTTCCAAATTCTCAATTTATGAACACGTATGATGCATTAGAACACCAAAGAATGAACAACGTTGAAGTCGCTTCCTATTCTACTTCCAACAAATTGAGAGGACACAATGCTTTATGCATAAAATCGGCTGATAATTCAGAAGTCAAAAAATATGCCTCCGGCAATGTACAAACTACAATTCATGGTAAACAACCAATGTTCGTTTCAACTGAAGAACTTTTGGAAATCAAGCGCCAAGCATACGACACTGGAGAGTCTGATTGTTGAATCACAATCACCAATTGCATATTTTTGAATAAATCTTATTATTTTTGTTACCGTTCGTTTTCAACAATTTATAAATGAAATCGTCATCTAATCCCCTTTCGCGACGTTTGAATGTCTTAGATCGAGTACCTCTACTTAAATACTTTTCTCCCCAAGTGCTCGTAAACTCTTTCCTTAATGAGCAGTTATAACACGCTATAAACCTTGATGAGATTTCGATTTCGATCATTATTACAACATTTTATAACTCAATAGTCTGAACAACGCATAATCCGCCTTTCATCGAAGTCATTTGTCGTGCTGTTAAACTTCTGCACCATTCATCGCCTCACGTTTGTCAATGGACCGTTTCACCACACAGTATTTTTTAGGGTAAGTAGTTCTCACTTCACGCGCGACACCGGTAATAAAGACAGTGATTCCCATTTGATTTGCACGTGATTCATTTTCACCGTGAAGTAACACCCGTAATGAAACTGACATGAGCGGTAATTAATAAAAGATCTTAATTTTGTGTCATGTAAATCAATCAATGACTGAAATTTATGTGCGAACAGATACAAATCCATAAATAATTTTTGTCACTTTAAAGCAAACACAATATGATGCGAAATAACTTTTTTTGATATAACATCACATCAAGAGCTAAATTAATTTTTTTATCCTTAGATTTTAAACAATAGTACGACAGAATTCACGGAAAGTCCGAGAAACAAAGTAACATTTTCTGAATCCATTACTACTTACAAGTTTACAACACAACTCGTCAATTTCAACAATCCAGAGGTGTAAACTCAGAAGTGGATTTTTCTACAGCTAGTGGAGACTTCTTTGTGGAATAGATTCATAATCCGGCGTTACTGCTACTTACACAATTAAAGGACGAACACGAAATTTTTGCAACCCCTACAACTGGCTGGAAGTTTGTTTCCCACTGAACAGAAATAAACTAATTTTTCACAGTTCCTCTTTGAAGCGTATTGTTTACATCCTGTCAATTGCGTAGTTCTGTGGTTTGTTGCGGCAAGATGGAAGTGAGTCAGTGGAGACACGTGAAAAAATTTTGTACGCTCACAAGAAAAATCCAGAGCTGCCCCATCGTTCTTTGGGAAAATTGCTCCAAATCTGTTATTCTACTTTCTCAAGAACACTTAAAAGGTTCAACGACCGGTTGGCTTTGGATCATAAGCGTGGAGCATAAAAAACCGGACGCAGCATTAAGGAAGACGGAGGAAAAGTTTAAGGGTTATTTCATCCGAAATCCCAACATTTTAACACGCGATGTTGCCAAAAAGGTAAGCGTTTCATAAAATTACATCAAAGCAAATTCTATATTACATGCATACAAAGTTCAAAACTTCAATAACTGTAGTTGACAGAAGCAAAATGTTGCCAAGATCCGTGCTAGGAAGCTCTACATGGAGATGTTGACCAGATACAGTTACTGTGTGATGGATGGCGAAACATACTTCAAAGCTGACCTCCATCACATTCCAGGACACCAAAAGATGAATTCAAAGTGTATAATTGTTTCAAATAGAAGAAATTGTGGAAATTCGTATCTAGCTGGCTATCTGCACCTGTGGAAAGCGGAATGAAATGTCACAATTGGCACCATAAATTGCACTATACTAAAAGCCTGCAATGATATTTGTCTAATGCGAGTTCATTTTTCCTCAAGACAATTCCACGAACTGCCCTAATACGTTCACACTTATTGACCATAATGAAACGGAAAGTAAAAGTCAAGAAAATAAAGTATCACATACATCTGGTAAAATAAAAAAAGTATTGGTGTTTTATACACGGCTAAAAAGTTCGAAAATTTTAATGCGCCACGGAATCATTGCTAGAACATTGATTTATAAAAAATTCAGAAAAATAAAAAAATACTTGATGAAACAACATTCAACAATTAGGTGACAAGCTGATAAATTGTTAGATCTTGAATAAATTGCTACTGTCATACAATCCATTTTAAGTTTCAAAATGTATTTTAAAAATATATCACGCAGAAATGCTAGGAAGAGTGTTTGTAACATTCGGAAATTGACAGTGAGTTTTGTTGCGTATTTTGCATATATAAAAATGGCTACCATTCGGAGGGAAATGAAACCTACATAAAACTCGATTATAAAACTCTGCCGAGACCACAATTTTATACTTTGCCGAAGGGAAAGGATGTTCTTGGATCAGTGAAAGCCATTTACATCGAAAAATTCAGCAAAAAGGCAATGGGGTGGCAGGCCATACGCGGATGGGGAAAAATAACTCGTTCATTCATTACGACTGACACAATGAATGGTCAAATCAACGTGAAGGAGTGTCTGCAAAAATGTTGCTACCCTTGATCAAACAGCTTAACAAGCCTACAATCTTTTTATTTATTTATTTATTTATTTATTTATTTATTTATTTCGTCAACCATTTGTAGACTAGTACATAGACAATTAGCTTTTTTCTCAACTATACATAAATATAAAAATTAATTAGTTTTGTATCCTTAATTATAGGGACTTAAAATACTGTTTCAATTTATACCGAGACATTGTAAAGTCAATGGCTTCACAGTGTTGATTATAGGAATCCATCATGCAATTTATTGGTCCATTTTTAGCATATTCCGTGCGATGATGGTTTAGAGCAAATAAATTACGATTTCGAAGTCGTCTAATTGGTGCCTAAAAATTTAATTTAGAAAGTAGTTCGGCTGATTCAACACGCTGCGAAACGATATCGTTTACAAATGAAACCATCGCATATTCTCGTCGTTCTTTCAATGTTAGGATGTCAATCAACATGCAGCGAGCTTCATATGATGGAAGACGATCTTGACCTGATCTTGCTTCCTGTCATTACTCTAAATATGCACTAGAGTGGTACAAAAGGAACAATGTCGTATTTGTACCAAAAGAGATGAATCCACCAAACTGCCCTATTCGCCCTATCGAAGCTTTCTGGTCTTTGACGAAGGCAAAGCTGAGAAAACACAGGAAACCAGCGGACAGTGTTGAAAATTTTAAGAAAGATTGGCCAAAAGTGATGAAAATGGTAGGAAAAAGTACTGTGCAGAAGCTTATGAGTAGTGATAAGGGATAAGTTAGAGAACTCGCCTACCCTACGAAAAATAAAGCAAATTGAAATGAAGTTGGAAAGAAAACATTGTTATTTACTATGTTATAAATCAAATTTTATGATCAAAAATCACAGTATCGTATTTTTTATTTGATAAAGAAAGTGTATTTATATTTTTGGGAACAGTCTATAATAACTGCCATCCAGATTTGGTTTGTAACCGATAAATACATGATATTTAAGGGGAAATTAACTATGCTGCAATAATTTCGCGTTCGTCCTTAAGGTACATACATAAAAAAGTGCCCGGATTAAATATCAATATAAATCCATATATCTAGACAAAATCGTCAAAAGGTCGAAGGTAACAATTGTAAACAATGACTTAAAACGTAAAGTTCCTGGAAATGCCAGGTTTGTCACATCTATATCCACTATCGGCGGGAAGGTAATAACTACCTGTATCTGTTTCTGGTGCTATTTTGGTTGTGGGAGCAAGCAGATCCCAGAAAAATACGCTAGAAGTCATTGTTTACAAATTGTTTACTTTCGACCTTTTGACTATTTTGTCTAGATATATAGTTCTCATCAAGAGAACCCTCGATTTTTTATGTTTTAAATTTTGTAAACAAAATGGCTATTTTGGTGTGTTTTTGTAATACGTTCGCATTTTTTTTAAATCGTTTTTGTTCGAAATCATGGAAAACACGGTGTTTACATATTCTTCACATGCCTTTGTGTGTCCGTAAACAGGTAGTTCTTGATGTAGAAAATGGCGAATCGCACCGGACTATTGCCGGAAAGTACGGTATAAGCAAAGCAACCGTTGGAAAAACTTACTAGAAATGCAGAACGTTTGGATCTATGGTAGACCGCCCCGACAAAAGCAGGAAGCTCAAAACTGATGCAAGAATGAACACCAGAATTAGAATCAGCCAGAATCAAGTATGTCACGAAAAACGTCATGGTCATAATCAGGGAAATACAAGAGGCCGTTCCGCTGCGAATTTCTGATCGAACTATGCATCAGAGGATCGTAGAACATATAGTTTCCCAGCAAACATCAATACTGAATAACTGTTTGCGCAATCAAATTTGGAGAAGTTGTTCAGCTTTTTCTTCTAAAAAACAACAAGCAGTTATTCGACACTGGTGTTTGTTGGGTTGGCAGGAAGTCGCTATTCATCATCAAAGTAAACAAAGGCAAACGGCTGAAATTTGCTCAGAAGCATGCAGGCATGCAGAAAATGCAGAAGTATTTCAGGTCTGGAATGGGGACTCTTGATAAAACCGATGGAATAATGACTGCTATACCTACATCGATATGCCAACAATCAATATGAAACTAGCGATTTGAAATTGGTTCACAGTTTTAGAACCTCTTACTCTGAAGTACATCTTGCAGTCTGCGCCTTGCAATACATTCTTGCGCTTTTTGGTAATTATAGAATCTTTGTTTCCGTTTTGATTCCCTGTGTTATTTTGACAGAATGTGAGTTCGAGTGAGTTACGTTATTAGGGGCGAATCATTAAGCTTGGGACCGTGCTTGGGACCGATGTGCTGATAATTCTTGAGCCAAGAACTATGTCCATTTTATTCTTGACTGTCCAGCCACAAAAACAATAAAAAAAAAAGCTTTTTCAAAAATATCCGAAAAACAAAAGTTGGGTTTTCCCCATTAAATGAAATTCAAAAAACAAAAAAAAATACCCATAAAATTAACCAAAGAAGGAATAAAGAAACACAACACACCAACCACATACAACTGACAGTATACTAATCACCATTCCTCTCTCTAACAAATAAAAAACAACCAACAACAATAATCACTTCGTCCTTTCTTCCCGGGTAAAACCTACCTTTCATTTATTTTTTTTTACCCCGTGCTTGAATTTGGGGGGGGTCTTAACTCAGTCAGTAAAGGTGCAGCTACAAGCAACACCAGCAGCACCAGTCAAGGAGAAAATGGATTAGATTTTGGCTCATCAAGTACCAGCACATCGGTCCCAAGCTGAATAAAACCAGCCATAAAACCCTCATAAGTTCAAAAAGGCCCATACTACAGGAGGTTCTCAAGACTATTTCCCAAGATTCGCTTAAAACTTGATAGTTTTATCGGTACATACTTGTAATGACATGCAGGACATGCTTAAAACTATGATAAAACTACCACAAGTTTTGGTAGTTTTATGATTTTCCTCTTTAAGAACACTTCCAGTCCGTCACAAATATGTTTATAAGATTCCATTTTTGGATTCGTTCTGCTGAATGGGGACTTTTTAAAGAGAAAAAAAACATCGATATACATATGATGTTTCTTTTCCAAAGTGGAAACGTATGTAAATTAATTGTAAAATTGACCATAAATGCATGAGTTTTTTGCCTGCAATTGATAAATTTTTCATGCGACGTTCAGTTTATTGGTGTCACCTAAAAGTTCGAAAATTTTAATGCGCCACGGAATCATTGCTAGAACATTGATTTATTTGAAAAATAAAAAATACTTGACAATTCAACAATTAGGTGACAAGGCTGATAAATTGTTAGATCTTGAATAAATTGTGTCTACAATCCATTTTAAGTTTCAAAATGTATTTTAAACAGCAGAAATTGTTTGTAACATTGGAAAGACGTGAGTTTTGTTGCATATATATAAAAATGGCTACCATTCGGAGGGAATCCAGAATAGCCACGCTCGCCATTTTTTCAGTGGTTTTATCTAAAACTACCATAAAACGCATATAAAACTAATATTTCTTGCACAAGACTAACAAGATTTTTTGAGGAGCACGATAAGTTCATCTTTACTTGTTCTATTCTTGAAAAAGATGAGTAACGCTTGCATAAAACTTGTTTGAATTGCTCAAGGTAAACAAGTCTTTCGTAAGATAGCCATAAAATCAGTGTGGAGAAGGCACATCATAAACAAAGAAAATGTGAACGTTCAAATCAAAAGTGCCTATGCATAATTGTTGTTCATCATTACAGCCTATAATTTATTGTTTTCAATCACCAGCGTAAGGCGATTAAAAAAAATTCCAACTTGAATATGCTAACAATGGATTTGGGAAGAAGAACAGATAATAATATTGCGTCGATGGCTGAAACATCAGTTGAGCGAACGTTGATTTTAATCGTGATCTGTACGCTGAACCTAGCGTTGGAAGAAGTGCACTGTGTAGTGGATCACTGAGCGATTCAAGCACGCTACTTCCGACTTTGGATTAAACGTGCGGATCATGGGAAAAATCGATTTTTGCTAAGATGATATACTAATTTTTATTTGCAACGAGTATACATATTGTGTAGCCTGTTGGGAACTGAAATGCACGACTCAGGAGAATTCAACATTAACATAACATTTTACAATCGTAGTGCACATTAAACCTTACGTCAAAAGTAGTGCGCTGCATTTCCACGGTGGTGCGCCATATAACGCACTACCTGAGACGTTAGGTTTAACTTGCATAACTGGCATAAAATCAAATATCATGAGTTATGCATTTCGGTTTTCAACTGGCGACACATTGCACCATTTTATTTTAATCGTTTTACGCATAACGCATAGACCCTTTTGATAAGTTAGTCTCAGTAGGCTGCGAATCCAATGGAATGGTAAAAAAAAAAATCGGTGGTGGCTGAGATGAAGGAGTGTTCAATATATTGAATAGGTTTTTATTGAATTTCCGCTTGAACGATCCGCTGGTTTTTAATTTCTTCCACCTGTGGGCGTCCATTGTGACAGTTTGTTTATTTTTCACATAATGTTCTTTCTCAAGAATATGTGCTCTTATTTAAAATCAAATGGTTCTAAGAGAGTTTTATGGCAGCATTTCCAAGATACATTCATCTTAAAGAAGAATGTCATAAAACTTTTACAAAACTTTTATCAGGTTTTATGCAAGTTGCGAAACGATGTCTTGAGAGGGGGATCAAGTATCTTATAAAACTACTGATAAGGTGAATTACACTTATAAATGATGTAGTTTTATGGAGGTTTCTTCAAGTGTTCTTTAATCACTCTTGAGAACTGTTAATGAATTAAAACCACCTTAACTTGGAAAATGCCCTGATAAAACCGGATGAACTCCTTAATGCTCTGATAAAACTACCATAAAACATGAATAAAACCAATTTGCATTTGAATTGCTACTTGGGCCCCCCACATTTTTTTATTTTTTTCCCCCCACAATCTTTTTTTTTTTTTTTTTTTTTTCCCCCCACCCCCCCTCCCCCCACACCCACCCCCCCCCCACCATAAACACCCCCACAACCCACCCCCAAACTCACAAACACCACAAAACCCCAAAAAAAACAAAAAACAACACCCCCAAAGCCCAAAAAAAAAAAACGCACCACACCTACGTCCGCCCGTCCACACACACCCCAACCCTTAAAAATTGGCCCCCCAACAGACTTAGGCAAGAACAAAATTAATTGATAACTTTGTGTAAACTTTCAAACTAAAATACGCTAGTAATCACTCGCTGACTAGCACCACGTAGTTCACTTAGTAGAGGCAGTCGAGGCAACAATCAATATGCAACTAGCGATTTGAAATTGGTTCACTGTTGTAGAACCCCTTGGTCCGAAGTACACCGTGAAGCCAGCACCTAACTATACATATTTGCGCCTTTGTTTTGATTTGCTGTGTAATTTTGACAGAATATTTGAGAGTGTGTTCGTGTGAGTTCATTATTAGGGGCGTATTATTAAGCTTGGGACCGAGCTTGGTACCGATGTGCTAGTACTGACTGAGCCAAGAAAAAAATCGTATTTGTTCGAGACCTACTGGTCTTAGAGTTAGTCTATTAGTTAGACCTACTGGTCTTAGAGTTAGTCTATAACGGATTGTCTCTGGCTACCAGTCCTTGCTGTAACTGCTGTAGTTGGTCCTGGCTCCTGATGGAATTTCCTGTAGAATCGCCAGTTTCGTGTTCACAATCTGGAAATCGATTGGACGGCAAACCATGACTTGGGAAGAAAAAATACGCAACTTATCTTGAAGATAGTGCTCCCTTCCACTTCGTCTCAATGCTTGTGATTCTGGCAAGCCTGGAACTTGATGTTAAGAACATGTCAAAACTGCTTCATCGTGATCAGCAAAGTCTTCATCGCTTTCATCACTTGTGAGAATCGCATTATCTCTCGGTGTAATTACTTCATTGATCGTTTCTGCATCCCTTGGCATAATTGCTTCATTGATCGTCTCAGCTTGCACAACGTCTCCCTTGGAAAATTAGCGGTTTCTTGAGTTGGGTTTGGTTCGCATGAAGCTACTTCTATTCAATCTAAGCACACGGTCATTGATTTGTTTACCAGTGTTTGTATACCTTTTGTCACAGTCTTTGCCTGCTCGCTAAGAAACGGTACATCTTGAAATAAGAATAAATCAGCTTTCTAGATGTAGGATCCCACAGACGATACGCTTTCGTGTACTCATGAATCCAGTGAGTATGCACTCGAACGCTTTTGCATCCCACTTTTTGCGTTTTTGCTTCGGGATCCAAAAAACACACGTAAGAAAGGTCTGGCTTCCTACCGCTCCAAGCTTCTTCAGGTGTCATTTGATGTCCTTTGGTTGGCGATCGAACGCTTTCGAAAGATTTGCCTCAAACAGCATGCATCTTGCTCTTTCAACGATGGATCGATTACCTCCTTCTGCCAGTCTTTTCCGCTCTAGAGTATAATCCACTGAAGTTTGATGCCGAATGCCCAAATGCCGCAGATGATCTTCAAATTAATTGTTCACATACTCCTTGCCGTTAGCTCCAGTATTTCACTCGCTCTTGATCCAGATTTCGGAAATGACAAACGCGTCTACTTGCCCATCGCACAAACTTTGCACTTCACGTCTATTCTTGCCGTAGAGGTATTCAAGACTTCCATACCAGTTGCCAATCCATTCCTCAAACGATGTAGATTATTAGTGTTAAGATGTCCCTTCCGCCTATGCCATAAGTCCAGGTTCTCCGATGAAGAGCACGCCAATGCTTTACGCGACACAAATAGGTCTTTATCTCTGGTACCAGTAGCGATGACCTGTCCTGACGAGTTGATGACTTCTACACCATCCATGTTGAACGTAACCGTATGTCCTCGCTTCACTATCTGATTCACGGAATCAAATTAACTGAAAGCTCCGGTATTACCTGTACATCTTTCATCTCAATGGTCGAATCATCAGGACTGCATTTTGAGTAAATCTTGACAGTTCCTTTTGCAACGATGGACATGGCAGTTTTATTCGCAGCAACGACTTTTCCACCACACTTGTCTGAATCCTCCAGAAGACTGAAGAAAGCATTAGTTCTTGAAGCCTGTTACTTTTGGTGTGGCGTTAGTGACAATATCAACATTTTAAGCTCGTTTTGCAATGGATTGAGCTAATCCAATAAAAGGTAACATTATTTCTACTAGTATCAGTAATTTAGACAAATCATTATATTACCTGGCTGATAAACAATGAAAAAATACTATCGTTGTGAGTGGTGAGTGGTGAGTGTAGTGGTTCACTAAGTACAACATTGAAGATTTTTCTCTCGAGTCTAATTAACGACAAAACACGACAACTTCCACCGCGAATATTGTGTTTGCTGCATATAGCCAGCGGCTGGATAGTCATGAAGAAAATGAATATATTTTTTGTCTCAGGAAGTACTAGTAAACCGGTCCCAAGCTCGGTCCCAAGATTAATGATTCGCCCCTAATGACGCAACTCACACCAACATACCCTCAAATATTCTGTCAAAATAACAAAGTGAATCAAAACAAAAACAAAGATACTAGTACCGAAAGGTACCGAAAAGCGCAAGATTGCATGCAAGGTGCAGACTGCAAGGTATATTTCGAACCTAGGGGTTCTACGACAGTGAACCAATTTCAAATAGCTAGTTTCTTATTGATTGTTGATATAGCCTTCAAGAAAACCAAGCTGTCAAATTAGCACCACACGCAGCACCAAGTTTTCGGATTCACGATTGTTGTTCGTGGATAACAGCCGCTTCAGTCCTGTGGAATCCTTCGTCTTCATGAGGTGGCCGGATGATCCAGAGTCGAAATAACAATTATGGTCATCTTCAGCAATCGTTCACAATACGGTACATCATGCGATTCCATTTTCATTCTTCGAAACCTTCGTCGAACAATTCTCGCTATATGCCCGAACTTCTTACATTTTCTGCACTTCGGGCCGATGCTTTCTTTTTTCACATTGACGTCTTGGATTTGCTTCCAAGTTTGCATCATTCCAACGAATGCAGCACCTGACGACGGCACAGATACTTCTTTCAACAGCTTGGTCTTGATAACGTCAGCTCCTATCTTCAATCCGGAATTTTCAATTGCCATTATCATAGGGCGATATTCTTCAGGCAATCCAGCAATCCAACGTTGCGATCCATTCATCTCCAATACCGGACGCAATACCACGCAATTGATGGGATGTTGCGATGATACTGTTCACGTAAAACTCCATAGACGCACTATTCTCCAGGGATATTGTGACGACCCCTGGGTCGGCGCGTCTCACCAAGGCGAGAACGATGACCGCGTTCACGCATGATCAGGAAGCTGTCACATGATCAAGACCGGCTCTCGGTCGTTCTTTGACTTCCCATACAATACTGTCAAAAGAAAAAACAAAACGGAACGGAACAAACGGAGACTAATATTTTTTTGTGAAAAGTGCTGTTTAAAATTTAATTGTTTAAGGCTTACAATCAAGCCATACTGTTTGCTGAAGATCGAAACCTACAATCACGTTAGTCGAGAGTTATTCCGCTGCTAGGTAGAAGCCCGTCGTAAATAAATCGAAGTACACTATCTCTCAGGAAATAAAAGCGGCAGGAAACGAAAACAGGAAGACGGAAAAGAAAATAGTAAGAGCATTAAAAGATATTTTAACATAATGTTAATCAAAAACATTGGTAATACCGAATCCAATCTTGCTCTTTTTCTTCCCGTTGGCCTAACGCTAACAGATATTGTAATAAGCTTCCTCAGCAGACCGACTTTCTTTGTCAAACCGGAGCTTCTACACGCGACCACGTCTCCCTGGCTGTCGTAACGTCCTTGACGTGAATATAGTTCACAGGGCCCAGAAGTAAAATAATCTTGCCACGATCTCTTCTGTCCTTCGATGCGTCCACTTCCACAAATGTTTCGCCGGCTTTTTCTCAGGCTTCACAGCTTGCCATAAGTCTTCCTATTCCAAAAACGTCAGCACAGCGAACCACTAAGTAGACCAGTTGTCCCGTCCTTATAGCAGCTGTATTGCCGACAAACTTAGTGGGTAGTTTCTTCGATTTGTACAAGCTCCAGTTGCATCACCTCCGCCGTTTTGCGATCACATCTTCTCTTCAGAATAGCTTCGATAATTATTTTCAAGTACCTTCCGATGCTGGGCCCATAAGCTATTGGTGAGAGCCGCAGAAAAAACAACTTGTTCAAACAGTTGGAACATGAATAAGGTTTTATTTTATAGAATCTTTATGACGTTACATTAACATGACTACTGTGATCTGTTATTTGTTAGACAGACTACAACGATATGTTAGTTCTCAATCTGGACGCTCCAGTCTTCAATAGTTTCTGACCCGCTTCTGGCCTATTAAGCACAATTGGCATATCGCCCCGTTTTCTCAAAGGATTTTAGCAATAAATGGATTCCAAATCTATACACCTTTCTATTCGTGTGTTGAGTTTGTTTGTTGAGTAAGAAATTGTTGATATGTTGTCCTACTCAGAAAACAAATTCTATCGTTATACCGACAATTAAATCATGGTCAGGATGACTATCGCATATAATGGTTACAATAACCATGAAAATGGACGAATTTACCACGTTCAAGGTATTCTTGACTATGATCATGGTAACAAGGACTATTCCGACTTAATGGTAAATATTGAATCAACTATTTTTGATGGCCGTTTTGACTATTTTAATATTGGGTTCAAAATCACTATACTGCAATAGTCATCCTAACCCCCAATAATGGAAAAATTGACTATCAAATTTGTCTCTGTTTAGCATCGAATACACGTACTGTTGAAATAATAGCAGTGCAATGGTACGGTTCAGTGATTGCGTTATGTACTGCTAGAATGCACAGCGTCCTTCAACTGCTAGAACAGAGTAGTAGTGATATTAAACTCAATGAGCCTGTGCACGCTATAAAAAAATTGACTTTTACTGTGAGCCATGTTTTCAAGCGTCCTGTGAGAGTGAGTGAGACAACACCAAAACACGGCTCACAGTAAAAGTCAAAAAGACAAAAACAATTTATAGCAGCGTGCACAGGCTCATGTGTTTTTTTTTTTTTTGTTTTATTGTGAGTCTTTTTTTGTTGTTTTCCCCCCCCTTCCCACACGACGCTTGAAAACATGGCTCACAGTAAAAGTCAATTTGTTTGTAGTGTACATAGGCTCATTTTGGGTATTTTTCTCGTTCAATCACGATGTGAATAATTCACCCATTTATGGGTTCTTTATGAGCCTGAGCACACCATAAAAAAATTGACTTTTTCTGTGAGACATGTTTTCAAGCGTCCTGGGAGAGTGAGTGAGACAACACCAAAATACGGCTCAAAGTAAAAGTAAAAAAGACAAAACAATTATAGCAGCGTGCACAGGCTCATTATTGCTTAAAAACTGGATTCGGAAAAAATGAGACACACAAAAATGATCACCAAAAATTCATTTTAAATCGGATACTTCTCAAATTTTCAGGGATTAAATAACTAAATATTAACTATATTTTGGCATAGTTAATTAATTGAAGTTCTTCCCTCAAGCTGAATGCTCGTACATTTCTCTTAACACTGCTCATGAGATCTTGGGCGAGGCTTTGTCCATCTTCCTTACACAATTTCTCCCAGTTTTTCTTCAAAGCTTCATCGGTTTTGAATGTTTTTCCGCTTTTCTTCAACTTCTTTTTCATTATCGCCCAAAACTTTTCGATCGGACGAAGTTCTGGTGTATTTGGCGGGTTCGCCTCCTTCGCGACCACATTAACGCCCTTCGCTTCGTACCAATCCATTACAGGGTTGGCGTAATGGCACGAAGGAGATCCGGCCAGAAGAGCGTGGGACCACGGTGAGAGCGGAGGAAGGGCAGCAAGCGCTTCTGCAAGCATTCCTCTTGATAAATCTGCCCGTTTATGGTGTCGGTTGTAACGAACGGCTTGCTGTACCGTCCGCACTCGCAGATCGCCTGCCATAACAGGTACTTCTTCGCGAATTTGTCCATCTTTCGCTTCGGGAACTTTTCCGAAACCTCCATGCGGGACGTACCGACAAAAAACTCGAGGCCGGGGATTTGTTTGGTGTCCGCCTTGATATATGTCTCGTCGTCCATGACGAGATAGCCTGGCTTGACCAGCCACTCACGGTACAGCTTCCGCGCACGCAATTTTGCCACCGTGTTTTGCTTGTCAGTCCGGTTTGGCGCCTTCCTGACCTTAAAAACACGTAGCCCAGCCCGTTTCATGGTCTGCTGGACGAACCATTCGACGAATTGACCTTTTTGGCCACGTCTAGGGTGGAAAGGTTCGGGTTATTCTTAAAGTACTGCCTTAGCTTCCGCGTCTTCTCTGGGTATTCCGTTTTCGGGTTTCGGCCACTTTCAGCGCGCCGCTCGATGGTCTTCGTTTCCTGGAACATCTTCACAACGCGGGACACGGTAGAATGTTGGATTCCAAGCCTTTGCCGATCCATCTGTGCAACTGACCAGGATTATTGATCACCGCGCCCAAGATTTGCTGGCGTAGCTCTTCTTGTTTCGAATGCATCTTCAAAACTACTTGACGATAAAACTTTGCACATATATAACATAACACTCTAAACTAGTATTACCCAAAATTTCATTAATTTTTACCCACGCGATAAAAATTAACATCCAATACAAAGTGTCCCATCTTTCCCCCCCCACAATACCCCAACACAAAACTACAAACCACAATAACTCACCCAAACCCTACCCAAACTGCCACACCATACATATTACCCATAAACAACCAATTTTTACATCCTTCTTAATTTCTTTCCATTTCATGTTCTAACCACCAATTACCAATTAACCATCTAATTAATCCCCAACCACAATCAAAAAATGCAAAAAACAACCCAATTTTTTTTATATCAAACAACAATATCAATAATTATAATCATATACATAAAAAAATTTAAATAATTACTTTTTTATACCATTTTCTCCTCTTTACACCCCTTTTACTTTACTTAAACAGCTTGAAAAATAATTTTTCAAGAGCTACATCCACGACGTTTAACCTCACTTTTGCGTTACCTGGATTCCTCCATTACATTAATATTTTTTCTGCATCGACCCAAAATTTCGACACTTTCTTTTTGTCGCTCCGGAGTGAAGCCGAATTGCACTTCGGGATTCACGTTATCCCTCAAGGATCCGTCAGATTTATAATAAAAAAAAGAATGCAAAATTAATTGCTTAATATTGGGACATGCATAAACTATTTATTGAAAGATTAATAGGAAAAAAAAATACGTTCTCACTTAGAAAAATATGGTGACAACGTTGCTTCAGTGACGATTTTTTTTTCAATTTTGGGTAAATAATAACATCCAATATTGGAAAATGAACGTTACGCAAATTTCAGTAAAAATTACTGTTTATTATCGTTTAAATTTACCGATTTTTTGGTATTGTCAACAATACCGAATTTTAGGTAAAATAAATACCTAATTATGATTCTCAGCTTAACGGTATGGAAATTTCATGCGGGTGAACTGGGTGAACTTCCTTTTTATAGGGAAAATGGGTTAATGTTTTATAGCGGGATTAATTATCTCCATAAAAAGTACCCATTAACGGGTTAATGATTCTTACCGTGAAGACTCATAACAAATCAAAAACAGCTAATAAAAAGCGCCTATCTTAAAATTAAAGTCAATGACCTTGAAAGATTATTCCTCATACTCCCTAATATTAAAACACTTACGCAAACATCAAGCAAGATCTGAAAAAGCGAAGTTACAGGTGATCTTTGCCATAGCATAGGAGTGCAGTCAGTCGCAAATAATTAACGTTTAAATTCACTGCTTTCGTTTCGTAGTATAAGCCTTTTTGTCTCATTGATCTTAAATCGAAGAAAATATGTACGGTAAAACGAATGAATATAAGAATCAAATATGTCTGTTATGTTTGAAATGAAGTTTACAAACCAATTCAGCAGCTATCGATGATTATAAACCCTTATTATAGTGAGTAAATAGTTATCATACTTCCAGTAAAAAGTTAGCTTTCTAAAAGGATGATTTTAATGATAAAAGGAGCCCATAATTTTGGGTAACCATGAATGTTCTTTTTATAAAGTCTTAGCTTATCGTGTACCAAATAACAATAGCTGCTCTGCTGCTCAAGTTGATACGTCGAAACGTATTAAAAAATAGTGAAAAAAGTTAATTTCACGAATCAGATTTAAGCTATCAAAAGTATTCAAAATGGGAAAAGGGTTCAACAATTACATGTGCAAAAAATTCTTCCATCCTGCCTCCAGGGATAACCTGAAACGGGTAAGTTTACAAATGATTTTGTATTGTAGGATTATTTCTCATACGCTGGACTTTAAAATATGCATTCCAGGTATGGATGGCAGAACAACAAGCGGAAGCCTACAAAAAGAAGCAAGAGGAACTCCGGAATCAATACGAAAAGGAGCAAGAACTTCACGACAACAAGGCTATGCTGAGCAAGGAAAGCAAGGACAAGTTAAGTGTTAACTTCATGTATGAGCTTCCTCCGGGAATGAAGAAGGAACGGGAAAAGGAAACAACTGACGAAGCTGAGTACAAGTTTGAATGGCAAAGGAAGTATAATGCACCAAGAGAGAGCTATTGCAAAGGCGACACGGAAATCCGCGATCAACCGTAAGTACAAACGATCAACCATAATAAGTACGTTTAATCATGAAATATTTTCTAGTTTTGGCATACAAGTTCGAAACGTTCGCTGTATCAAATGTCACAAATGGGGACATATCAATACAGACAAAGAATGCACTATGTACAGTCTTTCTATGAGCGAAGCCAAAAAGATCCATTCAGAGGCAGAAGCCAACCAAGTACTATCAAAGAACGATTTGGAGCAAGGTCTCCGTGAAGATGGACTTGCTATGAAGAGAAGTGCTAAAGAACTTGCTACATCCCATAAATTGGTAGAGGAACCTGGCATGGACAAAGTTCAAACTGAGACGGATTTCATTAAATCGTTATCCACTAAGCAGAAGAAAAAAGCTATTGAAAAAGTTGGAGAAAATCGAAAAGCGTCATAAGCAGGAAAACAAACACAAGAAAAAGAGAAGATCCAGCTCCAACTCTTCTAGCGGTTCGTTAGATGATTCTGATGACGAGAAAGAGAAGCGAAGAAGGAAGGTCAGAAAATCTCACCGTAAACAAGAATCAGATTCGGAGGACGACAACCGAAAGCGACACAATAAGGAACGATTTCGCAATCGATCTCGCTCGCCACATTACAGAGAAGACACTAACGGAAGAAGAGACCGCGATCGTTCGCGTTCTAGATCTCCACGACGTGACCGCAAACGACGTTAAATTCCTAACTTGTAATATTATGAACTAATCACTAATCGCAGAAGTATGTTTATTTGAAAAATTTAATAATAGGTAAAACATATCAATTACATCATGAGTAGCGTATGATTTCTTCAAGTACCAAATTCGAAAGCCTTTTCCATATTTTTCGCAATCCTTGTCGCATGTTCGTGGTTATTAGTATTATCGTTCAACTATCCGACAGAACACGATTTTAAAATCTTGTATTGGAACTTAGTGTGACACCATCGATCGCCTTTTTAGGTTTTCTTTTGAAGCGAAACGAAAACTCCTCATCATTCAGATTTAATCAGTTGCGGACCAATGTCGAAGAGGATGATCCCGTAGCAGGCAAAATTTCCGTTGCATGATTGCTCTCGCGAGGTTGATTCTAGGATGAAAGGAAAGAAAACATTGGTTGTTGTTGCACCTTCGAAACTACTTAACATACCTTAACATGGATATGATGCTTAACCATGGCTGCTCTTAAAACTAGCATTCTTGAGCGCCGCTGGAACTCGTTACCTACATTAATGGCTTTTTCGAAGGTTGCACTTCTATGGTCGGCATCTTTTGCGTATAATATCTTGTTATGAGAGTCAATGCGAGCTTGAATCTGCCCCTCAAGTATTAACTGCATCAATTCATTTTCAAGTGCAGCCACAGAACGATTGAAAGCAGTTGCCATTTTGCGCATATCGGCTGACATGTAAGGACTGAAGTACTGTACCAGTGCGCGATTGCGAATCTGAGTGTAGAGCGCATTCACATGGGGTGCTATGTACATGTCCAACAGCAGATTGTCCTTGATTTCATCGAGCAATTTCAGGCAAGAAGCATATTTAGACTCATAAAATTTAAAAATGATGTCTCTCAGTTGAGGCTCCAGTTCAAGGAACAGCTTGAATGAGCTGCTGGAGATAACATTTTTAAGCTCCTGTCTATCAAAAGTTGCCAATGCGCAAAGCCCGCCATACATTGCTACGTTGTTTGTGGAAATCATCTCCGGGAAATCACAGAGGTCAAAATTCGCCTGCAAGAAATGCTTTGCAGCCGACTTGTACTTCCGGGTAGCCAATTCTGCTAATCCTGCTGCACATTTTAAGCGAGTTATAACCGCTTGATTGGGATCCTTGTCTTTGGTATTTTCTGCAACTTCCGTAGTATTATCTGCCTTGGCAACGTAACTTAGAACGTGTGACCAATTCTGTAGATAGATCGAAACCTTGATGACGTTCAGACACATGTTGACTACATGCTTGCCACTGGTGCAATAGTCACGAGCCCTCGAGTAGCATTTCAGTGCATTGGACAAGTCTCCGCAATTCAAATAGTGATCGCCGAGATCATCATGACCACGACGAATGCTTTCTTTAATTGAATTCGCTCTGTAATTCTTAAGATCGCAATCCAGCTTCTCCAACTTTAAGGCTGATTTTTTGCTCTTTGTTTCTACCCATGCTTGATCGAAGCTTGGTATGTCCTGAAAATAAAATAACACTATCAGTCTAGGCTTCTAAAAAATATAGAAATAAAATCTGAACCTGAGAGCTCGATTGAGCAGCAACGTCTGGAAGGGCACTACCACCGGACATGTCTGCCAGCTTCTTGTGGAGATGTTGATATAACGTTACATTGTATGTAGTGGTCACATAGTTGATGGACATCTTCAGAGCTTCAAGTCGCAGGGCAGCGCAATGGTCAGCAATGTAGATCAACCGGTGGAGCTTGGCTAACCCGGTGTATTGATTGGCATATACTTCCAGGTCAATAGATGGGTTTTCCACTATGTACATATCCTCCTCGTTGTTTTCATTATCCTCAGGTTGAGCATCAACCTGCATCGGTTCGACAGCATTCTGAGAAGGCAGACGAAAAACACTCAAAATAGAAACACTTCTATACATATTACCGCACAAAGGATCATAACCAAACGAGTAAGCCATTTGAGCTAAAAATCGGCAGCTCTATTTCCTTGTTGATCGAAGTAAAAACGCATTCAATTGCGTTGAACAGAACTTACCGGGACGATTAAAGGTAGTGGCATCCTGTTATTATCTTAAAAAATAATATTTTCCGCAGAAGAAACTGTTTTTGTGACAAGCAAGTTTTCTTGACGATATCAAGTGCATTAGCTGTCAAAATTTTGGATTTCAACTTCGTTTCGGGTTACGCATAGGGATGTCATAAGGCGTTCGTTGAAATATTTAATCGATAAGAAAAAGTCGCTGTTGACACACGCTAAGATCAAATGACTTTACATTAGGTTCAGAGAAAAAAGTAAAAGGATCGGAGGATTCAGGGTGCTGCAGACTGCAGCGATTTTTTCACCGTGATGACATAACATGGCGGCTTATGGGAGCGATGCGTCGATGCTTTTTTTATTCGCGTAGTTTTGTGCGCTCTCATAAGCCGCCATAAAATATCATCGCGGCGATTTTTTCACCGCCATTATTCGCTACCGCGGCGAGAAAAGAACGTGGCAGTCTGTGGAATCCCTTATTTTTACCAAAAAATCAGTATGTTTGATAACATTCAAGATAGCGATGGCAATCATGCTTTATCTGTCCATTTCGGGGGGCAATCATAGATCATTGCACGGAATGTATTAACCTAACTTATTTGACAGTTCAGGGAGAATTTACCCAAAATTGAGTAACTTGTACCCATTTTCATAAAACAGGCTGAAACGTCAAACCATGGGTAAGGCGATTTATGAAATTGGGTAAATCCTACTCGGTTCTTCATAAATCTGGTTCAATCCATAATTAAACTGTTAGACTATAGTGAATACCCGGCAGCGTCAGTCGCCATTTTTCCAAAGTAAGGTGTAAAATTTAATAAAAACAAATTTAAAAGGGCTGCAACTCCCACGGTGAGCGTTAGATAAAGCATCCCTGGCATGACAATTTCCACGATGATGACGATTTTATTTCTGCTGAAAGCATTTTCTGCGATTAGCATGATCAATCGCGATGAGAGCGCGATGACGATGCGATCAGAATAAAAATTATCGCTGACAGAATGGAACTGCTCGTAAAATTTGACAACCAGAACTGCCAGAAATAAAATGACATTTCTCGCTTCCAAATATTAAATCAGTAATATTTTCTCCTGACATCGCAAGAAAATCGCAGTTTTCACTATCCATGCTTCGATTTTTTTTTCGTTGCCTTTTCTGCGTTAGGCCGCCAGGCGAGTCGACGTCAGTTCCGTGTCCGTGTGAAGAAAGTTGACGAGTTTCTCAAGAGCACCATACCAACGCTCCTTGAAAACATGGTCGAGAGAACAGGCTCCATAAACCAGCCCCTGGAAGACCTCACCGAAGAGCAAATCAGTAGAATGGAGGTTGGTTTATGTAGATTTCCAGAGCTCGTGAACCTCCCTGCAGGAAACTTAGTATTACGGAAGTATATAGAAACCAGAAGATTTTAATTTAATGAGTGGAGAGAGAGCCTTGCTGATGAAAATGGAATGTGAAAGCAAAAGGCTGGTCTTTCTTTGCTAGAAATAGATCCCACGAATAGGAAATGCAACGGACAAACTTGTCCTAATAACTAGGATCAGTGACTACTTAGACTAAACAGAAATCAGAATACCCATCATGCTTTATTAAATACGAGACCATTATCATAGTGATAAGGGAACGTCCATTAATTACGTCACGCAAAAATTGACTTTTTGTAATCCCCCCCCCCCCCATGTCACGTTTTTTGTATGGACCTTCAAATTTTTTTGTATGGATCGTCACGTTTTCTCGAAACCCCCTCCCCCCTACTGCGTGGCATAATTAATGGACCTTCCCTAACAACCTGTCAGACTTTAATACATGAGACAGAAATCATATAGATGCATAGACATAAAACAACATCCATGTAGAAGCAGTTGATACTAGTGCAATTCATTCGTAGGCACTCTTTAGGAACGCAACCAGTAGAACAATCCTGTGGCTTAAACAGAAAGTTTTTGGATTCGGAACTCTTTCTTTATTACGCATTTATAATTCGTATTTTTGTCACATAAATTGCTACAGAAACAATGGTACTGAATAATACAACAATCTACGACAACTGTTACACGAGATATGCAGATTCAACTTTGACAAACTAAACTCATTCGATAGTCAAACGAAGATAGTAATGGTTTTTTTTTAGCACCGAAACAAACGTAAACAAAACTACTGATTTTGTTACGAGAAACTTGCTAGCTTGGATTCACTTGCTCGAAATAATAAAAACAAATTTCGACACTGTTGCCAGAAAAGATAAGGGTAGCTCGAATATGAATGTCATAGCTGCCAGACATCCATAACTCGCGATTCGAGTAAGAATCGGTGACGATGAGACGCGATTACGCGATTAATTTCGCGATTCATAATACTGTTGCGATTAATGGCGATAGTGAAAGCAATGGTTTTTTTGTGTGAATTTGATAAGGATTTGCAGCGATCCAATGTGAAATCGCAAAGTGGCGTACTCCTCGGACTCTTGTTTTAGAAATGGCTGTGGTAGATTAATGAGGCAAGATTTCAAGGTCGACAAATTCAAGGAAGTAGCAATTATTGTAGAGCCAATAAGAAAAGCGGTCTGTTCTGATGAACTAACACAGTGGAGTGAAAATTTTATTCGTGGTCAAAGGTCGGTATCGTGTTCGAAAGAAATTTCTTTTCCTATCCCAAACCAATGTTAAATTCCGTTTACTAAAACGGAAAAGTAAAGAATCTAAAAGAAATTTCTGCTCCGTACTCCCCCCAAAAGGGAGAAAAAAAAAAATAGAATTTTGTATGTTTTCCCCCCAAAAAAAGGGGGGGGGCCCTTTTTTTTTTCGGAAAAATATTCCGCTCGATTATTCCGCAAGTGAAGGTGACATTTCGTTCCATGCAGATCAATTGTCAAAATTCCGCTTGGTAATATTGAACAAAATTCCGTAACCTCTCTACTTTTTAAGTCGATACTGGCCAAAAGTAACAGATAATAAACAATGAATACACAGAGAGGAATTTGATAGTCAATTTTACCATTATTGGGGGTTAGGATGACTATTGGAATATAGTGATTTTGAACCGACTATGATCATGGTCAAAACTACCATTAAAAATAGTTGATGCAACATTTTCCATAATGTCGGAATAGTCCTTGTTACCATGATCATAGTCAAAAATGCCATGAACGTGGTGAATTCGACCATTTTCATGGTTATTGAAACCATTATATGCGATAGTCATCCTGACCATGATTTAATTGTCGGTACAACGATGAAATTTTTCTCAGAGTAGCGACGCATTTACAGCCTACTAAGACCATCCCCACCGGTGAGTTCGGATCTGGGTAATATTTTAATGACAGAAAGCGTTTCTATTTTTATTTAGCCACCCACTTTCGCACCGGTCTTTCATAAAAAGGTAACGCAATAAGACTAAAATTTATTCTCGCACCGGTTCCATTTCGCTAAATATTTCGTGCAATGTATAGTTTAAATACCCATCCGTACAGGTTTTCGACGTTCTGGTTTGTCCCAAATATTGGATCTTAAGAAACATCCACCCAAGCCCTGCTGGCTCTTATTGCGTCCAACGTTTCAATTTGTTTTGTTTATTTTTCTTCAAATAGCAATGCTCGGCTCGGTAGGGTCGGGTTGTCAAATTTACGAACCGGCTGCTCACTGAGCGAGCAAATTGTTATTTCCCAACCCGGTTACCAACCACCGGTGCGGTTTCGAGTTGTCAAACAGGGTAACTGTGCGCGAGCAAACCCACTGTGCACACTACCACTATCCTGGTTGACGTTGAGGCGTACCTACCGTTCAAATCGTTGGACAGAGAAGGTGACAGTGATAAAAAGGACAACAAATGAACAAAGGTTGGAAGTTGCAGCATTGTTGGCGATAATTTAATAATTAAAACTTAAATTACTTTAACTAACGGTGACTGTGAATTATATTGAATTGTTATCATTTGTAAGTAGCTCATTCACATAAACATATAATTGAAATAAACTTACGAGCACTTATACCACAGAAAACATTAAATTGCTTGCGGATAGAGGAACAGTACGTGAACAAACAGGTTAAGATAAGGACTAATAATGTAGGTAAAATTAATATAACGTTTCCATTAGTTGTTAATAATAATAAATATTCGCAGCTTAAAGCATACTCTAAAAAAACGAGTTTGCTATATAGACGTCCCGAAATTTACCTGCTGTCTCGTCCACCGCAACAAATTTTAAGATTATTAACCTCGAAAAGTGAGCGCTCCGAAGTTTCTAATGTCGGAATCGAACAGAGCGGTAAACAGACGGTGCAGCATTATTCGACAACTTACGGAAGAAGAAATTTCGGTGGCTGCTTGTTGCCCTCATTGTGATCGCCCTGATGTAGCTGATAGATGGATGGTTCAGTGCGATCTGTGTGAGAAATGGATCCACTTTTCGTGTGCAAAGGTAGACGAGAGTGTTAAGGATCGGAGTTTTGTGTGCGATACATGTGCACTCAAACCAGGTATGGAATCCACCAGATCGACGACATCCAATGCCAGTTCATCGAGAAGACGGCTTGAGCTTCTACGGCTGGAGGAGGAAAAGAAACTCCAGGAGAAGCTATTGGAAGAACAAGCGGAAGAAGAAGAAGCTCTACAGAAGAAAGCACTGGAAGAGGAAAAGGAGCGAAGAAAGAGGGTCATGCAGGAGAGGTTGGAGATAGCGAACATTACATCGAGAAGAAGTACGAAGTTCTGCAGGAAGAGGAACGCTCGAACAATGGTAGGAGCCGGAAAAGTCATTCCAGCACTCGAAGTAAACTGAGCGACGTGCAAAAGTGGGTCGAACATCATAATTTGGATCGGGAAACTGGACCAGGGATGAAACAAATCCCCGTCGGTGCCACACAAATTAATGAAACTGATCCCAAAGTGACGTTACCTGGAAGCTCGAGTGGCAGAGTATTTCCGACGGTTTCTACTCATCCAGATGTTCCAAACAAGCTTGCAGCAGCTTCAGACGCATTCGACCTCGACGGAATTGCATCGTGGGGAATAGTCGTGCCTCGTCCAAACCAAATTCCTCGTTTCACCAACTTAACCGCAACAGCCGACATTTCTCCCACTACATCAATACAAGCTGACCGACCGGTATACAATCTGGATATTTCTCCTACTGACGTCGGCGAAAAGTCCAGAGAGGATCTAGAACGAGAGCTTCAAAAATTACAGATGCAGATAGCCAACCTGAAACACTCATCGTCTAGTCGGCCACACACATGTTTAGCCCCCGTCAACACCAACTTGTCAATTGTGACTACTAGCCTAAGTAATACGACAGGTACAGGTACGTTAAGCATGCATGCACCGGTACAAGTTGTACAAGAAATAGCTAGACAGGCGCACAGTTCACGTAGTTATCTAGTAGGGAATCAGGTTAGTGTTAGTATCGCTACACACTGCACCACACAGAATACTGTATCGAATTTCGTGCCTCGCTCGAACACGGTAATTTCGAACCCACACTATTTTTCGGCCAATCGGCCAGTGGTTTCCCACTACTCTGGTGTTTATCCAATCACTTCCGTTGGAAATTCTGCACCACAGTGTGAAGTAAGTGCCCCGAACATTCGTCAACCTTCTATTCCTATCGGTTCGTCGAAAATGAAAGAAGCGTTCCGCATCCATCCAGCAGCAAGCGTCGCGGCAAACTAGTGCTCCATTCGTCGTGAATGTTTCGAGTGTTCCAAATCCTATAGTCACACCAATAGTTTCAAATAGTGTGTGGAACAATTCATCAATCTCGGTGTTAGAACCTAATTCCCGACAAATAGCCGCAAGACACGTCGTGCCCAAGGAGTTACCAGAATTCACCGGTGATCCAACAGACTGGCCATTGTTTATCAGCAGCTACAAGAACTCAACGCGTATGTGTGGATATACTGACGACGAAAACCTCATGAGGCTTCAACGCTGTTTAAAGGGAAATGCGAAAGAGGCAGTTCGGGGACAACTGTTTCACCCGTCATCGGTATCACAGATTATAGCTACATTGGAAACACTCTACGGACGTCCGGAATTGCTAGTGAAATGTTTGATGAACAAGGTGTATTCTACTCCAGCGCCGAGAGCGGATAAGTTAGAGACCCTTATCAGCTTCGGTTTAGTCGTCCAGAATCTTTGCAGTCAACTGCAGTCTATGGGAATGGAAGCACATATGTCCAATCCCTCACTGCTTCAGGAACTGGTAGACAAGTTGCCGGCTAATATCAAGTTGGACTGGGCCATGTCTCAATGCCACCTTCCTGTAGTGGATTAACGTGCTTTCGGAAATTATATGACTACGATTGTTTCTGCAGCCAGCAACGTCACATTCTACGCAGAACCGTTACGAAAACCGGAGAAGACTAAGGGAAAAGAGAAGGGTTTCGTGAATGCTCATTCATCGGAACAAATTCGGAAAGCCGATCATGACGTCAGAAAAGATGAAGTGAGCGCTAGTCCAACCTATCAATCGAAACCGTGCCTTATGTGTAGGAAGGACGGACATAAAGTTAGGGACTGCTATAGGTTCAAAAACTTGTCACTGGAAAATCGGTGGAAGAGTGCCCATCAACTGAACCTTTGTCGTCGTTGTCTGACTCCTCATGGTAAGTGGCCATGCAAAGCAACGGTGTGTGGCGTAAGTAGCTGTGAAATGCGTTACCATAAGCTACTACACCCTGGAAATCCCCAGCTATCGACCACTGAAGCATCATCATCAACAAGAAGCCAGCCCAGACCAGCACCGTCTGCAACTGTAAACGTTCATCGTCAGCATCCATGTCCGGTGCTTTTTCGGATACTTCCCGTGACTCTTCATGGGAAAAAAGCGTCTGTCAACACGTTTGCGTTTCTAGACGACGGTTCATCATATACTTTGGTGGAAAAGGATTTAGCTGCTGAACTGGGCGTTGAAGGTTAAGCCGAGCCTCTGTGTTTGCAGTGGACCAGCAATATCAAGCGAACTGAAAATGATTCGCAAAGCCTTCAGCTGGATATATCTGCCGCTGGTAGCGACCGTAAGCACAAACTGGATTTTGTGCGAACAGTTGAAAGTTTAGATCTCCCTCCGCAGTCTTTGCCGTATGACGAATTGGCGCGCAAGTTCGATTACCTTAAAGGTCTTCCTGTGAACAGTTATTCAACCGCTGCCCCTCGTATCCTGATCGGCGTCGACAACGCTAAGTTGCTGCTGACATTGAAGAAGCGGGAAGGAAAGTATTACGAGCCAGTTGCAGCAAAAACAAGACTAGGTTGGACCGTTTATGGTAAAGCAGAAGGTTTCTGTAACTCCTCTCAGCATCGTCTACTTCACATTTGTGCTCGTTCGTCCGATCAACAGCTACACGATGCAGTAAAAGACTTCTTCTCCATCGAAAATGTTGGTGTAGCCCTAGTTCCACAAATTGAAGGTGACGAAGATCGTCGATCTCGTGAGATTTTGGAGAGAACAACAGTCCGCATGGCATCCGGACGATTCCAGACCGGCTTATTGTGGAAGTTTGACCGCATCGAGTTTCCTGATAATCGATTCATGGCTGAGAAACGGCTGACATGTCTTGAGCGGAGCCTATTAAAGAAACCGGATTTGTACGCAAATGTCAGACAGCAGATCCTCGATTATCAAGTGAAAGGTTACGCTCACAAGTTAACCAAGGAAGAATCACGCACCAGTGGCCCCAAAAAAGTCTGGTATTTGCCGTTAGGAGTGGTGCAGAATCCTAACAAACCGGGCAAAGTGCGAGTTGTGTGGGATGCTGCGGCAAAAACCGGTGGAATATCGCTGAATTCCATGCTGCTAAAAGGCCCAGACCTTCTTACACCTTTACCATCCGTTTTGTTCATATTTCGTCAACGAAAAATTGCCATCACGGGTGATATAAAAGAAATGTTCCACCAGCTCATGATACAACCAGAAGACCGGCAAGCGCAGCGCTTCCTATGGCGGGATAATCCAGGGGATCCAGTGCAGGAATACGTGATGGATGTTGCAACCTTTGGATCAACATGTTCGCCATGCTCTGCACAATATGTGAAGAATAGGAACGCGGAAGATTGGATCCGGATGCAGCAGCGGCAGTGAAAAATACTTACGTGGATGACTACGCAAACAGTTCAGATACAGTAGAAGAAGCAGTTCGCATAGCACTCGAGGTGAAGGAGATTCATGCGAGTGCGGGATTCGAAATTAGAAATTGGCTCTCGAATTCCAAACAAGTTCTTCGACGGATCGGGGAACAAAGTTCTAAAGCCTCGAAATGTTTCACAGCGGAAAAGTCGACCGATTCAGAACGAGTCCTGGGGATGACCTGGCTGCCGGAGAGTGACGAATTTACCTTTGCCTTCAAGTTTCGAGACGATGTGGTCCAGCTACTTACGGAAGGAACCATTCCAACGAAACGACAAGTATTGAGAGTCGTGATGAGTATCTTTGACCCCCTTGGGCTAGTGGCAGCATTTGTCGTAGACGGCAAGTGCTTGATCCAGGATATTTGGAGAGCTGGTGTCGATTGGGACGATCAAATACCTGAAGAACTAACCGATCGTTGGCGACGATGGGTGGAGGTGCTCCGTAACCTTCATCAGGTGAGCATTCCTCGCTGCTATTTTCCTGGATATGATCCTCGCAGTTTTGACAACTTAGAACTTCATGTCTTTGTTGACGCTAGTGAGGCTGCATACGCATGCGCAGCGTACTTTCGGATTATCGACCGCGGCCAAATACGTTGTACACTAGTCTCCGCCAAAACAAAGGTGGCTCCACTAAAACCAATGTCAATTCCTCGACTAGAGTTACAGGCCGCCGTTATCGGTGTCCGACTAATGAAATTTGTCCAAACGAACCATTCATTGCCAATCAGCCGTCGTATTATCTGGGGCGACTCCAAAACTGTGCAGTCCTGGATTCGGTCAGACCAGCGAAAATACCGGCAGTTTGTGGCATACAGGATCAGTGAAATTTTGAGTGAAACATCCCTGGATGAATGGAGATGGGTTCCTACGCGTTTAAACGTACCGGATGAAGCTACAAAATGGGGTAAAGGACCTAACTTCCAAGCTGACAGTAGATGGTTTGTTGGACCGCAATTCCTTTATGAAGACGAATCTAAGTGGCCGATCCAAGAGTTCTCGCCACCGGATACTTTGGATGAAATGCGATCCGTTCACGCTCATCATCGTACAGAGCCAGAACCTCTCATTAATTACTCTCGGTTTTCCAAATATCCACGGTTACTTCGAACGGTAGCCTACGTTCTTCGATTTATCGCTCGGTGTTCCGTAAAAAGTGGCTCAGAGCCTCCTGATATGGTAGTGCTCTCGCAGAAGGAACTACTGAATGCGGAAGTTATGCTTTGGAGGTTAGTGCAGGCTGAAGTATATCATGAGGAGGTGTTGACCATTCGCAAAAACGCGACATTTGCCACTGGATCAAGCTAAGCGGTTGGCAAAAGGCAGCCCCCTACGGAAGCTAACGGTGTTTCTCGATGATAATGGGGTTCTTCGGATTGATGGACGAATTAGATCTGATAAGTTTGTTCCCTATGGATCAAAGTTTCCTGTAGATCTTCCGAGAAAGCACCGTTTTACCGAGTTGCTTGTTGAATATTTTCACCAGCGATACGCACACGGATATGGGGAAACAGTTACAAACGAACTTCGACAGGCCTACCATATTTCCAATATAAGGACTGTTGTTCGGATGGTAGCAAAACGGTGTTCATGGTGCGTCGTCTATCGTGCTCTTCCCAAAGCTCCTCGAATGGCACCTCTTCCAGCCGTTAGAGTGACACCGTACGTTCGTCCATTCACCTTTATGGGCATCGATTATTGCGGGCCTTTCCTAATACGCACTGGACGAAGTAGCGTGAAACGATGGGTAGTACTCATCACCTGCCTAACTATACGAGCCGTGCATCTAGAGGTAGCTAGCAGCTTATCCAGCGAGTCATGCAAGATGGCGATCAGGCGGTTTATAGCCCGAAGAGGTGCCCCGCAAGAGATCTATAGTGATCAAGGTACGAATTTTGTGGGAGCAAGCAGGGAGCTGCGATCAGAAATATCGGCGACGAATCGTATTTTGGCTGGAACGTTCACCAACCGTGACACTCAGTGGCGTTTCAACCCTCCTGCTGCGCCACATATGGGTGGCGTATGGGAACGACTGGTGCGGACGGTGAAATTGTCTTTGGAAACATTGTCGGTTAGCAGAACGCCAACTGAAGAAACCTTCCAGACGCTCTTGACCGAGGTCGAAGGAATCATTAATTCCAGGCCGTTGACATTTGTTCCTCTGGGAACGGAAGACGATGAAGCGCTTACGCCCAACCACTTCCTGATGCTGAGCTCAAGTGGTGTACTTCAGCCGCAGCAATTACCGAAGGAAGGTAGTGGGCGAACGCTCAGAGCTAACTGGGATCAGATACAGAGTTTACTCGATGAATTTTGGACAAAGTGGATCAAGGAATATCTGCCTACGATTTGCCGACGTACTAAGTGGTTCGACGACACCAAGCCAGTGAAAGTTGGAGATTTGGTAGTCATAGTAGATGAAGGTGCGCGAAACAGCTGGACACGTGGAAAGGTGGTGAAGGCGATTCCTGGAAAGGATGGCAGGACCAGAAGAGTTGAAGTACAGACAGTAAATGGGATATTCCTAAGACCGGTCACCAGGATAGCTGTACTTGACGTGGCTATGGGAGGTATAGCTGAGGATGATCAGCAGCAATACGGATCGGGGAATGTGCGCGAGCAAACCCACTGTGCACACTACCACTATCCTGGTTGTCGTTGAGGCGTAACTACCGTTCAAATCGTTGGTCAGAGAAGGTGACAGTGATAAAAAGGACAACAAATAAACAAAGGTTGGAAGTTGCAGCATTGTTGGCGATAATTTAATTATTAAAACTTAAAGTACTTTAACTAACGGTGACTGTGAATTATATTGAATTGTTATTATTTGTAAGTAGCTCATTCACATAAACATATAATTGAAATAAACTTACGAGCACTTATACCACAGAAAACATTAAATTGCTTGCGGATAGAGGGACAGTACGTGAACAAACAGGTTAAGATAAGGACTAATAATGTAGGTAAAATTAATATAACGTTTCCATTAGTTGTTAATTATAATAAATATTCGCAGCTTAAAGCATACTCTAAAAAAAACGAGTTTGCTATATAGACGTCCCGAAATTTACCTGCTGTCTCGCCCACCGCAACACATCGCATGCAATCGCTTAGAAACGGCTTGGCGGGAAACTCCTAATCCTGAACTAAGCTCTTCTTGCGTTTGACACGGATCCTCATCGAGCAATGCCTTCAATTCAGAGTCTTCGAAGTTTTTTGGCCTTCCTTCACGCGGACGATCATCAACACTGAAATCACCGTTTTTGAAGCGACGAAACCAATCACACGTTGTTTCACTCAGAGCAGCATCACCGTAAAATTTTTGGAGCTCTCGATGTGCTTCAGCCGCCGTTTTCTTCGAATGAAAGAAGAAAATCAACACTTCCCGCAAATGAAGTTCTTTTGAGGTTTTTTCTTTACGATTGCCCAATATTTTCCAATTGGGCCTTATTCCGGCGAGTTTGGAGGGTTTTTCTCCCCCTTGGGACGATTTGCACACTGTTGGCGGTATACCATTCCTCAGACATTTTTCCGTAGTGACAAGAAGCAAGGTCTGGCCAAAACAGCACGGAATAACTATGTTTCTTCAAGGCAATAAGCGTTTTTGGAAGCATTCCTTTACATAAATATCTTGGTTGACAGTTCCAGTTGTCACGAAACTTTCACTTTGTAGCCCACAGGTGCAAATCGCCCGCCAAACCAAGTGTTCTCTCGGGAACTTTGACATTTTTTTCTGCTTGAACTTATCTTGAACCTTTCCTTTTTCAGTAGCCGTATAAAACTCTTGACCTGGGAGCTGCTTGAAATCAACCTTGTATCATCGTCCATTACGACGCAATCAAACTTGGCCAACAAACTCGTGGACAACTTGCGCGCTCTTCCTTTGGCTGTTGTGTTTTGCTAATCATATCGGTTTGGTGTCACTGTTACATGTTAACAGTTCAGCACGTGTCTTTGCTCTTTGCACTGTTGTGTGGGACTTTCCCAATTTGTTTCTGATATCTCTGATGGAAATGTTGGGATTGCGTTTGAAAATGCTGGCCACTATTCCACCAGTCGCTGCAGCTTCCTGGTTTCGGTTTCTGATCGCGGCTTCCTGTCAGTCGTCAGACGTTTTTCGAACACTTTTATAACATTCGTTACCGTTGATTTGGCAATATGAAGTGATTCTGCCAAGTCGGCTTTGGAATAATTTGGATTTTGCATTTATGCGCGGGCAAAAATTTGATACGCTGCTCTTCTTACTTCGATGACATTTTGGCAACAGAATAGAAAATGGAAAAAACACTATAAAGTAAACATTTTGAACGCATACGCCTACAAAATGAGGGGTGTTCAAGTTTCTTAAGTGCACGATTAAAAAAAATACGTCATATTTGAGTTGACCAAGTTTTGACAGTTCCATCCATTAGAGGGTGGGATCTTCGACCCGCCCGTTGGCGTATACTCATGTTAGATAGCTCGCCCTTTTAACAAATTGTTCCATCTTGCTGTTGGAAGGAGATTTTTCAATTCCCCTTGGATAAGTACGTGATGTTGTCTATCGTTTATTGGTTTTTCATGTGTATTTGAAAATAAACTGATTGTTTGTAAATACAGTCAAGTAAATTTATTAAATTATCGATTTAGAAAGACTAAATAGAGATGTGCCCTTGACTCAGTGGTCGCAGTGGTCGATTACCTTTTTAAATGTAACCTAATTGTAATTTAATTAGAACTCATATGTAGTTTAGTTGTACACGAAAATAAATTAGCCATATGTTTGCTTAGATGAGTTAAGTAAATCGTTTGCTATGCTGAAGCACTTAAAATTAAATAACTTACTCTTTAAAAAAAACCAAAACGTTCGATGTGGATGTAATGTCAGTCTTAAAGCTTCATATTAGCTCTATTCGTGGATACCATTTTGTCTCAACATTTCAGTTTCTCGTTAAACGCAATCTACTTAAAGGTTAGTTTTATTATTTATATATTCATGTATTCATATTTATTTATTTCTTTTATTATTATTTATTCTCTTTACTCAAAACAAAATTCCATAGAAAAAATTAATGTAAAAATTCACGCTACTTTTTCGAGCTGTGTATGGTTGTTCATCTATGTATGTACAGCAATTCTATAGAAAAATTATAAACGATCTCTCAGAATTACATAATTTATTAATACTTTTGTTCCTTATTCAAAAATGTTGGACCCGCATTTTTTTATTTTGTCAATAGGGTGACCAGTTCTGCATTGGGGTGGTCGAAAAGTTGGCCTTCTTTTAAATTTTTTTTTCATATATTCAAATTTTTGAATAAATGGGCCAATTCAAACTAATATATACGCATAAAAAAATTCACAAATATTCTCTTGTATAAACATATAATTATACACCTAAATTGCGATATTTATAATGAAGAGATGGATTATATTTGTTTTTCATGGTGATCATGGTCTCGGGAAAAGAGCTCTCTCGTTCTTGTATTTTTTCCTGAACGCTTAGACCTTTTTACATAACATATAAAAAAATTGGCAATGTTGTTTTTTAGTTTATGAGCTTTATCTTTTAAAAATATCTATGTTTTTTTGTTTTTGCTAACTATCCTATCACGCGGTTCAAAATAACAATGCCAGCCATGCGTCCCCATCAATCTTAAGGGATTGTTATATGTTCATTAAGCTTTTGAGCTAAAGAATAGTCCATAAACAACGTGTCCTCAGATTTTGTATTTTCAGACACCCCTCCCTTTATGGTTCTCAGTCCATACATTATTTTATTAATTTATATGGACCATGTGTTCTGATCAACTCCCACCCCCCTTCAACCCCTTCCAAAAAGATAACGTGGATTATTTTCTTAAAAGAATATTTAATTATCTCTTATTTGTATATTAAGTTGTTAAAATCGACACATTAGTTCAAAAGTTATGCATTTTCGAAAAAAAAATCATTTTTTTTATATAACGTGATGAACCAGCCTAGGAGGCTTAAAATCAGCATGTTAAAGCCAAACAAAATCATATATTTTGAAACAAAAAAATCTTATTTTGGACAAGTAGCATAGCATAGTATAGCATTTTCCGACTATATACTCTCCTGGATTGGCTGTTGTAGAGACGATGGAAGTACCAGGAGAGCTGCCTTTGTTATGACAGGCTTTGCACAACACCTGGGCAGGTCCTTATGATTAGCAAGGGATGGAGGGAAGTGTTGATTAGATGTCTACTTAAGCAGATGCCGAGAACTCATGCTACCTTCATAGACATCTGGAGTTGGAAATTGGATAGGATTGTGTGGAAGGTTTTCCTTGGCGAGAAAGCATATGTATATTTATATATATATGTATATATTTATATTTATATATATATATATATATATATATATATATATATATATATATATATATATATATATATATATATATATATATATATATATATATATATATATATATATATATATATATATATATATATATATATATATATATATATATATATATATATATATATATATATATATATATATATATATATATATATATATATATATATATATATATATATATATATATATATATATATATATATATATATATATATATATATATATATATATTAATATATATATATATATATATATATATATATATATATATATATATATATATATATATATATATATATATATATATATATATATATATATATATATATATATATATATGTATATATATATATATATATATATATTATATATATATATATATATATATATATATATATATATATATATATTATATATATATATATATATATATATATATATATATATATATATATATATATATATATATATATATATATATATATATATAAATAATATAGGTCGTGGAGATAGTGCCTCGGATAGTGTAGTCAGTAAACGCACGGTCTACCAAGCCGGAGGCGGCGGGTTCGATTCCTGAGCGGTCTGGGAGTTTTTCGGGTTGGAAAATTTCTCGACTGGCCATAATAGAGTATAATTGTGCTTGCCACACAATATACAAATTCATGCATTGGTGTTGGCAAAGAAAGCTTTCAAATTACAACTGTGGAAGTGCGCCTAGAACACTTAGTTGAGAAGGAGGCAAAAGCTAGTTAAATAAGCGTAAAAAAAGAAGAAGAAGAAGGTAGTTGCGAGTGATGAAATTAAGAAAGTTAATGCACTCCGCCACTTTTCTCGGCTGGAACACAGGCGTTTCCTATTTGTATCTAGGCTCCAAACCCAAGGGTGTAGTGCCTTTCTTGAGTGGGAACTTGTCTGTCGGTTGGGACTTGAGCACTAACTCTTGTCCTAGCATTTTATGGCTTATGGTTTTAGCGCCATTACTCGCTTTCTGAAAAGAGAGAAAATGGACGCGCCGACGCACAAACACGCGCTGTGTTCTGTTCAACCTTTTCACCTCGGACATACCCCCACTCTCTGAAAATGGATGTCTGTTGTTATTCGCCGATGATACCGAAGTCATCCAAAATTGTAGGGTAACAAGAGCGCTCACTGTGAAACTGCAGCGAAGCCTGAATATCCTTTCAGAATACTTTTCTTAATGGAAGATCTGTATCAGCGCAGGTCAACCTCTTCCCATACTTCAAATCTTCCAGACTTGTTCAGCTTGATGATTGTTAATTAGTCTAAACAACACAACGATGGATTGAGCCAATTCAGCTGTCTATTTTGGCGTTTTTCTAGACAGCAAGCAAATTTTCAGAGAAAAGGTTGACAAAACTGTCACAAAGTGTAACGTTCTGTTGAAGCTACTGTACCCATTGATCAACATTATCCCTGAAAAACAAGCTTGCTGTCTATAAGCAAATCATACTCCCGGTCATCGAATACGGTATGCCAGTCTTGGAGAGTTGCGCAAGAACACACCACCTGAAGCTTCAGCATGTTCGAAACAAGTTTCTCAGGATGATCCTGAACACCCCCCTGAGTACAAGTACGACTGAAGTCCACCGTCGGGTCGAGATAAAGATGCTTTTAGATCGTTTTAGTGAGTGACTCAATCGGTAAAGATTACGCTGCCTGACATCGGATTACCAGATCCGGGTCACGTTCCCCCACACATAGGTTTATCAAATTCTAGTTGTACTTGTAGTTCAGGTAGACTGGTAGGTAATCAAATATAAAAATTTAACAATCAAAACAATGCCCCAAGGGCTGATTTGTGAATTAAATATTAGACTGCAATCTTTGAAATAAGGCCTGTACTCGAAAAAAAAAATGCACCAGACAAAAACGAAGTGTTCGACAAAAAATTATTTCATTTTGGATTTTCTTGAAACTTTCAGGAAATAAACTAATACATATAGATCATGTTTCGGCATAATTATTTTATTCAATTTCCTTTCCATCGCTGAAAGCCTGCACCTTTTCCTCAAGACCCCTCATTACATTTTGTGCAATGGTGGAGCCGACCTTTTTGGTCACTTTCATCCATGCTCTCTTCAACTCCAGCTCGTTCTTAAACACTTTGGACGATTTTCGAACTTTGGCCTTCATTATGGCCCAAAATCTTTCCACCGGACGAATCTCTGGTGAATTTGGGAGGTTGGCGGTTTTTGGTACAAAAACAACGTTATTGTCTCTGGACCAATTCAACGTCGATCGCGCGTAATGGCATGATGCCACGTCCGGCCAAAATAATGTCTCGCCTCCGTGGGACCGCAGGAAGGGTAACAAACGCTTTTGGAGGCACTCGGTGTGGTAAATTTCGTTGTTAATGATACCCGTTGCGATGAACGGTTTACTCAATTTACCGCATTGGCATATGGCCTACTAGAGCAAGTATTTTTTGGCGAATTTGTCCACTTTCTTCTTCCTTATGTCTTCCGGAACATCAAACCGTAATTTAGCAACGTAGAACTCCAGCCCCGGTATCTGCTTTGCGTCTGCCTTGATGTAGGTTTTGTCATCCATAACCACACACATCGGTTTCGTTAACCACTCTCGATACAGCAGCCTTGCGCGGGAGTCGGCGTGCCGTGTTTTGTTGATCACGCCAGTTCGGTGCCTTGTGGACCTTGAATACACGAAGCCCAGTCGTTTCATGGTTTGCTGAACGAACCAGGCGAACCACTTTGCCTTCAGAGCCACGTCGCGAATCGAAAGGTTCGGATTACACTTGAAATAATCCAACACTTTCCGGGCCTTCACAGGGTCAGCTGTCTTCGATTTTCTTCCAGTTCCAGCCCACCGCTCGGTCGTCCGGGACTCCTTAAACGATGTTTAAACAAGTTTAAGGCTAAAGCAATTAATATGTTAATAAGTATGTATGATTATGAATGTAAATTAAAAGAAAAAGAAACCAATTTTACTACTACTACTACTAGAACTGCCACATGCTTCCTTCGCTGGGCTGTCTTCGAGCTGACAGGAGCAGTAAGGAGCCAGCGTTAGACTGGCAGCTAGCGGGCTGCCTATGGCCAGCCAGCGGATGAAATTCAGACGTTTGCGAAGCCAGTGAAGTGAAACAATCTGCTTCCAAAGAAGATCGACAAGAAGAAAATTCAGTTGCGGACATAGTTACGATTTAAAATCCGTCCTCTTCAGGACGACGGGTTATAGGGTGTCCACAGTTAAATTGCATCACTTTCAATACGCTGTAACATTTTGCCCTTTGGCTTGATTTAAACGAAATTTTGGGTGAAATGACCTCAGCGTGTATTGTTTACACTGCGTTAGTTTCATTGTGAAGTGTGTCGTAGCTTCGAAAATGGAGTCGAAGGAACAGCAAGTGCGCGAGAACATTCTGCACACGCACCTCGACAACCCACTTCTTTCGCACCGAGCCATCGGAAAGATGTTGAAAATTCACTAGTCTACAGTGTCTTGTGTCATTGAACAACTGTCGATCAGAAGAAGCTGATAGGTAGAAAAAGTGTTCCGTACTGTGTGAAGGATCACAAGCGAGTGGTTGCTGCCTTTAAACGCAAACCCAACTGTTCCTTTAGGGATTTCGCGAAAAAGCTGCACTTGAACAAAAGTTTCGTGCAGAAAGCCAAGAAACGAGCCGGGCTCCGTCCATTCGAAGTTCACAAAGCTCCAAACCGCAATAAAAAACAAAATAGGACAGCTAAAACACGTGCGCGTAAGCTGTACACACAAATGTTGATGAAACCACACTGCTGCATCATGGATCATGAAACACACGTAAAAGCGGACTTTAAACAAATTCCCGGCAACCAGTATATAACTGCGAAAGATAAATTCGATGTTCCAGAGTCTCTCAGGAAACAGCAAGTGTCAAAGTTCCCCAAAAGATTCATGATTTGGCAGCGGATTTGTTCGTGTGGTAAACGTAGCAAGCCTTTCGTGACAACTTCAACTGTAAATGGTCAAGTATACATGAATGAATGCCTGAAAAAACGACTGCATCCGTTTCTCAAAACACTTAACGTTCCTACAATTTTTTGGCCGGAACTAGCCTCCGAGTTCGCTTGCGGATGTCGTTTCGTAGGTTCGTTGTTGTTCCGTTGGCGGTGCTGGCTTGCTTGGGACAATAGGCCGCGATGATAGTGATAGAGCCGACGGAAAATTCAACCTCAACTCCAATGGCTTCAATAAACTGCAGCTGGAAGCTCGGAAGCTTGTGGCAGTTGATTTTGTTGCGCAGGGCGATCGCAACTTCTCCTCCATCAGAGCTGCAACGATCAAGTCGCACAAACCGGTAGCCTGGGATGGAGACGGTTATTTCAGGCTTGAGGTGCGTCTCTGTGATAATGGCGATGTCGATGTCGTTCGTGTTAAAGAAGCCACCGAGCTCAATAGTTTTGTTCCGGATAGAACAAGCAATCCCTTTTTGGGATGCTAATGGTGCATTTACGGTCCATGCTTGCACAGGAACTTCATCGTCCCGGATGTGGCGGCTTTGAGCTGTTCTTCCTTCGAGCGGCAGGAACGTAGTTGGCGGTAGAGCTTTTGAACGAACTCGATCATTTTCTCCGAGTCGTAGAGCTGTCCATCGACGGGTGGTTGCGTGGAGGTACTGCAACTTGGATTGCCCCAGCCTGGAGGAGGCGATAGGTTTGGCACTTGGTACCGAAGTGTCGGGAAATTTTCCTCGTCCATCCGAGGTGGCGGACGGCGCTGACCATGCCGGGTCTTGGTGGACGCCTGCTTACGGATCGCCAGAAACTCCGCACGTTTTGGACAGGTTCGGTTGTTACCTTCGTGATTTGCACCACAGTTGGCGCATTTTGGTGGAGTATCTTCGTCCATCGGTGCACAATCCCTGGTCGTGTGTGCACCGGCACAGTTGCCACACCGTGGTTTCATGTGGCAGTTTCGGGTTCCATGGCCGAACACAAGGCAGTTGACACACCGCGTCACGCCGTGTTGCCTTGGGCGATACCGGTCCCACTCGATTATGACTTTGAAGAGGGCCCGTGTTTTCAACAGGTCCACTATCGTGACGGAATCCTTCTCCAGGTGGACCAGATAGAGTTGGTCCCGATGATCGCCCTTTTGCTGTCGTCTGATGGGGAACACCTTCAGTGGTTTCAGAGCTGCCGCTTGCAGCTCAGCGACTATTTCCTCCGGAGTGAATTCTGAAAGGCCACGCAGAATCACCCTCCTGTCTTTTTGTTGTTCTTGGGTGAGGGTGCACCACTCATTACCCTTAGCCACTCAGAAAGTCTGGGTGAAATGTCCAAATCTTTCCAGTTTTTGTTTTTTAAGTAGGGCTTATTTATAATTGGTAAATTCCCTCCGGGCTCGCTCTCTTTCATTAACAAACCAATCACCTTTATGTTCTTCATCCTATTATTGGAAAATTTTGCCAGCAGCATTTTTTTTTTTTGATTTGTAAAAAAAAATCTCACCAAAATTATAATGCCGCTGTAATGAAAAAAGAAGGGGGCGGGCCAGAAAACCCCAATAAATTCACCCTCCTAATAAAAAATCCTAGAAATGTCCATTTTGAGGTTTAAGGTTGAAGACTTCGTAATTATTTTTCGAAATCAATGATTGCATTGTCCTTGTATTGGTAAATCTTTTTGAACATATGTGTGAGGAAATGAAAATCAAAATCTTGTCTTAAGCTTACCACTACACGTGTATCCGTGTTTGAGACATGTGTTTTCGTGGGAAGTATTGAAATTTCCTGCAATATCTGTTTATTTTAATAACTCACGAGGTGAAATTGCTTGCGCATCGCTTTTCGATAAATGAGTTTTCATGTCACATATGCTGAATTCAATAATAAAATTTAACATGGATTACAGTAGTCTATTATACAAACCATCGGGTATACAACAAAAGATATTATGATATTGGTCAATGAAAATATTCGTTGAATTAAAATCGTATCCAGTTACATTCTTTACGTGCTGTTCCGACAATATGATTGTTCTTTTGGATGTAAGTAAAATCAAATTACATTTTTTTTTTCAAACGTATTGTCTGTAGAATCAATCACATCAGCTGTGAAGCCTGAGTATGAGAGTATACTTTCTTTGGCAAACTCTTCCATCTCTGCCGTTGTTATCATCGTCTTAATTTTTCTCCTAGATTCTTCGGAAAGCTAGAATAAATAATTAAAGTATTGCCTTCAAGGGTTTGAATCAGCATGAATATTTGGAAATAATTCTTACAGAATAGCTTTGAATCTTTGCTGGTATGTCATTATCAAGATCATAAATCGTTTCGTTTATAGCCAGTGCTACTTCTCCGTAGTCTCTTTACTCAAACGTCGATTTGGCTGCCTTTCTGCAGAAGTTCGGTCGAAGAGGGGTTTTTTCTTGTACTAATTTTATTTGTTCGCGATCAGCAACAAACTGGCTCAGTAAAGCTCCAGGACCACACCCAGCATACGGTGGCATATATTTGTTATGCCAGCTGTATTCTTCACTATGCCGAAGAGCGGGAATCCATTCTCGGTCCGGTTGAGAAAATCTTTCGGGTTGGAAATTTTCTCGATTTCCTTGGGCATGGAGTATTATTGTGCTTATCAAACAATATACAAATTCATGAATTGTGTTGGTATCGAAAGCTCTTAATTAACAACTGTGAACGTGCATCTAGAACATTAAGTTGTGAGTAGGCAATAAGCGAATTGTGAAAGCAATAAGCTTGAGAAATTAAGGAAGAAGGAAAAGTTCTGAAAAAAGCATAGAAAATTTTCAAATTTTGTTGCACCCTTTCTTGCATGAACAAACATCTTCCATAATGTACTGAGGAAACAACCCTGCTGGGGATGTGCTCTTCTATAAGGCGGAGGAGTCTCAAACCACCATAGAAACATGTCTTGCGCTCAAAAACCTCCACCTGGTTTCATTAGCTTGATTCTTTTGACAACACTATAATCAATGTATAGATCAATGACAACACTATAATCAAGATTATGTGATCACAATTTCATGTTTAAAAGATTTGTAAATTTAAAGTTTTCATAACATATGTGAAAAAAGTCAATTTTGGTCATACCAATTTCACAACTCCGTATTTCTGTGAAAAATTTAGGTACCATACTAAAAATTTCATTCTAGCCTAAAAAAATATAGAACATAATTTGGGCAAAATTTGTTTTCATCACGTGGTTTGGACTACAGCTGGCGTCAAAGTTGACTCACCTACATGAGAATTTCCCTTTTTCACACGATATTGGCCATGCTGAAATATTGGTGCAAAAAAAAGCCGAGTCGAATTCTACTAATAATACTGTATAATACTGTATACGTAGTTTTCACAAACTAGTTCATACAATCAAGCCATATTTTTGAAGTTCTTCGTGGGTTACACTAGTTATTCAGGATATTTCACGCGTAACAAACAATGAGTAAAAATTAAATGAATTCGTCTCGGCTTTTTTGTTTGCACAGATATTTTCAGCATGGCCAATATCGTGTGAAAATCTCAGCCTCACCCTCATGTTTGTACGTCAGTTTGGACGCCAGCTACTAGTCCAAACCACTTGATGAAAAGACTTCAATTTTGACCACATTATTTCTGATGTTTTTCATGACTTTCGTGAAATTTTTAGTAACCTGCCTATATTTTTCACCGAAATACGGATTTTTGAATTTGATGTATGATGTATGATATGTACTACCACCCATTGTAGCACGGAAACTAAGTCCGACAGCAATGGGCTCTCCTCTCTGTTAGACTTGATCAAGCTTTAATAACCACTGATTATCCTAATCATGCCGTTGTATGAAGGGCCAAAAAGGGGTTGGGTGGATCGATATGCAACATCACTTATACGTATCCACAGGGCTATAAAGAATCTCCTTCCAACAACAAGACTGAACAATTGGTCAAAAGAGCAAGCTATCTAACATGAGGATGCCCCAATGGGCGGGGAGAAGAGCCCGCCCTCTATTCACAAACTGTTAGCAATGGGGAGTTGGCATTCCCACTCTCCCCATCCAGAGTGCTTCAATCGGGTGCCCTGATGGTCCCTCCCATTCCCATGAAATATTTATATAATGGTGTATATATTTATGTGAATGAAAAATACTACAGGCATTCGTATCTATAATATATGATCTTCATTCGGTTGATCCTGAAATGCAAGAAATGTTGTAAAATGTTAAAGTGTAGAGTTCTGTGGTTCGCGCTTAAGCACGTTTTCGTTCGTTTTCAGCGATAGCAGCATTTCACCAAAATTTTGATTTGAAGTATCCTGAAAAAGTTTATTAAATCTATTGAAATTTTACAAAGCTAACGTTTATACATTTTAATTTACTGTTGCCATGGTCACTATTTGCTACTTGATGCTGATTTTATAATAGCAATCCGCTTTTATTTTTGCTGACCTAATAGTTATTGCTACCGAGTTAGGAATGGGAAGATTTAAGTGGAAGGGAGTTAAAGATAAATGGGCAGAAAACAATAAGTAATGTTTTAATCATCTTTGAAGTAAAATCAATAAAACAATATTACCAAATCTAATGATATTGTGAGTTATGATCAAGTAATGACAAAGGTTGAAATGTAAAATCAAACACTAGCCAAATGGCACACGGCGCTGCATGAATCAGATCAGCTCAGAATTGGTAAAAAGTCCCTTTGTAAACCGGAAATGAAAAATACATTCAGCAATAAGTGCAAAAGCCTACCACAGATTCCGTAATTTTCAAAAGCCTACCACAGCTGTAATTTTCTGCATTATATACTGGACATATAAGGAATGCTAGATGTCATAAATTGAATGTATATTTCGTGTTTAAGCCAGATACCGCCTAAATCAGGTTTGTTGCATGAAAATGTGAAGGTCATGATATGATGGAAATAATACGATGTTGTAAAGAAATACTACATAATGTACATATAATAATTAAATGCCGCTATTTGCCTCTTCCGCTGCGATGTTAGATGATTGAAACTCTAAAATAGCGAAAATTCCAACGTGATATAATGAAATAAAGTTGATCAAATAGTAAGGCATCCTAGCAAAATAGCAAAGAAAATTTAGGCAAATAAATTTCATACGAGTATGATTACTGCCCAAAAACGGTAACTCAATAAATCCAAAACAAACAAAAAAAATAAAAAATGAATGACAGGAAATTCTCCGATAACTCTTTTTTCCTAATGGTCCCATAAATGATTCTTTATGTCTGTAAAATGAAAAGGTAGGCTCATAAACAATGTTAGTTTTTGAATTAACTAATTTGGACGACGAATATATACATATATATTTTTTTGAAGAATTTGTCGTATAGTATCCTCTCTCTAAAAAAAAAATGTAAAAACCATCCTATCCTTTCAAATACACAACGTGAGTTAGGTGGGCCAAAACCTACAACGATGCAAATGCGAAGCTAAAAATAGCATTGAAAAATATTGTGAAGGGATGTATATAATATAAATGATAATAACAATTATATTTGTAATATCTGCATGTCTACTGATCCTGCTGCAATTGTAGAAGGACTTGCAATATCACAGCCACAGGGGAAGAAAACAACTCAAAATTATTATACAACACTTGGGAATTCCATGGATGATCTGAAATTATATACCGTAAAGAATACTTCCATTTTTCGTGGTAGGGTAAGATTTCAGCATGCTACTTTACCAGGGTCACGCTGCCTACATCGCCTTGGTGCGGCTGCCACCTAATGTACATAGTTGACGCGATACAGCGTTTCTTACTCAACCGCTGGATGCCAGGACAGACGCTGCTTGAGCCGCACCTCCTTGGTGGACAGACGCTCAGCACGCACCTCCTCAATCTAGCTGAAGTCAGAAGGACAACAGTGCCCAGGATGCACTACCAGCTGAGTACGCAATTCTTAGCTGGCGGTCTTTGATATCTCTTGACCCGTGGAAGCATGAGGTAGGAACTTGTGAGGACCATAGCTATGTTGCGTGGACGCACGCACCATCTGATGTCTACTCACCATTTTGCAGCCCTTAAAACTATATAGAATATTGTTAGTTTATAGTTGTCAACTATAAGGGAAAGTGTCGTAACAATAACGGAAACGGTCGTCAACAATAAGGGATATAAATAGTCTATGAATGGTTTGTGATTATGCGAGTGTTTATCCATTAATCCATTAAAAGCATGTTAACCCATTTATAGCATGTGATAACCACACTATTAAAACTCATTCATGAATGAATTCATTCTCTAGTTGCGTATCTCTAAAATAACACTGGCTTAAAGCTAACAGAGGAATATTTGTGAGACCGAAATCCACTGATCCTTAAAATACTGGATCGTTTCAACGGTGGATTCCATCACCGGTAGTCGATGATCGTATTCCGTTTCACCGGAAAAGTCTGACGAGATGAAATTTGCATTCAAATAACAACAATTTTTCCACTCATCAGATTCAGCGGTAGAAAAACATTTGAGAATTTGTTCGCTAAATAATTCCCCAGTTGATAATGGTGATCAATTCCATTTAACATTTTCATCTTCACGTTCTTAATAACAATCACTACTCACTGGATCTTCGACAAACAGAACACTTTGATCCGTCGATGAGTGTCGAATATCGATCCAGCGATAAATATTCTTCCTGATCACTCCCGCTCAACTGTTACTGCGCAAACCGCTTCGTTGCTTCGCAAATTAACGCCGCCCGTTGTGCTTTCCTTTTCTGCGGCATTACTACTCACCGGAATTAATTTCAATTATTGACAAAGTTACGCTCGGTCTGTGCAAAGATTGTTTACAAATTGATAGGAGGAAACTGGGCGGAGCGAAAATATCAGCTGACGAGCATAGTTGCCAACTCAGGGAAGAATCTTATTTCTTTCAAAAATTGTTGCTCATGGTAGATTATGTTATACAGCAAATTAGCGAATATTTTGCTTCCAACTTAATTAATATATCATAAGACATCGAACAACATCTAAACAACATGTTTTTTACAGATGTATCTCAGTTTTTTTGGACATGCCAAAACCCATCAGTTAAAAATATCAAGATATAAATCTGGCAACTGTCGATGATCGATGATTCTTTGGCTCGCTTGAAGCGTAGTGTGCGTGCTATCGAAAGTGTGGCTTATATTGTTGAGAATCTCGAAGTTGCAATGCGCTCAAATGGATTGTGAATTTTACTTGGGGCGCGAGTGATTTTACGAGTTGCGCTTGTTCTTGCTACATTGACAAGTACAGTGGGCCTGGCTTGTTTCTCGTTTGGAAATTTCGGAAGCAGTTTTCTCATTCAAAAGTGCTTGAAGGAACAAAAAAGTGAATTTTCTTAGGGAAGATAAATCCAGCACGAGAGCTGTGAATTACTTTAAAAGCTGTGAAAATGTGGAAATCAACCATAATGATTTATGGAAAAAATTAAGTGATGGGTCCTTGTAATAGTGTTAGTTTGAGAAGCAAATGGCGAGTTTGTGTTGGTGTATTGTGTTAGCGAACCAGGTTTTTAAAAACTACCAGATTAAAGTGAATTCATAATGTATTGTTTGCTAAAATGTGTTTTAAAAAAGTGAGAAAAAAACAATTCTACTCAGTGAACGTGCTCAGAAAAATGTAAGTCATGATATATTACCGGAAATGGCTAAAAGGAATTTTGACAGGAAGAAGAAGAAAAAGAAGCAGACAATCATCATCATTGCCCAAATTAATTACGACTTCTTCAAGCTTTGTGATGGAAAAAGACGAAGAAAGAGGTGTCACTTGGCATGTTTTGGATGAAAGAAAGATCTGGGCGCATCCAGAACCTTTCAGGGGAACCTGTTCATATCTCGGAGGAACCGGGTCATATCTCGGCCATTTTAAGGCCGATTTTTGAGTTCAACGTATCGTTTGCATGGAAGATGTTAGTTTTTGTATATTTACTAGAGAAAAATATTTCTTAACGGCATCCTGTGCAAAATTTCACCAGAAAATCGACATGCGCAACGTCCCCTCCGGAAACCCGGAATATCTCCGGTATCCGGGAACCTTGGCCATCCCGTTACTGCATTATAAAAATACATTAAGCACTCCAAAATTGACCATATATTTACCTATCCTTGTTATTTTATCCACCCCTGTACATTCCAACTGGTTTACATAAAGCTTCCAATGCTGGGTACCAAGAATTCATTCGACTAATTTATCCGATTGACCTGATTTTGAAGAGTAAATTGTTGGTTACTGCATGTAAAATTGAGAACACCATTTGTTGCTGATGGAAAATCAGGAGTAATTTTTGAATAGGGCGAAACACAAATGTTCCTTGAGCTTAAAAAAAATTGAAAATCTCGAAAACGGTAATGCTTAGGAAGTTAATTCCTTAAAAGATTTTTTTGGTTAAAATTGACCCATAAATCATAATTTGCCATCGATCACATGTGTTTATTTGGAAATAATCAATGTTTTGGATATACACCTAAAATAAGTTCTTCAGAAACTGTTCTGCTTAAATTTTTCCACCCAGCTGAAGTCATGAAAATGTGCGTTAAGATGTCTTGTTTTTGTGGTAGAATTTAGGCGAAAACATAGAGATATGCATTTCGATTTCATGTTTATTATCAAGTTTTTACTAGGGCACATTTATTTTCGAACAGTCTAATACTTTCTCAATAAACTCCTATTAGTTGCTTACAATTCAATGTGAGACTGTTTTTTCATACAATCAACAGTTTTGGAGTTAAAATTGTTTGAATTGAACTAGCGCCAAAACACTTACGACCTTTTCAGAACTAACTCTAGAATCAAAATTGTTTTTCCATCCGTTTATCCATCGTTCCATCGTTTCATCCCAATCGGCGATAATCGTTTAAAAAATTCGACTTTTCTCGGTCATTTGGCATGGAATCCGTCTATAAAGGTCGTGTGATGATACATAATTTATTTCCGGACACGCTCTTTGTATATGGTTGCTTAGTTATTGGTTGAAATAAGCCAATTGTAAAATATGCAGTCAAATATTCATACATATACATTGAAAATTTTACCAATAACAAATTTTTACAATGCAATGAATACATTAAGTTATAGAGTACATAGCAAAAAACTATGTTTCTAAGATTTCTTTTGAAATCATTGTATATTTTTCTATGTGAACACTTATTTCATAACTTACAACTATTTTCTGTAAATCTAATGCATCCACTTAGCGTACTGGTTCAATTAAGCCAAACTTTGATCATTTGTAGATTGTGACGATAATCTCAAGTGCAGTCGTATTGTCTAAAAAGTTAAGGGAATCTAAAATCTCAGTCAAGTGTGTAACTATAAATTGGTGAATAAAGTCTCAACTGCTTCAGAATAAATCGAACATCATGATACAGACATATTTTTTTTCGATTATCGCTGAATTTATTACATATTTGATACAAAGGGCGAAAGAAGGAGCTAGGGTGACATAACATCCCGTTGCCCTATTTCAGGAAATTCAATCAATGCCGTTATATAACAGAAGTCATTGTATGCGCTTTTTTTTATAAAAAAAAATCTTATCTTGTCAGTTAGCCAAGCGCTCTAGAGAATTCCATATGCTGTTGTATATTTTAACTTCTAAACTCCAATTGCGTTATCTGCCACCGGCTTTCACCATATGTCATCTCCCAAATTATTTGAGAACTCGCTGTTTGTACCACTGTCCAGAAGAGATAAGTTACAAGGTGTCTAAAACCTCTCCGAAATAAAATGTATGTTACGTGTTGAAGAGTGCCATCGAGATAAGCAATGTTTAATATCCTATCCTTATAGACTTGTAGAACACGCATATGTCTTCCGCTTCAATTAACATATGACACACAAGGAAAAACTTTTCTGGAAGAATTAATTAGTGTAAGTATTACCAAGGTATTAATTCTTCAAAGAAGTTTATTTACTAAGCTCTCATTCTCAGGTACAAACACGGAAGCTGTAACGAACAGCTAATTATAATACTCATAACTCCGAACAGCTGCGCCCATGACACGCATCGAGGATTTCGCACCAACTCTAATCAAGAATTGCAAAAGATAAACACACCTTCCGTCTTGCGTAGGTACTCGACCAACTCCCTCGGCGCCAGAAGTAAATGGTAAAACCTGACAAAACATCCAGCCCAACATTTTGAATAATTCAGTGTCTCATCAAGCATTAGAATAATCCCACGATGATCAGCTTCGTCATGACTCTCAATCTATCGTGACATCGTGTGTTTGCTCGTTGATGGTTGGTGGGCTTGGACTCTCTCATAAACTTTTCTGAGTGCTTGGTGTTAGTCTTCAAGTTTTGTCTGTGTTACCAACGTGGCACATGGACGACAGGACCAACTTAAATCGACCAGACGGTCCGATATATATTTTTTTCCACCCACCATACTTGACAAAGTTATGGTCTGAATTTTGATGAGGAACCGTCAGTTTTATCAAGTGACAAATTTGTGTCACATTGAGATGGTTTTTTTTTTCATCGAAAAAAGGCGTGGTTCAGCATATGGTGTGGTTGATTTCACTTCCTGTCGGTTAGGATATAAACAATTTGATTTTGTTACTATAGATATATGAAATAAATGTGAGTGAGAACAACCATAGAAACCGTTTTCAATAAAGCCACTGTAATAATGAGAAATACTAGGAGAGAATCGTTCTCATTAATCAATTACAGAGCTAGTATAAAACCTTCGAGGATATTATGCAAATAGTTTAACGAAAAATGATAAAGCGATTTGATTATGAATGAAAAAGAATATAAACAGAGAGACTCTCTCAATGTCCGATTCACCCTAATGAAAAAAAAAATCGCTAGAAATTTCTTTTCTCCAAAATTTATTGCTTAACTAAGTCGTTTTTATTGAATTACGTCTCGCTGTCTCGACTGACGTTCCTCATGAATGATTGGAATCACATTCATCTTTAAGCGTTTTATGATGAATGCGTTGCTTCGTTCCAAGAAGATACTTTTTTTTCATCTCCGTATCAGAAGGACGAAGGATGCTTCATTTGTCTCCTGGACTTGAATGTTCCCTACGGATGAATCGGAGGCTTTCTCCATTCAGCCATGGAAGCCTAATTAAGCTGCTAAAAGTTTTTCTTGATTTAATTATTGCGTTGTCAGAGCTAGTCTCCCTGGACAGCGGCCGGCTTCTAGCTGAGAGGAGAACTTCGGAGAAGCTGTTTGCCTTCACAGCAAGAATATAAAATTAATGCCATAAAAAAAATGTGCACTAATGGATGGGCTAGGATTGAATCGTCAATGGACTGCAAACGCTTTTCCGAAAATTAATCCATTTAAAATTTATTTGTTTTTGCTGCTTGGATGGCAGAATAGCGATTGAATAAAGGGAATCCATTTAACCCCTTTTGGGAGTGGTCCGGGAATTGTAATCCTAATTTGATTTATAGCTTTAACAATCGGTGTACATAGGCCAAATTTACGATCCCAAAGCAATTAAGTTTTCTCTCTTCCCTACAGGCATGTCGTCTCTGGAATCTGAGTATAGCCAGCGTACTAGCACTAACTTTATCTAATGTGTTTTTAACCGTACGGCTGCTCCATAATGGCGACTGCAGCAATCAATATAGCGGAAATGTCGATGACAGTGTTTCGTTGGTTCCACGAGCCCCGATCCTCACACCGGCAACCTGTCTGGAGTATGTGCTGGCCGATTCGCTCACAAACAACACGGATAAGGCCGTTTTCTCTGGACTAGATCTCCGCCTAGGACGATGGGATGCCCGGAGGATGTACAAATTTTTCGATTTTGCTGTTGTTGGTGAAAACTACCCGGAACTGTCTGAAAAATACAGTGTTTGCTTAGCAACACAAAGCTCATTGGAGAAAATCTACTCTCTAGTTCAAGTCTCACACCATTGGTCCGGTCCAATATCGACAGCCATTTTTGCGGCCGGAAACGATGAACTCTATCTGCTACAAATTTACCTATCCTACTTAAGAAACTGCTTCAAAACTATTCGCGAACGAGTGAGCTTCCACCTGGCTCTGCCGAAAGATCGCGCTCCGACTCATCTGAAAAGCATCCACGTCGGTGATTTTACCAAGTTCGATTGTGCCAAACCGGAAGCGACGTTGAACGATTTGATCAAGCTGCGAAAGGCGGACACCAACAAGTGGCGCATCAAGAATCCCTACCCTCAAAACCATCTTCGGAACGTCGCTCGGAAGGGGTGCCAAAGTACGTACGTTTTCCTAACGGACGTCGACATCATTCCAAGTGTAAACTTTGCCGAACATTTGGATAAATTTCTCAGAAACCGACGATCGCAGCATCAACAGACGGCATACGTTGTACCGACGTACGAGCTGGACGAGCGGGTTCGGTTTCCCCGCAACAAGACTGATCTGATACGGTTGGCAAACAAGGGACTGGCCCGACCGTTTCATCACAAAGTTTTCATCTACAACCAGTTTGCAACCAACTTCTCGAGGTGAGTAATATAAATGCTTTTTTAGATTGCAACTAGCTATGGTTTGGATGTATTGGACAGTGAAATTATATTTAACTATCAAAAATGGTGATTTGAGTGCATATATTTTCCTTTGAACTTATCAGTAGGGTGCCCAGAATTGATGGTGATTAACAGTTTGGTGCGGTTGTGTTGTTGCTCACCTGTGTATTTTTCATTAGACCTGTAACAAAAGAGATACACGCGCACCATTTTAACGTAGAACTAGGGGCTGGATACTCGAGCAAAGGATTATACCAAATTGATAACAAATTCTAATACCAAGTTATCATTGTTTGATAACATAATATTTCATCATTGAGGCTGAATAAACAGCCAAAATAACAGAATGAATAACAAAAAAATGCTCGTTGAATACCATAATAATAGCTTATTCTATAATCATTGCGTACATCTTGATAAAAAATCCTGTTTTGTCTGCAAATTTATTATTTATTTATTTATTTCGTCAACCGAACTTAGACTAGTACATATACAGTTACAGTATTTTCTTCTTTTTTGTTTGAAAAAAAGTAACATTACATTTTTGGCTTAGAATTATGGGAAAAGAAATAAAAACTAAGTAATATCTGCTTTTCTATTATTTTTAACTACGAGTTGTGATTCCGAATGGTGTTAAAATATTGTTTAAGTTTATGCCTAGACATTGTTAAGGCAATGGTTTCGCAGTATTGATTGTAACAGGTCAAAATTCGGCTTATTGGCCCAAATTTTGCATAATTTGTGCGATGATGGTTTATGGAAAATAAATTTCGATTTCTTAGTTGTCGAGTAGGCGCATTGAAATTTAATTTTGACCAAAGTACTGCTGAGGTAATGCGCTGCGAAACAATATCGTTTACAAATGAAACCATTGCATATTCACGGCGCTCTTTTAATGTCTGGATGTTTATAAGCATGCAGCGTGCTTCATATGATGGAAGAGGAAATGAAGTCCAACCTAGTTTAAAAAGGGCATATAATAAAAATTGCTTTTGACTAATTCCATTCTTCCTTTGTGCGTGATTGAAAAAGGAGACCATACAATGCTGCAATAATCCAGAATTGACCTCACATAGGCAACATAAAGTGTTTTAATTGTATAGGGGTCCTGAAAGTTATAGCAAAATTGCTTGATCAAGCTTAACATATTGTTTGCCCTGTGAATTATTATTTTGTAATGGTCATTGAATGTTAATTTGGAATCTAAGATAATTCTTAAATCCCTAACTCTTTCTCTTCTTTCTACATTCTGATTTCCTAATGCAATTGTAATGTTTGATGATGTACTTTTTCTGTTAAATGATATTGAGTTGAATTTTTTTACATTCAATTCCAATAGGCTTTTTTGACACCATGAGTAGAATAATTGTATTTCATTCCGAAATATATTGATGTCTTCTTCATTCCTTATCTCAGGAAAGAGCTTAATGTCGTCGGCATAAATTAGTACGTTAATTTTTTTGAGAATGAAGGAAATGTAGTTTACGTACAGAATAAAAAGAAGAGGTCCTAAATGAGAACCTTGAGGGACACCTGAAGTGACTTGAATAGGATTCGATTTCTTTCCGTTAAGTTTTATTATTTGTTGGCGATTAGTTAAGTATGATTCAAGCCATTTCAGAAGTTCTGCTTCAATTCCTATTTTTTGCAATTTAAAGAGTAAAATTGGTATATCAATGCGGTCAAATGCCTTACTAAAGTCTGTATAAAGTGCTTTTACATGGTATCCATTATCCATCGCATTTAATGAATAGTCTATGAATTCAAGCAAATTTGTTAAGGTTGAAAGACCTTTAAAGAAGCCGTGTTGCTGGTCAGTTATTCTATTTTTGATTTATTGAAATGATTTTTCGTTGGCAATTGCCTCGAAAAGTTTTGGAATGCTTGAGATATTTTTTTTTTTAATATCTTTATTATAGTGGCTTTCAGCCTCCTGGACTGGTTCGCCACTTAAATGCTTGAGATAATGTCTATACCACGATAATTACGTACGTCTAATTTCCTTCCAGATTTAAAGATAGGGACTAAAAATGAGTTTTTCCATATTTTTGGGAAGTTTTCAGATTCCAATGGCATCTTAAAACTCCAAAACAGTGTAGCAGTAAGTTCAATTGCTAGATTTTTCATAAATACTGGAGGAATTCCGTCTGGTCCAGGACCTTTCGTGGCGTCTAAATTGTTTAGAGCCTGTAAAATAACCTGTACTTGAAGCTGATTGACGCTAATGTCGCCAATTGGCAATTTTGAATAAAATGCAAAGTAATCGCGGTCGCGATCTTCTTCAGAAAATCTTGCATAGTTTTCTTGGAAAAAATTTGCAAATAGGTTACAATTTTCTTTCCGTCAAGATGCATTTTTGAGGGAAAATTGTTGGATTTTAATTTGGTTTTTTACGTAATTAAAGAAGTTCCATGGACAAGACTTTATTTCAAGCTCTGTTTTTGAATTATATTCTTCATATGCATTACTGGTTCATTTGATCGCATATGTCCAAATAGTTTGCTTAATTTTCACTGTTATTTTGTTTTTTTTTGTAGGTTTTATGAGCTTTTTGCTTGCTATTGATTTGATGTTTTATTTGTCTGTTATACCAGATTGGATATTTAGAATTTCTGTGACGTCGTTTTTTCTTCAGAGGTATTTCTTGTGAAATAATTTCTGTTAAAATTTTGTAAAAGACGTCTACAGCAGATTCAACATTTCCTTCATTCCTTTAAATTATTTTTCAATCTACATTGCTTAATTTCAGTTTAATGTTTTCATAATTTGCTGATTGGTATTCAAAGACTTCCTTACTTTCGCAGTCGTTGGGTTTTTGGTATTCATGTACGAATAAAGAGTATTCGATTGCTGTGTGATTTTTCCACAATGGAGTTAATTATTCGGTCACACAGAAGTCTTCATAAATATTTGTAAATAAAAAGTCCAAATAACAATTTTGTTGATTTTTTATGGCATTAATTTGGTTAAGTCCCAAATTGGCCGTTTTGTCAAAAATAAACTGCAAAATTTCGTTATCCCCAACGACTGGGAGTAAGATACTTTGATTTTCAGAGTCCAGAATGAAGTCAGCATGGCGTTGATCAAAGTCCCCATAAATGTGAACTTTTACTTCAGGAGGAAGTTGAGATAAAATTTGCTCAGCAATTTAGAAGAAGAATTCATAAGTGTTTTTTTGAGCATGGTCTGGTGGCAAATACACAGAGGCGAACACATGCGTTTCACCTGCTTTGTGTGATTTCACCCAGACATGCTCAAGTTCATAAGATTTGGATGTGGGAATAATTTCTGAATTGAAATCAGCTGAAAGAGCTATTAGAACTCCGCCACCTGACTTCTTCTGAAATCATTGATTTTCTTTCTATGTAAACAGTTGACAGAGTTAATTCAAAAACATAACAGCTTTTGTTCGAAGGTTGCTAGTATCCTTCATATCAGCAAGCAACCCTAGGAGAGGACAGCAATTTCTGCTAGAACCAAAGATGTTAAGAGAAAGTATTGATATTATAGGTCCGTAATAGCATGGCAGGTTGTACAATTGAATAACAGTAGTTGAAATTGAGCGTAAGGCATGTTTGAAAGGCGGCATTCGATCAAGCACACAATCTCTTGCCTAGCTACCCCAGGGCGTGGTGGGCAAGGGGGAAGGGGACCCCTTTACTTCACATTCAAATGATTCAGGCCTGATTCACTTAATATTCAAGTGATACAGAATTGACTCACCTCAAATTCAAGTGATTTAGGACTGACGGACTTCTCATTCAAGTGTGGGCTTCAAATGGTGAGTTGACAACTTCGAAGGAGGGTGCGACCGACCTCTCGTCCTCACAAGTTCCTACCTCACGCCTCCACGAGTCATATGATCACAAAAGACTGCCAGCTGAAACATGGAGACGCTGGTTGGCGTAGCCTGGGCAATGTTTACAATCTGACAATAGCGAAGTGAGGGGGTGCGACTGAACATCATGTACCTTAAGTCAAATTGCATATTTTCCATTTTCAATTTATTAATAATTTCAGCACGCCTTGGAATCATCTTTGCATTCTTAAACTATGTAAGAGCCTGGAGCAACATGACAGGCATCAAAGGCGGAATTTGTATCTCAGCATTTCAGCATACCATTTTATTTAAAATTGCACTTCTGAACTTCAACTATTATATTCATAAAAGGCTGGCATGTGCTTATACGTAATGTAGGATTATATTTTAATGTTGTGTTTGTGGTATTATGGTAAGATAAGCCATTTCTTTCAGTACAAAACGGTTCTAAGCAACAGAGCGAGAACGCGTACCGCACCGGACATTCTCGAAGAGTTGAATGCTGTAAAAAGCTCTCCTCTTTCAGTGCCAACAGTGCGTCGACGACTTCTCGAGGTGGGATTAAAAGGTCGTGTTGCTGCAAAAAAAACCTCTACTCCGTGAAAACAACAAGATTAAAAGGCTTCAATCCCAGAATCCCAAGATATAAAGCATATTCAGATAATTTCGTCACATACACATACGTAGCAATCAAAATCTGAACTATACGTTACCAATTAAAAGGCCGTGAGAGGGAATCGTTTCCGTATGAAAACAAAGAGTATATTGAGCCTTATGTATAATATAGAGAATGGTTATTACACTCAATTCTTTTTTTACGTGGTTTTTTCTACACCCATTTTTGATCGTGTGATCTCAATTATCAACAAAATTTGGTGCAACATGATTCAAAATATCACAAAAAAATTAAAAAATTAAATTGACTGGTATTAAAAATATTGTATCTATTCTGTATCCTGCATACTGCATGAATGCCTTAATCAAAATAGCGTAGAAACAGAATTAAGTGTATACGTCAAAAAGCTTTAAGCTGATGTCACAATAGTACGTCACCATCAGTTTGGACAGAGCCCAAGTAACATTGCCAAAACCATCCAGCTTTATTAAGTTTTATTAAAGTTTTTTGAAAGCCACTAGAAATCAATTCGGCTTTATTATGGCAGCAAGAGATGCCAATAGGTTTCAAATTTTAGTCAGGTTTATAAGAACCTACACAGCTTCTTTACAACGATCTTAAAACCTTGACTTCTAAAATTCCTTTTACTCCTATCAAAGGTTTTATTTCGACTTTATTTACTCATAAAATGCTGTTTTGAAAAGCCGTTTTAGGACTCATTCATATTATCTTATTATGGTCAGTTGAAAAAGCATTTTAAAACCATTTTTCCTCCAGTAAATGCATTAAACGGCTAACTGGCATTGAGGAAAGCTACCAAGCGGCCAGATAGTTCTATAGTAGCCATTGCTAAGATAAATTGGCTTTTTGGCAAAACTGTGATTTCTTGCAATCGCCATATTGAAATATATGAAATAATTGAAATGTGGAAAAATAAATACACCAAATTTTAAATGTAAAACAATTGAACTGTAGATCTGAGACAAACTTCGATATTCGTTTAGATAACCTTATTGAATTCCATCAATTTTCAGGAGTTTCATGATTAATTTACCGAATATATTTCTTTCAATTTTGTTTTTGTTATTGTAAACTTGCATAATTTCCAAGGCGCATTAATTTTCAGCTCTTATCGTGCCAATATTCACCATAAAATTGAATGCGCATATGATTTGGAGCATGATACGCTATAAAAAAAACTCAATTTGTTTCATATATTTCGCTATCAATCATAATTTATCGCAACAGTAGAACTTTTTTCTTAGCCATTATTTACTGTTAAATGAATCAGAAGAGCAACAACGCAAAACAACAAAAACCAACCACGATATCGCCGTGAAGTTTGACAGCTGTGGCCATTCAGTCCTATGCTGGTTTTGATGGCGGCCAATAGGTTTTATGATGGTTCTCAAGTGGTCATAACATCTTTCACTAGAACATTTTCAAAATCTTTATGGTCTTAGAAAGGTTTTATTAATTTGTTTTCACAACCGTCTATAGAGTGGGCCACTTTGTACACATTTCGGCTTTAAAGATGCATAGAGGAGGTGTTGGTGGACAACACAGTTTTGAATGTAGTGTCATTAACAAAGCCGGGAGGAGTGCTATACGGCTGGAATAGAACTGAAATTGTTACTTGGGAGGGGTTCAGCCATGTCAAGTTCCTTTTCCACCGACATCTCTATTTGGTTACGTCACATCGACGCTGCGTCAGTCCGTCAATATTTCAAAGCTTTTATTTCAAAGCTGACGCTGACGCTGAAGTAGATGCAGTGTTATGGTACCCGCTCTATTATCGTTAACGGCATAATCATTGACAGAGGTGCAGGGTTTATATGAGGTTTTTCGTGAAAAAGTGAAGGAAGAAAAAATGTTTGCTTTTGTTTCTCGGACATATAAATGAAAAACATTGAATGGTAGGTCAATCTACTGATCAACTTTGCTGAACACTGAAACCTTGTATACATACATTTTCAGAAAAAGTACAAGCACACTAGCGATAAAACTCTACCTGCTGGTCATCAATTGAAAGGTTTTGATTCCCTGAACAACATTTTCGATGACAAAATCATTCCAAATAAACTGAATACCAAGTTATACCTTAGTCAGAAAATCACTTGTACACTAGCGCTACGTAGTGAAAATATCTTGTACTACTGATCCTGGTGAGATAATTCTAAACTGTTCGTTAATGAAAAGGTCTTGATCTACTGAACAGCCTTGCTGAAGACTGAAGCCTTTAAGACGGATCCAGCATATTCGAACTGATTTGGAACTGATAAGTAGTCACCAATGAATAGGTCTTCACCTAGCGAATAGCTTTAATGAAGACATAAACCTTTGAAATGGTCAAAATGCCAAGTTGCAGCTTGGTCAGGAAACTCAATTGCACACCAGAGATGCGTAGCGGAAAGATTGAAAACTGCTGGTGATGAATGAAAAAGTCATGTTCCACTGAAGAACTCATCCAAAGACAACATCTTTCCAAATGGTCGGGATCTCCAGGTATGGACATACATTTGCACACTAGCACCGCGTAGCGAGAAAATTTTGAACTGCTAGTCACAATTCAAAAGGTCTTGACCCACTGAACAACATTGTGAAAGACAGAAATCTTCTATCTGGTGAGGGTATCAAGATATATGTAGCATATCCATGAAAATAATTAGCACACTAGCGCCATGTGGTGAGATAATTCTAAACTGTTCGTTAATGAAAAGGCTTCGACCTACTGAATAACTTTGCTGACGACAGTAACATTCCCGTGATCCGTATCACGAGATATTCCGGAAGGAGTGTTTTGTACAAAGTAGTACGCGGGAGGGCTCGTGTTATAAAGGTTGACGGGACTGCTGGAAGGTTAAAACGGATTTTGCAACACTTCCAGAATCGTAATACTACACTCAACTAGAAGGAGAAACTTTTCCAAAATCCAAGACTACCATTAGCCTTGAAAGTTTGAAGGAATATATCTTGTTTGGCAGACAATCTGTCAATGAGGAGTTCATCTTTCGCAATGAGCGAAACAATCTATAAGTATGTATACAATGTACATCGATGGCTGCTTTAAAAACGATCACTTCCGTTGCACACGGAAAGCACATTATTTTGACCAGATCTCACGACGAGTCACTACGCTATGATATACAATTTGTGCCCAGAAATATGAATCCGCCAAATGTTCCACCATGTCGACCCATCGAGAGATACTTGGCAATTATTAAGGGGAATCTTCGGAAACCTGGTCAAAGTTCTAAGAACATCTGTGACTTTCGCAATAAATGGAATTCTGCCAGTAAGAAGATCTCGCATAATACTGTCGTGAACCTCATGGCAGGCGTTCGAATGGGAGAGTAAGAACAAGTGAACTAAAATAAGCTGCAATATTTCTGAAGCAATGCTCCAAACTATAATGACGTTAAAATAAAGTTTCCAAAATAGTAACAGGTATTTGAATTTTATTAATTTAGTTTGTCACAGCCCTAAGTTCACGTTAGTTTGTAATAACCTGTACTGGGTAAGATTGGTATAAATCACCGACTGCAATTAAACTAAGGCCACGATGCAAAACGACTGTCTCCATACAAGTTTTCAAGGGACAACAAATAAAAACATTTTGTATTGATGCCTTCAATGGCGCCCGAAATGCTTTGAACACTTGGTTTTAATTTTCATCGCCATAAAATATACAATATAAAACCACCTAGTCTCACAGCAGCGAGCTGGTTGTCTCCGGTCCGTAAATTGTCTTGTCATAGAAGTTTTCGTTCTGGTTGCAATGTCTCCACTTTTTTTTTCTATCGCTCTCTAGCTCCCTCTAGATCTGCTTCGACGACAGTATCAGAAGCGACTATTTCACAGTTAAGACATGATTATGGACTTCTGCGAATTCCAATGCCAAAAACTTCTTTTCATATTCAAGCAGCATGAAACAGCTGCAGGATGAACGGCTACTAGGAGAAACTGGCAGCTCTCAGTCGAACAACAAAATCAAATAGTTTAATGCAAAAGAAGCGGTTGAAACAGTGCCAAAAGTTGTTCACCTACTTCACGGGTTTTCCTCCAACACCATTTCTTGTTTGTTTTTTTTTTCAGGAGTACTGAGCATAAAGAGCAATAAGCAAAAGTAAGATAGTGCCAGGAGACGGCCTTTTCCAGTTTCTTATTGAAATGTTAGGTCCTAAATTATGGTCTGATGTTTTTAGGGGGTGGCCATGTGCTGCCTATTTGCTGTTTGTTGGTAGAAAGGGAGGCATGCTCGGACGGTTGAATAAGATATTCGAAAGTTTCTTGTTCGAAGTTTAGCGGGTGTCACAGGTGACGGTTAGCATAGAGTGGGATGGTTTTTTTTTCTCTGCTAATAAAAACAAATAAACGATTGAAAAGGCGTATGTATAGAAACACTTACGACTGACTGAAACTTATAATTCGTCATATTTTGCACATTTCCTCTTTGAAGTGTATTTTTTACACCCTGTGATTTTGTAAAACTATAGTTTTGTGGTTTGTTGCGGCCAAGATGGGAGCGAGTCAAGTGTAGGAATTTGGAAAAATTCGGAGCCATCCCATCGTGATTTGGGGAAAATGCTGCAAATCTGCAATGCAACCGTCTCAAGAGTACTAAAAAACAACGGCCGGTTGACATTGGATCACAAGCACGGAGCAGTAAGAAAACCAAAAGTGATATTGCCAAAAAGATCGGTGTTACGTCAAGAGAGTCAAAGGAAGAACATGTGTGCATGTAATACAAGGTTCAAAACGTCCCAAACTGCGATGAACAGCTTCTGTTGCTGAAGAGTGGTGCTGTTTAGTCTTCTACTTCTTCTTCTTTCTCTTATTCTTCTCCTTCTTCTTCTTCCTACGATGAACCGTCAATCCGAAAACTCGATATGATGACTAGTTGCTGATGACTATATGGCCTGTGGTTTTCTGCTGACCGCACTTTGTATCAGTCAAAATTTCATTCGAGTAATTTTATCAAAATCCTGTTTGTTTACGGATAAGTTTACTGACTTAAATTCTTCCGAAAGCGTAGCAAATTGGTTCCATAGGGGAATTTCGATCGTGATAGAATGTACCTTTGACAATCTATAATGACATGCCTCGAAATTTCCGGTTCTTCACTGATCTCGCTACACTGAAAGTTAATTTTAGTTTATATTATCGAAATCGAAGGTAAAACTAACGAATCTGTTCGTTGTTTTCAGCAACAAAACTGATTTGTTCTTTTTATGAAGATGCATTCGTAATTATTGGCACACGCGCAACTATCAGAAGCACGAAGCATTCGTTGACACAGAAACAATATTCTTGCATTGTACGAAAACAAAACAAAGAGCTACGAATATTTTGCTAAAAATTAAAAAGAAACGTCTCTCTGGTAGGTGCATGCATGACAGACAGATCTACTTTATCGATTCTAAATCTAATTGACAAAAAAAGCGCACCCAGTGGAGTTGTCCAGCGACTTTTTTTTAATGTTCGTGACATGGGATTCGATCCTGTATTTTGGAAAGAGCTGATACTGTATCCGTGGTTGATCTCACTAGGCCATGGTGACTCGTGAGATGATACTTGTATAATGAGTGTGAAGTTATAACTGTCACCAGCGCTTCAATTTTTATTTTGTGATAAATAAATTATTCCCGCCCATCTCAGCAGTAACATTCCCGAAGCAGCGATTGGCTGGCCTTCACGAAATCTATTTCGTGCATTGCACAAAAAGGTGTAGTGATAGTATTTCATTAGATAAAAAGCAATATGAATGTTTCATACAATATACGAGACATTTGTTCTATGTACAAAATCAATGATTACGAAGCGAATGAAAGCAAATTTACGAAAATAAATTTTCAGTGTATCTGGGTCATCTTCTATTTTCATTATTGCTAACCAAAATTCGGTGAAGTCATGTCCGGTCCATCACAATTTTGCCATAAAGCCAATTTTTCTTCGCAATGACTATGATAAAACTATTTGGTCTTATGGTGACTAACTTCAATGCCAATTTGCCGTTTAATGCATTTACTGGAGGCAAAATGTTTTTAGAATGCTTTTTTAACTTACCATAAGAAAATATCAATGAGTCCTAAAACGGCATTTCAATATAGCATTTTACGAGTTCATAAAGTTTAAATAAAACCTTCGATAGGAGTAAAATGAATTTATGAATTTATGAATTTTATTTATGAATTTATGAAAGATCGCTGTAAACAAGCTGTGTAGGTTCTCATAAACCTGACTAAAATATGAAACCTTTTGGCACCTCTTGGTGCCATAATAAAACCAAATTGATTTCAAGTGGCTTTCATAAAACTTTACGGGAGTCGGAAGACTGTGGTTAACGAGGTATGCCAACATTTCTACATTTCCGGATTTAGATCCAGGATAGACAGGGTCATGAAAGACTGCTTGGAGGGCAAAGTTCAAAATCAAAACCGCTGGTTCCTCGAATGGCACCGCTTCCTAGGCCACGAATGGCAGCAAGAATGCACCCATTTTCATTTGTTGACTTGGACTATTTCGGAAGTAGCTATCGGCAGAAGAAGAGAGAAGCGATGGGTGGCTCTGTTTACATGTCCACGCTGTGCATCTAGAGGTGGTCCACAACTTGACGACTCAGTCCTGTGAAATGGCAATGGTAGGTTTGTTAAAAGGTTTGGAAGACCGATAGAGATTTTTTCGGATAACTGGACAAACTTCGTAGTTGCGAGCAGAGATTTCATAGAACAAATGCAAAAGATCAACACCGAGTGTGCCGACACTTTCAAGGGTGCTAGACATTCAACCCGCTTTCAGCGCCACACATGAGAGGTGTGTGGGAGCGCATGGTGGCCTCGCCGAGTAGTATGTAGCTGATGATATGTGGAGTTGTTGGTAGCGAGAATATCTACCTATGATGAACCGGGGGACTAAATGGTTCGATAGAAGCCTATTGCTGTGGAAGATCAAGTGTACGATGAGGACGCCGAGAAACGAAAAACTTGGGAGCGTAGTGTTGTAGAAGATATTTTCACCTGAGGTGGCAGAAAAGTGCAATCAGCGGTCGTGCGAACCAGTTCAGAAGTGAAAAGAAGGCCGACCCCAAACTAGTCGTTATGGAGCTTGGAGTGTAATAGTAAGCTTGTAGGGTTCTGAACCAACAACAGGGCTTACAGGGTAGAGGATATTACACTTGGATTAAGAGCGTTGGACGCGTGAACGTGCTCCGCCAAGCTGTGTGAACGTTTAACCCGTTACAAATGAAAACGTAATTGTCGATCGTGATCGATGTAAATATAAATCCTCTGTATCTGAATGACAGGTGGCAGGAATGGTGTGACAATTCCAATCGCTTCAAGTTCAGCACACGTTATGCAGGTTTCATGTTCCAGTCTCAAACTGAGTGCTTTGAAGTCTCAATATACACTCCCACTCCACACACAGTCCCATCTTTGGAAACATCTTTGTACGCATTTTTACCGTTCATCAGGAAGAGTGTTATTTGTCTTAACCTAATTGGGTTAGGATACTGTTTTCATCATCTCCGGAAGACTTGACCAATGGATCAATATTGACGAAAATATTTTTGTTACTCCAATATATACGTTCCATGTACGTACATTTCAACCACTGTTCACAATCTTCTGGTAAGCTAACTCTTTGAAGTTGTTCTGCTACAACATTACCTGTATTTAGAGATACACCTTGCATCACGATCATTACACTTCTCGTGATGTTACATATTGGTGTCTGATATCCAACGAACCTAGACTACTTAAGCAAACCAACGCGTTGTGAGGTGTTGTCTTGGTTGCCTTGGTCACACGACGGAGACATTTGTTGTTAAACACTGCCAACAATTTTGCGATTTGTTTGTTTAGCATTGTTGTAAATGTTATAACCGTAATTCATAACCTTCAGCATCACGTCTTGATGAGCTCCATTTCTTTCTCCACTTAGTACCTTAACCATATTCATTCGATCTTGGACTTTCTTCCGAATTTCCTTAATGTGGATTCCAAACATAGAAAGCGTTGTATAGTTACTCCAAGATATTTATAGTAACGTATTGTCACAACTATTGTTCCATTTATTTTAAGGTTTAGCGGTTTATCGTTGTTCTTCGACGAAACCTTGATCCGCCGCATTCAGCTTCTCTAGTAATTTGTTCTAATAAGTAGACTAAAAATTGACTGCATACAGGACGAGTATTACATCTCCTCTTCAAATTTGAAGCAATTCAAGCAATTCTATTTTGAAGAGTGTTTGTAACAGCACATCTCCTTGGGGTTAACCATTTGTGATCTTTCTACAAATGCTCTGATCCCGTAATTGAAGAGTGATTTTTCTATTATGGAGGAATGATGAGATCCATGATTGTATGTCAATGGACACTCCCTGTTTTGACAGACTCTCTTCTAGTTTCTCAACCTGAACTGCATTGAATGCATTTGAGAGATCGATGCAAATTAAACCTTTTATGATCTCTTCCCTTTTGCTTTCTTTAATCCAATTAATCGCTCAAGTGGTGGTCGATAACTGTCTACGTAATCTAAATGAAGTTTCCGGAAGGGTTTTAATAAATTCAAGAAACTCTTGCAATCGATGTAGAAATGCTGTATTACAGACCATGTCTGTACTTTTAGGACTTAGGCACATGAGAAGTTCAAATGATAGTTTGTTCTCCCCTGGTGCCGAATATTATCATTTTGAGTTGAGTATCGTTGTCCAGTTCCCTGATTCGTCTACGTCGCGATATATCACTTTTTTTTGGTGATTCGCTTGCCTGTCATAAACAAGCCGAAAATACTGTCCAATGACATCTAATCATTATAAGTGTATATTACTTTATTTCATACTATAATATGACGTAAAAAGCGCAAAAAGTGAAGCCTTTGAGAACATGAAATGGAAAAAAATCTCATACAAAAATACAACATCGCCAAGCATGGAGGGGGATTTTAACACTAGTCCTTGGCGTGATAGGCTTGCCGCTTCTTTTCTAAGCCAACTCCGATTATTTAAATGTCGGTTCTGATTATCTATGATATGCTTCCAGTTGGCAGTTAAACCAAAATCTTGTACAATAAATTCATCGTTGTGAAAAAAAAAACACGTTTTGCAAGACACGGTTGGTGTAATGTAATTACAACAGTATTTTAAACTATCTATAACATCTTGTCCTGTTCAAGTTTAACAAATGTATGTCACAATGTTTCTTAAAACAATAATAAAAAATAAATAACTCAAAGCAGTGGAAAAAGTATTTTCAGCTCAATCGTTAGTCAGGGTGAACTAATTTGGTTCAGTCATATACAAAATACGAGAGACCCAAACCGCTCCGAACGTGACATGTTTTGCCAAACATTTATAGTACATTTATAAAACAAACTATCATAAATCATTTTAAAAGATGTTTTGTGTGTTACTTGGGTTGATTATTGTGACTTAGGTACACTGATGTCATGACCAAATCGAGATGTAAGATTTGTACACTTATCACTTGTGTAAAGCTGGACACGATGGGAGAAAGAACTGTTTTGTAGTTTAAGCTATTATCCAGATATATTCCGGCTCCTCCATAATTTTCATCCCTCGAACTGGGACGAAATGGAAACCGTTTAGTCTGTTCTTGTTAGTGTTCTTAATTCTTCTTTGTTTTGATTTACGCTTTGAATATTTGCTTGTAGTATTTTAAAGTTTAACGTCGCCATCATGAACATCTTGTAGATGATCGTGATGAGCTCTATTTTGAATAATCGTATTTGTAAAATTAAAGTATTTTGTTGTACACTTTTTAAACGTTTCTCTTCTCGGATCCTCTTTTTAAACACTCATAGCAGCTTCCACTGCCTTCCAGTTTGACTTAATCCATCCATTTCGCATTAGGTTATTCCACGTGAATTACCTTTTCGTGAGTTGTGCGTTATTTTCTACTATCGTTGGGAATTCCTTATCTTGATTATCGAGATGGTTCATCTCCCGTCGTTGTCACTCAAACACCGCTTTTGGGCATTTTCGTAACTTGTTCGGGGGTGAGATTCGAACTCGTGACTTTGGCGTGAGAGGTATGGATGTTAACCACTACGCCGGGGTCGCCCCCGTGGCACATTCTTTCCTTCCGGGCTTCGGCCAGTATCTGGTTAGGACACTTTCCCGCCAAATGCAATCCATGAATCATGAATCCACTGAACTCCCAAGAACTACGTCCAATTGAAAATTATTGGCCTATGATGAAGCAGGAACTCAAAAAGGCCAAGGAGAGAATAAAGGATGCAAATTACATGCGTAGGATGTGGATAAAACATTAGATAAAGGTACTGGATACAACTGTACAAGATCTCATGGATAGCGGTAAGCGAAAGTGTCGAGAATTTTACCAAACATCCTCCAATAATTGATCCAAAACTGAGCATAACATTCTAAAACTGCCTGTAAACTTGGTTTTTATCCTATAAATTACACAAGATTTTATAATAAATCAACTGTGTTTCAATTACAGTCAGTTGTAAGTTTTGCAATAATTTTGTGTTCATACTCTATGATTTGGTTCACAGTCACTGTCACATCACGGAGAGTTCCGAAAACTATAGTCCATATTTAATTGAAGCAATCCTAGGCAATTGATTTGGCCATCAATGGACTAGATAATGTATTTTCATGTGATTGAAGGTACCGATCCATAAGATTTGGTGCAAGTTCACAACTGGCCACAACTACTGAAAACCCCGGAACAAATCCGGATGTGCCCACTGTGTGCTTACTATTAACACAACTGCACTTCTTTTCAAAATATAAAATGGCGTCGAATACAGATTATTGGCATCGTCACATCATTCCCATTCTGGAAATGACTATATTATTGCATATTTAACATATTTATCTAACATTGAAGGCAGTCATCTTGGATTTCAAAATGGTGTCAAAGTTATACTAGGGTAGATCGGGACATGCCCGATTCTGTCCAACGTGGTTGTGGGCACTTGATATAATCCCGATTGTATTTATTTTCGAATTCTCAAGTGACTAAAATTGTCGCATGGTGGGTTTTGGATCAAATTTTAAATTGGCCACTTTCTGGGGTACCCCTTTACATGTCCGGATGTAACCAATGTGGTCCTCGGTATTTGATTTAACCATCATTGTTCTTCTTTTTGAATTCTCATGTGATTTGAAGTGTTGCATGATGTTTTTTGGTTTACATATATCAGAAAATAGTCACTTCCCGTAGGTTACTCGGAATACACCTGGGTTTGGATAGTTTGGTTTTTGGCAGTCATGTTGCCTACTATTGATTTTATTATTGGATTATCATATGATTTTAAATCTCGCATGATGTTTTCAACTTTCTTAAGGCCAATTATAGATAAATTATGTATCCGGAATAGGTGGACCAATTCCAAAAACACTCAGTGATGATCAATTGGACCACTAAACAATCTGTTTGGCGTTTGTTTTAAACAAATCGGTTCAGTAGTTGCTGAGAAACAAGCCTTGTAGCATCACAGACATACATATACGCATAATCAAACTCTGAGTCCGGATGGAATTCCCAACGTGGCCTGAAAGCTGCGTTACAGGCATTTTCTCACATGTTTCAGAGCGTGTTGCAGAGATATCTGGAGGAGAGGTGCTTCCCAGACAGGTGGAAGACTAGTGCTGCTAATGAAGCCAGGAAATCCACCGTGGGACACAGCATCGTATAGGCCCATATGCTTGTTGGATTCACTTGGTAAGCTTTTGGAAAAGGCCATAGTTAACAGGTTCGCGAAGTGTTAGGAGAGAAACTATGGCTTGACATCGATCCAGTTCGAGTTTCGGAAAGGAAAGTCAACGGTGTGTGCAATTCGGAATGTCGCCGAGAGTGCGAAGAAGGCACACAAACAGAAGTGGAGAGGAAATCTTTACTGCGTTGTGATAACGATAGATGTCAAGAATGCCTTCAATAGTGCCAGCTGGTAAGCCATTGCCGAAGCGCCATCTCGTCAGAAGCAGTATGCATTATCGCCGAAATGGTCCCTATCGGCATAACCTTAGCATAACAAGCGGAAATCAAAGGAGTTCGGAAGATTCGGGCACGTGGCAGCCCCTCTCTTTCCACGGTTCTTGCGAGGAACTCCAATGATGGCTTCAGCCCATTGCACCGCTTTGCAGTTGATGACCAATAGCAGATCAATTTTTCTGATGCTTTGCCCCATGCATTCAGTCTTCGGTCGTCAACACGTTCTACCTCTTCCAGTGTCTCATTTGAAACTATCAAAACGACGTCATCCGCAAAGCCAACGATCTCGATTTCAATCGGCAACTTCAGCGTCAACACGCCGTTGTATGTCCCGTTTCATAGGTTCTGGCTAAGGATGGAAACTTGTAAAACTCCCGTCGTTAGTTTAAACGTCTTCTGCCCTAGTTCTCTATGGTACACTGGAACATGGTTCTGGAAGTAGCTCCTTAGCATCCTGCACAGATAATCAGGAACCTTCATTCTTCATTTTACAACGACTATGAGAATGTCAAAAATGTTACTCTGTTGTCGGCATCTGCTACTACCACTGACTGGAAAGAGGACTCAGCTCAGCTCGAAGAGCCTTGGAACATAAGTAGAGAATGCGTTACAATACGATAAAAAGGCAAAGCGCCTCAATGGAGACGGTGAAAAGAGGTTTAAGTACCTAGTAAAGCATTGTCATAGCCTTGATGAGGTTCAAATATTGGCTGAAAAGCATTTTAGAGTACCAGTATCTAATTTTAATAAGCGTCGTATAAATGTATTTGTTTATTTATTTATTTATTTATTTGTCGTCGTCAATCAGTTGTAGACCATTTTAATTACAATAAGTTCTTAACTTAACTTAAACCTAGCACGTTATTTTATTTTTCTTTCGACATAGTAAAATCTACACTATTGCAATGGTTATTGTAATTAACCTTCATTTGATTAATCGGTCAATATTTTGCATAGTTCGTGCGATAATTATTTGATGCAAATAACTGTCGATGTCTTAAATGCCTTGTTGGTGTGTAAAAGTTTAATTTTGATAGAATTTCCATTGAATCAATTCTGTTTGAGACTATATTATTTTTAAATGACGCCATAGCAAATTCCCGACGCTCTTTTAATGTTTGAATATTGATAAGCATACATCGAGCCTTATAAGATGGTAAAGGAAATACAGTCCATCCTAGCTTTCTTAGTGCGTATAACAAAATTTGCTTTTGTACTGACTCTATTTTTTCTTCATGTGTTATTGTGAATGGAGACCAAACTATGCTAAAATATGTTTATATTGATCTGACATAAGCAATGCATAATGTTTTTATCGTATACGGGTCATGAAAGTTATAGCAGAAACGTTTAATAAATCCTAGCATGTTTTTAGCTCTGTTTTTAATTGTGTTATAATGATCAATGAACGTAAGTTTAGAGTCTAAGAGAACACCTCAATCCCTAACTCTATCACACTTCTCTACATTCTGATTGTCTAAAGTTATTTTTATATTAGGTATGTTTCGTTTTCGACTGACGGTAATTAAATTACATTTTATAACATTAAGTTGCAGCAGACCTTTGTTACACCAAGTATGGAACAACAATATCTCATTCTTAAACGTGTTGATATCCTCTGCAGTGTTTATTTCTAAATAAAGTTTCATGTCGTCAGCGTAAATTAAAAATTTTAGTTTCTTAAGAATAAAAGATAAGTCATTTTCAAATAGAATGAATAACAGTGGTCCTAGATGAGATGCCCGAAGTGGCATGAATAGGTGTTGATTGGTTTCCTTTAAATCTTACAACTTTATCACGATTGGTTAGGTATGAATTAAGCCATTTGAAGATTTTGGGCTGAATTCCCATTTTTTTTCTATTTAAATATAAGCATAGGTACACTGATAGGCAAAATAAAGTGCCCACCTCATCGTTTTTTCAATTTCTCTCATTTACTTGGTTCAAATTAAAGTAAACACACTGTATTTTTTTTATTATCTTATTTTTTATATTCTTTTTAAGTTTCACTTATGGAATACTGAAAAAAAGGAGTTTTACTTAAATAAAAAAAAAAATCAAATTGTGTTGAAAAAAAAAACAGTGACAAAATAAAGTGCCCACTTCATTTAGGCTACAGAAAACATAAATTAAAGTAAAATAAAAGCATTTCAATAATTGATGTGTCCTTCTTTGGCCTTCAGAACCTCCTGCAGGCGCTTCGACATGCTCTCGACCAGGTTCTTTAGGTGCTGTGGATCTATCTCTTCCCAGGCGCGCTCCAGGGCTTCAAAATAGTTATTTTTATTGGTAACACCAGTTTTGTCAACCCTGGCATCGAGAATCGCCCACAAATTCTCGATGGGATTGAGGTCCGGGCTTTGTGGAGGCCATTCCAGCGGTTTGATCCGTCAAGACCGGAAGAAAGACTTGGTCTTCTTGGCAGTATGCTTCGGGTCGTTGTCCTGCTGGAATACGAACTTCTCTTCAAGGCCCGTCTGGATCAGCGAAACCTCCAGATTTTCTCGCAGGATGTTGATGTTAGAATCTGCCGTCATTATCCCGTCGATTTTCACAATGCACCCACTCCACCCCACGAAAAACAGCCCCAGACCATCACATTTCCTCCTCCATGCTTCATCGTGCCTTGGATGTGGCGCTACTGAAGCTCCTCTCCCAATCTGCAGCAAACACGAACCCGCCGCTTTCGGTTAAACAGCTCGAATTTTCATTCGTCCGTCCAGAGATTCGTTTTCCAGACCTTCAGGGGTTTATCAGAATGCTCCTTAGCAAACTTAAGCCGTTTGGCTTTGTTTTCCTTGCTGATAAATGGGCGCTTCCGGGCAAGTTTGCTATTCAACCACTGTGCTACGAGACGGCGACGAACAGTTCGACCGGAAACTGATAACTGAAGGGTTTCCTGGATCTCGCGGACAATTACCTTCGGGTTCTTCTTGACTTCGCGCATGATCTTGGTGTCCGTTCTCGCATCCGTTTTCCGCTTCCTGCCTCTGCCAGGGCGATCCACCACTGATCCAAACGTTTTAAGCTTCAGAAGAATTTTGCCAACCGCTGCCTTACTGATACTGTACTTCTTAGTGACAGCCCGGTGCGATTCACCGTTTTGCACATCACAAACGACCAATTTTCGGATACACAAGGGAATTGCTTTCGAAAGCACTGCGTTCTCCATTTTTTTCAATTGAATCAAATGCGATCACGTATACAAATGCACCAGGTTGAGCCGTTTGCTTCAAAACATGTCAAAATATCAAAACATAGACAATCGAGGGGTCTTCCAATGGAAACTTATCGAAAACATATCGATTTTTGAAGTGGGCACTTTATTTTGTCACTGTTTATTTTTCAACACAAATTGATTTTTTTTCTTTAAGTAAAACTCCTTTTTTTCAGTATTCCATGAGTGAAACTTAAAAAGAATATAAAAAATAAGATAATAAAAAAAATACAGTGTGTTTACTTTAATTTGAACCAAGTAAATGAGAGAAATTGAAAAAAACGATGAGGTGGGCACTTTATTTTACCTATCAGTGTGTATCGACACGGTCAAATGCTTTACTAAAATCTGTGTACAAAACCTCTAAATGGTTTCCGTTATCCATTGCTTCCAGACAATAATTAACGAATTCTAGTAAATTTGTGGTTGTCGAACGACCTTTAAAAAATCCATGCTGATTAGTAGTTATTCTATTTTTGATTTGGTTAAATAATTTTTCATTCACAATTGCCTCAAAAAGTTTTGGAATGCAAGAGATCAGGGCTATACCCCGATAATTACGAATATCAGATTTCTTACCAGACTAAAAAATAGGCACTAGAAATGAGCTCTTCCATAATTTTGGAAAGTCTCCGGATTCCAGTGACATATTAAAAAGCCAAAACAATGGAGAAGTAAGCTCAGCTGCTAAAGTATTCATAAACAAAGGAGGGACTCCATCAGGTCCCGAGCCTTTGGATGCATCTAAATGTTTAAGCCCGTCTAGGATTTCATGCACATAGATTTGATTCACGCTTATGTCACTGGAATATACCCTAAGTATTGCCGATAACGATCTGCTTCTGAGTATGTTGTGTATGTTTCTTAAGAAAAACTTGGCAAATAAATTGCATACTTCTTCAGTATTATTACTTTCATTATTGTCAAAATACATAAGGGATGGAAGATTGTCTGATTTTAATTTGGTATTCACGTAATTAAAAAAGTTTTTTGGACAAGATTTAATTTTACGTTCAATTTTTGAATTATACTTCTCAAATGCAATATTCATAGCGGAGCTTATTGAATCTAATTCCAGTGATATCAATCCTCCACCCTATTGAAATAGGAAATGCGCATAAAGCAAAGCTCTCGATGCAAGAAAGGCTGGAGATAATAAATGGCGAGAAGATCAAGAGAGCATTTGATTGCGGCTTTCGGGGAACTTTCCGTCGGTGTATCCGCAGATCCGCCAGATCCGCTGCTCGAGTCACCTGCAATGTAGATAGGAGTGAAATGGCGCACCAAGGTTCGGTTTCAGTTTCAGGAGAAAATCCAACAGCTTCCTCGTAGGATTGATTCGCCGTCGGGGATAACTGGAATCGTTTACAGCGTTGATAGGAGTTCACCGTTGTCCGGTATTGAAAGAATGTCTACTGTCGGGGAACTCTTCGTTGGCGTAGGGTTGATTCGGGAACTGCTCGATTGTATCGAGGGTGAAATGGCTCAGGAAACTAGTGGGCGCTAAAAGGCTCATGGAGAAGCTGATAGCACCAAGCCAGTTCTAAGTAAAATCACACCTTCTGCGGCGAGAGAAGTCCAGCGGTCCGGCAACGCCGGTGCATAAATCAGGTGTAAGAGTCCCACGAAGGTGGCTGTGAAGGAGAGCATGTCATGACGGTCCGCTATTGCATATCGGTACACGTCTCGATGGGTACACATAACGGCTTCTAGCAGCAGAAGGGTGCTTGCGATCATTGCTAAGAGCTGAAGAAAAGTGCATATATTGCAGTCCCACCCTAAGCTTTCGCATCCTACACACCTAGCTAAATTATTGCACAGTCAACACAAATTCGTATTTATACCGTATATGAGGAAAAAATGGAGGCAATATACGGCCACTTCATATGTAGTTCAATGAAGGCATGTACATCTATCGCCTCTAACTAGTATCCATATACGATACCATATACGACTTTGTTTTAGCTGGATGGTATATGACGCCATTCAAGTTCAAGGTGAACCATCAAACAGATCAATAAGTTGTGAGAGAAGCCCAATAAGAAGTTAATAGTTTTATTCTCATCATTCAAAACGTTTAGATTGTGTGCCCTAATTAAGTCATCGTGAGTAATGATTACTATTTTTAATCTTAAACTAAGTTAAACATCCGAGTGAAATAAAGTTCTGAGTACCTTGATGTGAGCTATGGCGCTTAAGTTGATCAATGCAATACATACTCGATTTGATGATGTTTGCCACATTGATTGGTGGTAATCTTTACTGCTAAACCACACCACAAAAATGTGATCAACTACTAGCATTTCTGTACAGTTAGTGATCAATTCCAAATCTACCATAAAATCACTTGAACTTGCTGAGCATTTGTAATCAAATTCAACACTTGCCTGCAACGAGATTGAACAAATAACCACCCTCATGGATCAACAAAAGACCCTCTGCACATAGCAGCTGTTCGTCAACAACCAACGGTTTTTATTAGATAGAGTGATTTCGGAAATTACATCGCACCATAAAATGCGGTGGGAAAACAAATTGATTTTAATACCTTATGCCTCTTCTTTTTTTTTCTCGTAAGCAGCAAGTAGGTATCAGAAAGAGAAAGCGAAACCTTATTTTATAACTTCGAAAGGGTCACCAAGGTTCTCTTTTCCGGCTTAGGAAAAGTCGTCATAAAGCGATGCACATCAACATCGACGGTGTGGGGGCGAAAGCTTTGCTGTTTACACGCTTGTTCGTCTTCGGTTTTACGACCTTCTTTCTAAGAGCTTTTATTTCTTTGTCTTTTAGCGCCATAAGTTGATGGTGATGATCGGTTCAGTCGTTTGGGGAGCGAATTCCTTGAATCTTCGGCGATGCGGCTAGAAAACTTGGGCCATAAATATCACTGATGCACACCACCCGATCGAAACCGGAAGGAAACGAAATAGCCAACGGGAGATTTATTACCGTCGGGTCCATTTGCTCGGAATGCCATTTATCATCGCCTCAAATGCAGTCATTAATTCTTGAATCATGCGTTCACTCAGCTGCAATCACATTCACTCACAGTGATAACTGTTTGATGAGCCATCCTTTCTGTTTTGATGCTCGATCAACCGACAGGTGATGGATACGGAAATAGTAAATGGACGCATTAGGTTGGACCAAATGCAATAAAATCGGTCTCTTATTTACAGACCCCGAGCCAAGAGTAAGTTGTTTATGTTGATGTTGCTATCTGAGGCAAACATATGGTACGTAAAACAATCTGCTGATGTAGCTGTTTTGGGCAGGACTAAGCTGATTTAATTTTGCCTATTACGTAAATGGGATCCATTCACTTTGACCAAACGACCAACAAATTTGAGATAGCATAACATCATCGTCGTCATCTTCGAGAGAGTGGGAAAAGCTTTTCTGTGGTCGGTTCCTGATAACTAGATTCATGTTTCTAAAACTGGATTGACCTGAATAAACGAAGCGATATCAAGTCTAGAACATCTCTCGATGATACCCATGTCAATTGATTTCTTTCACGTTGGAATTTGGGGTGGATGGAAGATGCATGTCGTTGATGCCCTTTGTTTTCTCAATCAAAAGGAATTCCTCCGAGCTTTGTATGCTATGTGGATGGCATTTCATTTACGTTAGGTCATCCTAATTGAGTGCTTGAGAAAATTGCAGCAGTAGAATAAAGTCTGGTTCTGGGGATTGTTTGTTCTTAATTGACATCCGGTAAAGATGAATCAAAAAATAATAATAAAATGATCCGGGGGCGGGATGGAAAGTAGACATCTTTTTCATCTTCCCTTGCATTTCAAGCTTTTTGTTTTCACAATTAGATTATCAGTTACTCTCAACTGAATGTTGAGAAGAATGTTGAATGCACTTCCATAGCTATTAATTGAGAGCTTTCGATGCCAGTACCATTTTTGCATTAGTATGCAGCAATTCCATAGGAAAAAGATATACGATCTCTCAGAATTCCATAATACTTAGTAGTTAGGTTCATTATCAAAAAGAACTAGACACCCTTTTTTTTTTTTTTAATTTCTGTATCAGGGTTACCCTGTCAGTGAAAGGAGGGTTAGAATTTTTTTTTTATATATTTTGATAAATTACATTGTTTTTAAATTTACGTAATCACTGAACCGATTTCTCAGCCTAGGTGCCCAAATGATAGGAAATTGAATGTAGTTTAGGGAAAATAATTAAACCTGGTTTTTAAAAATCAGTTATAATTTAAAAATGTCAAATAGTCCCTTGACTTTTGAACCTATTATGCAGCTATTGATTACATGTTAAATTAAACTTATAAAGAATTTGAGCAGTAAGCGACTTTTAACTAGTTATCCACTTGCTTAAATAAGTTTCATAATACGTTTGGTATTGTGTTTCACGAAATTTTACACAACTCGTTTTATACAGTCAGAAACTTTCGAAGAATATGGATGTAATGTCGGTTTATAAGCACCAATTCATGGTCTATTCATGGATGCGAGTACATCTCATTCGATAGATTTATTGTTCAATGCAGTCTCCGTACGGTTTTTTTTTTCAGATTTTCTTACTTAGGCATTGCTCGCTGTATTTATTTACCCAAGACAATATTTCACAAAACAAACTAAAATAAAACTGATTTGAATCACTCCAGTAATTGTAACATATGTTTAATCGGCCATTCGAGAATGAAAATGTTTTGATTCACTATACACTACTATAGGTACAGTGATTTTGCTTCCCTGTTTTGTGTTTAAATGAGCTATTTGAAAAATATGCAACCGCAAACCTATACATTTCCATTGCAAATTTTACGAATACCAACTTTTTTATTACGTTATTCAATAGCTGGGAACATTGCAAAAAATATGTCCCTAACCTTGGATCTACCGTTTTCTTGTGGAATCATTGTTATTTCATCTTTGTGAATAGTTAATACATATAACGTTTGACTGTTTTCAGTATATCTAGGCTGCACTACTTGGTTTATCGGTTCAGTGCAGCTAAATTAAGATCATTCGACGATCATGAAGATAATCTGTTTAGTGTACCTTGTGAAGTCATGGTATCTATAAATTTAAGGAAATCGAAAACGGACGTGAACAACTTTAAAATGACCAATACTGTCTCAACTGCTTTGGATTAACTCGGTCATCCTGATAACAACATGATTTTGTTGATTATCGCTGAATAAATGGCATTTTTGGAACATAGACCGAACGAAGGAGTTAGGCTAACGCTACATCCCGTTACCCTACATTTGATTTTCTTTGTTTTGATGGTTTGCAGACAAAGGACACTATAGCTGAAAATATTTTTTTTTTCCCCAAGCATTCTAGTTTGTGAATAACGCTTTATCCAAATAAATATTATATACATCCGTAGGCCCGACATTATGATAGGACAGGGTTCCTGAAATTTGATTTAGACTAGTGTAGTGGGTTTTAAACTTTCTTTGTATTGCATTGTAATGTGAGTTAGAAAAAAAATCGTAATGCATACTTGTATCAGCCTTGGAAATGGTCCAGAAATAGATATCTGGTGCCATAGTATTATTTGTCCCTGCAAACTTGCTTCAGTTGCGTTTCTTCTCAAAACTCCTCCTAATGCCACACAAGGTCCTTAACATATGGCGAAAAAATTCCAGTCTGCATCGAGACTGCAATCTTTCTGCATGTGAAATAAGTTTAAGGTTGTCGGCTTATTTCTGTCCTGACTACCTGACCCATCTTCGAAAGGAAAATCTTTGTGAATCTTTTCGAGGCTAGGTAGCTTATTTTTTAGGAATTTTATACAATTGATCAAAAATAAACTAACTGCAACGTGGTTTAGGCTCGCACATTCCGTGATAACTGTAAAGCTAATGAATTTCAAATCTGAGCAAATAATATATAGCAAAGGGATGGATAACGTTTGCATTTAAAAAAATGGACTTTTTTCGGATGGTGATAAAAAAAAGCTAAGGCAGATAATTGCTTTTGATAAATTTCCCATGGAAGGTAATTATTTAAGCTTACTTGCAAAAAAATTCTACGCCCTTGCGAACGGCCTTCCGGCAGTTAACCGGAACATTCGCCATAGCGAACTAAAACATGCGTGTAGGCATGTTTTTGAGTACTTTCATCGTTTTATCTATCAATTCCTCCTCAGTTTTTGCGACAAAATTGTTGGAGTAGATCTTACGCTTCAGGTTGACCTAGACATTCTCGATGGGGCGCAGCTGGGGGACGTTGGGCGGGTTCACCGACTTGGGTACCACATCGATATTCAGCTGCTCCATCTCCTCCAATGATCGCATCGAGTAGTGGGCCGACGCCAGATCCGGCCAGAACACCGCGTCTTCGCCCTTATAGTATTTCTTGACGAACGACGCAACTTCCGGCAGGCATTTCGTACTATAAATTTCCCCGTTCACGGCCGATCCGGAGTGAAAGAATAACGGCTTTGACATCCCCTTCTTGCTGATTGTCAGCCACAGCAGCACCTTCTTGGGGAACGTGATGTGTGAAATGAACTTCACCTCGGAGCTCACTTCCCTCGTGGGGGAAGTAAAATACGAAGTGCCCTGCCAGTTGTTGCCATCCAGGGTGAGGTAGGTTTCGTCGTCCATCACCACCGCCACGTTGCGATTCGCCGGGAAAATCGAGTTGACCATCTTATTCAGCCGCTGCCTCTGCATCATTTCCTGCAGCTCCGAAACCAGTGGACGCGACTTCCGCGATGTAGCCACTTTTCCCTCGGTCTTTCCCTTCAGCATCCTTTGTAGCTTCTTGTCACTCAGGGTCGTCAACCGCCCGGAACCGGGCCTTCTTTCGATGCTCTGATTGTTGTCTAATAGTGCCAAAATGTGTAGATGCCGGAACGGGCGTATCTGGCGTCCACAAAGTACCGCACGATGTCCGTTTACGACGCGGCGGGGTCCGTTTTTTGCTTCACTGTTTTTGCCAGCACGGTTAGAGTTCGACTGATAGAGCTGTCAAATTTTGTCTGCTGACTCATGGGTTACTATGATTAATGTTGCATTGGTAGTTTCGGGTGAAGGTAAACCCATGAAAAATTGGCAATTTTTGTCCATTTTTTAAATGCAAAAGTTAGCGCACTGTTCGTTTGACCAATGAATTTCGTGAATAGAAACTCGAACAAAAAATTATAAATTTTAAGGAAAATCCCAAATTATGATGCATTCTGTCGCTAGCAAATTTTTGTAAACTTTTAAATTTTTCCTCAGCTATGAAAGTGTGTGGTGATGAACGGTATCATCTGGCGGTCTGCGGCAGTAGCACCTCGTCGTGCGTCGCGTTGTTCTGCGTCGCGGATTACTAGTGTGCGTGTGCAATTGGTTCCGGTGAGCTGAAGTTAGAAGAGTGTTGCGTGTCGCGGGATTCAAAAAACTGCATACAATCAATTGCGCTGCTGTGTGTTGGTGATTTTTCCTCAAGCGAGCTCAGGTCCTAAGTGTCGTCGTTCGCGGGTATTGTGGGGGAAGATAGTGTGTATTGTTTAGCAACCGTGTAAAGTTAGAGGTCATAAGTGAGTTTATTTTTCTTATTGAGTCTGTTTCCTCCAACTAAGTGCCAATATCTAGAACTACACAGATAAAAAGAAACAGTGAATTTTCTGCGTTATCTAATGCACATAAAGGGAATGCTAGATTTGGCTGAAAATAATGGGATATTTCGTGTAAATTTATGCCAGATATCGCCTGAATCTAGCCTGTTGTATGAAAGATTGCAAACATTGTTGTATGGCGCATGAGAGATTGCAAACAATTTCGTCGTTTACGCCTCATTTGGCTTGGAATTAAACGAGGGAAAATTTTACACGCTTGTTAAAATTAATTATTTTTTTCTGTGTAGATTTTAGAGGAAAATACCACAACCGTGCCAAAGTGAATTTTGCTTCGGTGTGCAGTTTTAGTTTGTAAATTAATCGGTGCAAGAAGAGTATATTAGAAATAGATATCATGTTACTAACGGAAGGTTTCCGACACGTCGGTGACGGTCGAGTTGATGTGGACGAATGCCGACGGCAGCAGCTGCGGGTCCAGCAGGACTTGGCCATCTAGGACATCGAGGAGAGCTGGTTTGCAAAGCACCAAATAATTTATCTCTAACATATTTTGAAGACAATATCTAATATCCTGTTTTATTTTGTCTATTTTGTTTTGTTTTGTTTTTCGTTATGCTTGTCTATTTTCAGTCACATTGGTGCGGTCTATTGCTTTTGGCGGATAGTGTAGGTATGTACTTTCAGCGTATCGTTAACCAAAACGAACCCTGCTGCTAACCTTTCCCAAACTATCCAACATCCCAGTGATTTCTCGTGGAAGTGCAGAGGATTTCTCGGCTTCCTTCAAAGCTAGTATCACGTCTACACGTTCCTTCCTATTCCCTACTTGACCAGCATTCGGGCACGGCCGGCGCCGGTATTGCTTTATAATGGGTCACCAGTTTTTACACATTGAAGATGTATGTTTGTCCCAAACATCATCTGTTGATTCTTTGTGCAAATACTGCTGATCTGGCAATAACGGAAATGCATCCGTGGGCGGTCAATCATGCTCTTGCTCATGCTCATGCTCAGCTATGAAAGTTTGTGGTGATAAACCAAATATTGTTTGCAAAAATATGTCCACAAACTACTGTCATCGATTCAAAACACATCAATTAGCTTGACTCCATTCCTTAAAATTGTGATTATTCGATATCTGCATCATTTAGTTTTTTTTTTATAGTTTTATGCCAGCGGATGAATTTTAGATGACTGTTGAACGGTTTTCGTTGTCCAATGAAGAGCATTGCAAAGAGCGTGCATAAAAAACAAGCGACTAAATGTTCGGATTTTTCATGCAATTACCTGGTGGTCGGTTTATCGGTCAGTAATCAATGTATACTAGTTGTCAATGTACTCTGAAAATTTGACAGCTCCATCAGTTTGTTTACGGTAGCTATGGTAAGAACAGTGAAACAGCTTCGATCTATGGTTTGTTCGTACCTTCTACTCTATCCGACCCACTTTGTGTCAGCCGGATACGATCGTGGAAACATCTACAAGATTCTGGCACTTATGGAGAAGGGAGAGTCCATCACGTGGAAGCCTGGTTCCGGTCGTCTGACCGTTTTAAGCAACCGGAGGACTCAACAGAAGCTCAAATGGAACACGGTAGGCAAGGTGGCCACTTCTTTCCGTGTGTTGGTCCGGGAGGTCGGTGTGACTGGCCAAATGGTCAAGAAGTATTTGGCCAAAATGGATATCCACATGTGGAAGCGTCAGTCCAAGCCAGCTGGAGAACCAAGCGGAAACCCAGAAACAATGGTTAAAGATTCTGGTCAAAGAGATCTTCCCGGCGAAGCGAAGTACCTCACGTTGGACGGCAACGGCTGGCAAGGCAAAAGCTACTTCACCTCCCCGAAAAAAGAAATAATTAGCGATATGAAGTACACAGCGCACACGAAGCTCCTAAAGAAGTTGTTGCTGTAGCTCACAATCAGTGAAAAGGGGATGTCACGGCCCCTCTTATTTTTGTCTAGGCTGGCAGTGAACGGCGAGATCTACAGTACGAAGTGCCTCCCAGAAATTGCCACCTTCATTAAAAGGTACCACAAGGATGACGACGTGGTGTTTTGGCCGGATCTGGAGACGGCTCACTTAATCTTAGCGGGTGCTGGAGGGATATGGAGCGGTTCGCTTGGGCATTCCGGTGGTGAACAAGCATGCCAACCCATCCAACGTGCCCCAGCTTCATTCCAATCAAGGAATTCTTGGCCAATTTGAAGATGAGAGGTATATTCAAATAATTTCGTGACCAAAACGACAGATAATTTGATCTAAAAAGGCGACCAAAGAACTGAAGAATATGCCTACAAGCTTCCTTTTTTTCACCTATGGCAGGAAGCAGACGTATTTTTGCGATGTTTTTGATTTCCTCAATAAATAAAATGCCATTTGGTTTGTTAAAATATCTTTTTCCGTTGTTTTTTACTATTTATCCATCCGAAAAAGTCGCTTTATTTTAATGCACGCATTAAAGCTGTGTAAAATAAATTTAAGCATTTGTGTATCTACAATGAACTATACGTAACAAGAATTTGATTTAAAACCAGCCTTCACTCAGTTCGAAACAGGGTAATAGCATTCGGAAATTATGTATCCTTGAATCCAAAAGGAAGCACCACATAAAAGTACTTCGATGTAACCTAAATACTCTTAGAGACGCATGGTGGCCTAATCGATTGAGAACGCATGAGAGCCTTGAGGGCAACCATAAGACTTGGTCTATTTAAAAAATCATAGCTCAGAAACGGCTCTGTCAACATTGCTGATTTTTGGATATGATATTTAAAAAAGTAAAAAATGCTTGGAAAAATAATATTTTCAGCTATAGTGTTCTTTGTCTACAAACATATTCATTGACATTTACAAATTGAAACTGATTTTTGAATTGTTTGACAAAACAACATTTAATTTCCTTTCATTTGCGCACTAAATCTTAGAAAACGGTTGAGTGATTCAAAAGATATGTTTTTGTGACATTTTTCAAAAAATAAAAAAATAAAAAGAATCTTCGATCCCTTCAAACAATGACACGGTCATCTTTATTGAGAAATAAAGAAATGTGTCTAATTTTTTTGATAAATAACAATATTACCAATAATTTTGAAATTCTGAGAGACCATATATCTTTTTCAAATGGCATTATTGCATAATAATGTAGCAAGTATTTATCATATCCAATACCAAGGAAACAACAAAAAAATCCTTATAGAAAATTTCCAAATGTGACACTCTGAAATTATTTTTTTTTTCGTAAATTTGCGTTCGTTCGTTTTGTAACCACGTTTTGTAAGCCGGGAAAATTATGTTTTATTAGGTGCGCAACTAAGTTCACGATGTTTGTCAGCAGATGTCTCTAGCAGTAAGAAATAGTCGATTTGATGTATCCCAAACGTCATAAACCAAGATTAGACATATGGTAAACAAACCGCTTTGACACATTATTGATTTTGTTTTTGATTATGGTTGTGTTAAAATGTCTTAGAGTTTCGTGAGCGGCAACGTTTTGTCTTCTGCTGTCACTAGTATTTTTACAAGTTAAAATGAATTAGTTAACAAATCGTTTGCCAAATCTTGAGATATTGTAGTGCAAGCGTGTGATTAGTTTTATTGAATTGTTGTTGTTCTTGTAATCATTGGTTCGAAAAAAAAAAAACTAAAAAAATGCATGTTATGGTGAAGAATGAGTAATGGAAATGCATCCAAGTGTGTATAAGGAGAAAGCCTCGGAGTTTAAAAAGACGTCGTTATTGGAATCCTCATTGTGAAAAGTCACGGAAACCCTTCGGTGGAAATTACTTGCGAAGTGAGGGCTAGCTCGCTAGTTGGGTCCTCTTTCGCCGTCACCGACATTCTGGGAATCGCAGGAACGCTGGAGAGCTTTGTGTCGATCAAGAGTGATATCGTGGTCAGTTTAAAAGTTCAGATGAATGGATACCTGATTGTGATATTGAATCAAACGTGCCATTGGAGTAAACGTGGACAATGTTCCGCAGAAAATGCTGTGCCTGTTAAATATTGAGTTAAAGCTCATCATCTGGCAAAAGCTAAGGGCAAAAAGTTTCAGTCGTTGTAAACCACTGAAAATTATATGGATAGGATGTGGAGCAATGGAAATGTCGACTGTGGTGGATGGAATGCACTACGATCGGCCCTCGCGTAATAGTAACAGAAGCTCAGGAAACAAGAGACATCGGTGAGATCGTTCAAAACTTTACTATAATGGTATTTAAAATTTCCATATATTCCATTATATTCCATTTTACATAACTCGGAGCGTATGGTACGGTATGTCCATGCATCCTTCCTCCTCTGAAGATTCACAGAATTTGTAGAATGAATGCAACAATTTCCGAAAAAGCTATCAATCTTCGATCCGCTTTGATTTCCTTTTGGAAAAATGGAGGGTTATTATTATTAATATTCGTTTTGGATAAAGGCGGGAAGTTCTAACTGTAACAGGAGTAATAGGAACCTTTGGTTGCACGATTTGTTCTCCATTAGTCTGAACATTTTTTAATCTTGTATCTTGTCGAGGTGACTTTAGTTATCTTACGGCGCACTTTCGATGAAGAACGTTTCTTTTTTGAGGATCCGGGTGCCTGTGCCACAGTAGAATCACCTTCGTCAGATGAGTTAGAGTCCGATTCTTCAACTGATAAAATCGAAAATTGGTTTTCATCTTCAACGGCTGTTGCAGACTTATGCATTTCTGCATAAGCCTGCCTGGAGCGTCCAATGACCCCAAGTAACAATTTTAGTTTTATTCTAGCCGTATAGCGCTCCTCCCGGCTTTGTTAATAGAAATACATTCAAAACTGTTTTGTCTACCCACACCTCCTCTATGCTTCTTTAAGGCCGAAATTTGTACAAAATGGCCCACTCTATGGACGGTTGTGAGAATATGTTGATAAAACCTTTGTAGGACCATGGAGATTTTGAAGATGTTTCAGTGAAAGACGTTATGACCACTTGAGAATCGTCATGAAACCTATTGGCTGCCAGGAAACCAGCATACGGTCAAATGGCCACAGCTGTGAAACTTCACTGTGATATCGAGGTTGGTTTTTGTTGTTCTGCGTTGTTCGATTATCTGCTCTTCTGATTCAATTAGCAGTAAAAAATAGGTCTAGTGTTGCGGGAATTTTTTTTGATAGCAAAATATCCAAAACAAATTATGCTTTCTATAGCGTATTATGCTCCGAATTATATGCACATTTATTTTTATGGTGAATATTATGAAACTCAAAAGGAAATCAACTATCAATAATCTTTGTAAACATTGTAGTCGACTTTTAACTGCAATATTTGACAGTTGGTGAATTGTTTGGACGTTTTTAACTTTCAGTCGGCGCTCGCTAATCTAAATCCAAACAGAAGCAGTGATGTGTGTGTGTGTGTGTGTGTGAGAGAGAGAGAGAGAGAGAGAGAGAGAGAGAGAGAGAGAGAGAGAGGAGGAGGAGGAGGAGGGGAGCATATGACTTTGAACGGCGCGTTCTTCTTCTCTTTTCAGAGAGCGAGTAATGGCGCTATAACCATAAGCCATAAGAGGCTAGGGCAAGAGTTAGTGCTCATGTCTCAACCGACAGACAAGGTGTGACACAAGACAAGGCTCTACAAGTAGAAAACGCCGGTTTTCCAGCCCAAAAAGCGATCAACAAAGGAGTGCATTATTTTCTTAGCTTCGTCACTCCCAACGACCTATATATATAAATATACATATGCTTTTTCGCCAAGGAAAGCCTCCCTCACAATCCCACCCAACTTCCAACTCCAGATGTCTATGAAGGTCGCATGAGTTCTCAGCATCTTCTTAAGTAGGCATCTAATCAACACTTCCCTCCCATCCCTTGCTGATCATAAGGACCTGGCCAGGTGTTGTGCATAGAAATCGATGGATGAAGAGCCTGTCACATCCAAGGCAGCTCTTTTGGCGCTTCCATCGTCTCTACAACAGCCAACCCAGGATTGTGTATGGTCGGAAAATGCTATGCTATGCTATGCTATGCTATTTATATTATTTTCTCGTTTTGACCCACTGTACCCGCTTTTTACTTGGTCAAGTAATTTAATTGTGTCTTAAAATGGCATGTTGGAAATTTGTATTAATAGCATTTTTGTCTTCTATGATATTTTAATTTTTTATGTGAGGAAAGTAAGACCTTGTAAAGAACGAGCAAAGTATATGTATTTCAGTTTTGATTCCTTTCATATTGGATCAGTTTATAATAACATATGAGTCCTATACGTACAAGCAGTGAAAGATGCATTTGAAAGTTTTATTCCTTGAATATATGATACAATATAGTGACTGGTATGCTATTCTGGTAAGTTATTTAAATTTTAAACAACTATTTCATTAGGAACAGTAGACATTTGAAATATCTCAGTGCATTCACTAGTATGTATCTTAAATTTTTTATAAATCATCATTTATGCTAAAAATTTCCACTGTTCCTATAACAACTATATAACTGGGATTGGGGGGGTAGCCTAAGGCAGTCGAAGGATATGTTGACTGGACAAGGGTTCGTGGAGTCGCCAGTCGCTTGTCATGTGAAGACAAGTGGCCTTCCTGCCGTGGTCTTCTGAAGGTCCTCATTGAGATCGACTGGCCCTGCTACAACAAGCCATCACGTAGGCTATTCTCTCGGGTCAACCTGCTGAGGATAGCCCTGCAGACATACGTAATCCTTGCACTGATGGTGGGTTCTTATCACATCTCATGGTTGTGTTAAAATGTATTATTTTGTGCCAAACAATCGTTATTTGCGGGAAGAGTTGATTTTCTTCTTCCATTCGAAGAAAACGGCAGCTCATTTGTTTCCCTCCTTTGGTTGCTGTAATGCAGTCTTCTAGGTGCAGCCTAGCGCAGATGTTTGAGGAAGTATACACTCTCAAATGAACACTCTCTTAAAGTGCAAACAAACACTCATCAAAATGAACATGAACACGAGCGTAAGCTTCGTGCTCATGTTTTGTGCGGCGCTCGCGCTCAAAACATCTATTTTTTGAATTTTTAATCCAGAGGTTTTTTTTATTTTTTTTTTTTCTTTGCGTGGTTCATTCCCCAAAACTTTTTTCCGTCCGGCAGAGATTTTATAAGAAGGCTTTCAGAGATCCTGCAGAGGTTTGATAGTTATGTGCGATAAGTGGTTTATTCTGCTAACACGTATATTAAATCTTTTCTTTCGGAAAACTGATCCAAACGTTAAGTAATCAATGAAGATAAAGTACTTTTTAGTCTCGCGTGGAAATACGTTTAAATTATGATTATAATAATCATAATTATTATATAAAAACTAATGATTATTCTTAAATTTTGTGGCTCAAACACTTCTTTGCGTTTTCATTGGATTTCCATAAAGTTGTATGTTCAAAAAAACTAAACGAAATTAGGTTTTATTTCTTTTATCGTCTTGGTTTCCCTAGCATATTTTTGGTTCTTTTAATCACATAAACTAAATTTGTAAATAATATTACGTGTAGTGACATCAGAGGGAGGGGTATTCTTGATATTTCCTATATTTTCTCGGGCTTACACCTTACACAGTTCTATGAAAATAAGATATACTTACAATCTCTCAGAACTCGAAAAAATTTGGTAGGTTTGTTCCTTATCGAAAATAATTTTACGTATATATTTTTATTTCTTCAGTAGAGTGACCATTCCTGCGATAGAGTGGTCCGAAAAATCACGATTTCTAAAATTTTTATTGTTTTGGATAATTTATAACTTTTGATCCATTTGAAAGATTTTCAAGATTAACCCTTTGAACTAATGCTTAGTTCTTCCAGATTTGAGTTAAAATATAAGAAAGGTACCTGACTGCTTACTTTCTGTGAGAAACATACGATTTTATTCGGAGTAGAAGAAAACTATGGGAATGATCTTTTGTTTCGGGTAAAAAAATTAAATCGGGTAAATCAATCAAAAGTAATTCAAAAAACAGGTTAATCATTTTTATAAACTACATGAAAAGTATTCATAAAAGTCGTGAAATTGAGAAAAACTGATCACTGCCAATATTTTTTCGAAATGTTTACCGGTTTCAAATTTAACTACGAAACGAAAAATCTTTAACACAGTATTCTGTTACTTGCAAAATGATAAAAATATATACATGGCAACAGAAATACCAGTTGTAAATGTATGTTAATGTGTACTTATGGACAATATTTCAAATAATGTGTCAGATTATAAGTCAGAATATAATTGATGAACACAAATTAAGTTAGAGCTTCATTTATATGTTGATGTGTATTTGAATTTATAAGTTAAATATCTGGAAGATATGACCTGATGATTTTTTTTTGACTTGCCTTGGACAAAAAACTTGTAAACCTGTGTACTAAAATTTCCATCAATTTGTCCAATAATTCGGAAATTTAAAAATATTGTGATTACAACAATTGATTATTACTTGAGCTCATTTGTCTTAGATTGACGTTTTATCTACTAGGAAAACTTTGGCAGACATCAAGTACCGTTTTTTTTTTACGTTTGATGAACATGAAAAAGTGTTCAAGTGTAAGGTTGAGGGATGTCCCGGAAAATTGAAAGACTGCACAAGTAATTTGTAGCGGCACACAGCCCAACTCCATCTAAACATTGCAGCTCAAATTGGCAAATTGGCCTACAAACGTAAATCGGAACAATCGATTGAAGCAGCGCACAGCTACCCAGCCAAACAATTAAAGTCTGTGACTATCTACGCCAACCCTATCGAGTTCCATAGCGCTCTCGTGAAGATGCTCTCGATTAAATCACCTGTCGATTAAATGCCCTCGAGCAAAACAACTGTTTATTATATTTTAAAAGATTTGTTTGAAATACTGAATTCCGAAGGAGTAACAGGTCTAAAAAGAACGATTTGGGCGCTATGTAAGGCCGATACCAATAATTTGTTCCTAGCATAATCTGATCAAATCCTAGCAGCTTGCCAGTGTTCTTTTTTGGAACTACAAATCCGTAGCGTTAATACTATCACCAAATGATCTTTTTCTAGCAACTGAACGTATGGAGCAACTTTGTACAAATATTTGCTTTGAATTTCAAATTTGCTATAGTGCTGGAATATGAAGTAGTTTCTATGCATCTAAAATTATTCCAAAATGTAAACTTGTTTTATTACAATCTTCGTAGCCTAACTAATCGTTTTTAGATTAAACAGATATTAAAGATTCAAAATATAATAAAACTGTTACTTGGAGAATAGTTCTTTGGCAATCTACTACTTCAATAGTAATTTTGGAATAATTCATGAAGACTAACCTATAAAATAGTCGAGTAAAGGGTACATGAAGAACGCATCAAGAGCTTTATTAAATTGCGATAATCGACGAACTATGTTGCGTTGTAAAAATAGAGATTTTTATACAAAATGTTCTTCTCAAGGTCACACCAATGCACCAAACATAAACTTGAGAAGGAGTGCGCGAATTGAATGAACGCGCACTAGTGAGAGCCAAGCTCAAGCTCAGCGCCGCTCATGTTTTCGTGAGGACTGCTGTAATGTATCAATTTTTCTTTACCCGTCACGATGCGTTGAAGAAAACGCTTCCTTTTTTGCCGTTGGAGCAGTTGCTCAGAAACGACGCTCTCTCTGGCTGTTTCACCTGGGGCATTGATGGTAAAAACCCAGCAAACACAAAATCGTATATGATAGCGGATATACGTAAAAAGTGGAGGCGATATACGTACATGCGTCCATTTGACAACATGTAAAATGTACGTATATCGCCTCCACTTTTCACTCTTATCCGCTATCATATACGATCATGTGTTTGCTGGGAACAGATCATGTAATTCAAAATGGGGTAAATTTTCAGATTCAATGCATATACCGTGACGGCTAGTACATAAGACCGAAACCCGATGTTCATACCAAAAGGATAGAAGCTTGTCTTTTATTTTCCCGGGAGTTAGTATAGTTGGATTGCCTAGAATTTTTTTCATCTGTAACACATTCATATTTTTTTTTACCACTTTAGAAGATACAGACACCACTTACGACAATACAATAAGACCACTTTTTGATCTCCACTCATAAAATACCCGTGTTGATGTATGTATATCATATTTACCTAACATCGAGGGCTGCCATCTTGGATTTCTAAATGGTGTCAAACATCAACTTACAGCTTCTACGCATCGTTTTAGTGCTAAAAATAGCCACATGTAATACTTGAACTACTTTCAAAACAATTTTGAGATCCAAGCAGGTGTCTTATAACAATTATTGGCATGTTCATACATCGCCATTTTGAAAATGCCCATATTATTTCATGTACAACATATTTCTCCATTACCAATGGCGCCAGATGGACTGGATTTCAAAATGGTGACGAACTTCAATTTCCAGCTTCTACGCTTTGTCCCTATGCTGAAAATAGTCTCATTGTGTAACATTTAACAGATTGTTTAGAATCAATGGATACCATTTTCAAATTCGAAATGGCATCGGATATCGAGTTTTAGTAGCTTCACACCATCCTCGTCCTGAATTACAAATATAACATATTTATCTAACTCTGATAGTGGCCATCTTGAATTTCAAAAAGGTGTAAAACTTCCACTGGGGTACCTCGGAACATGTCCAGATGTGTCCAATATAATTCTAGATGCTTGATATAATCACCAGTGTACTACTTTTTAAAATCTTATGTGATCTTATGACACCTCACATGATGGGTTTTGGTCCAAGTCCGAATCTAATCACTTCCCCCGAGGAACCCGGAACATGTCCGGATGTGTTAATGTGACCATGGGCACTTGACTACCACCATTGTACTCCTTCTCAAATTCTCAGGTGATTATCGCATGGAGGGTTTTGGTTTGTTAGAAACAAGCCACTTCCCGCAGGGTACCCTGAACACGCCAAATGGTCTGTTATTCTTATTGGATTCTTATATGATCTGAGGTGCAACATTATGGATGGTTAAAGCCAATTATACGTAAACGACCCATATTCACCGTAATGCGTGCCTACGATATTGCCGGAACCAATGGACTGATTCCAAAAATATTAGATAGCGTTCAGCGGAACCACCAAATAATACGTTGGGCGGTTATTTTATGCAAATCTAGTGGTAGCTTACTTTGTAGCACACACACACACACACACGTATACACACATACACGCACAAGAAAAGAAAGAATGAACGCCAAGCATGTTCTGCGGCACAGCCTACTCTCGATGGAACAGATTTTTTCTGCGACGTCAAACATTGATGTTTGTATTTATGGGTATTCTATTCAATTGATTATGGCTTCAGTCATGAAAAGAGTTTTGATGAATTTTGTCTTTACAGCATTTTCATACGTGATAATGTGTATACGCATCAAAATTTACCATGGAGTTCGAGATGATTATTATAGGAAAATTCAAGCCTGTCATTAGTCACACCATTTAAAATTCATCCTCGAGCTCTCACAGAAGCAAACAAACGAAAACAGGATTTGAATTACATTTCCTAAACTGTACCAGCCAAAATATAATCGGCTGTAAAACATGTTATAAGAACAATCCAAGTGTTAGGAACCCCTGGCAACGCTACATAAGTTGTTAGTGAAAAATAATTTGTTCATTCCCATCTAGCACTCCGTTCTGTATAAAGCTATGTCCATTTAGAATCCGGAATAATAAAATCATCTGTATCTTGGTAACAGTTTAACGTACAAATAAGTTTAATACATCCAAACAAAGGTCATTCACTTTATTTCAAGGAAAAAATATCAATATAAATCAGTTATCTTCATTTCAAATGCAAATTCGCACTTTCTTCTTTATTCCTCCCACCGAACGCTGCACATCTCCGGAGTCAACTTCCTTGGCACATTTGTTCCGCATTTTGGTCATGTGATTCACGTCCCAAGCCGTTTTTACACTTTTCTTAAGCTTCCCATTATTGCCCAAAATCTCTCGATGGGCCGGAACTGCTGGCAGTTGGGTGGATTTATGCTTTTATCGATGAAATCTACGTTATTATCGCGGTAATACTGGATGATTTCCCTGCAGAAGTGGCAACTCGCCAAATCTGGCCAAAACTTCACGGGACCTTTATGGGCTTTAATAAAAGGTAGTACGCGGTTTTTGAGGCATTCTTCCTTGTACAGCTTCGAGTCCATTGTCTTATTCGTCACGAATACTGTGGTCTTTGCTCCACAGCTGCATATCCCTTACCAAATCATCAGTTTTTTGGCAAATTTCCAAGCTTGAGTTTTGGTGACAAAACTTTACTTCAACGTTCTGTTTGGTTGCTTACTGGCTCAATAAGAACGATATCCTGCTAGTAAACGAATTCTTGGAACGGTACTGCGAGCAGCAGCTTATTTTTGTGCGATTTCATTATCTGATAGTCTAGGGTTTGCTATGACGGTTCTCAACACCTTCTGGTTCAGTTTGCGGTCATATGTTCCACTACGACGCTTACCTCGAGGCACTCGATCCACGCTTTTTTGCTCCCTGAAACGTTTGAGCACATCATACACGGTTGATTTGGCGATTTTCAACGTTTTTGCGATTTTTATTGCGGACCACGTTGGAATTTTTTCTCTCCTCTCGGCTTCCATCTGAAATAACTTTTGACTCACTACACGAAACACCGTGAAATTTATACCACAGAAAGTGGGCGCCTTGGTTAACAAACCGCTGTAAATGAATTCTTGCAGCGATCAGTTTCCGTGCCGCTGCATCACAATAATTGATTCCGGATTCTAACTGGACAGAACTTTAGATGTTCAATAAACTGTAGTTGTGATAAAACCCAGTTTCGTTACTTCGGAGTCCCGGTCTTCTCGATGTTAACCGGATGGTTTTTGCGCACTACATGGATAAAAAGAAACATTTAATTTTCTGCGTGATCTAATGAACATGAAGGGAATGCTAGATTTTGCAGAAAATCATGTAAATTCAAACCAGATAACGTCTGAATCTAGCCTGTTGTATGAAAGAATGCAAACATTGTTGTATGGCAAACAATTTCGTTGTGTACGACTCCATTGGCTTGAAATTAAACGGGGGGATATTTTAGCAAGCAACACATAGCTGTCATTATTGGTAATAGCAACTCGATTGTGACTTGAGTTACATTGAAGTTACTTTTAATCGTTTGAAACAAGTGTCCTGCTAAGGTTACGTGCCTATATAAATTCATTATCTTTTCTGTGTAGGTCTCACTCGTTTTGCAAAGGAGCTCGCTGTAGTAGTGAACTTGACGGATTTTTGTTCCCATGCCGAATAAATCTGCAATGTTACAACGGAACAGGATTTTTTTTATTCGTTTATTTTCCGTCGGCCTATTTCCTTACAACGTGGTGACAACCACCGACGCCAGGAAGACGACTGCATCACCTGGACCAGATCGAACCCATCAACACATGGGCCGGAATTAACGGCTTTATTTTTCTTCCGAAGAAAGGCGTCATCAGATATTTTTCGTTTTAGAAAAACCCAACGGTGTTGACTGGAATTGATACCAGACCCACTTGGGTGATAGGCAACCACGTTTACCACTGCACCACGGATGCCATCTGCGGAAGGGGTTGCCATATGCGATGAGAAGCTAGAAATATTAGTTTTGGAATCGGTTGGTTTTGATCTTATGCCTCATATTTTTCCTGCTGAGTAATCTTAAAGGGTTTACTTTTTATTTAAGGTTTGCCAATGTTTGAGTCGTTTTGGAATGGCGTGTGATCGAATTTTTGAAAAGTCGAAAAAAAAACAAGCAAGAATGCGTGTAAACTAATTAACCGTTCATGTAAAAAAAAATCTTTTTTAAGTAAGTATAAAACACACAAAGAAATAGCTTGACTAGATTTAAATGTTTGGGCCTTTCGTCTTACTCTTGCCATCTGATTCTGTACAGCCACGTTGTTCACTTAGTTTACCTCATATTGCTAGTTGGCTTTGAACTGATTCTAGCCTCCAACAGTTTTTCGGGTCTTCTTCGGGTTCCGCTTCACGATGACCCAATATATCTCGATCGGGCGGAGCACTGTTGTGTTGAGAAGATTTCTGTTTCTGAGTCTGACCTGTATCTTTTTGGTAGCAGGTCTCAGGAAAGGGTCTTGCTTATGTGAATTGTCTGGTTGATGATCCCGGTTGCATCGAACCGGTTTTTAAAAGCCACGCTGTAGATTGTCTGTCAAATCAAATATTTCTCCGCAAATTTTGAAAGATTCACATTCTTGGAATTGTTTCTATGATAGAACTCCTGTTTAGGAAGCTACTTGAAGTTTGCCTTTACGTTAGTTCGTTGTTCAGAAATACCCAATCGAACTTCATCAGCATGTTTATTGTCGTGATTTGAAGTCACTACCTTCTAGTTAGTCAACAGAATGGCTCGTTTTTAGCTCAATACACGGTTAAGACGACACTCACAGTTTGTTTGCGACTTCTCAATTGGAGTGGTTGAAATTCCGCTTGAATCCGCTGAGCACTCTTTATGTCATCGCTGCGGATTTCCGCTTTCGATAACATCCCCCTGCCCCCATCATTCACCCAGCAGGCTTTTAGGCTGTCAAAAAACGCTTTTAACAATTTTGCTTTCTTGGCGAAGAAAAAGTTTGCATTTTCGCGATGTGCGAAGACAATTTTGTTGGTTGCTCCTCTTGATTGAACGCGCTTTTTGATAACTGAAAAGCAAATACCAGAATCAAAATAGAGGCATCATTCTGCACGCTCTCTTTTACAAAATGAGGGGAGTTCTAATGCATGATTAAAACAAATGCTGATGTTGAAGTTCATCTAATTTTGAGTATAACACTTCATGCCTTGAACGATTTCTGTGGGTTTCGAAATGACCAAATTCTTTGTTTATATCCAGATAAAGTAGCAAATGGCGTTTTGAATGACACAATTAAGCAGATGATTATAAGCTTGATTAGCAGATTGAATATAAGAATTGTGTTACTGATTCATTTTTCACCCTTTTTTTTGCATCTATTTTGTTTCGTCAATAATTTTTTTTTATAAATTCAACTGTCTTCACCCCAAATGATTGTTCAGCTACGTCGTACAGGTGTATTCTATTGGTTGAATATCCTCACATTTATTTTGATTCCCATTTTTGTGTTGTCGGTGTTCTGGTCACAATACAATGTCCTGGTGACAATTTCCTGGTGACAATTTTTTTTATGTTAGCATGTTCTGATCTAAGGGAAAATGAAAAAGTTTGAACATTCTCTCATAAACAAATACCGGTAGAGGCAGCTCATCAATCCTTCCGTTTCGCATCTTAGCATCTTGCTTTGAGGTACCAAGTAGTTACCCACTAATTGCCTATTGATCTGCCAAATTTGGAGGACGTCTTCATTGCGTTATCTCAAATTATAATTTTCTGCCTACTACAGGGTGGCACAGGTCACCCGTCGTGTTGTTTGTCTCAGTGTATCTTTTGTAAAGTTTTGTTTACCAAAATGCGCATTTTTTTTTTCATTGTGCGTGTTATCATCTGGCATTTAACGGATGGGATTTGCTTGGGAAGATTGTTTGTTTTGTTTACGCTATAAACATGGATTCAAAATGGGAGCTGGTAGTAGATATATATTTGAAAAAAAAAAATAGACTGCGTGAGATCTCGAGAAGGATGTTTGTAGTGGGAACGAAAGATTTACAGTACTGGAAGAAATAAAGTGCTCACCCGGAAATAATTATATCATTGCTTCATAACTTCATCAAATTTGATTATATTATTTAGGTTTCTTCTGCAAAGTTGACTTAATTTGCGTTATCTTTCAGTTTTGGTAGAAAAAAAAATTGCTATTCTCTTGAAATCAAAAAAAACTTTTTTTACTTAAATTAAGTTGATTTTGAACTGGAAGAAAAAAAGTGCTCACTTTTACCTTATAATATTTTACGGTGTTTTGTTCGTTCCCAGTCGCTGATATTGACATATCCTCTTATTGTTGTTTATGCGCGGTATATTCAAGAACAATTTTTCCCCGTTTTACTTGTTCGTTATTCGTGTTTTAAGATGGAAAGTAAGCAAATCCCCCAAAAATCCGTAAACTCATCGTTCGAGACCACCAGAACCATGAATCGTTCCGGAAGATTGCTGCTAAGTATGCTTTAAGCTACTCTGGTGTAAGGAAGGTATGGAAGAAATTCGAACAATGTGGAAGTGTGGCAGACAAATCAGGTCGTGGGAGAAAGCGGCTTACGTCACCACGCGAAGATTCGAGAATCGTACGAGAAGCAAGAAGATGCTCATCAATAACCAGCCGTGCTATACGTGAGAACTTGAATCTGAAGTTATCCGAAAGAATTATTCGCTACAGGCTGCAAGAAGCTGGATTGAAGAGCAAGTATGCAAGTCGAGGCCCTCTAATCAGAAAAGTGAATAGAATCAAACGATTGAAATTTGCTCAAAAGTATGCGGAACAGCCCGTAGAATTCTGGAAACGAGTGGTATGGTCTGATGAGAGCAAATTTGAACTGTTTGGCAAGAAACAGCGCCCTCGTGTTTGGATAAAGTCGGGAGAACGCTTATTGGATCAGAACGTGCAGAAAACTGTAAAACATGGTGGCGGAAGTATTATGGTTTGGGGGTGCTTCTCGTGGTCCAGCGTTGGAAATCTCGTAGAAATCGAAGGTATCATGACTGCTGATCGTTACATTGATATAATCAATGAAAATCTGGAGGAATCGCTTCTTAAAATGGGGCTTGAGGAAAGCTTCATTTTCCAGCAGGACAATGACCCAAAGCACACAGCACGAAAGTCAACTGCATTCTTCAAAGCAAATCGCATTAAACTGTTGGAATGGCCACCACAATCACCTGACCTCAACCCGATTGAAAATTTGTGGTCGATTTTGGATAGACAGGTGGATAAAGGCGAAGTGACGAACAAAACCAAGCTTTTCAAAGCTTTAAATGAAGCGTGGCAGAACATCGATGAAACATATCTGCACAACCTCGTCGAAAGCATGCCACGACGTCTACAAGCAGTGATCCAGGCAAAAGGTGGACATACTAAGTACTAAAAGCTTTATATACTGTGTTTTCTTTACAATTTCTCTTGTGAGCACTTTATTTTTTCCAGTCGATAACAGAAAAGGTTCAATAAAAATTAAGATATAAATTTCCAGTCCTAGATTTTTATTATTTTCTTTGCACGAAACGATAAAACGGAAGAATAAGATGAATTATGTCGAATACAGCTCAAGGTTTTCTCTGAATGTGTAAAGGGTGTCACTCTTCAAGATTATTCGTTTTGGTGAGCACTTTATTTTTTCCAGTACTGTATCTTGCGCACTTTAAAAAGATACAACAACGCGGGTACGTACAAAATCAACCACAGGCATGGATGAACCCATGATGATGATGATGAAACGTGCAATGTTTATTCGTCGGAATCTGACACAGCGAAGGCCAAGGATCTGCATATTTCTCATACGTGCATTCAGAATATCAACAGGAATATCATATTGAAACTTAAAACGTATAAAAAACAACTAATTCACAGATTCAACAGAGAAACCCAACGAGGCTCAAGGTGTTCAATGTAAAGAGTTGCTGCAGCGGCACGCTGATTGTGATATTCTCTTTTTTGATGAAAACATGTTTTTGATGCAAGATACTCAAAACCAACAGAATGATAGAATACATTCAGCAAAACTTGTAGATTTTTTCAAACATAGGTTAGCTGTGCAGCGGTTCCATAATGTGTCAAGAGTAATGGTACAAGGTGGCATTTCAGAAAACGTCAAACTTCAACTACTTTTTAGAGAATGGGGAGTAAAAATCAACACTATTTGCTACACTACATGTTTTGAAGAATCCCTTGTTACTTCGTGGCAGTTGCGAAGCGTTTAAGAAACGTATGTGGCTGATCATAACAGAAAAAGGTGAGGGGCTCAAGCTCAACACGTAATTTCTCAATAATATAATGTTAGTTTGCAGGAAATAAAGCGTTGCTAATTTAACGCCATTCCACGGTGGTCAAAAAGTCGATTTTAACGCTCTAAACTGATAGCTCCCTAAATTATGGAGCTAGATGGATGGCGTCTTTGGCAAAATTAATGTATATGACAAGCGTCGTATTTTGACAGCATGACTTTTGTGATAAATACCACTAAAAGTGAGATTCAACTTTTTTAGAATTTTGAGATAGAGAGTTGATGTCCTCAGCAAAGTTGTAGAAAAAGTAAATACAAAAAACTTTACTAAAGACATATAAATCGTATGTTGCACTCAATTCGAGATAGAGAGCGTTTTCTAAGAACTAACCTCCAAAACACATTTTTCACCGAAACATTTTTTTTTTTTGAAATTTTAAGGACAATTTAATGTTCTACAAAAGTTTTGAAATATCAAAAATCAAAAATCTTGAATGTACTATACCAGCATTATTTCAGCTGGATGAGTTATTGAACTGTTTCCCGTTTTTTGCGTCGTATTTTCGCCAGCTGTACCACACTTAGGAGCAGATAGGGGCAGACACAATTTAATATACCTAATTGTAAATTAATAGAGCTTTCAAGTGATGGTTAGTAAACCCGTCCACGATCGTTTGCTGGGGAGTTATGCTCAAAACAAATATCGATGGTTTTACTATATTTCATGAATCAAACAGTACACAAAAAATAGCTTAGTCATGGTAACCCCACCTACAAACTCATTATTTTCAGCTTAGTCACGGACGATCCATGTTTCAATTCTTTATGAACGATAGTTGGTATACCAAGGCTATAAACTGACCAGCAAACGCGCAGTTTCTTGCAATAATTTTCAATTGCAGTCGTGTTAATCTTACATGTAGATGCCATAGCTTGCAATATTGAATCGCAAAGATAGAGAGCAGTACGGTCAAGACCTGTAATGTCGACAAAAAATGATGAATTTAAATGGACGGGTATAATTTCTAACTAATTGTTAATCAAAGCAAGCGTAAACAAAGGAATTGTTTGCAATGTTCATACAACAGACCTGATTCAGTCGACATCAGGCCTAAATTTACAATAAATTTCTCATGAGCTAAAGCCAAATGTATCATTCTTTGTATGTGCATTAGATAGCGCAGAAAATTACACGTTTCTTTCAAACTGTTCATGTTCACACAAAAAAACTGTCATGCTACGTTGCCATCATTTAATGTACCAGCTCTTCCAGCGCGCGGTTTATTAACTTTCATTTCCATCGAGATTTTGAATCGGTTCTGGATATTCTTGTTTCTTTAAGCTACGTTTTTCTTTTTTTTTCCGTAATGGGCTGTTCATAAACCACGTAGACACATTTTTCGAAAACTCAGCCCCCCTCCCCCCTCGTAGACTTTTCTCCATACATTTTTTTGAATTTTTGTATGGAGCGTAGACTTAGGCCAAAACCTCCCTCCCCCCCTAAAAGTCTACGTGGTTTATGAATAGCAAAGCTTGCCAGTTCTGTATGTAAAGTCGATACGCCACTTGTAAAAAAAAACTCAAAACATCGAATCTTAATGTGTGCAGATAATCCGAATTCGTAAAAAGTTCCAATTACTGCACGTTCATGCACTTTGTCGGTGTTATTCATTTCGGTTGGTTTGGCTCTGCATATATAACACCTGATTAAAAACTATCAAGAAAGGCTACGAACTGCGATCTTCTGAACTGGTTTCTAGTATTATCCGATCCATTGATTACAAGCATTCTTGGTTGGCCCAAGAAGCATGAAAAAACATTGTCTAGAGATGATAAGCAGCTGCTAGCAAAAGAAGCGGTTGAAATTAAAAACGGCTTTGAAAATATATTTTTTTTATAAAAATTGAAATTATAATCGATTTTATTATATTAACATAACATACATAAAAATATTCACAAAAACAAAATGCAAAATAAAGCTGAAAATAATGAGTTTGTAGGTTTGGTTACCATGACTAAGCCTTTTTTTTATACCGTAGGGGAGGGTGGGGCAATTCAGACCGGGAGGGTAAACCGGACCGTCGAGATATTTTCGCAATGGCAGCACATGAAAAAAGCTAAACCTTTTTTCTGAAACGTTATGCGGCACCACAAATATATACATTGACTTCAGTCGACCTTGAAATGCGCCACGGAGTAGTTTATTTTTCAGCGCCCACAAAAATAAAAATGGCGCGCTAGAAAAAGCGCAATAAAACAGTAGTTCTCAATCTTTTTGGGCTCACGACTCCCTTTTTGAAACAGTAATGGCCGGCGACCCCCTTGGAAAACTAATGTGATTATGCTGCGATAAAAAATAAAGAAATACATCAATTTACGATCTTTTTGATTTATTACGACATTTTATGTTACATCCAGGGCACAACACTCTCAGTGTGATTGCTGCGCCTGGATTTGGGACACTAGATTTGAAATTCGGGGATGTGTTTGAGACAACGCCAATCTCATGTCATCTTCAACGTTCAGTCTGTATCTTGTCTTCGTTTTGATTTGAAGAAGAGTTGAAAATCGGCTTTCTCGAAGGTATGTTGACACGAATGGGATTAGGATCTTCAATGCCTCCATGGAAACTTTGGGGTACGAGCCATACATAGCACACCAGAACTGGCTCAGTTCCTATTCATGAAACAAATCACGAGACGAAGAATAGTTTTTCAGGTGAAGATGAAAACGGGTTGCGTACTAAAGCAGCTACTTCTTGCTTCAACTCGGGGAAATACTTCTCAAATTGCTGCTCCAGTGAATCCAAATGTGCGATAATTTCTGATTTGAGAGCCGAAGTCAGCTCACTTGCTCCTTTATCGGTCATATTACACAGACGATCAAACATGGCAACATTTCCCATCTTAACTTTTCGGCGCCAATTTTTTAGTTTTTCCGCGAATGCTTGAAGATGATCTTGGAAGTGAACAAGATTGGATTGCTGAATTTGAAACATTTGCCCTGAAGTTTCAAATTCAGCAAATTCAGATGCTCAAAAACATCAGCTAAGTAAGCGAGACGCTTCTGGAAGTATCCTTCATTAAAATGTGCAAGGAAATCATGTTTCCCTTGAGCTTTCAAAAACGTTTGGATCTTATCCTTCATTTCGAAAACACGGTTTAGTACATTACCCTTCGACAACCAGCGTACGGAAGTGTAGAAAAGAAGAACATCATGATCTGAGTTCATTTCCCTGCAGAGGTCCTTGAATAAACGTGTATTCAGGGCTCCAGACTTAACGTAGTTAACAATCTTTATGACCAATTCCAGTACTTTCAATAACCCTTCCGGCAACGTCTTGCTGGCAAGAGCATATCGATGGATCATGCAATGGACACCTGCGGCATGTGGGGCAAGCTCCTTGACCTTCTTCTGAAATCCAGATTTCTTACCAAGCATTGCAGGAGCTCCATCGGTGCAAACCCCACACAGTTTTTTCCACTGCAAGGCACCAGATTCAAAAAACGCCTTGATTTTAGCCATGATATCATCACTTTTGGTAGTAGTTTCCAAGTCACAACAGAAAAGAAACTCCTCCTTTAAATCGTCAGCAGAGCATACGTACTTCACAAACACCAACAGCTGCGCACAGGAACTGACGTCCGTGGATTCATCGAGTTGAATTGCGAATAAAGGAGATTGTTTTATTTCTTCCAGAACTTGCTCTTTCACGTCTTCGGACATATGGGCAATTCGTCTTTGCACTGTGTTTTGATAATGATACTTGCCGCATTTTCTTTTCACTTGCTTCTCCAAGAACCAAATTCACCATTTTCAGCATGCTAGGTTTGATCAGAGTTTCTCCAATCGTATGAGGTTTTTTGTTTTTAGCGATTTTCAGTGCTGTCTCATATGACGCCTGCACTACTTCTGTGTATTGTTGTTGGGTGCTGCGAGTGCCAGTGGCATCGAATCTCTGCCGTTTCAAGCCAGCTTCATGACGCCGAAAAAAGTCCACATCCTTAGTACTATGCTCGGCATGCTTGGTATCCAAATGCCGTTCCAATTTTGATGGCTTCATTGATTCAACACTCAACACAACGCCACAAAGCACGCACTGTGGCTTATCGATGCCATTAATGGTTATAGTTGTGAAACCGAATTTCATATAATCCTCGGAATACTTGCAATTATTTTCCATTGTGAGGCCGTCTATAAAGTACAACATAATCTTGTTCTTTTCTGTAACTATTTTAAATTTATTGAGTACTTAACCTGTTCAAGTTGACAATATTTAGTTTGCAGCGGTAAACCAAAATCTCAGCAAAATTTTAAATGTGGAAGCAACAAATTGGTCGGTTGATTGATTCGGGACTCAACGCGTGAATGGCCAGTTCATTTGTAAAAGAAGACAAACCAAATGTGCCAACTACTACTGCGCATTCATTGGGCTTTTCTTCACGTTTAACGACGCACCAGGACGCACACTTATACATCAACTCACATCTCAGTAAGAAGGGAAGAGCAAGTAAAAAATGAATCCATTCAATCGCGTGTGCTAGCAAGAAAAAGACAATGGAAGAAGCAACTGTCCTTCGTTGCCTTCCGTTCACCACTACTCTGCTCTACTCGAACGAATTATAAGACGCACGAAGACCAAAATATACTCGTTTATTCTTTAAATTCATGCACTTTATAAGTAGGTTGCATTTTATTTTATGGATCAGTTATTTTTTTTATTCTGTTTATAAAAATTGTCACGCTGGTCAGACACCCGCGACCCCCCTAGAAGGCCCTCGCGACCCCCCACCGGTTGGGAAGCCCTGCTTAGTTATTTAGTTAACAACAAACAAGTAAGTGCTATGAAAAGCTTACGGACTCTATTCAAGCAATCCAAAAAAATTGATTCAAATTTGGATTCGTTTTATGGTGAAGACTACATTGTGTAGATAAGATGTGCGGGCCTATTCAGACTGCCAACATGCGGGGTAACTCAGTAGAGATTATGAGCAATGCAAAAAATGGATTTTAAGGTTGAAATGGTCCGCAAATACAAGCCAAAAAAAACCGACGATTGATTCGGAAAACATCCGAACAGCTCTTGTTGCGATGAAAATGGGCATGTCATTGCGAGCTGCTTTTGCGATTTTTATTGTGAGATCGTCGTTACAATGAAGCTGTGGAGCGGAATATTATTGAAGTGATAATTTGACATCCACCAGAAGGATTTAGCGCCTCAGTAGCAATGACATTCGCAACTGAAATTGGCATTGATAAACTGATTGTGAAGAGACCTGGAAAGGCAACATTGTTCACTGGCGAACAGGAACAAGCTTTGGAGGAATACTTGCTGTATTCTTCGGATATATATATATATATATATATATATATATATATATATATATATATATATATATATATATATATATATATATATATATATATATATATATATATATATATATATATATATATATATTTATATATATATATATATATATATATATTTGCTTGAAATTGGTTACACTGAACATAAAATAAGGTTATCGCACTTCCGGCAATTGGCCGTTACACCCTGATATTTTTTAAGACATAGACTTTCTTTCAAGCTCAACAGCTGATAGAAAATTTAATGAAAATGTCACTAGGCAAGATGCGGAATTACATGTGAGTGTTTTGCTCAACAAGTCCAATCCACCCATTGTTTCGGCAACACCATGCTCGTCGAACATGTCGCATAATGAAATGTTGCAATCGATTGAGGCATGCCTCAAAGCACCGCCGAGGAAAAATGTTTCACGCAAAGGTAGAAAGCCAGGTCGAACGACTATCTTGACTGAGGATGCAGTAATCGATGACATCGGTGAGCGAGAGAGAGTTCGTCAAGAAAAGCAAAACAAGGTGAAGCGGTCAATCGGTCGGCTACCGAAGAAGAAGGTCCCTCCAGCATCATCCAGTGGTGAACTACTTCGAAAGCCATTGAAACATACATCGAAGAGCATTCAAAAATACGTCGAGAAAGACATTGAAGATTACGATTGAATTTCGATTGCGATTGTTAGTTTTCTTCTTCTTATTCTCTTTTATTTTCAAAACGTTAAATGTGAAATTTTAATTCTGTTGATGGAATAAATGACGGTGGTGGACGAATAACCTAACCATCACTTGAAAGCTCTAATTTACTATTAGATGTATTAAATTCTGTCTGCTTCTACTTACTCTTAAGTGTGGTACAGTCAGCGAAAATATGACGAAAAAACGGGAAAATGTTCAATAACTCATCTCACTGAAATAATGCAGTTATAGTACATTCAAGAAAGTTTTGTATTTTGATGTTGCAAATAACTTTGTAGAACATTAAATTGAGCTTAAAGTATAAAAAAACAAAATGTTTCGATGAAAAATGTGCTTTTGGAGGTTAGTTCATAGAAAACGCTCACTATCTCGAATTGGGTTCAACATAAGATTTATATGTCTTTAGCAAAGTTTTTTGTATTGACTTTTTCTACAACTTTGCTGAACGCTCGATCTCAAAATTTTAAAAAAGTTTAATTTTTTTCTCTCTTTTAGGGGTATTGATCACAAAAGTCATGGTGTCAAAATTCGACGCTTGTCATATACATATTTTTTGCCAGGGACGCCATCGCCCTATCTCCACTATTTGGGCAGCTATCAGTTTAGAGCGTTAAAATCGACTTTTTGACCACTGTGCATTTGTTGGGTTTTATGAACATGTGTTTTACTGAAAAGCAACCGTTGCCACGCTGTATATTACAAAACATTACGATTGGCAGAGTGGATTGGAGATGATGGAATCATAGAGTATAAGACAAACTCTCCCCCGGTTGGTATGAATCAGATGAGCTTGTTTATCAATAAAATCACAACATTTGTCATATGGATTTCAGTAGATTGCTGTTTAGAACAGTCAACTTGCTTGATGCAGAAATTAGTTCCAGTAGTAAAATAGTTTGAAGAATGTGGTTGTACTAAATAAATGAATTTTCTCAAATAAAAAACCACTACGACACTTTGTGAGTAACCCCAATAGCATTCTTACTTTTGGTTTGAATGGGGTTAAATTGACTATCAATCGACACTTAACATAATTCTTGTTTTCTTAATGAAAAATCAACACCACATTTAGTGAATGAGCTAAACAGAATCCGTTTGTTATTTTTAAATTTGTTAAATAATCCAAGTGGATATTTGTTCTACTTCTATAATCCGATCTAAGTCGGAGATCGGTCTTATGTATACATAATTCACTAGACAACGTGTAAATTCCGCGCATCGTTTATCAAAACGAACCGTGCTGCCAAGCCAACTCTTTTAATCAACATCCCAATGATTTCTCGAAGAAGTGCAGAGGTGTTTTCAGCTTCCAATAAAGCGAGTGTCACGTGAATATATTCCTACCCTTTTTATATTTGACCTGCACTCGAGAGGGGTCGGCGCCAGTATTGCCTTGGTCTTGATCGACAATTTTTGCACATTGAGGATGTATGTTAGACTCAATATCAACTATTGTCACCCCAGTATTACTGGTATCAAATATAGCTTTTATTTATTTGATGTTTTTGAGTTACTAAATCCCATCCAATTTTTAAATAAAAACACCGGCTGGTCCACAATGATACTGGGGTGACTGTATTAATAGTTTACAGTCAACTGAATTACTTCTTAAAACATGTTCTGAAATAATTGAAGGATCAAAAGATGGTAATAAAATTTTATCGTTTGTGCAACACAAGTAACCGACAAAACTGTAATCAGGGGATGCAAAGCTTTGAGAAGCTGTGATAGAAAACTCAAATCGATTTTGACAATTCTTTGTGTAGCGATTTTATAATGATGATTAGTGTATATTTAACTCTTGACATCACATTTCCATCGTTTACTGAAATAATTAAGAATTGGTCTTACATTTCTTTTTGTTTCACAATCTCTATTTCTTAAATACTATTTGAAGATTATGATTTAGAAAGCATTTAAACTAAATACTAGGCAGGTGTTATAGGCATCAGAAATGCTTTATATAGAGCTTTATTTTTAGGATTCATGTTTTTTTATCTGTTCCAATGTTCAATTTAAACGAAAATTGACAGCACTCTAAGCACGCTAGGTACTTAGAAGATTAAATGCATCCATTAGGGATATTTATGCAAGTCTTAAAAATCATCATCCATAAAATCAAAACCGTAAAAAAGAAGCACTGCCAAATCGAAAATCTTCATTTAGAACTCACAAAACGAAAAATGTGTCCAAGGAAGTGTGAGAAAAACGACCCATCTTGGATCACACTTGGCTGCGTGGAAGGGAAGCGGTGAACAAGCCATCCTTACTGTTCGATGCTTCGGTGGATGCCACTGCCGCCATCCGAGCTCATGGCCATGCCAACCAAAAAGGGTCCAACAGCAGCTCCCTTCGGGTAGTAAAGCGAAAAACAATGCACCACTAAAATCTCGCCTGAAAAACTGCGACAGGAAAAAGCATTCTCCCATAAAGTCTACAATTTTATGGCAGGCCTCATTGTTTGGTTTCTAGTCTGCGCTACCGCCGTAGTTGCTGCTGTTGATGCTCGTTCGGTTAGTCCACAGGGTCGGTCATTTGGGAGGATGCGATGGCTGGAAGGCTGGCAGCACACCCAGCTATTGACTGAGATTGTGTGCAGATCGAGTCATCATTTTAAGGTTCTTCTTTCATTTTCATTATTTTACGACCGCAGTCTCGTTTTCGCTCATCTATGCTCGGTCCTTAAAAAATAGACAGTCAACTCGATCCGAAGTTTGACGTTCTTTGTCCTTCGATGAGACAAACGGAAGGGTTGGATGGGGATGGTTGTTCAAAGCGATAATTTACTAGTTTATAAAGTAATAACACTTTGATTTAGGAACGGGGATCACTTGGAAAGAATGGAATCCAGCAAAGAAGAAAAATGTGATGGTTGTTGGACTAGTCAAGCAAGATAGATGATTGAAATGGACACAAGATGGAACATATATTTGGAAGTTTAAAATTGTTTAAGTCATTCTTTTATAGGTCAACTAGTAGATATTAAAGGAATTATGCTTATTTAATGTCACTTGTTTTATTGCAATGTTATTGTGAAAGGATTGATGTCGAATACAATTAATAATCTTATTATTCGTTAGTTTGCTGTGCTTTTTGATAGTTATTTTGTTCATTTGATCCAATCAATGATTGACTGATAACATTGTGAGGGAAGAACAACAGTATCTAATCTTCACAACTAAAGTTGTGAAATACAAATCCGAATGATTTCCTTGACTATAACTGGAAATGAGATTGCAATGTTACCGTGCTTCTGCCTTGTGATCGTATGAAATAAACACTGATGTTCTTTAGAATTCTTACAGGTACATTTTTTGAAGCTCTATATTCTTGTAAACATGTGGTTTTTGTGGCTATCTTCCATACAAATGAAACACAAGTTTCTGCATAACTCGAGAACTAATCAAGTAAATGGTACCAACTTTGGCATGTGAAGGTTTTTGGAGGAGATAAATGTTTCTATGGTAGACTCCTCCGCCATCTAGAAGGGGGGGTTAGTTCCATACAAATGTAACACACATTTCTGCATAACTCGAGAACTAATCAAGTAAACGGAACCACATTTGACAGGTGGAGGTTTTTGAAGGTAAGACATGTTTCTAAGGTGACTCGAGAACCCTCCCTTTCTGAAAGGAGGGCTCATATAAAAATGAAACACACATTTCTGAATAACTCGAGAATTTATCAAGTTACTGGAACCAAATTTGACATGTGCAGGTTTTTGAAGGCAAGAAATGTTTCTATTGTGGTTTGAGAACCCTGCGCTCTCTGGTAATTGGTACAAATGGTATACAAATGAAACACGAATTTCTGCATAACTCGAGAAAAAATCAAGCAAATTGAACCAAATTTAGCATGTGGAGGTTTTTGAAGAAAATAAATGTTTCTAAGGTGACTTGAAACCCCTCCTCTTTCTGTAAAGGGGGATTTCATACAAATGAAACACAAATTTCTGTATAACTCGAGAACTATTCAAGCATATGAAACTAAGTTTGGCAGGTGAAGGTTTTAAAAAACGAGAAATATTTCTATGGTGGTTTGAGATCTCACCGCCTTCTGCAAGGGAGACTCCCATACAAATGAAACTCAATTTTTAGCATAACTCGAGAGCTAATGAAGCAAATGAAACCAAATTTGGCATGTTGCGGTTTTCGGAGGTAAAAAATGTTTCTATGGCAGTTCAAGACCCCTCCCCCTTTTGAAAGCATAACTCGAGAACTAATCAAGTAAATGAAACCACATTTAGCATATGGGAGTTTTTGGAGGCAGGATTTCTATATCTATAAATATGAATTTCTGTCTGTCTGTCTGTCTGTCTGACCCTCAGACTCAGAAAGTTCTGAACCGACCAGCGTGAAAATTTGTATACATGGGTTTTTGGGAATGGAGAAGGTTCTTGTGATTGTTATAGCCCCCTTCTCTTTCTCTCTCTCTTTCTCTCTCAGGAAGGGGTGCTCTCATACAAATGAGACACAAATTTCTTCATAACTCGAGAACTAATCAAGCAAATCGAATCAAATTTGCTATGTGGGGGTTTTGGAAGGCAAAAATGTTTCTTTGGTGGTTCAAGACCCCCCCCCCTTTCTGAAGGGGGGGAGAGGCTTTCATACAAATGAAACTCAAATTTCTGCATAACTCGAGAAATAATCAAGCAAATGGAACCACTGTTGGCATGTGGAGGTTTTGAAAGCAATGATTGTATGGTGGTTTGAGAAACCACCCCCCTCTAGAAGGGAGGGCTCCCATACGAATGAAACACAAATTTCTATCAAACATGAGAGTTATCCAGGTTACTAAAACACAAAACGTGTATTTCTCGTGTAGGAAGCATGTTCTGATAGAAGTTTGAACCCCTGCTTAATCAATAAAAAAAACTCATTCCGAAAAACAACCATAAACGCGCCAGTTATATTAATTATTCCTTCATTTTGTTTGCAAGCGTAGCCGCGCGCGCACTGGGTTCGTCTATAATTGTAGCCTTTATGATATCAAGTATAAGTTAAATCATAAATCGTAGTCCAAGTTTACATCGTTAGACTTTCCACACAGAAATTATCATTTCAGATTACATCGCATAGGACGTCAAATCATCTCGTTCAAGTAAACAATGAAATTTGGACGTACATGGCCTCCGCTTTTGTACGTTTATGCTATATTCTTGCATTTTATACGATATTTTTGTTTATATGTATGTTTGTATATCACCAAAGAACAATTTTCAATATACGTGCATGTCGGTTGTCTGGGTAATAAGTTTGAATTCACCAGTCCAGGCCAATTTTGATAAGATGATATTATGTGTACACACATACACATTTTCAGTTTAAGGTTTTAAACCATAAAGATTATTGTCGTAAAAATGACAGGAATGGTTGAAGGCCATGAAGGTATAATGGAAATTATTCATGTATAGTTTTCTGTTTTTTCTATTCCACTTGCTGACGAGTTTTACAATCAACGATTGAAAGTTTTTAATTAATTATTTGTAAAAGTCAATTCACAAGGATTCTTTAATTATACATTTATTTCTATATTTTTGATGAACGTCACCTGATTATTTTCTCGGAGCATGGTTGATAAGGAAAAAAATGATGACAATGCGCTAATACCCCATGTATGGTAAAACTTATACAAACTTGGAGAAAAACAAACACAGTATACATAGCACTCTAATGAATAATTAATTTCTGTACTTTTTCTATTTCAAACATTCTTTTTTTCTTTTCTTTATGTTCGTAAAACGTTTTTTTTTAATAATAAGAACTGTTAATATGTACACATAATACCATCTTATCAAAATTGGCCCGGACTGGTAGATTTAAACTGCGCGAGTTAACCGAACCGGTAGTCTTTGTTTATTAAGTTGGCACACATTTCATTGATATCCATCCCAAATTCGAGTGGGATGCGATTATTAGTTTATTTTTGGCAGCTGTTTGTTTAAGACGAAAAAAGTTTGTGTGGTAATTTTTAACATAGCAAAAAAATTAACAACAAGTTTGCTTGTAATTTCATGTTTTCAATGCAATAACGGGAACAGAATTATTCAAAATGTTACAAAAGTGTTTTGAGGACTCAACTCTATAAAGAACGGAAGTATTTGAGTGGCGTAAAACTTTCAGTGAGGGTCGTGAAATCGTAGAAAACTTGCCTCGTCGTCCATCTACCTCTGTTCACGACGATAACATCGAAAAAGTAACGGAAATTGTGCTCGAAAACCGTCGCGTTGGTATTAGAGAGATAGCAGAGAATTTCAACATCTCTTATGGATCGAATCAACACATTTTCGTTGACGTATTTGGCATGGAACGCGTTGCCACCAGAGTCGTACCAAGAGATGGTGTGTTTCAACATGAGTATGTTTCAGAGGGTCAAACAATCAATATAAGGAGTGTATCGAATATAAGCTATCCACATACATTTGCGTTGTACGCATGTATTTGTGATGGATTTTTATGCTCTGAACACTGCATGCTGTGCGTTTGACTGTCAGCTTTCTTTTGTTTACTTGTTTGTGCGGTTCAAATTCTGCGTTTTCAAAATGTCGCGTATTGAAAAGGAAGTGAAAATTAAGGTTCTGGACACATGGCTAGGTGAGAAGGGTATTACTATGCGAAAATTGGCGAAGTGGTTTGGAATTCATCATGCGAGTGTTAAAACCATCATTAATAAGTTTGGAGAACACTATTCTTTGGATAAGCTACCAGGAAGAGGCAGAAAACCCGGTTCTTCCAACCCGAAACTGGAGCAGAAAGTGGTATCTCTAATCATGAAGAACAAATCAATGTCAATACGTGATTTGGCCAAAAAAGCAGGAACGAGTGTTGGAATGATCCAGCGTATCAAGAGGCGAAACCACTTGAAGACCTACAAGAAGCAGAAAATCTCGAAACAAAGTGCAGAACAGAAGAAACGAGCAGCAACAAGGGCCCGGAAATTGTATTCGCGTCTTTTGCAGCGTCCGGATGCATGCGTTTTGATGGACGATGAGACCTATGTGAAGGAGGACTCAAAAACCCTTCCAGGTCCACAATACTTTACTGCCGTCGTTGGGGAGGATGTGAGCGATGCGGACAGGTCGATTCAAGTGGAGAAATTCGGTTGAAAGGTACTGGTATGGCAAGCAATATGTTCCTGTGGTTTGAAGTCAACAATTTTTTACACTACCGGAACTATAAATGCGGAAATCTATCGATCTGAGTGTCTCCAGAAGAGATTGTTGCCTTTATATAAGAAGCATAGTACACCTTCACTGTTTTGGGCGGATTTAACGTCGGCTCACTATGCCAAAACCACTCTCAATTGGCTTGCGGAAAAGGGTATAGATTTCGTTGAGAAAAATATCAATCCACCAAATTGCCCTCAGCTTCGACCCATCGAACGTTACTGGGCAATCGTGAGGAGGGTCTTCAAGAAGACTGGTAAGGTAGCTGGGAACATGCAGGAGCTCAAAAAATTTGGGCTCAAGCGTCCAAAAATTGCGATGCAACACTTGTCCGGAACTTGATGAAGAGCATTCGATCCAAAGTTCGAAAATTTGTGAAGGAATAACTTAAATTTCATCCGGTCTTCATTATGTTCAAGTTTAACCTCGTACAATAGAGGATCAATTTTTTGTATGAATAAAATATCGGTTTTCAACATAATTTGAAAGAAAGTTTGTGGATAGCTTATTTTCGATACACTCCTTACAAAAATGAATTTCTGTCTGCCTGTCTGTCTGTCGGCCCCTCAAACTCGGAAAGTTCTGAGCCAACCAGCGTGAAAATTTGTATGCAAGGGTTTTTGGGAATGGAGAAGGTTTTTATGATTGTTATAGACCCCTTCTCTCTCTCTCTCTCTCTCTCTCTCTCTCTCTCTCTCTCTCTCTCTCTCTCTCTCTCTCTCTCTCTCTCTCTCTCTCTCTCTCTCTCTCTCTCTCTCTCTCTCTCTCTCTCTCTCTCTCTCTCTCTCTCTCTCTCTCTCTCTCTCTCTCTCTCTCTCTCTCTCTCTCTCTCCCTCTCTCTCTCTCTCCCTCTCTCTCTCTCTCTCTCTCTCTCTCTCTCTCTCTCTCTCTCTCTCTCCCTCTCTCTCTCTCTCTCTCTCTCTCTCTCTCTCTCTCTCTCTCTCAGGAAGGGGTGCTCTCATACAAATGAGACACAAATTCTTCATAACTCGAGAAATAATCAAGCAAATGGAACCAAAATTGGCATGTGGAGGTTATGAAAGCAATTATTGTATGGTGGTCTGAGAAATCACCCCTCTCCGGCAGGGAGGGCTCCCATACGAATGAAACACAAATTACTACCAAACATGAGAGTAACCCAGGTTACTAAAACACAAAACGTGTATTTCTAGTGTAGGAAGCATGTTCTGATAGAAGTTTGAACACCTGCTTAGTCAAGATGTTTGTAAACACAAAACGTGTATTTCTAGTGTAGGAAGCATGTTCTGATAGAAGTTTGAACACCTGCTTAGTCAAGAAAAAAAATCAATCTGAAAAACAACCATAAATGCGCCAGTTATATTAAATTTTCCTTCATTTTGTTTGCAAGCGTAGCAGCGCGCGCACTCGGTTCAGCTATTCGTCTATAATTGGAGCCTTCATGATATCAAGTATAAGTTAAATCGTATTTCAGATTACATCGCATTACAAACTTGGAGAAAAACAAACAAAGTATACATTGCACACTAATGAATAATTAATTTTTATGCTTTTATATTTCAAACATTCTTTTTTTCTTTTCTTTATGTTCGTAAAACTTTTTTTTTTAATAATAAGAACTGTTAATATGTACACATAATACCATCTTATCAAAATTGGCCCGGACTGGTAGATTTAAACTGCGCGAGTTAACCGAACCGGTAGTTTTTGTTTATTCAGTTGGCACAAATTTCATTGATATCCATCCCAAATTCGAGCGGGATGCGATTATTAGGTTATTTTTGGCAGCTGTTTGTTTAAGACGAAAAAAGTTTGTGTGGTAATTTTTAACATAGCAAAAAAATTAACAACAAGTTTGCTTGTAATTTCATGTTTTCAATGCAATAACGGGAACAGAATTATTCAAAATGTTACAAAAGTGTTTTGAGGACTCAACTCTATAAAGAACGGAAGTATTTGAGTGGCGTAAAACTTTCAGTGAGGGTCGTGAAATCGTAGAAAACTTGCCTCGTCGTCCATCTACCTCTGTTCACGACGATAACATCGAAAAAGTAACGGAAATTGTGCTCGAAAACCGTCGCGTTGGTATTAGAGAGATAGCAGAGAATTTCAACATCTCTTATGGATCGACTCAACACATTTTCGTTGACGTATTTGGCATGGAACGCGTTGCCACCAGAGTCGTACCAAGAGATGGTGTGTTTCAACATGAGTATGTTTCAGAGGGTCAAACAATCAATTAGGCGAACTACTTAGCCGTTTGGAAGCGTCTATGCAAGAAATTCGTCGTAAACGTCGTAAAAGTCGTAAATTTCCGGGTGCACAATTGACAATTAATAATGCGCCGTCACATTCCAGCTTTATTGTCTGAGATGTCTGGAGGCGTTTGGTACCATTTCAAAGTCCTGATTTACAAGCAAATTATCATTGATCTTGTAACTTCGAAACTGTCACCTAGCTTTTTTTGCCTCGATGCTTATTGAGTTTCAAGATGTTTCTACTAAAACTTTATGTTTTTAAATTTTTATTGAACTGATAAATTTCGCTGTTCCATGTTCCTGGCTACCTATGCAAGATGCTAAGCAGTTATTTCCAGAACAGAGTCCTGGTATACGAAACGGAGTTAGGGCAGAAATCTATCAGGGTTACGGCGGGGGTGCCACAAGGCTCGATTCTCAGCCCATTGCTTCGGAACGCGTTGTTCAATGGAGTATTAACACTGAAGTTGCCTAATGAAGTTGAGATCGTCGGCTTTGCAGATGATGTCGTCCTAACGATAACGGGTGAGACTTTGGAAGAGGTCGAGACGACGGAGGTGATTGGTACCATTGAAACGTGGATGACAGGAGCAAAACTGCACCTGGCTCATCATGAGACGGAGGTAGTGCTGGTTAGCAACCGAAAAGCAGTTCAGCGGCTTGACATCAACGTCGGGAAACACGCAATTCCGTTAAAGCGTGCATTAAAGTACCTGAAGGTTGAATGGTTGATGAACGCTTGAATTTCAACGTGCACGTCAATTACGCCTGCAAATTGACGGCGAAAGTAGTCAATGCGGTAGCGAGTATTATGCCGAACGTTGGTGGACCAAGAAGCAGCAAGAGGCGACTTCTGGCGTGCGTGACAACTTAAATTCTGAGGTATGGAGCCTCAGCCTGGGACTCGTTGGCTAATTGGCAGCAAGAGTTAGACAATGCAGTGAAAAAAGGTGGACCCACCGGCTTATATCAAAAGTGTCAGCTTGGTTGAATAAGACGCATAGAGAGGTGAACTTCTATCGGACGCAGTTCCTGTCCCGGCACGGCTGCTTCCGGAAGTATTAGAATGTCGTCTTCGAATCCTCTGGGTTCGAAGAAGTGCGCAGGAATATACGCGGCGTGAATGTCGGCAATATTGTCGAAAAGATGTGCCACGAAGCAGACACATGGAACGCTGTCGATAATGGCGAAGCCACCAACGATCCAGCGTTGCTGGCTAGAGCCACTGCAAGTCAGTGCAAAGCAACCACTGAGTGTTTTGGGGTCGCTAGCGAACTGGAATTCATACTCCACCCAGTATCGCCGGGCCGATTCGGCACCCGTGGATGAGAGTGGATAAAGTGGTATGAAGACTAATCGATTCTGGAGAAATTCATGCGCCGGGGAGCTCTTCGTCAGAGTAGGCTACATCTATCTCCGGGGGCTTGTTGAGTAGAACGCATCATAGTACCGGTTTCAGGTCGTCAGGGCACAAGCGAACCGGACGCCAGGCTCCACCGTCATCGCTGGACTGACCGATCGGCCCGTATTTGAGGGAGTAGCAGAAGAATCGGTTTTGGGGGGAGCTCCACCGCCGGGGAATTTTTCGTAGGGTAGACCAATCGTCGGGGAAGAGGTGGCTCAGGAAGTGACAGTTAAATGGCTCACCGTGGTTCGGTTTCGGGAGAACTTCCACTGCCGGGGAATACTTCGTCGGAGTAGGGTACACCCACCGTCAGGGGCTACTAGAGTCGATTGCGTCAAGATGTGGGAGCTAAATGGCTCAGGGAATGGGAGCTAAATGACTCGACCAAAATAGGTGAAAGGGTTCAGATTAACGGCTCAAGGATGGATAAAACATAGAATAGAGCCAGTGTTGGAATTCTCACCAAAATATAAATTCATCGTTCGATACGTTTTCACTTGGGAACTTCCCGTTGCTAGTTTTACACGCCAACGTTTTTTGAGTCTTTCTGGGATGAGAGAATGAAATATCGCGAACTTCTTCTACTCGAGTCATTGACGCGGGGATCTGACAAAAATCAGATGATTTTTTCTCTCTCTATATCTCTACACCACATTAGTTCTTGAAAAGCACACTGCGCATTTCACAGAAATAGAATCTTGGCAGAAAGATATCTCGCATAAATCTATACTCTCTCTTCAGTCTGATGTAGTAACATCCGATTGCTGACTATCTGGCCGAGGAGTTTAGGTTGAATTTGTCTTCAATGCATCACGCCATTCAAGCAGACGTTTCCTACCACTCGAATTTTGCGGCCGATGGCGAATTTGAATGTAAAATGGCTGCCAGCCAATCTTCCAGTGCAGAAACGAAGTGAAAAATCAATCCAACCATGTGAAAAGGCCAGTGAGCCAATCATAAACAATAACTTCAATCGTAGATTTCTCACGAATCACTACACATCCATGCAATGATACTGCACCAACAAATCTCTTCCCAGATGGTGGTGTTGGTAAGTCTGAATCAGTTTTTATCAATAAGCAATCGACGTTTAAAGTCATGGTTTACTTTTGGAACTTGGGCCCTTTTCACATGTTTGGGTAGAAATATTAACGAGTGGGATAGAAACAAGCATCAAAACTCGCGAGAACATCTCCTACACATACTCACACATCACACATACATTGATACATTCAAACATTCATACACACATACACACACTGACAGACAGACAGACACTTAGTCAAATGGTATATAACACTCGCCCATCGGGGTCTCGGTTAAAAAGTCAAGCTTCCAAGCGATCTCTATACCCTTCTTTTGTGTAATAAGGGTATAAAGGGGAAGTTCTAGTAATATTCAATATTTCATATGTTCGGTTTATAAAATGAACTATTAGACAATCCTAACGTATTGTTGATCAATGTACTGAAACAATGGCATTAATCGTATTCAACGGCCAGTTTATGTTAATTTTAGAAATACTCAAAATCTTACTTTAAGTAAAATAAGTGAAGAAAAGGGGAAGTTTTAGAAATATTCAATATATAATATATTCAGTTTATGATATGAACTATAAGACAATCATAACCGTCAATTTTGATTAACGATATGGATTCAAGTACATGTTTGTTGAAAATTGTGCAATTATAGTGGAGACTTTTGTAATTTTTGAATATTCTCGTTGCAGTTCAAACCGGACAAGATCACTCGCGCCAATCGATCCTGCTCGAATTCTATAGAGTCTATAATGACGCATCTAGTGCGTTGAATGGTGCATCTGATGCGCCATACAACACACCAGATGCGACACTATAGAATACAAGCGGCATACATATATTCATCTCAAAACTGATGTGCTCTCAGGTATTTTTGTGGTCAAACCATCATGAGGAATAATCCAAGCATAATGAAATGGGTACAGAGGGGCATTGTAGCTTTGATTTGACTGTAACGCGACATACGGTATATACATAGCTCAGTATGTAATCAGAGACTGAACTGTTTAGTTACTATTATTATTATACTGTTTCGTTCATAAATCCCCAGCCTCTAATGGAAATGTTGTAGCTTTCATTTGTCGCCTCCAGATCCGAAATAAATACACAAACGGCTGCACACATACACATACACACATACTTGTGCTCAGTTCGTCAATCTGAGTCGAATGGTATATGACACTCGCCTCTCCGAATCTTGGTTAAAAAGTCGAGTTTCCAAGCGATCTTTATACCCACACCTTTGTGTAAGAAGGGTAAAAAGTATTTAATGGTTATGATCAATTGTGAATCCTTTTTTCCAATGCTCTTTGATTAAATCAAAAGTCTACGTTTTAGCCGAATTCATTTTCTGTGTATTACAGAGAAAAATGATGTATAATATAAAGATAACTTTCATTAATGAAGACAATTTTGTTCGATGAATGAAAACAAATTTATAAATAAATTAACTATTTGCACTTTACTTCGAAGTTTGATATGGTAAATTTGTGTTTAATTTTATCATTGTAATCCATTCACAATATTAGACTTACAGTTTTTCTGAATTTTCTCTATTATCATCCTTTGTATGAAAAAAAACCATTTCTTCTATTCACAGATGGCAAGCAGACGTTTCGGAAAACGAATTAACTCGAGTTTCTCACAATGTGACAAACTTCGAGTTCTTGTACGAACCATTCTACGTTGCACCCGACACGGTCCCACCACACGACGAGCGGTTTCTAGGCTATGGATATACCAGGAATACACAGGTAGCTTTTTTATTCAATTTTATATCATGAAAAAAAAATCTATACCAAGAAAATACCGTTTCAGCAGACCACTGCTCAACTGTTACTTTTTTGACGTTGGTTGCAAATAAAACTTTACTCGTTTTACAACCTCATTGAGCTGCTGGGCCCTTCACTGGTCACTCATCACATTATGACAACTCATTTCATGGGACTCTTCCTGCCATTGTCGTGTTTCCCATTCTGCTGGCACACAAAGACTGAATAATGGGAGCTGGAAAGAGATGGTGCGAATAATTTGCATACTAATGAATATTATTAGCTTGACTACCTTTTCTTTCGGTTCTGCTACGAAACTGTGCTGGCATCCATATCATCCTACGAAGCGACCGGTGAAATCATCAGTCAGTGAGCGCGAATGTCGTAAAAAAGTTGTATATTTGCAAACTCCACGTTGTATCACCGGGGAGCGTCTGTTTTTTTTTTGAATTTGGGGTTGTGTTTTATGACAAAAAAAAATCGTCCTTTATCTCATTAAATGGCCGGAGTTGTTTCGTTGAAATGCGCTTCTATTCTGGGCTTTATAAATATTTGAGATGTTACTCAAGCTCATAAATCACCTACCTGTGTGCGGAGCTCAGAATTTCTTCAACCTTTGTGTGCATGTTTTATTTTTTGTTTATTTTAAACATTTATCGATGCGTTGTGAATCGACATAGGTTGAAAATGATAGTTCAATGTAATTAATCATAATGAGTACGAGTTATTATGAGAGTTTTTTTTTAAACATCTACAGAACGTCTTCAAAAAGAGTATGAACAACAAGCGTTTTTATAAACATCTACAGAACGTCTTCAGAAATAGTATGAAGAACTTGCAGATGTGAAACAAGGTAGGGCAGAAGCCTCCTTGTTGATAATCAGCTTTAATTAAGTCTTGTTTTATATGCCAGGTCAGTAAATAGCTTTGTTACTATTGGGTCTCACTCCAAAGTCACGATCTTGAAACTCATCCGCGGACAATTTACGAAAAGGGGTGTTTGAGAAACTATGGCAGGAAATTATTGAAATTGAAAATCGTGCTTTATATTTTGGAAAAAATGTTGTTATTTTTTTATAAATATTGAAAATAAAGAAATGAACCGGAAATTTTCAACTAAAACTAATCAATGTAATAAACTTCTTAAGTGAAATGGAATCAAGTGGCTTCTCCATAAAAATGCTTGAGTCTTTGAAAATTTGAAATGGCGATTAAAATCGGCAATAGTGGTGCCATTTTTCTGACTTCCTAGCTATTGTCGCAAGACGGCTAAGATTCTAGGTTCAGAGTAAAACTGTGCAATTGCATTTTTTTTTTGGAAGAATATTGAACTCGATTCAAATTTTTAAGAAACGGTGAGTTTAATGGACAGGAGACATAGAGATGGGACGAGTTCTGTTGATTAAAGTTTATAACTTATCATAACAACCTCAAAAACACATAAAGGGAGTTCCGATCAAAATTTGGTCAAACAGTAATCTGTGTGAGTCGATCAAAATTTTTATTAATAAGTCAAATTCTTTTTCATTTTCAAGTTCAGTTAATACAGAATACAGGAGAAATATTCTGCCTGCCTTAACACCTGGCAAAAGATTTTGTACAGTCTCCTTGTCCATTTTACTCGCCACAGAACGGCAGTTTGCCTTGAACTGTTTCTCGCTTACAACAGTTTTTTGAGTCTTCTTAAGGTTCTGATTGACGATGGCCCAATATTGTTCGATTGGGCGGAGCTCTGGCGTGTTGGGAGGGTTCTTGTCCTTGGGCACCACTTGAACGTTGTTGGCAGCATACCATTCCATGGCCTTTTTTCCGTAATAGCAAGACACCAAATCCGGCCAAAATAGAACGGAACAATTGTATCGCTTCAGGAAAGGCAGTAGACGTTTTTGTAGGCACTGGCTCAGATAAATTTCCTGGTTGACGGTTCCGGTCGCAATGTAAACGTTGCTCTTCAAACCACAGGTACAGATGGCCTGCCACACCAGATATTTCTTTGCGAGCTTTGACAGTTTAATGTGCTTGAAAATATCTGCCACCTTTCCCCGCCCGGTTGCCGTATGAAATTCTTGTCCAGGAAGCTGTTTAAAGTCTGCCTTGACGTTAGTTTCATCGTCCTGTACCACGCAATTAAACTTCGTCAGCATCGTCGTGTACAACTTTCGCAATCGTGCTTTGGCCGACGTGTTTTGTTTATCGTCGCGATTTGGAGTCACCACTTTCTTGTAAGTCGACAGTCCAACTCGTTTTTTAGCTCTATCCACGTTTGAAGGCGCCACTCCCAGCTTCTTTGCGACATCTCGGACGGAGAGGTTCCGCTCGATCCAGCTTTCTGGCTTTCGCAAACGTTCACCGTACACTTTTAATACGTTGGTAACCGTTGATTTAGCCACATTCAACAATTTTGCCAACTTGACGTGAGAGTAGTTTGAATTTTCGCCATGCACGTGCAAAATTTTGATGCGTTGCTTCTCTTCCTTCGATGACATTTTGATAACTGAAGTGCTAATCTCAAAATCAAAATAGAGGCATGATGCTACACGCACACATCTTCGAAATGAGGGGTGTGCAAAAAATTTTAATACACGATGAAAGGAAATGCGCCAAGTATAAGTCGACCGAATTTTGATCGAAACACCATTTATATGAATTTATTGAGAATTCAGGATAATACTATATACATCTCAGAATGCTCTCAAGTAACAAATTAAGTTTTCCTCGAGCTCTCTCCACTATGGTTTAGGCTTGTAGAAGTCTACAAAACCTCAAGGTAGCGTGCAATGTGGATCACTAGATGATTTTTTTAGTTGACTCGGTACACTCAGGACTAGAGACAAACACTTTAAAGTGTACCAGAATGTGTGTCAACTCTAAAGTAGACAGTATTTAAGCTGTAAATATATTTTTTCCGCATTTTTCCTCTTGTTTCTTCAATTCTCTCATTTTTTTTGCCCCCATCCCATCTCTTATGTTTTTTCTGCATGTATCGCCTGAAATGCTACTGTTGTAAGAGTGAAATAATACTGTAATTTTTTTTTTCTTCTGGCCGCTTTGGGTATACCGCTTTGTTTCTTGTTCTTATTCTCTTCTGGTTCGGTCTTTCATTGCGCCATTTGCTGTTTTCCGCATTGCTGCTCCCACATCCTCGCTATATCCTTCGACGACTTCTCTTTTCAGCGTTGTTTCTCGTTTCAGCTGTACTCCATCCGCTGCAGGTCCATTTTCCGACCCATTGTTTTCTCTAAATCCATGTTTTCTGCAACCCACTTTTATTTAATTTATTCTGCTTCTTTTTGTTCCTTGTACTGTGCTTCTCATCAGATTTTTTTCTCTTTTGGACCATTTTTAATAAGTTTGTTTCCCGTAAGTATTCCAACAACCTCATCTCAAAATCATCATCGTTTCGCAGGGCTTTTGGTTTTGGTTCATGCCATGAACTGCGGTGCTTCAGTTAAATTTACTCAAGAAAACCCATAAGATTGAAAGAAATTAGCTAATTCATGATAATTTGCGTGTGGATTTCATTTACCAAACCAGAGTCAAAACGTTTCCTTAAGATTCATATTTTGATTCTAATAACATTTTTTCCTAAATTTGGATGCAAATCTAATATTTAAAATCTAAATCTTGGCATTAGTGTAAAATTAGTTCTCCAACCAACATGTTCCAAAACGATTCAATGAAAAAGAATAAATGAACATTAGGTACACACTACCAAAATGTTATGTAAATTTCTGTCCCCTGAGACCGACACATGGAAGCGTCCTTTAGCACATAAGAATGAGTTGAAAGAGAGGAGTAAATAAATTCAATCAAACACATCTTTCGTCGAATTGTGTATGTATCAGTTTCAGGAGACATAATTTTACACGAAATCTTTCTTTACGTGCCCCGACATTTTACAAACATGAATTACGCCTCGTGTAAAATTTATAATTTCTAAGTGTGTATAATGAAACCAGTTAGCTCTTGAGCATAGAACTCTTGATGTACATGTGTGTGCTCGGCAAGCTGTTGAAATATATGTTTCCCCCAAAATAAGACCCTTCCCTGTTTACCAAATCCCTAAAGAACACCCTGAGTGCCAACAACTCTCACTGTCTACTAACTCATCAACGGCCAGACCGGCAGTGATTGTGCTTTCACATGAGCAACCATAGTCACCTGCAGAAGGCTTTGTGCCATACACTGGTTGCCGTTGCACGTTCTGGCGTTATCTCATAAAATTTCACCAGAGGTGTTACGGAGCTGTTTCCAGCTAAAACGGTGAAAATTTTATGCGTAAAGTTTTTCTGCGAGTGCATCGTCACCGTATCGCCGTAAAGGGCACAAGGTGCAGCCGTTAGCTCCTCATTGTGGGCTGTAATTTATGGAGTAGGAAGTAAATTTTAAGACTACTGGGTGCATTCATTTTCGTGTGAAGGGGATGGTGGCGCAAAAGTCTACGCGAACCGTTTCCACCGGACTGACTGAATGGTAATGGTCTGTGTTTTATGATCTGTTGCCAGTCGCGGAAAAATGGTGGGTTCCTTGTAAAAAAAAAGTAAATTTGAGGGGTATGAAAAGTGCTGATGATGGCTGCGAGGAAGGATTTGGCAGTCGTAAAATTTGTACTTATCTCGGTGCGATTTTTACCTACTGCCTAACGAAGCATAAAGACTGATTTTGTGGCTCATGAGCAATCGTGTACGTCGCTCACACTAAGGGTCATTGAAATATGTGTCTGGTTACACTCGCCATCGAACCAAAGTACTATTTTGTCTTATTATTAATTCCCGTCGACAAGAAATCCTACTAGGAGATAACACTCGATCCCACGGATCAAATTCTATGTTATAAATGAGAACACTATTCCGCAAAGTGACGGGATGAACTACTAAATGAGTGAGCAATATTGACTATATTTTTCTGTTGTATGCAAGCTGGTTTGAATAACGCGTACCGTTCGAATTGTAACTGATGTTCATAAAATTCATGCTATTTATATTCTATTTCAATCAAATACCACTACAGCTGTTACTCAAATACTGCTCACTAAATGTGATATTGGTTTACCTGTTCCAAGATATGATGGCACGTCAAGTATGGCGAACCAATAGTATGGACCATAATTAATAATGATCCTAGCCACCGTTCACCACACTCGACAAACCATCACTTCGCACCGGAGAGAAGCTTTATTATTTTTTTTTTCTCAGTCGATCACTCGCGCCATCGAACAATAGATTACCGAAAGACTTGGTATTGATAGGTAACATTTGAATCATTGGTCACATATAGCTTAGATGGTGAATCAACGGTACTACAAATAGGCGGGATCGATATCCGGTCCAGTCGAAGAGGTCTTTTGGCGTTACCGCGACTTCGCTTGGCGTACCATTGTGCTTGCCACTCAAAAATCTCATTAGATTTTAAAGTATACAATATAATGTGAGACAAATTTATGATAATAATCAATGATAATCGATGATAATCGATGATCGATGATAATCGATGATAATAGCTAAACAACGATATCGTGGATATTTATAACAAAGAAGTCGAACTAGAATCTGAAAAGAATTTAATCAACGTTAAATGGATGATTTGTTATGAAAGTTATGACACTCATGAACCGTGGTATAAGTTTCAGTCACACGATTTAAATAATGAGATACTGGCTGATTACAAATAAACCTTAATTTAAACCTCGTAATATGGCGTCGTATATTTTTAGGTGGGAGGTAGGTGGGTGGAAGGAAGGTCAAGATTTGTAACAGTACGTGTATGGGAATTGTGATAGAGGGGGGCTGGAAAATCTAAAAAAATAGCGAACGTCATATTTGAATCGTTCTTAAATGGATTTGATGAATATAATTCTAATTTTCTAAGACTTTATGCATATCCATTTCAGGACGACTCAAGTATGACGTTATATGAATTTTCGAAGTACTGTTTATGTCAATGAAAACTCATAGGTTTTGGCTTGGCAAGAGTTTTGTTTTTTTATATGTAAATTTTCACTTATAAGTAAATAACATAGCTTCATATATTTATTTTATAAATCTTTCTCATACAAAGTAAATTTCTTTGGATTATCCTTTGAATCAGAAAACCTTTTAGCTGAAATTGGATTTTCTGAAATAGGTACAAATTAATGAAAATTTTATGTACCAGGTATTGTCTTTGCGTGGCTATACAACTCCTCAAGTTCTTCTGACATTTTTGCTGAAGCTGATATGAAGCAGAAATTCAGTTTTGTAATACCTTTATTTGTCTGTTCAAGTCATATAGTTCACGAAGAGTTTTGATTGTGTTTCCATAATCTTGAGCAAAGCTTACTCTTTTTGCCATTCGCTTGAGAGTACCACCAATAGCATCACATGAACCTTTCCCATGAGACGTTGCAACGAAGTGCCATTCTGCTTCCAATCTATACTTGGAAATACTTGGAAATTACACATGCTGGCGAAGTGATTTTTGTTCTTCTAAAGGGCCGCTGCTTCATCTGACATGGAAATAATTTACATACATTAATTGTTATGTTTGTGTTCTCCGTGCGTGGAGTAACGATTATGATGTAGAAGGAGATGTCTCCATGGCGATGAGCGAGACATCTCCTTCTACATCATGGAAATAATTTTTGAGCAATATATTGAATTTTGTTTAATTAAATCTAGAAATGTTGATGTAAACAACTGAGCTGCTATTGAGTCATTGGTCAATACTTCAGATATAATGATAAATATTTTGCTTTCCAGTTTATTGTGCTTCTTGAAATATACTTGAAAAGGGTGTTTAGTTGCTCGAGCATTATTTCAATGGTAACCCTGAGCTGTATTTTGAATGATAAAATGATGAATGAATGATAAAAAAAATGGAATGATAAAATGAATGATTTTTTTTCTGAAAAATCACATATTACAATTATTTTACCCTCTTTTAGGGAATCTTCTTTGTTTCGCAGAAAAGAAGATTGTTCCTTATAAATGAAATCATGAGTTATATTCCAACCAAATTTTTCAACAAAATCCGGAACAAACTCGTTTACAGGCTTTATAATTGTTTCCAAGTTACAAAGATCAGTTGTTAGCAACTGGTGAAAAACAACATCTTTTTTGCCATCCTATTCAAAAACTGATGAAAGTTCTCTCTCGATACCTTCTGTAGAAATACATTTTTGACATGCACGGAATTAAAAACCTGTAGTTCTGATTGGGATACTGCAAAGAATTTTGTCAAGTATTTTTTTGTGGATCAAATTTTGCACTATTAATCATCAATTTAACATTTTCATGAATAGTGCAAACACGTACATTATGTGTGCATGTACTATCCAGGAAGTATGCAATGTTCAGGTCTGAGCTGAGTGAATGAAGTAAATCCAATGCTAAGGTCTTTGCTTTTTCTTTAAAAATCATGTATGCTCCTTTCAAAGGCATCATTAATAAACGCTTCTGTACATGTTCTCTCTTACCATTCTGGATTTCACTACCACCCGTGGTACAGTAAATTTTATTACTTGAGTGATCTTAGGTATAGATTTGAGGTAGGAAATAGTAAAAATTGTCAGAGTTAATCATTAAATGCTGTTTACAGTTTTTGGTTACATACAGGATCAACCACCTGATTTAATTGTATTGTCACTAAAGTTTAAAAAAATAATATAGATAGCGCTTTTAAAATGGTAGCCCTGATTTTTCAAACATTCAAAGACCCTTTAAAAATTCAAATTGTCATTATACTTAAAATTAATTGCCTTCTGTGAGGTTGTTTGGACCAAATTAAAAGACGAGTTGGCACGATACACGGTAAAAATAAATCAATCAAAAAACTTAAGCCCTTTTCAAATGGTAGTCTACATATGTACTCTCTGAAAAAACAAAGTATGCAAAGTCACTTAAAAAGACATAGTCTACACACCCACAAAGTTTCATTGGATTCTGAGATGATGCTGCCAGCCACTGGATGAGTTGGCGTGAAATTCGTCATTACGAAATGATGGACCAGTTTAATGAATATCGTCTGATTTACTCTTGCAATATATCAATATAGCTTATTACTCTCATTATTACGTCAGTAGGCAAAAATGATTATCAAAATGTGACAAGAATTTTTTTCGCAACTATTTCTTATTGATCTAACACTTTCTGGCGCAGATTTGCCCTATACAAATCAGTTATAATTAATAAACAACATTGGAAAGCGAGTGAAACATTTCCACATTGAAAGTGATGCAATTCCACGTAATGCACGTAACGCTACTTCTGTAGTAAGGAACAACAGGAGATGAAATGCTCTTCGTTAGAAAATTCAAAGAACTACGTGTTCTCTCAGATTCGTTTATCTACCTAAGATTGACATTCCATTTACTTCCCATTGAACTCGTTACCGAAAAAAGTGGAAAGAAACACCATCGTACATGCACTCACCTTGCTCGCATTTATCAATTTGATTACAGTGAATGGCCTATGGTTTGCCAGGTTTAGATCATGTCCGAAAAGAAAAAACGAAAGGCCTTTAACCGTAAACCTTTGGTCTGCCACCATCGGATACGACCGTCGTCCCAAAAAGGCAGCCATTCTCGTCAAATGATTTTCCTTCCATGATGATTTTTATCATCATCACCACTACGAGCGTACCGTACAATTGACTCTGCCGGTGTGTTTCGGGGGTGGAAACCCCATTCGTTGACTTTGTGGTTTGTAATAAAGCAAGGCTGAGTTGCATTTTGGAGGCTCTTTTGGTATGGATCAAGGTCCAGTGCCGCCAACGATTGTAGCCATTGGATGGATGGATGGTTGATGATGACGTCGTTCACTCGTGCAACTCACGCTTCGGTAATAAAAAAGCAAAGGATTTTGAGCTGCTAAAAAATTTAAAACTCTATTATCCACTTCTTTGGCTGTGGGCTTTGGATTATTTGGAGGACGTGTTTCCCGTCATCAACAGCGACGTAAGCAACGTAGTTCTTTTTTCTCATCTTCAGTGAACGTAGGAAAAGTGTACCGGACCTGGTTTCATCTTCGAAAACTTTTGATGGTTAGCAGGAACGTGAAATGGCAGATGATGTTGATTCAGGTTTTTATGCTTGTATTTAACCATTGAGTTTTACCTACAGCCGAATTGGATACAAGATAAGTTATTCTTTTACAGAATGAAACATAAAAAAGCAGTAATCGCAACAAAGTGATGTTGGGCGTGTTATTTCACTGATAAATTACATTTTCTTATCATAAATTATGATTCTTAAATGAGGTGAACTGAGGAATCGATGTTTTTAAAGCAGTTTTCAGAGAAAGGCTCGAAAGGCCAGGAGACAACATGAACCCAAACGTTAGGAAGTATATTAAAAATGAGAAGAAAGATTAGTAATTTCCATTTAATTCTGGGTATTAGTCGAGTATAAGTACACGACACTGAAGAAGTGTGCACATTGTAACCAACGCGTATCTGTCAATATAAGCAATACAGGTAGTTGGAATTAAAAGGAAATTACTAATCTCTCTTTTCATTTTCTAGTTACTTGCACTTAAAAGCTCACACTGACCAAGATTCGTCATTAGGAAGTATGTTAAACAATAAAAACAATATATGAGAAAAATAAATGGTGTGGCAGGAAAAAATGCCAAAAATTATGGTATTTCTATACAATCCCATTTTCAACTATTCTAAGCATCAATATCAACATTTTCGAGTCTAGTTATTTTTATTAGGTTCTTTCAAACAAATTAACTCGATGTGTAATAAAATTGTAAATGTCACATCTTGATTCCTAATTATTCATTTTATTCGTTAATGATTAAAGATTTTTTTAAAGTCCTTCATACCTCTGTCTATGCAGACGACATGAAACTGTTTATGGAGATACAAAAACCACATGATCTTGATATTTTACAACACGAAATCAATCATTTTTAAACCTGGTGTAAAGCATGCTTGTCAGAACGTTAAACAAAGGAACTCTACATCGTTCACAAGAATGCATTCCTTAACACAAAAAACTGTTTCTCTAGGTCTGAAATCAATTGAAAGATGCCATCAAGTTAGAGACCTAGAAGTTATATTCGACTCAAGATTATCCTTTGTTATCATTAGTTTGCATTTTAACGACCCTTACACATTAAAAACACTATATTTGTCATATATGAGCGCTATACTGGAATACTGTTGCGTTGTTTGGGCTCCATATCAAGACACTTATGTATACCGTATAGAATCGGTTCCGAAACAGTTTGTGTTGTTTGCTTTAAGAAAATTAGGTAGGACACGTTTGCCATTACCCATTAAAGAACTTAGAAGGACTCCAAAGGCGAAGAGAGTTTGCTTTTAGGGGCTATGCATAAACCACGTAGACTTTTTATTGGGAGGAGGGCTTGGCCAAAGTCTACGCTCCACACAAAATTTCAAAAAATTGTATGGTGAAAAGTCTACGAGGGGGTGGGGGGGGGGGGGGTCTGAAAGTCTACGTGGTTTATGAACCGTCCCTTATTGCTTTCATAGCTGATGTTATTGAGCAACAAAAAAACAGTCCAGAACTTTTGGAAAATATAAATTTGTATGCTCCTACTCGCTCTCTAAGAAATATAAATTTATTTTTTATTAGCAATCTAAGAACGAACTATGGCAAAAATGCTCTTTAAAATATAATAATGTCGTGGTTCATTACATACAGCGAAACGAGTGATATCACATTGAATAAAAGCACAATTAAAAAGCAATTTTTTTAAGCGTGAACTAGACAATGGCTCATTAATAATTCTTAGATGTTGAGCAAAAGTGTAACAAGGTCTACGAAATGATTGACGACAAATAAAACAAACAAATTTAAACTTCAACATACGCCCAAATCGAATAATCCAGCGGGTTTAAGGTCCGGACTGCTGGGGGCCATAAATCTTTCGGCTAAAACATCATGAATTCTGGTGAGTAGAAAATGAGATTAGTAATTTCCATTTTGGTATTTTGGCTACAATGTGCAGACTTCTTCAGTGTCGTGTACTAGCACTCGACTGAAATTACTAATCTTTCTTCTCATTTTCTATTAAAAACATCAGAGTTTTCCATGAGCCATCGTTGGGTCCGATTTGACACGTAACATGGCGCTCCATCCTGCAGTAGTTCGTACGTTGATTCTCAGAGAAGTTGGCATTCACCCAGGGAAGCTTGGTCCTTTAACATACCGATATACACTTCGCTATTGATTTTAACACCAGCATCAATGAAAACAGTAGGCATTCTTAAACCGCCACCAAGCCAAATTTCATGTTACCAACGGGATGTTTTCTTTGGAACACTTTGCTTCACTTTCTCCGGAACATTCTCATGTTTCTTCGGTCTCATTTTGCTGAACAAAAATGGTCCTATTGAGCAGAAGTCAACCTCGATGAGTTGATGTTTTATCAGGTCACACCACACCTTCGGCGAGCGCGCACTGTTGAAACCGCACATGGCCCGACCATCGTCGGTATCAACATCTGACTGCTGATAGCGTTCTATTTAATTGGATTGAGTCACGTTCGTTATCGAAATTAACCATATTAATCGTCTAGGAATGCATTCTTTCACTGCGAAAGGTTTGCCAAGAGAACTCCATAAATTTATTCTTAGTTCCGGGACACTGTGGCATATGAAAAAATATGAATTTTCGCCGAAACATGCCTTTCAACGGTTCAAACTTCAAGATTTTTCATGAACAGTCTACTTCTAGCCGTGAAATGAATTAATGAAAGTTGCCTCCATTTTCATACGAACTATTGGGATTGGGTGATCTTTGATTGGTTTTTACGAGAACGATCCATTAGAATAGAATGATTTGATTTTATAACATGACAAGTGTCTGTGCGAAACTAGTCATGAACAGAATTTGAAGTCATTTGGCTTTTGTACGGCTTAGTAATAGCGATTGGTGACGAAAATTGGTCCCACACACTTTATGAGTTCAATCAGATGATTGAAAATAAGCAGTATAATTAACAGTAATGGGCCACGATGACAACCTTGTGGCACATAGGTCTGATTACTGGTCAATTTGATTGCTTTTCTATTGTTGTTCTCAAATCACATTGAAATATTCTTAAACATCCCAACTTGCTTATAAATGAGTAAAAATAGTAAATAAGAAATCTATGTGAATTGGATTCATTTTGCTGATTCGTTAAACAGCACGAAAATTGAATTCGTAAGTTTCAAAAATCAAAGAAAAACTTATTCAATTGACATAGCTTTCTAGTTTACCATTTTGACTCATTTACCAGCAGTGGCGGGCGAGGTCGGGCGAGAGGGGTGGTCCACCCCAGTTGATAGCCAGACAGTTGAGAAAGTGAATGCTTATTCACTTTGCCAGCTCCATGGATGTGTTCAACTGAATTTGTTTAATTTTGTTACCAATTTAGCGAATAATGAAAACAGTTTCGGCAAAAATCTGTATTTTTCCCCTTCAAAAGGGTCCCCCTTGGGGCATCTGGATTGTACAGGAATGGTCAATATACTCATTGATCCATTTCAAGGCTAGAAGTAGACTACTTATAAAAAATAATGAAGTTTGAAACGTTTAAAGACATGTTTTGGTGAAAATCCCCATTTGACTCCTCCTGAAGGGATTTCCCGTAGTATCCAGATTATCTCGCAAAGGCGAAAATGATTATTGGTCAATTTCAAGGCTAGAAGTAAACTATTCAACCAAAATCATGAAGTTTGAGCCGTCGAAAGGCATGTTTTGGCGAAAATCTGTTTTCTCCTCCTAAAAGGGTTCTCCCGGGGCATTTGGATTGTCCAGGAATGGCCAGTATAGTCATTGGGACATTTATTTGCTAGAAAGAGACTACTTATAAATAATCATGAAGTTTGAGCCGTCGAAAGGAATGTTTCGGCAAAAATTCGTACTTGTCCCCTCCTAATAGGTTCCCCCGGGGCATGCGGGTTGTCCTAGAATGATAAATATGGCCATAAATTCATTTCAAGACTAGAAGTAGACTATTCATGAAAAATCATGAAGTTTGAGCCGTCGAAAAGCATGTTGCGATGAAAATTTGTATCTGTCGCCGCCTCACGATTTGTGACAAAACATGACTTTTCCGGCACAGATTCCGTGTGGCCAATCGTGTCAAAAAGGTCAGTACTCACCAGAACCTGAAAATTGGGACTCTAATAAGCATTTTGACCGCGAGGACTTTATAATTTGGACATATGTAGTTTCCATAATGTGAGTTTGAAATCCGGGTCAATATGACCCGAAACACCTTATTCCTTATACCTTTTTTTAGCAGCCCTTCAGATATGACAAAAAAAAAAACTGGGTTCGATGCAGAAACGTTACTTCGTATGGTTTAGTGAAAATCAAGAAAATTCAAACGTCTAGATGCTTATTTTAAAAAGTTAAAGCATTTTTTAAATTCATTCCGGGTTCAAATGTTTTACTTCGTGACTGGACGTGGGGATGTGCCGGGAAGATTCAAGTTTGTGTTTGCCGACGAGTTCGCGAAGAAGACCACGGAATCATTCATCATTCGATTGGAACGGAACCAATGGAACCATTCGTCACTTCCTCGACGATGACATCCTAAGTTTACATCGAAGAATGCCTGAAAAAGCGTGTATTGCCGTTCATCCGCAAGCATAGGGGCAAAGTCATCTTTTGGCCCGATTTGGCCAGTTGTCACTGCTTCAAGGTGGTGCAGGAGTGGTATGCTGCCAACAAGATCGATTTTGTCCCCAAGCTAATGCATCCCCCGAATTGGCCGGAATTTCGACCAATCGAAAAATACTGGTCAATGTCAAAGCAGCGACTCCGACGAAGCGGCGGGGCAGTCAAGGACATTAAGCAAATGCGGGCAAAATGGAAGAAAACCGCTGATTCCGTGTCCGATTCCCCTGTGTGGACACTGAGGCGCTCCACCAAGAGGCAGGTTCGAGATTTTGTTCGAACTGTAGAAATGTAACCATCTAATGCTGTAACTTTTAAGTTTAAATAAAAGTACTGTAAAACAACCATTAATGGACATTTTAAACTTATTGAATCAAGAATTACAGGTCATTTTGTGCGGACCAAGTTATTTTTAGTCAGCCTTTAGTATTAAGTCATTCTGGCTATAAGTGTTCACTATTAACAATAGGGATGTGAGCTTAGAACACTAAATTGAGAGAAGTCGATTAGCATTTTGTGATAAGCAATAAGCTTGAAATGCCAAAAAAGGGAAGCGCATTCAGGAAGACAAAGGAAACTATGGTTTGGTGTGTGTGATCCAAAACTCAAGGTATTTCCTTGTGCATTCTAGCGGTGGTTTAGCATTGTCAGACCGGCATGCCGTATCCAACGGACATGACAGGCCCATTTTGGGGTGGGACGTTTTCCCGTGCCGTGTACATCATAATAATCATAACCACCATACGCCTGAGAAGCTTCCCTACCGGTCCGTACGTTTCCACACGAAACCTTCACAAAGTCACATAATGCAAAAATAAAATTTCCCTCCATCCTCGTACAGAAGAACAACACACGTCTTCCCATTTCAAACACCAGAACGAAACCAGAAAGGCCAGACGAATATAACCCACTTAAATACTGACATTTAGCTGAAGCGTGCCAGGAATTGATAAAACTTTATTAAAATATTCAAGCTAAGGTAAGGAGAAGGAAAGTTAGCAGAAAACGAATAAAAAGTGGATAAGCATCTGCTTCCACAGGCGTTCTTTCTCTACCGGGGATAATTCGAGTTTTCCGGTCTTCTATAAATAATAGTCACCCGTAATGAAGCAAACTTTTTCGTCTTCTGTAAAACTAATACTATTATTGTTTGGATGGTTCTTCTGCAACTGATTAAAGGTTACATTATTTACTCGGAGTAACGCAGCGAATCAGTCCGATTGAACCGTTCTTTTTTTTCGTATTGCATTATTAGCTGCCTTTTAATTTAAAGTCATCAAATTAGAGATAAAATATTAAATTGAAGGTTAGACTTAATTTCAATTCCATTTTTTTTTTACGGGAATCACATTATTTGCTGTAACAAGCATGTAAGACGGTTTATAAAAATAAAATTTTGATTTGTGTGACCACCCTTATTTCACTATCATGAAAACATGGGCTAAAAAATATATGAAATCTTTCCTACGACACCAAATACACTTACCTTTTCCAACGCACAGTGGTCCAGAATGCAAATTTAGCTGGAAAGATACATTTTCCGCCTAAATTTGAAGTTTTGGAGCAATATTGTCTTCTACAAAGTTGTTAATAATAGTAAGGCCCTTATTTTTATGTAAATTAAAACAAGGATGGTCCTTGTTTTCAGAGAAATCGAAAATCCATTTTTTTTTATTGCAGAAATAAAGGCATATATTTTTGAGAAAAATTGTAGATTATAAAGTTTCAAGCAAATTTGATTGCATAAATTTTTCTGTAGCTTTTTAAATAATCGAATTAGAGCAATTTTTCCTACGTAGCTTAGGGTGTCCCTATAAACATCGGATAGTTTGCTCTATTTTTTTTATATCAAATTTTTCAGCAAAGTTATCTTGCCATTGTTTATACAACAATGAAAGATACAATTTTTGGTATGCTAAAATCGTCGCTATCGTATGTCAAACAAAAGTTATCATGGTTTTTTTTTTAAATTAAGCCTTTTTCAAATGTTGATCTCTTTGGTTCAGACCAACAAAAAAATTTCTCCAAAGCATTTGAAAGTATTTTTACTATTGCATATCATATCTGCAAACTGGAGATAGATTATTTTTTTAAATTGAGTGCAACACATTTGGACAAGGCGTAATTTTTGAAGAAAATCTTAAATAACTAATGGTAAGAGATATATGCAAGATGTAGACGTCAAAAATTTTATCTTTCTATATTCTTAAAACCATTGCATAACAACTTTGTTGGTGAATAAAAAAGTTCTAGCGATTTTTTTTTTGGACACCCTAAGTCATCTAAGGAAAATTGTTCTATATTGGTTCATTCAAAAGCTACAAAAATGTTTTGTTGGCAACGTTGCTTGAAATTAACTAGGTAACAATTTTACCAAAGAATATATACCTTCATTTCAGCAAATAAAACAGCAAGTTTAATATTTCAAGGAAAATGAGATCCAACCAACAACATTTCATTATTGATTTTTATAAGAAACAACATTGTAGAAGATAAGTTTCTCTAGAATTTCAATTTTCGGCTCAGAACAGAATTTTCTGACTATATTTGCCTTCGAGACCAGTCTAGTGTGCCTGTTATTGTAATATGAAAAAAATAATATGAATGAAATAAAGCAATGAAGTCATATGAAGAAAACAAAATAATTATAACAAGAAATGCTTAACGTATATCGGAATTTGGATATCGGACCGTTTGGAAGGGCATTTATTCGACTAAGATACGAGGTATCAGATGGCTAGAGAAACCTTTTAAATACGTCCTCCACGCTTACTTCTCCGCTAAATTTTCTTGCATGGCCGTCTCCGAGCTAAGTAATGCTTTTGTTCCTAGATTCAGCTGCTTCTTCGGAAAACATTTCAATTGGGAGCAGTGAATGTGTAATTATCGCTGCTCCATGCACCAGCAATTAAAGTATAGTTGGCAAAAGTGCATACCAATTGTACAATGAATTGTAGATCTTAGTGAATAATTAGTCAAATCTTGAAACTATATCAAATCTCCTACCTGCCATGGTTTGTACTGCCGTCACAACCCCATTTGAAAATTAAAACCATTCACTCCTCATGCGTTGTGGTATCATACCTAATGTACTCAATTCGGCACATGGCTGTATGATCAATTAGATCCTGAAGCACAACACATGCCATAGGCAGTTTTATGCGAATACCTGTTCTAATTATAGACCAGTATGGACATTTTCGGATTGCAAAAAGTTCCACAGGCTGGAGCGGGAATCGAACCCTCACTTAATGGTAATCGCTTAATGGTAATCGCTTGACCACGAAGTCCACTAATTCGACAACGTACTATTTGGCAACGTAGAACTCCAGCCCCGGTATTTGCTTTGCGTCTGCCTTGATGTAGGTTTCGTCATCCATAACCACACACATCGGTTTCGTTAAACACTCTCGATACAGCTTCCTTGCGCGGGATTTGGCTGCCGTGTTTTGTTGATCACGCAAGCTCGGTGCCTTGCGGACCTTGAATACACGAAGCCCAGCTCGTTTCATGGTTTGCTGAACGAACCAGGCGGAACACTTTACCTTCAGAGCCGCGTCGCGAATCGAAAGGTTCGGATTACACTTGAAATAATCCAACACCTTCCGGGCCTTCACAGGGTCAGCTGTTTTCGATTTTCTTCCACTTCCAGCCCGCCGCTCGGTCGTTTGGGACTCCTTAAACGATTTTACCACCCGAGACACAGTTGTATGGGTGATTCCCAGTTGTCTTCCGATCCATCTCATGGTTGCAGTCGGATTTTCCATGACGGCGCGCAAAATTCTCCGGCGATTTTCTTCTTGTTTCGGGGACATCTCAATAACCACTGAACTGATTTTGCACATGAAAACAATTCACTCCAAACTAGTTATTCCCAGATTTTCATCAATTTTTTTCCACGGACCAAAAAGTTACACACGGATAAAAATGGTGCATTTATTTCGAGTACAGGCCTTAGTAGAAGAAAACAAAATACAACACGTCAGTAGCGGAAAAGTTATCCGAATGTCAGCGCTGTTACATAAAGGCTAGAAATAAAGTATCACAACAGTGGAAAAACAGGGCCATTTGTGGAGGTCGAGTCGGTGAAATCGCATTTGGTGCTGCTAAAAATCATTAAATGAGTGTGTCTGGTAAACGTTAGTAAAAGACGTGAATCGCTTTCCTTGTGGACAACGAGGTCAACAGAGGAAAATAGCGCAAAAATCGGACGATTGCAAAGAAACATCACTTATTTACCAGCAACCCAAAGAATAAACGCGGGTGTCGTACTAACGAAACGTAGAACACAAAGTGATTCACGGCGTCAGCTGTCTGCCTCTGTCGGCGTGTGTATATTGGCGGTTCTATACAATCGTACTAAAAGATTATTGACCTCGGCGGATACCAGTGCATCGTAAAACACGGAAGAGCAGTCGTAATTTAGAGGGTTCAAGGAACCAAACTATGATTCTGCAGTAGCCGCGTACTAATCATCAGGTGAGGCCGGACGACCACAAATGTAATTATTACAAGTGATTTGATGATATGCAAACTTTTCTGGTATAATCAGCGTTTGATGGCGTGTTTCAGCAGTACCAGTCTACATCTAAACGTTATATTATTTCGTCTTGCGTAAACATAAACACGCACAAAGGCTAAGTAGATTGTAGGAGACGAATGGTGTTGTTGTAGAAACGACAGGTTTAGTTATAGCATAGCACTAACAGATCATGTGTTTGCAAGTGTTTATGGATCTTGTTGAAATACTTTCCTTTGTTACATCAGAGCAAAACTGCAAAAGCAAATCAATATTTGTGTAACGATAAACGTGGAAGATTGCGTAGCTGTTTAATAGGGGAACGGATTCCAATGGGTTCGAAAGCGTTCTTCAGATAACGAGTTTTGCATTCCTATCTGAACATGACTCAAATTCTTGCAATATTCTCTGCAATTCACTGCAATTGGTCACTGGATCGAAAATACGTGATCGAAAAACAAATATCTACGAACATTCGTTAGTGCACGAAAAAATACAAATATTCGGTCTAATATTGAACAGTGCACAAGAATTCATTATTAAGCTTACAATTTGAGAACACAGTAAAATAAATCATGCGAATAAAATGCGTAACCTTATATTTATTCCAATCTGAGTTCAAATTCATGTATTTAATTATAGATGAACCCATCTTGAAAAAAGAAGAAGACATGGAGTGGTGTTGTTTTTGAAACCTCAAAACCATTTGAAAAGGCATCTAAATAATTTAAAACATAATTTAATTTAAAACGGCTTGTTGTACGATGTATGTTACATTTTGTACGATTCACACTATAGAAAAGGGACATTACAGGGAAAATACAATGTATGTTTTATGAGCTCCTAAATTTCCCTACATCGTACATTAATCAATTTGTAATTAAATGTTTTTAGAGTGCCTGCTGTGAGATGTCAAAAACTACACCACTCTTCTTTTTATTCAATTATTACTCAAAATATGTTTTTTGTTTATCACTGCGAGAGTCATTGTGGCCAGCAAAGTGACATGTCAAACAAAATAAACAAAAACAATGTCAAACAAAATACACAAAGACATCTGGAGAATACAACAAAACAACAATCAAAATGTAAAAACATTCGAGTTTGATTCAAGATTTTTTCATCGGTTCGAATTGCTCGATAGCCTCATTGATGGAAAAAGTCGGAAAAGTGATATAATAGGGTATGTGTCCCTTGACTCAGCCTTATATGCAACAATCGATTACATTTTTTATTATAACTCATAAAGTATTTGAGCTGGAAGCGATATTGAACTAGTTATTCACTTGCTTAGATATGTTCAATATGCCATTTGGTAGTATGTATCACGAAAAGTTACACAACTCATTTTATAAAGTCAGAAACTTTCGAGGGATATGGATGTAATGTCGGTCTATAAGCACCAAATTGGGTCTATTCATGGATGCAAGTTCGTCCCATTCGACAGATTTGTTATAAAATGTTGTCTTCGTGCGATTTTTTTCTGATTTTCTGATTCAATGCGTTTCCAGCTGTATTCGCTATACCCAACAAACAATTTCATAAATCAAACTATACTAAAACTGCTAAGAAACACTTAAGTGATTTTCACATATGATTTAGCGACCATTTGATAATCAAAACATTATAATTCACTCTATACAGATTTTGTTCCTTTAGTTTATGTTAAGATGAGCCATATGAAAAACTTTGAACCGAAACTCAGACATTTTTATTGTAAATTTTACCAATAACAACATTTTTACTACGCTTTCCATACAACAGGCCATAGTTGGGAACGGGGGAAAAAATATGTTCCTAACTTTGGGTCTATGGTTTTCTTGTTAAATCATTGTTATTTAACCTATGTGACCTGTTAGTTTATAACGTGTGACTATTTTCTGTACATCTTGGGTGCATTATTCGGTTTATAGGTTCAATTTCTGCAAATGTAGATCATTCGAAGATCGTGTAGATATTCTGTCATGTTGTCTAAAAAGTTGAGGAAATCGAAAATTACGCGGAAGTGAACAACTATTAATTGATCAATAAGGTCTCAATTGCTTTGAAATAAATCGGTCATCCTGATAGGAACATAATTTTGCCGATTATCGCCGAATTAATGACATTTTTGGTACATAGGCCGAATGAAGGAGCTAGGCTGACATTACATCCCGTTACCCTATTCCCACCCGAATAATTTTTTTTTATTTTTTTTCAAAATTTTACTTATCCTTTTTACAAATTTTCCTCCTACCCCTATTTATAAATTTTTATCCTTTCGTTTCCTCCCTTCTTTTCTTTACTATTTTGATTTATATCCTTCTTTCCTTTTTTTTTCTTTTTTTTTTCTTTTCACTAATTCTTTTTCTCATTCTTTTTTTCTTTTTCTCCTTCATACACTCTTCTCCACTTTTTTTCTCCTTTTCCTTAAATAATAATAATAATAACAATAATAAATTATATGAATTGTCTTTCACGTTCCTTTTTTTCTTCCATATTTATTATGGTCTTTTTTTTTTTTTATTTTTCTCTCCTTCTTTCCGCCACCTTCCCACTCCACTCTACTAGACACCACCACTTTACCTTTTTTATTCATAAAAATCTCTTCTCCCCTAATTCCCACCCCTCTTCTTTGTCTCTCCCCTTCAACAAACCATCCCCCAGTACCCCACACACACCACCCAAAATTTTTTTCATTACATATACAAGACGATAAATATATTTCTTCTCCTAAATATTTTTCACCCCCCCCCATACCCCCACACCACACCCCACCTCAACCCAATCCAAAAAAACCCCTCATTTCCCTTTTTCTATTTTTCCCAAAAAATACATTAGCAGATTTATAATCACTAATAAATCCAATTTAAAAAAAAAAAATGTATTCCCCCAGAAGACACCACCAAAAAAAAAATAAAAATATTTATTTTATTTTTTTTTCTTCACAATGTGTTAATATTCCTATCCCTAAACACAACATTAAATGATAATTCTACATAAATTAGATGTTATGCTGAAATGCTGAAAAACAAATTGAGCTTTTGATGCCTGTCATGTTGCTCCAGGCTCATACATGGTTTTGGAATGTAAAGATGATTCTAAAGCGTTATTATATACAGCATTTCAATATTATTGCATTCTCAAATTGCTTATTGCCTGCTCTCAACTCAGTGTTCCAAATGCATTTCCACAGTTATTAGTTGTGAGCTTTCGATGCCGATGATTCTAATGCGTGCTGAAATTATTAATAAATTGAGAATGGAAAATATACAATATGACTTAAGGTACACGATCTTCAGTCGCACCCCCTCACTTCGCTATTGTCAGATTGACAACATTGCCCAGGCTACGCCAACCAGCGTCTCCATGTTTCAGCTGGCAGTCTTTTGTGATCATATGATTCGTGGAGGCGTGAGGTACGAACTTGTGAAAACAAGAGGTCGGTCGCACCCTCCTTCGAAGTTGTCAATTCACCATTTGAAGCCCGAAATATTTTAACGCTTCATTTCCATAAAAAAACTATTGATTTTCAACCTTAAACTTTTAAAAATAAGGCATATATAAGGGGATGTCTTATTATTACGATTTGCAGAATAAATTTATTAAATGCATAGTATTTTTCCTATCGTAGACTTCAATTGTAAGTAAAGCAGGTCTCATATGTAGCCATGAACGATAGTTTAGGGGTACATCTTCGCCAATTGCTTCATTTGTTCAGCAGTATCGAAGCTGTATGGAGCGGCAATGAGCCAGTATTCTGTTGCCAGCTGGCGGTGACAAGCACCCTCTATCTCCTCTATTGCAGTTGGCAAGGCAGCCGTTGTTAGGCAACCGTTGGTTATGCAGTCGTGTGATGGGTAGTGGGTTAACTCTAGACAAAATAGTCAATAGGTCAAAAATAAAATTTTTAAACAATGACTTCTAGCGTATTTTTCTGGGATCTGCTTGCTCCCACAACGAAAGAGATACAGGGAGTTATTACCTTCCAGTCGGTAGTGGATGTAAAGACTGGACTCGGAAAAAATAGACACACAAAAATGATCACCAAAAATACATTTTAAATCGGATACCTCTTAGATTTTCAGGGATTAAATAGCTATATATTAGCTATGTTTTGGCATAATTTATTTATTGAATTTTCTCCCCCAAGCTGAATGCTCGTACATTTCTCTTAACACTGCTCATGAGATCTTGGGCGAGGCTTTGTCCATCTTCCTTACACAATTTCTCCCAGTTTGTCTTCAAAGCCTCATAGATTTTGAATGTTTTTCCGCTTTTCTTCAAATTCTTCTTCATTATCGCCCAAAACTTTTCGATCGGACGAAGTTCTGGTGTATTTGGCGGGTTCGCCTCCTTCGGGACCACATTAACGCCCTTCGCTTCGTACCAATCCATTACAGGCTTGGCGTAATAGCACGAAGCGAGATCCGGCTAGAACAGCATGGTATCACGGTGAGGGCGGAGGAAGGGCACCAAGCACTTCTGCAAGCAATATTCTCGATAAATCTGCCCGTTTATGGTGCCGGTTGTAACGAACGACTTGCTGTACCGTCCGCACTCGCAGATCGCCTGCCACAACAGGTACTAAATTTGTCCATCTTTCTCTTCCGGAACTTTTCCGGAACCTCCACGCGGGACGTACCGACAAAAAAACTCGAGGCCGGGGATTTGTTTGGTGTCCGCCTTGTTATATGTCTCGTCGTCCATGACGAGACAGCCTGGCTTGACCAGCCACTCACGGTACTGCTTCCGCGCACGCAATTTGGCCACCGTGTTTTGCTTGTCAGTACGGTTTGGGCCTTCCAGACCTTAAAAACACGTAGCCCAGCCCGCTTCATGGTCTGCTGGACGAACCACTTCAACGGATTGACCTTTTTGGCCACGTCTCGGGTAAAAAGGTTCGGGTTATTCTTAAGCTACTGCCTTATCTTCCGCGTCTTCTCTGGGTATTCCGTTTTCGGTTTTCGGCCGCTTCCAGCGCGCCGCTCGATGGTCTTCGTCTTGTGGAACAACTTCACAACGCGAGACACGGTGGAATGGTGGATTTCAAGCCTTTTGCCGATCCATCTGTGCGACTGACCAGGATTATCCATCACCGCGCCCAAGATTTGCTGGCGTAGCTCTTCTTGTTCCGGATTCATCTTAACAATTAGTTGACAAATCGTATTACCCAACATTTCATTAATTTTTACTCACGCGATAAAAAGTTACACCAAAAACGAAGTGTCGCATTTTTTTCGAGTCCAATCTTTGAATGTTCGCAACCTGGCATTTCCAGGAAATTTACGTTTTAAGTCATTGTTGACAATTGTTACTTTCGACCTTTTGACGATTTTGTCTAGAACTAAGCCAGTGCACACTGGGCTAGAACGAAAAATTTGCAGGAATAAATTCTTTTCACTATGAAGATGTAACTTTCGAACAAAACTGTCTTGGAAAAAGTTGCAGTTTATAGTTAGGGCTTTAATTTGACATCAGTTTCAGTTAGGGGGGTCCTTGAATATGTTGAAATAAAAATTCTATCTTTCACATTTCTTGACAAAAAGCAATACAATGTTCTACAAAGTTGTTCCTTATTTAATTTAAAGCAACTTTGCTACAAAACCGTAGTCGTAGGTCTTTTGTGTCATTAGTTATGATCATTATTACGCTTTAGAGTAGGGTGGCCCTGAAAAAATCAGTAGTTTTCGCCTAACTTTTTCATTTCAAGTTTTATAAAAACGGTGTCTCCTGCAAATTCTTAGAACTTGCTTGAATACACACTTTGATGAAAATATTTTTTACATCCGTTCAAAAGATATAGTGATTTTAGTCCAAAAATTGCGGTTTTTTTCAAATTACATAATTTTGTAAAGGAGGAAAACGGAGTTACAAATATGATTGCATATGAATGGTAAAAATAAGAGGTCTCTTTTGTATATAAATACTCAGGTGAATTTAGAAGAATTTTTGATTAAATGGTACTATAAATGTATGTGCTTTTTAAAATAAAATTCCTGATTTTTCCTTAAATGTTAATGGCAACAACGCATAAATCACCATATTTCAATAAAAAAAACTAATATTTGCATTTTGTTCATTTTTAATAATAAACATAAATGCGAAAAACGTATCCAAATTATAAATTGTACTACTTAACCACTTAACATCATTAAACAAAAAAGTATTCTTTTACGCCATGCGCGTTTAAGGCGAAATTTGAACGATCTATGATGTTTCCCTTTTCTCGAATTTTTAAAAAACAATGGAACATTTTTTAGAAAACTTGCTCCATTCTTAGTAAGTCAACTAAATTTGCAATCTTGTGGTGTTAAAAAAGTTTGAACTATCTTTTCTAATGTATCTCAAACCCATTTTTATAATTCAAACTAGTTGAGAAAATTACCGAGTTTGACCACTTTGCACGCCAATATTTCAAATATTTAGTATGAAATCGATATTGTTTTATTCAATACGCCTCTTCCCCAAACGATAAGAAGTATTTCATTAGAATACAAAATACTTGTAATTTGTATACTAATGCTGAAAACCATTTTGTATCGCAAATCATAATCTTTGAAATTATTTCTATTTGTCCTATACGTTACCAATGAGTATGTATATGTGTATGATCATACCCGGGTTAGAAAAATCTTCGAGGTTGAACTTTTTTTGTTGTGTTTCAAAAACATTAGGTATGAAGCATATCAACATGGTGTCTTTGAACGGTAGGTAAAACGTACGATCTACGGTGGAGTGCAGATGGAAGACGGAACGTGGTGGAGGTGAATGAACCGTGAATTGCATCAGTTATCCCAGCAACCATCATTCACACCGCAAAAATCGGTCGACTACGGCTGCTATGATTGCATCCAAAAAACACCCCTACATTTAATCTAAATCTCTATAATCTTTACTCTAAATCATTAGGTTGATTTACTCTTCTTTCTTATCATTACCTGCGTTATCCCAGCAACCATCATTCACACCGCAAAAATCGGTCAACTACGGTAGGCTGGGCATATCGTAAGAATGTCAGTCGATAGCCCAGTTGAAATGACTCTCGATAACGATGCTGAATCGATGACACAAGTAGAAAAGGCGTGAAGCGAGCAAGGTGGATCGCTCAAGCAGAAGACGACCTACGGACCCTTCGCAGGCAGCGAGACTGGCAAAGTGCAGCTATGGATCGAATAGTATGGAGCAAAATTTCTCTATACAGCAGAGGCCACCCCAACGTTGCCCTTATTGGTAAGATTGGCAAAGATTGACGAAGATAACCAGAGCTGCATGAAGCAACTTGGCGCAATAAACATCGGTAGACGAACTAAACACTTGGAAGAGAAGCATCATTTCATTTGGTTACTCAAACAGCACGGAGTCATCGATCAACAATACTTGGCCAGCGAAAACAGGATTGCTGATATCATAACAAAACCACTACTATTCATCAAGCTTCCAAAGTTTCGGGAAATGGCTAGCGTAATTTTATCGTGGAGGAGTGATGGAGTGGAGGAGTAGGCGTAGAAAAATTACTCCTTTGAATCAGTTATATGTAATAATCAAGCGCTATACTTTTTTTCTACGTTTTCTAACCGACAAAACAAGAGGTATTTTAATCTAAGAATCAAGAAACATTCAAGAGTTTATGACGGTTTATATTGATGTTTTTTGAATGCCACTGAATGTCGGATAAAATAAAATTATAACTTTTGCAGTAAAACCTAATTTTTGTTTCCCGAAACATTCAATGGAATAACATAATAAATTTTCTTTATCATTATTGTAAATTTTTTTCATAGAAAACTTTCATTGGTTAACAGAAATTCCCACAAAAATTTTCAAAGTAAAATAAAACTGCAAGGAAAATCAGAAAAAAACAATATTCTTAATCATAAATTTTTTTGAAATATTGAGAATCATATAAAATATTGTCTTGCTCACTAATTCCTAAGCTTGAATTGGTGAAATTTTCACGATGGTGTTTTCCAATCATTTCCAAGAAATGACATAAAAATTAACGGTCCATCACGCATTTTCAATCCTAAACTCAATAATGCATCGTCAGTTTGTTTGCTTGTTGATACATTTATCAGCTAAATAGTTCGATTGGTCAATTTTGTCCAAAGTAGCCGTTCGATAGAAACTTGGTCACTTTTGAAGCAATTCCGTTTAGTTTGCGGCTCATTTGTTTAATATTTACGAGGTCTTTAATAAGTTCATTTGTTGTTTTATAAGCCCGGTGGAACTGTCAGGATAAATATTGGCATTGTTTTGTTTCATGAAGTAAATGACCGATTTTGAAGATGTTTGATTCGGATGCTACTGAATGTCTTATAAATAAAACTATAATTTTGACAGTAAAATCTAATTTTTGCTTTCCAAAACACTTTAAATCATTCCATGGGTCACTTAATCAAATTCAAATCAAATTCTATAACGATTATTCTAGATACAAGAGTTTTCACACAAAATTTTCTATGCACCAATTATAAACGCGACTCGAAACGAGAAAGTGCTACCCGGCAGATCAATTTTACTCCGTTCAACTGTACCACGTTTATGACATTAATGTGCCCTGTTTAAAAATAAGTGTTGTTCTCAAGGATGCTGTTAATATTATTTTCATAGATAAACAAAAATAAATGACACTAACAGAAAATTTGCTTTGTTACTTTTACATTTATCAAACACAATTCAATTGTCGCCATCCACCGATTCTACGAAAGTGAATATAAGTTGTGCTCTAAGATAAGTAGTTCTTTCGCCGAATTCTAACCCTCAGCCTACAATGAATGCCAAATATATAAAAATCCTAGTCACTCTCCCACGCCTTCCAACGGTTTTATCTATGTTTGCACACCCTTGGCCGATACATATTTTTTTCTTCTCTCGTTCAGCCATTTCCATTTTCACACGCACGACCCTTCCAAAGCCATGCAAAAAAGGTTCGGCAAAGCGGATGTACCGTTCGTTTAGTGCTCTAAAAAAATCGACTGCTTTTTCTATCGTCGCTTCACGGACACATATGGGGAATCGAAGAGACAGCAAATTCGCACTTCCGTATCTGTTCCTCACAACATTGTGGCCACTGGACTTACAGTGGATGCCACCCAGAACCATAAAAGAAGCGAATTTATGACTGGGCTTTGTGGGATTTTCTTGAAATCTCACCCCTCACTGGCTCACTAACTTGCTACAGAGGACACAATTCGCTGTCCCTCATAGCTGTGCAGCATAAGATTGCCCGAGCTCGACAGTTAGTTCACTTGTGGATCGGCTGATGCTGCCAGGAATCCGATGAAATGTGAGTGTGTTAAGGTTGGACTTTATGATCGAATAATGTGCGGGAATTCGAACTTTCGCGTCAATATTGTATCACAAATTGCGACGGTTGTCATAAAGTAAAGGCTTTTTTTCTGAGAAGGAACGGGCTAGAAATCATGCCGACTTTTTCTTCTTGACTTCGCACCAGAAGGAAAGGTATGAATAAATTCTCGATTGGTAAATCTGTTTTACTTAGATACAAATTTTATGGGTATTTGAACACGAGAGCTTTTCTATGCATTAAAACTTAATTGTATTAACGTCATCTATTTTTGAAAATGGTTGAATATCGAATTAATTGAAATACCTTTTTGCGACCATAATAATAATAATTCGAATTCCATTTCTTCTCTATTCCAAAGGTCTACGAGATGTTCGTTGCCGGGTACCAGTTCCAGGTGTTGACGCCCCTCTTCACCGTGCACTGGGGTTTGCAGAATAAAAAAAGTCGACCGGCGTGGCGCGAGCGGCAGAACAACGTCAACCGGAAGTACTTTGAAATCTTCAAGAGGGAGGTGTTTGCTCGCTACCACAAGGACCCGTTGCGAATGCTGCTCCCTAAGAAGGTTCAAAAACAGCATGGCGTAGGTGCTGTGGGGGGTGCTGGCGCTGGTGGGGCTGCAGGTGGAGGAGTTGGTGGAGCGGATAATAACGGTTGATGTTAATTAACGAATGATATTAACTGAATGCACACAATCCAACTGAACAGTCACAACACCACATTATCATTATGTCGTTATTGAGAACAAAACAGAGTAGTGAAAAAATATTAACTCAAGAACATATAAATAGCAGCACGTGAATTCATGCTTCTCCTGCCAAATTAGACTATAAATAAATTTAATTGATATACATTGCGATATTTCGGGCCGTATTTGAAGAAGATGCTGAAATGAATTCCAAACTCTTTCAATTTCGTTTTTAATCTTTAAACATTATTGCTAAGCTTTTTCTTGCATATTTTCCCTTGTAGTATACAATGTCTATAACTATTTTTAATTTATAATAGCATGGCAATGCCAAAAACGCAAATGTACTAGTCGAAAACGTCAAAAGTGCTAGTTATTGGAACGATTTTTCTTTTCTTACTAAGCGGTGAACGATGAAAGACAATTTATTTTGTTATGTAATTGATTAAGTGAAGGTAAATGTATATAAAGAGTGATTTTTAAAATGTATTTAGCAATTGAATAAATTAATGTTGTCATTTTCTCAGTGAAGGAATGTTTGTTCTTTATTCGTACCATCACAGTCAAGAGAAACATGCTCACTTGCTTGCAGCGAGGATTTTGGAGTGCATCAAAGTACATTTCGACCATCATTTTTATTTATTACGTTTAACAATCTATGTATCTTTTATTTTTTTATGTGTGACACTTTACACCAGAAGGGTGCATTTGTGTCTTAATTGTCTCATCCATGAGCATCTTCAGATACAACTCTTATTCTTCAACTTCTCTTCTCCTGCTTCACTACTTCTCCTTCGATTCCTCTATTCGTTTGCTTCAACTTTTACTTCTGATGATTCTTCTACTTTTCCATCCATTTTTTCGTTGTCTTTTCTCTATCCACTTTTCTTCTTCTACTTGTCTTCTCAGCATTTTTTCTTCTGTTTCTTTTTTTTTTTAAATATTCATTTATTTGTACAGGCTCAATCGAATCAACTTTACAGAGCCAAGTTTTCATGTTTATATACATCAGTTATCTTAGAACTAAGGTTAAGGGGGTGGAACCGATTACTCGCGGCCGTCTCGAGGTTAATAGGAATTACAATTTTATGGATGGGAAAATTGCGGTGGAAATTTTAAACAAAGCATAAGGAACAATGGTTTTCTTATATCTAGAATTTCAAATTACAATTTTATAATTGAACGTTTTCAATTTAAAAAAAAAATCCCGAACTCACACACACACACACACACACACACACACACACACACACACACACACACACACACCACACACACTCACACACACAACCACAATCACACACCGATGCACACAATCCTCAAAAATTTAACCTAAACAAGTAAGTTAATCAAACTACAATCTAAGGCTAATGTTAGTCAAAAACACATAAATGAGTTTCATAAACTCCAGATCGCGTGCAGCCAAAATGTCTCGAATCGGTACATTGGGTTGTCTACCTCGAGCCCGAAGGGAATCATAAAGCTCAGATCTGACTCCACGGTGCTCAGCACAAAACCAAATAACGTGATCTGCGTCCTGGTAACCTTGTCCGCATTCACAGAGATTGCTGTCTCCCAGCCCAACACGGAACAAATGAGCGTTTAAAGAATAATGATTGGACATGAGGCGAGACATCACACGAATGAAGTCTCGACCCACATCCAATCCCCTGAACCAACATTTCTTAGACACCTTAGGAGTGATAGAATGTAGCCATCGCCCCAGATCTCCTTTACTCCATTTATACTGCCAGCTATCGAGTGATAACTGACGATAAATATAGAAAAATTCGTTGAAGGCGATTTGTCGGTCATAAATATCGCCTTCCATAGCGCCCACCCTTGCAAGCGAGTCCGCTTTTTCATTGTCAGGAATCGAACAATGAGAAGGGACCCATACAAAGGTGATAATAAAAGAACGTGAAGATAAAGCACTTAGAAGACCTCGTATTTTCATAAGAAAATAAGAGGTGTGCTTTACCGGCCTCAAGGAGCGAATAGCCTCTATAGAACTGAGACTATCCGTGAAAATGAAGTATTCATCCGGTGTTAGTGAGGCAACAATTTCTAAAGAAAAATGAATTGCTGCCAATTCCGCGACAAAAACAGAACAAGGTGCTTGAAGTTTACGAGCGACGCTATAATTTTCATTGTATACACCAAAGCCAGCGGAGTCCACTATCAAAGACCCGTCAGTGAAAAACGTTTTGGTGGAATCAACTAGGCCAAACTTTGCAGCAAATATCACCGGAGCAATCATAGGACGATGATGCTCTGGGATTCCACGAAGCTCCTGTTTCATGGATAAATCAAAATGAACCGAATTTCCGAAGTTGGAGAAGTAAACACGATTGGGAATATTCAGCGAAGGGCTGACATCCTGTGTTATGTATAAATGGTACAAAGTCATGAAGCGGGTTTGAGGATTCAACTCAAGGAGCTTCTCAAAATTTTCGATCACCTGGGGGTTCATAACTTCACACCTGGTAAGGAGCCGGAGAGATAATTCTGAAAACCGATCCGAGAGTGGCAACATGCCAGCCAGCACTTCCAGACTCATGGTATGAGTCGAGTGCATACAACCTAACGCGATACGAAGACACCGATACTGAATACGTTCCAGTTTGATGATGTGCGACCGAGCCGCTGACTGAAAACAAAAACTACCGTATTCTATAACCGACAAAATCGTTGTCCGGTACAACGTTAGAAGATCTTGCGGATGCGCTCCCCACCAGGTCCCGGTAATTGTGCAGAGAAAGTTGATCCTTTGTTGGCACTTTCGCTTCAGATACTCAATGTGGGATCTCCAGGTGCACTTTGAATCGAACCAGACCCCAAGATATTTAAATGACATAGAATGAGTTATCGGTGTACCCAAAATTTGAAGCTTCGGTTGTGCAGGGTTATGCTTCTTAGAAAAAACTACCAACTCAGTTTTCTCCGTAGAGAATTCGATACCTAGCTCGAGAGCCCAAGTAGACAAATTGTCCAAGGTATCCTGTAAGGGTCCTTGCAGATCGACCCCATTGGGTCCCGTGACAGACACTACACCGTCATCTGCAAGTTGTCTTAACGTACAATTCTCACTCAGACAACCGTCAATGTCTTTGACATAAAAATTATACAAAAGGGGGCTTAAACATGATCCCTGGGGGAGACCCATGTAGCTAAATCGAGAAGCTGTAGAGGTTCCATGAGAAAAGCTCATATGTTTCTCTGACAGCAAATTGTACAACAAATTGTTCATTAATGGTGAAAAACCACAAGCGTGGAGTTTATCTGAGAGAACTTCAACAGATACTGAATCAAAAGCCCCCTTGATATCCAAGAAAACAGAAGCCATTTGCTCTTTTTTAGCAAAAGCTAACTGAATCTCTGTGGAAAGCAACGCGAGGCAGTCGTTCGTTCCTTTACCCCTACGGAAACCATATTGAGTATCTGAAAGCAGGTTGTTCGTCTCAACCCATTTGTCCAGGCGGAAGAGGATCATTTTCTCCAACAACTTTCGAATACAAGATAACATCGCGATGGGTCGATAGGAGTTGTGGTCGGACGCGGGCTTACCAGGTTTTCGAATGGCAATAACTCTCACTCGTCTCCAATCATCCGGTACAATGTTGAGAGCCAGAAACTGATTAAACAAGTTCAACATGCGCCTCTTAGCGACGTCTGGAAGGTTCTTAAGCAAGTTGAACTTGATTCTATCAGCCCCTGGAGCCGTATTGCCACACGAAAGGAGTGCGAGAGAGAGTTCTACCATTGAAAAAGGTTGGCTGATCTCATCTATCGAATTCGTGGTTTCGCGAGGAAACATTTGTGCTGGAACAGAATCTGGACAAACTTTTCGCGCGAACTTGAGGATCCATTGGTCCGAATACTCCTCGTTCTCGTTGTTCGTAATTCTGTTACGCAATCTTCGCGCCGTGTTCCAAAGGGTATTCATCGACGTTTCACGCGATAGCCCGTCCACGAATTGTCGCCAGTAACCACGTTTCTTGGCCTTGATGAGGCTCTTAAATTCTCGTTCGAGAGCCGTGTACCTTTCGAAGTGCTCAGGTGTTCCACGTCTACGAAAAACTTTGAACGCGTCGGACTTTTTGCGGTAAACCTCGGTGCATTGCTGATCCCACCATGGGGAAGGAGGTTTCCTGTGAAATGACGTTCCTGGAACTGGTCGAGTTTGAGCTTGAAGCGCGCTTTCCAAAATCAGGTTGGAGAGGAAGTTATATTCCTCCAGCGGTGGAAGCCCTTCTACCGTTGTAACGGCTTCATCTATTGCTGTCCTGAACCTTGTCCAATCGATATTACGAGTTAGATCATACGTGACGTTGATCGATTCCGGCGGAGTGAGCCCGGTGGCAACCGAAATTTTAATAGGCAAATGATCACTACCGTGGGGATCCTGGATCACATTCCACGTGCAATCCAACGATAATGAATTCGAGCAAAGTGTGAGGTCTAACCTACTGCCAAGTGAGGATGGACCAGCCAAGCGTGTAATTTCTCCATTGTTGAGAACGGTCATATTGAAGTTGTCACAGAGGTCATATATCAAAGAAGACCGGTTGTCATCGTACAGTTCTCCCCAGCCGGTACCGTGAGAGTTAAAATCTCCCATGACCAACCGCGGAGCAGGAAGAACCGAACAAATATCTGAAAGTTGTTTCTGGTTTATTGAGGCTCTAGGAGGAATATAAACGGAAGCAATGCAAAGGCTTTTATTTTTAATAACAGCCTGACATGCGACAACTTCAATACCTGGAATTGGAGGAAAATTCACTCTATAGAAGGAGTAGCACTTTTTGATCCCCAAAAGTACTCCTCCTCCACGTGAATCCTCACGATCAAGCCGAATAATGTTGAAATCGTGAATCGGAAGATCGATTTCGGGTGAAAGCCATGTTTCACAAAGAGCAAATGCATCACAACTGATATTGTGAGCTAAAAATTTAAATGATTCCAGTTTAGGAATAAGACTTCGACAATTCCACTGCAGAACAGTGATCAAATCCCCGACCTCTTTTGGCAAATTATCCATCGAAGGAAATGATAGCTGCAAGGAGGGGCCACTTTAATGTTAATTTCTTTAAAAAAGTTTTCACAGTGGGAAGCATTGCCATAACAATGCTTTTAAGAGGGTCAGACATTTCGAGGTACTTGAAAATACCTTCCACAATATCGTCAAATGAGAACAGCCCAGATGAAGAGGGGGCTTCTGTTCTAAAAATCGGGGCATCGGGGGTTCTGGATGTCCCCGGGAGAGATGGGAAATCCTGTGTGTAGTTGGCACTTCGAAAACCAGGAGGATTTGGATTATCCTTATTTCCACTGCTCTTTGAATTGGGCATGTTGATTTGGGGCTTCTTTTCAGCTACTTTCCCTGCTCGGATGCGTCTTCGCTTCCGTGAAGCACCTTCCGGAAAACTGAAAGAGGTCCCCTCCTCAACCAAGTCCGAATCAGACTCGTCATCTGACAGAGCAGCAAAAGGATTTGTATTGATATCGGGTGGCGAGGCTTTCTTAAGCATTTCTGCAAAAGATTGCCTTGAACGTTGTTTCAGAGAACGTTCCAATTTTTCCCCGCGTTGTTTGTACGCCGGGCATGACGAAAGAGCATGGGGAGGAGTTCCCTTGCAGAAAACGCATTTTAGTGTGTTATCTGCACAGGGACCAGCCTCATGTTTCTCCCCGCAAGTTGAGCAGCGTGCCTTATTGCCGCAATGAGAGGCCGTATGCCCCATCTGCTGGCAGTTTTGGCAGATCATTACCCGGGGTACAAATAACCGCACAGGTAGCCGAAGTTTGTCCAGTTCTAAGTAGTGAGGAAGGGCAGAGCCAGAAAAGGTCACCCGAAACGAGTCTGTGGGGGTAACTTTTTTCTTACCCTCGCTGTGCGATATTTTCACTAATTTTGTTACTTCCAGTATCTGTACTGGGGGGAGCAGAGGGTTATTGAATCGGCCAACCGCCCGCTTCTCCAAAATTTCAGTGCACAGACTCGCCTCTGTGACCACTCCTACAATCTCCACATCACGAGCTGGAATATAAACTCTATATTCCAGTGTAAAATGCTGGGAGGAAGCAATCTCATTAGCCTGCTTCATGTTAGAGACGACAACACGGAGTTTATTAAATTTAACTTTCGTGATCTCTGTCACGGCTGAGAATCGCTTCGTCAAATCAGTAGTTATTTGGTACACGTTCAGAGGTTTAATTTTGGGCTGAAAGTAGACAACCCATGGACCGACCGAGTCCATTGGATAAGATCGCGGCCGGAAATTTATTTGTGCCTCCCCATCATCAGGTGGCAAAGGCACTTTTTCAGCTAAACCGTCCATGTAGAAGAAACCTCTTCAACATGCACGATTTGCCTTACTTGTGGGAGCGTTGAACGCCCCCAAAAATTTAAATCACACACAAACACAAAACAGGAACACACACAAATTAACGCTAAACTCTAGTGGGATGAGAGACAGAGGAAAAAAACTTAACTAATATTACTGATCTGTTGCTGCTGCTGCTGCTGCTGCTGCTGCTGACGCACCGTATGCCTGAACGTCGCACTTCTATGCGGGCAGCGGGGAGCGGTGCGCTGCGTGGGTGCACGGGTGTATCCGATCGCCTTCGGGTGCACTCGCTCGACGATGTCGGATGACCGTTGGCGATGTAGTAGTGTATCGCTGGTTAGCGTCACCACGCGGGGATGAAGCGAAAATGAGCGGGATGATAATTCGCCAGCAAGCACTGCTTGATTTTCTTATTTCACTGGAAAACCACACTGCCTTCTTAGAAAAAAAAAACTCACATTCACTCCTTTCACTGAAGTGAATAGATTTTGAGAAAAAAAACTAATTATTTCCAAGGATCGCACTCGAAAAATCTTCCAAAATAACGGAGCGCTGGATCGAACGGACTTTCTTCTTTCGCTGAACGAAGTGAGATGCGCAGAGCTTCTTCATACCAAAAACGGAATGCATGATGTTGCCAACTCGTACCATGGAAATGCCTAAAGCCTTAGCTAGCTCTCTCGATTTCACTTTTGGATCCTCCAATACTATATCATGGATTTTATCGACGTTCTCCGTTGTAGTGACCTCATTTGGGCCTCTATAACGCGGTGCGTACGGCCACCACGAAGATCAGCAAACCACTTATGACTCGTTTGAATCGACGGAGCAGAGTCTGGAAAATACTTATCGAGTTTGGCTTTGGTTTCGGCAGCCATTTTCTTGCGTAGAAAATAGTATTTTATCAAAACTCGAAACTCGGATTTTTCCATTTTTAAAAAAGCTTGCTGATCGGTCTCTTCTCACTGTTGTCACTAATGAATGCGTGGACAGAAATGGCTGAAATTTTGACAGCCGTCATCGTCATTCAAGGAGTGAAGCTTATAGAAGATGGTTCACATTGGCGATTACCAACGCCATCTGTAGGAAATTAAAGGAAATTTTCAGGCAGCCTAGTAAAGACCCATTATATGTGGCAATCGTGCCTACTTTGGACTCCGAAGGATGCTAAAATTGAACAATGTTCGACGAACTGCAAAGTTGACTATCTACAAGACATTAATTAGACAGGTAGTCTTCTATACCCACGAATCATAGACATTGCTTGTGGAGGAGGCGGGTTGGTCTATCAGTGTCTTTGAACGGAAGATGTTTGCGTACGATCTACGGTGCAGTGCAGACGGGAGACGGAAAACAGAAGAGGCGAATGAACCGCGAATTGCATCAGTTGTTGTTTAGTCAAAATAGACCCTAACTTAAATTAGAAACATGATTATAGACATGTTTATCTTTTAAAACAACGGACAACCACCTGCCAATAGATAGATCTTTTCTTGAAGAGAAACTCTTCAAAAAACTCCCTAGCGCTAAATGTGTTTGAGTGTTTGTTCGATTTAAATTGAGAAAATTTGAGTATATAATAGTGCTCTCGTGATATCGCAAAGGAAAGTTATAAGTCATCGCGTAAACTCTATGGCCTCCATCATCCACAAGATAAAGCCTTCCTTTATCACTCGAAATTTGGTTCCCATACTGTTCGAAAACTTCGCTTGCAATTAACTCAGTTGTTTTTTCTTTCTTATTTGAATCAGCAAAACGATGTTATAAAAAAACAAAGAAAAGACTCACCACGTCAAATAAGGACATGTTGTCAAAATCAATTTAGCCTATATGAAAATTTGTCCAATTTTTTCCCCCACGACCGAGCATGTCGACCCTGGCCACGTGCGTGCAAGAGCTTTCTTCCGGCACCATAATGGTCAAACGACAACGCTCGGTGATTTGTGGTTCCATACTCGGTCACCCCCACCCACTCAACGGAAAAAGGTATTCATTATCTGAATGACAGCTCTGTTGACACATGTATCAATTTTCCATGCAATCGTCGCTCGATGCTCTACGCCGCCTGCTGGGTAAGCAAGCATGGCCGAAGCTTACGATTCACTGGTGTTGATTCGAGTAGAAGCATTTCGCTTACGTCATCCGAAGGACCCCAGAATAAATCACTCCTGGCGTTCGCATAAACAACACATACACATTCCGGAGTGGAGGGGAAGAGTTAAACGCAAAACAACACCGACATCCAGAAGTATGGTTTGAAGTAAAATGAAATATTTAATGTGTCGATTGGAATCAGAGTGCGGCTGCCCATTCCCGTTCGGTAGAGGGTGTATCCTTCGGAATTCCTGGCGTAGGGACGTAGGGGAAGCTTAAAAATACACAACGACCAAGAATTCAACCATCCAACCCGAGCAGGAACGAATAACTTGATAACTGGCCTTGGTATTTAAGAGCTCAGATTAAGAGGTAAAATACCTGAGGATAATACCATAAAATTGACAATACCAAAATAGTACCTCTCAGGTATTCCCAGGTAACAAGTTTTGTTATTCGAGAGATATTTTGCTTGAAATTTGTAGGTATTTTGAAAAGGTATTTTGCCTCTTAATCTGAGCTCTTTAATACCAAGGCCGGTTATCAAGATCAAAATTAGGTATTCATATGATGTTGTCTCCTGCTCGGGAAGCCAGGAAAACATATTATGGGCGGTGTTTTATGTGTGTCCGATTTGATGTCCATGGGCATTTCCGAATGAATTATTAATTTTTAGTTTGCGCCGCGCTTGTGTTTCCCCCTTTTTTTCCTTGATGCGTCGTAAATGAATGGTTGCAATGGTAGCGACCGACGGTGGCGTCGGAGGTGGGATCAAGGGCCGATAGAGAGAGTGAAATGTTTTTCGCTTTTTTGTTGCTTTTTATAGCGTTCGATTTACTGTTTGAATGCGCTCCACTGGGCGTTTGAAAATAAATGAAGGCCTGTGGGGAAATCGGTTCGGAAAATTGGAAGTTTGAATATGATTGAGGGAAAGTACTGGTTTTTCGGTTTTTGGAAGAAAAGTAAAAGTACTTACAACACGAGGCAAAAAAGGTACGTTTGTTTGATTATTCGATTATGGGGTACATGTTTTCATATTAATTTCATCGCTTTGTTGTGTTTGATATTCCCTCTTGGTTGTCACCTTGTCGTAGGTTAGAGGGCTAATCTCATGCAAAAGGCCGTCATGGGAAACCAAGAACATGATCAGCAGTGATAGTATCACACTCTGTTTTCTTTAAATTGCAACGTCGTAGTACGTTTATTTGAAGGCACTGAAAGAGGTGTGATACTGGCGGGTTTAACCGCAATTCACTCTTAGATGTAGCTAGAAACAATCTACAAATACCTGATATCAAAAAATTTAAGGAAACGATAAAAAGTGTAGTTTTTATTAGCTTAACAATTCTTTCATTGTTGTTTAATCTCTAATTGCCATTGATTAAACATCAAATATACCTATACAGTTGGTATCATTAATAATCTTATTATTCGCTACATTATCGAAAAGGATGAGTGTTGTGATCATGATTGTGAGCAACTAATAATAAGTCCTGATGTTTCAGGTGCAGAAATATAATTAAAATTTAATTTATACACCCCACCCACCCCACCACCAAACAATATAAAAACAACCCCCCCACACCCCCCCAAAAAAACACAAAAAAAAAACAAAAACCCCCCCACCCCAGGGGGGGGTTTAAAATCAACGGGGGGGGGGGGGTTTAATTTTTGTGACGTCTCTTGTATTTTCTTTTTAAATTAACTTCAAAACGTATAAAAAGGAAAAGATAATTGATTTGATCACTCCAACGTACAAGGCCTACTAGATTGCCTAAAGTTTCTGCCAGGTAATACGAACGTTATTGAACTAAATTTTGTTCGGTTGCGGAAGTATGGTTTTTGTTTTGGTTTGTGGCTATTTCGTTTTCATTCCTATTTTCTATTGTTCCCATTTCGCATCATAATTAGTTCGACAATTTTTTTTTTCATTCCTTTTCCCTTGCCCCTGAATCACACTGCGCGTTGTTTCGCTTCCCCGCAACACGTGTTTGTATACGTATACTTCCCACCCGAACGACCATTTTCTTCAGCTCACTTGCTACCGACAACAAGTGCTATGGTATGCAATGACGATGATGATGATAGTTCCACTCGTGAGTGCCATCATTCGGAGAGCGACGATACGATAAGAGCGAAAGGAGGAGACGACGACGAAAACAGAGAGCCGACGGCGCCGAGGACCACGACGCGTCTGGAATGTTCCTGCTTCAAAGATACGCGTCGACGATGCGCATCGAGAAGATTCGATCACGTGGTCAGCATCATTATAAAAGCGGTAGTGCTTTGCGCATAGCGCATCAGTTTTGTATAAAGTGTTAACCAAGTGACATTGGAATAAAGTGTTATCTTAGAGAAAACTGTTCATCATCTAGTGAAGATTTTCCTACTCCACTATAGGCATTGGATTGTTGCTGCTACTGAATCGTCGACGAATAAGTAAGCAATAAGCGTTAGTCCCTTCGTTCCGATCCACAAATTGATCCCACCCGCGGTAGTCAATTGTGGACACCGGTCCGACTGCACACGGACAACCTATTGCTTTGCATCAAATCCCATCGCTTTTGGAGCACCAGCAAGAAAATTGGCCTAACAATTCCCCAGCCTGTTGGTGTTAGCCATTGGCAGAATTTGATTGCACATCCGAAAGGGATACGTTTCCGTTCCTTCACTCTGATTCGGATAGCAGCAGCAGTGCCTTCCAATTAGCAACATAAAGATAGTTTGATAGTGAATTGTGTGAATTCTTCTTTCGACAGTTGTTTGTGAATAGATATATAGGAAAGTGGATCAGAATGGACAAAAACGAGTTATTCAGTGCACTGTACAACGCATTTGTTAAAGCGTATCCGGAAAAGAAAAAAACAGCATGTCAAGCTGATACCGTGACGTTTTGGCATCAGGCAAAAGGTAAGGAACCTGGTGAAAAGCTCGAAGCATTGGTTCAGTCAAAAATACGTGATCTTGAGGCAATCTCGTTAAAACGACATGGCAAATTGTTGCAATTCTGGGGCAAGGCTGCAGTCAAACCTGCAAAAGTTGTTTCTGACGATATGGTGTCGCCAAAGCGTAAAGAAACTCCCATCGAAGTTCCACAGCAGCCAAGTACATCGAGTTGCCCCAAGCGTCCTGCGCCTGTACAAGAGAAGATTAAAGTTGAACTGAACGATGTTTCAAAACAAGTTCTGCGACTCAAAGAGCGTGATTCAGCGGGTTTAATGACAAACGAAGAATTCCAAGAGCTTCGTAAATTATCAAATAAAAAATTGAAACTGGAGAATGATTTGAAGACAAAAATTTCTGAACAGGAGAGGCAGCAAAAACGTAGGGATCACGCAATCCCAGAAGCAGGTATATAGCAATTAAAATAACCATGTAGCAAAATTAAACAATAAAATTTTGCACAATTACAGCAAACTTTCTCAGTACAAGGACAACTATTGGTCGGCCACGTCTGGAGGAACAACAATCAGATCTACTGAAATCAATTTGTGACATTGCATTGCACGGTTCAGCAGCTCAAGAAAAACGACAGTTCGAAAGCGTCAGAAGCATCAAAACACTGGATGAGCTCACATTGGCACTACATGAACAAGGATTTCGTCTTAGTAGATCTGCAACGTACCTTAGATTACTACCTCGTCGATTTAATACAACAGAGGGAAAAAGGCACGTCAAAACGGTACCAGTAAAATTGCTTCGTGCGAGTAATGCAAAGCATATTGACCATCAAGATGGTCGATTTTGTACCGCCACCATCAGATCTCTTGAACAGATGGCGTCATTAGTTGGACCAGATGAAGTTGCTTTTCTCAGCCAGGATGATAAAGCCAGAGTCGTGATCGGATTGACAGCAGCCAACAAACAAGCTCCTATGCTTATGCACGTCGAATACAAGGTTACTCTTCCGGATCATGATTGGGTTGTGGCTTCACGCCATAAGCTGATCCCATCTGTTACAGCTGGTATAGAGGTGAAACACAACGGATTAGGGCAACCAGAAGCTGTTGGCTACTCAGGTCCCACTTATATTGCCATTCGGTCGGGAAAGCACTCCTCGTCAACTGCTTACTCTCATGCTGTTGACTTCAAGCGTCTATTAGAATTGGAGGAATTCGATTCGATTATGAAAAAGGATGGTCTAGTAAAGCCTATAGTCATCATCATAGTCGATGGTGGTCCGGATGAAAATCCGCGATACCGAAAAGTTATACAGGTAGCTGTTCATCACTTTTTGGAACATAATTTGGATGCAATTTTCATCGCTACGAATGCTCCCGGGAGAAGCGCTTTCAATCGCGTGGAAAGGAGAATGGCACCTCTTAGCAAAGAGTTAGCTGGTCTGATCATACCTCACGATCATTATGGATCGCACTTGGATTCACAACTTCGCACTATAGACGAGGACCTGGAAAAAAAGAACTTCATGTTTGCTGGAACAACATTGGCTGAAGTGTGGAGTGATCTGACCATTGATGGTTTTCCTACAGTGGCTGAGTATGTTCATTCAGATTCTTCCGAAGTAGATCCTGAATCTCTCGAGCTCCGTGATCAATCTTGGTTCGACATGCACGTTAGAACAAGCCAATATTGTTTACAAATAGTGAAATGTGACAACAGGTATTTCTTTATGCAATGTAAACAAATTATGTTCCTAAAATTAGTTCAATTTGTTTCCAGGACGTGCTGTACACCAATGAGAAGCTCTTTGTCTACGGTGTTGCAGAGAAGATTTTTGCCACCACCAATTCCGTTAGTACAATCATCTGAGGGGCTGAAAGGTGCTACCAGAGATCAAATTCAATGCTTTCCATCGGTATTTGTACTGAACTCAATCGATCCATGCAAAATTTTGCCTAAAGCGATGTCTGGTTTCAAGCTTCTTCCATATGATCTTTATTGTCCATCGCTTAAAAGTTCATTGAAAGACAGAGTGTGTGTCTTTTGCGGACTTTATTTCGCATCCCAGGTTATGTTGAAAGAACATAAGAAAGTGCACAAAATAACTCAAGCCGAAAAGAAGGTCCTTCCGAAGCGGATTTCTGCAAAACGTCAGCAAGAAGTGCTGGTACTTCCAAGTGGATCTGACGAGTTTGAATGGATGGATGAAAATGAAGTGGATATGAAAGAAACATCGGTCGGCGAGCCGGAGGTTGTTGAAACACATCCGATCGTAGCAATCGAAGACCATCTAAAGTTGCCGTGGATCGAAGAGGAATAATTCTGGAGTGAGAGGTTTTCTCCTTTTTTGTGAAAATATTTTATTTTTGAAAAAATATAAGCATATTTGAAAGTTGAATCCCAAAATGAAAAAAAAAAATTTTTTGCTTCGAAGAGTGGGGCGTGACGCATTTTCTCATAGAGGGTTTGTAAATTTGTGACAAAACGTGACATAGGGGGAGGGGGGGGGGGGTCAATTTTGTTAAAGCCAGAAAAAACACGCGAGGGCAGGCACAACGGCAACCCAAAACCAAAAAACACAACAACCAAAACCGACAACACCACAAAAAAAAAAAACAAAAACAAACAAAAAAAAACAAAAAGAAAAAAAAGAAAACGAAAAAAATAACAAAAAGCAAAGAACAAAAAAAAAAAAAAAAATTAACAATGGAACTCGATTTGGCTTGTGGTATCGCTGTATTGGACACAGTACATGGATAAAGTTATATCGTTTATATGTTTTTATTTTCTTAATACGATTAGTAACAATTATATGCGATTTCGACTTAAAATGTAGGAATTTACGATACTATCTGAACATTGTTATACGACTTCTGGTTGTCTGGGCAGCAACAATCAATATGAAACTAGGGATTTGAAATTGGTTCACTGTTGTTGAACCTCTAGGACCGAAGTACACCTTGCAGTCTGCATCTTGCTATACACTGTTGTGCATTTCGGTTCCTTTCGGTACTAGTATCTTTGTTTTTGTTTTGATTCGCTATGTTATGTTGACAGAATATTTGAGGGTGTGTTAGTGTGAGTTACGTTATTGGGGGCGAATCATTAAGCTTGTACTAGTACTTCCTGAGCCAAAAAATATATTCATTTTCTTCATGACTATCCAGCCGCTGGTAACAGTATTAAGCGGAATATAAAACGTTTTTAAAGTTTGATTCGGAAGGTCATAGGATAGGGTCGATAGGCAGTAAAAATCATCAATCTCTCGTTCCTTTTCCATCTTTCACGAGAATTTCCTTTACTTCGACTATCCTCTATTTTGAACAGCCTCTTCCCATCCGGTATCTTAAGCAGGATTCACTTGACCCCTGTGGTTATTATTCTGTGATACCAAATCTATACTTCTACCCTGGTACAGTATTGACAGTGATTTTCATCGCTGGAGTTCCTGCAGTCGTTGTACTATTTATTCAAGGATGTGCCTTTGAGACGCGCTGATGACATGGCAGTATGGGGCTATTAAAATGCTACCATTCATCAGAATTTACGTGACAGCTGTAAAGTATCAGCATGACAAAAAGCTCAAGGAGTCTGATAACAAATTCAAAAGAAGTTTTTCGCTGGTTCTTAAATCGAAGGCTTTTAATGACGTTGCCAATGCAGTTGAGAATCGACTGCTAGGACCGAAGCTTCATATCTTCATGGCTGCAGCTGCATTCGTAGAACCGTTCCTCAAAGAATTCCAGGCAGACGCACCCATGTTTCCCTTTTTGTTCACCGAGCTCATTAGGCTTATTAAACCAATAATGGACAAAGCCCTCAAGCTTAAGGTTAAATGCTTGGTAGATTTGGAAATTAGTGACAAAAATGTGCTCCCTTCTTTTCAAGTCGATATTGGTTTCGCTGCCAAAGCCGCAGTTAAAGCAGAGAATGCAGTAAGAAAATTGTCGGATCAGAAGCTTTTATTGTTTCGCAATGATTGTCTGTCCTATTACAGAGGATTCCTCGAGAAAATTATTGAACGCTCACCTCAACGGTATTTTCTAACAAGGTATCTGACTTGTCTAGATTCTGGAGTAATTTCCTCCTCCGTAGATGTGGCAAAGAAGCAGTTTAATCTTTTTTTGGAAACACTTGTCGAAAAACATCTTTCAGGATCGGTAGCACGCTAAAGTCGAGTTCTTCCAGGTCTGTACCTGCCTTCGTTGAAAAATACCTTAACGACCTTCCGAAGACAGGAGTGGTTGGACAGCTTCTGATGCAAAGTGGTTTCAAAATCTGGCAAGGAATATGTTTACCTGATGGCGGTTATTAAAAAATGTTGATTCTATCCCATGGGAATGCGACAGTTGAAAGAGGATTTTCGGTAAATAAACAGTGCCTGATCGAAAACCAAGCCGAAGAAAGCCTCGTTGCTCAACGACTGGTGTATGATGCCGTATTGCCGGCGGTGCAAGTGATGTCGAAATTAACAAGTCCCTATTCCAATATGTGAAGAATGCTCATGGATGGTACAAAGACTCGTTGGACGAGAAGAAACGCGATAAAAACGAGGAAGATAAAGAGAAACAAAGGAAGCGAGAAGCAGATCGGATGGTAAATGAACTGGAAGTGAAGAAAGCTAAGCTGTTATTAAAGATTTGGTCCTTTAAGCAAATGGTTTCGAATTTGAATGACTGATGAAGAGAATAATAAATGTTTAAACGTGTGAAAATAATATTTGACCAGATTTTGAAATTCTTCAACAGACAGAACAAATTACCCTTTTTTTAGTTTTGCAACCATATCCTAGTTTAATATGTATATCAGCACACTATCGTTAGGGTTCCCATAATTTACGTTCCGGGAAAATGACAGTTTATATACCGGGAAAACCGGGAAAAACCCGGGAATTTAAAAAAGGCCAATGAGTGGCCACCCAGCTGTAGGAACAATGAGATTAATATAAACACGGTTACCCTACATTATCATCGGTGATACCAATCAGAGAACAAACCATACCATACGACTCCTTCTGGAAGGCTCGTTTCAAAATTGGATCTTGGCTGGTATCGATTCCTGGTGCTGTCCACCAGGTAGTAAAATTCAGCTAAATTTATTTAAAAAACGAATTCATCTACACTTTGATTGTTGTTTTTTTGTATTCTCCCATGCGCGGAGTAACGATCTATGATGAAATTTGTCAGAAGCAGATAATCTCCCATCAACATGAGAGGCTCTAGGAGTGGACAGTAAATTTATTGCTAGAACGAAGAATTAAAGAAAAAGTATTGATAGTTGCCGTTACGCTAAACGGAACTATCAATACTTTCTCTTCAATTCTTCGTTCTAGCAATAAATTTACTGCCCACTCCTAGAGCCTCTCATGTTGATGGGAGATTATCTGTTTCTGACAAATTTTATCTAACTCATCAAGTTAGAAGTTCATAAAACCGTTATTCGACAGTACCGGAAATGATTTTAATTTTTCCTCCATCACAAATTCTGTATCCTTCCTCTATATTCAAATCCGTAAAAAATGTCAAAATAGCCACAATCCCAATAATTGCAATGGAATCAGAAATTATTAAGAACTAATCACATTTCATCCACATCTGAGCCGCCTGTATAGTCCCCTAACACCCCTAGCACACAAATGGAAAAAAAAGAACACACGTTGGAAAAGGACATACCGCCCACCCAATCATCGTGCGGCCGGCCCCCAGTCCAAGCTTACAAAAGTATCCATATACTGACGGTGGTTCCTTTCTCTCTCTTTATTCCGTTTCAGACTGTGGCCGTAGCGGATTAGAATTTGCTACTCTCAACCCCGAATCGAACCGCGAAACGTAAACTACCCAAAAGAAGTACCAAGTACCTAGACTTTCCCCAGTACCAGTACCGTAAAGGCCTTCTATCCGCACCGTCGGAAGTGACAAATTGTTGAAAGAAAGAAACCAATACGTTTATCATTATTGTTATTATCAACCATGGTGGGTCCCAGTTCGCAAATCAGCAAACTACTGCTGAGTTTACTGTTCCTGCTGGTAATCTTCTTCGCATGGATGGACGTCAATCTATACATACGCATCCAGGACTATCCGATCCGGGACAACGAGATTCGTTTGATCAATGGTAGCACGGTGCTGAAACCGACGCTGCCAGTTACGGCGCCCTATGCGACGTCTTCGGTGCCTTACCGGCAACCGCTAGTGGCCGACCGTTACGAGGATGTGGCGTGGGTGTCGTGCGATTTAAATCCGCTGTGTGATGTTACGGTGAAGGCGATGATGCTGGACCACACCAACCACTATCTTTTTGCCCCGATGGCAACCATTGCAGACAATCTGGCTGGATTCTCTAAAGGGGATTTCGTAACACCAAACATGATCTCGTTTTTCCACGTTTTTGTAGCGATTGCGTCCGGTAGGATGATTGCGTCGGATTCCCTCGGTTACAGGAGAATCGGTGTAGTTCTGTTCCAATTCCGTACGTTCCTGGATGATTTGGATGGACATGTGGCACGTGCAAAGAAACACATCCGCGGAGAACGGTCGGACATTGGATCTGCCGGATACTATATCGATGGAATCTGCGATGGGTTGGGTTGCATTGCTCTGATGATTGGTGTTTTTATTTTCCTGAAAAATAATCCTCCGCGAAGAGGCTACACCCAGCTGCAGTCCATCATTCCAGTGTCCGAGTCGAAAAGTTCCGAATCAGGCGTCATCTACAAGGTGAAAGTAACAACGAAGAAAGTGGTACGCAAGGTTTTGTGCTACAGTGGAATCCTACTGTTGAGTTCCACCGGATGGAATCGATATATCGCCATCTACCAGGATATGTTGGAACGGGAGGACGTCACTCCGACCCAGTTTCTCCACCAGGAGTCTGTGTTCCGATCGACGGGATTCTTCTTCATCTGCTGGCTGTGGCGAATCTTCAACGTCCACGCGCTGCTTCACTTCCTGCTGCTGAGCATCTTCTGTGATAAACTATGGGAGTACCTGCGTATGATCCAGTACGCCGGCTTTGTAACGCTGCTGGTCATTATCAGTGTGGCCGAGATGCATCTGCTTGGAGTGCAAAATTTTATCTATAAATCACTGACTGGTAACAATACATCGTTGTGATTAAATTAAGGTTTAGGAATAACAAACTTTCAGCGTCCTGAAGAAAAACTCCCCCCAACGTCCCACTTACTATCATACATACAGTTAGTTAGTTACTTTTTTTTTTTACACAAACAAAAACTACATACATATTGTATAATTAGAGAAACGGAAGTGATCGCGAAGCAAAGCCTTAGAATTTAGTACGCGCGTGTGATTGTGTCAGAGACACAGCGGGAACCCACGAGTAGTGGATAGAAATTAAATTTGCAGCACGTGTCGCATCCATTACTCACACATTGCTATACAGTCCACGCGAGTCTATACGTGAACGTTTGAACGTTGATTTTTTTTATTAACGGGTTAAGACCGCAGAACTTTATTATATATATTTAGAGGAGGAAAAATCAAACGAAAGGAAATCTTCAAACAAATAGAAATGAGGATGAAAAAACAATAAAGAGATGAAACTATGTTTAGTGTTGGAAAATCACGAACACACAAACTTTTTTTCTATTAGTAGTTTTTAAGGCGGAGAAAGATGTGGAATAGCTCTATATTTAGAATGTAGTATATATTACTTATATTAACTAAAGCAACAGAACGGAAACAATATAAGAATCAATGTTCAAGTGCACGGTGCAATCTGATTCTATAAGCTGTATGGTTTAGCCACCGTACATATAAATGGTAAAATCATAGAGGTTCTACGACTAGATTGCAATATGTTAGGGTTTCATTTGACACATGCAAGAGGGTTACGTAGTTCGAAGAGATTAGACAGGTAGAGAATGAGAAACAAGTTGTAAACAGGTTACATGAGAATTATTCGCTCGTTGTTAGTGTCCAATGGAATACATCGGAAGTACGTTAAATAAAGAGGAAGTGTGCTAGAATACGGACAGCTTTCTAATTCAAACCAATCGCTGCTGAGAAGTTATCAATAAGAGAGATATAAATATATGTGTACATGTGAAGTTTGAAAAGCGTGTGTAAAAATTTGAATCCGAACGTCTTTTTTCTTGTTCATATCGCACTTTGGTATGTCCAGAAAGAAACGACAACGTATTATGTAAGCTATTAATCTTCAATAATGATAGAGGGTAACGATTCCATCATTGTTGTACTAGTAATCTTTAAGCATAAGATCGCATTAAAGCTCAATTGTTAACCATCGTGTGGTCTTTTATCCATTTATTATTATTTTAACATTCGTCAAGGGAAATTTCAAATGCCAATTAAGGTGACCGTTTCAGCGGGACGAAATCATAAGTCTTTAAATTATTTGTTAGGGAAAATTTGGGAAAACCAAAATTTCACGCACGACAGTTTCTAGCTATTATCAATACCTTTCATTTGGTGTGAAATTTGTTTTGAAATATTTTGTAAATTTCGAGTCTTATCAAATTTGGTGATCGGACTTCAGGTTTTTCCTTCCTCCCCAGAATCATAGCAAAAATAATGTTAGCTCACTTTGTGAATTGCTTTCAAAGTCAGCGTGGTTGTGCATCCAAACATTGAAAGTAAAAAGCAATTTTTGTTTGATCAACATTGAGAACCATGCTGGGAATCATATGGCTCTCCAAAAGATCCGGAACGTCCGTAAAAGTGGCCAGTTCTAGGAATTAGTCCCATATGGATGAAATTTTCTTTTTGCAATCAACATTCAGTTTATGAAAGTATAATAGAATGAACTTCAATTCGTGGTCTGAAAATGTTCCCTCAGAGGTCATTGGTGGCTACCCGGAAGATCCGGAACCTGTGAAAGTATGTTTCGAATTAGTCCCAAAAAAAAAAATTGGACAATGATGATCTTATTTTGATGAAGGTGGAAAAAACATCCAATTTATTTTCTTAAAATATCTAACCAGAGCTCGTATGGTGGCAAGCCAGAAGAATCTTTTTTTTTTTTTTTTTTTTTTTTTTTTTTTTTTTTTTTTTTTTTTTTTTTTTTTTTTTTTTTTTTTTTTTTTTTTTTTTTTTTTTTTTTTTTTTTTTTTCGCCTTGATCGCTAACTTCTCGGCCGCTAACATCGTGGCCTTCTGGATTGCCACGATGTGAGCTGGCTGAATAGAAATTATAAGAATAAATTGGAGTTTTTCCACCTTTATAAACTGAAATGCGATTACATGTTCGGTATCTTCCAGATAGCCACCACATGACCTTTGAAGGGACATCTTCAGATTGCAAATTGAAGTGCATTCTACTTTCAGAAACCAAATGTTGATTAAAAAAAAGCATAAGATTGTCCGTTTGGAACTACTTCCAGCATGGTTCTGACTTCTTGATCAAACTAAAAATACTTTATATTTTATCAATGTGCTGGATGTACACCACGTTGATTTTCAATGCAATTATCCTTGCTATGGTGCTGGGAAGGAATAAAATACCTAAAATCCAATCTCCAACATGCAACATCCTGGCCTTTTAGGATCCCACCCAAATGCAAATGTTCAAAAAACAAAATCATTCATTCCACTTTTTCAAACTGAATGTGGATTGCAAGAAAAATTATTTTATGGCTTTCTTCATAGATTTTTCACTCAGTATAACGCAACCATACATATCGATGATACCAGTAGTTTCTAAATTGTCTCATATATGCAGTGGTCTCATCATTTGTCATGATCGGGTTGTGGAGAAATCGACGAAAAAAGTCAAAAAATAAAGTTGATTTATATCGAGTCATGGCTGTACTTCCAAAAACTGGCCACTTTCAAGGATGTTCCGAATCTTCCGGATGGCCACCATGCAACCACATGAAGGGACATTTTCAGACCACAAATTGAAGTTCATTCTACTTTCACAAACTAAATGTTGATTGCAAAAAAAAACGATTTTTGGGACTAATTCCAAGAACTGGCCACTTTTACGAAGGTTCCGGATCTTCCGGATGGCCACCATAAGTCCTCTGAAGGGACATCTTCAGACCACGAATTGAGGTTCATACTACTTTCACAAACTAGATGTTGATTGCAAAAAAGTCTTCGTTTTGAGACTAATTCCAAGAACTGGCCACTTTTACGGAGGTTCCGGATCTTCCGGGTGGCCACCACATGACCTCTGAAGGAACATTTTCAGACCACGAATTGAAGTTCATTCTATTATACTTTCATAAACTGAATGTTGATTGCAAAAAGAAAATTTCATCCATATGGGACTAATTCCTAGAACTGGCCACTTTTACGGACGTTCCGGATCTTTTGGAGAGCCATATGATTCCCAGCATGGTTCTCAATGTTGATCAAACAAAAATTGCTTTTTACTTTCAATGTTTGGATGCACACCACGCTGACTTTGAAAGCAATTCACAAAGTGAGCTAACATTATTTTTGCTATGATTCCGGGGAGGAAGGAAAAACCTGAAGTCCGATCGAATTTGATAAGACTCGAAATTTACAAAATATTAAAAAAAAAAAATTCACACCAAATGAAAGGTATTGATAATAGCTAGAAACTGTCGTGCGTGAAATTTTGGTTTTCTCAGATTTTCCCTAACAAATAATTTAAAGACTTATGATTTCGTCCCGCTGAAACGGTCACCTTAATTAAGCTACTAAATAAGAACATGTTCGTTGAGAATTGTACTGTTATAAAGGGTGTCCACAGTTAAATTGCATCACTTTAAACTCGTCCTCAAGAACAAGTCTCTCAACCGATTGTCATGAAATATTCAGTGAATAACATACAATGTACAGCAACAATTCGCAAATGGGCTAAGTGCACAGGCCAGTTAGCGGATGCTGTTCGGTAACTGGGCTGATGGCTGACCCACAATTGATACGTTACGGATGCATTGACGTAAATTTGACAGAAAATCTATGGGATAACTGTCAAATTCACGCAAACGTATCTAACGCCAGCCATGACATTTCAAATGCAAATAAATTTCGAGAGGGGCTTTCGATCAGATTTCGACTGGCACATTTAATTGCGCAATGCATAAATTAAATAGTTTTTATGCTTTATACGTTATTGCGATGTAGCATATTGTGCACCCCATTGTGCAACATATTTGACTCAATTTCGTACAATCAAAAAATTTTCACTCCTCCACGAACCTTATATGCCTTTTACATGAGCGTCCAGTTAAAAAGCAGTCTAGTTAAAAAGCACCCAGTTAGCGAACAGTTGCTGTATAATCTTGGTTTAGGTAGGTATTTTTATTTCACTGTATTTCTTTACCAAATCCAAAAGCCCGAACTTTCTTTTTTAATACCACGCAGAAGATTTTGTACAACGCTTGAACAGACATTTTTTTCCGCTTTCAACCATGACTTCAACATTTCCTGTTCTGTAGTGACAACTTTAGGATGATTACGAAGTTCGCGCTTCATTATAGCCCAATATTTTTCAATTGGCCGCAACTTTGGAGAGTTTGGGGGATTAACATCCTTCGGCACGAAATTGACACCATTCGTCTTGTACCACTCCAAAGCATCCTTGGAGTAGTGACAAGAGGCAAGGTTCGGCCAAAAAATTGTAGGAACGTTGTGTGTTTTGAGAAACGGAAGCAGTCGTTTTTTCAGGCATTTATTCATGTATACTTGACCATTTACAGTTAAAGTTGTCACGAAAGGTTTGCTCCGTTCACCTCGCGAACAAATCCCCTGCCAAATCATGAATTTCTTGGGGAACTTTGACACTTGCTGTTTCCTGAAAGACTCTGGAACATCGAATTTGTCTTTAGCAGCCACAGACTGGTTGCCGGGAATTTGTTTAAAGTCCTTTTTTACGTGTGGTTCATCATCCATGATGCAGCAGTGTTGTTTCGTCAACATTTGTGTGTACAGTTTACGCGCACGTGTTTTAGCCGGTGCTGTACATTTTCAAGATGGTCATAAGACTATGACCATCATCTTCTCATGATCATTACAACTCACGAATGATGACTAGAAAATAAGAAGAATGATTAGTAATTTCCATTTAATTCCAACTACCTTTATTGCATATCTTGACAGATACGCGTATTTCGTCTACAATGTGCAGACTTCTTCAGTGTCGTGTACTAATACTCGACTGAAAGAAAACCTTCGCCACCTGCCGTATTTATCCTATTTTCTAAATACAAACACTTGTACCTACAGCTAACATTTCTTGTACCTAACCTAAATACGGCAGGTGGCGAAGGTTTTCTTTCAGTCGAGTATTAGTACACGACACTGAAGTCTGCACATTGTCGTATCTGTCAAGATAAGCAATAAAGGTAGTTGGAATTAAATGATGGAACTAATCATTCTTCTTATTTTCTAGTTACAGGTATTCCACTAAACAGCTCACACTCTCCATAATTCACGAATGATGGTCAAATACTATTTCTCTCAAAAAACAGGTTGATCTCATTCGACCGTTTGTGACAAAAGCCTTCATGACTGCCCGAGAATGTGATATGAAGAGAGTAAACAAAATCAATCACTCACTAATTATCAGTGAGAACGATATGCAAGGCAAATTATTTTCAGCATAATAGGTGTTAACCTCTGTGCATATTAAAAAATACTTCTTTGTATGTTGTCATTTTATTAACCTTATCCATTATATCTCAAAATGCATTGGTGATGAAAACCTTGTTCCAGCAACATTGGCTACCGAGCAATCTGGAAGCAAAGAAGAGGTTTTGATTTCTGATGTGTGAACCAAATTGCATACAAAACATTCCAGACTAGTTGTAGAGAGTTGCCGTCTTGGGCAAAGTTTCTCAGTATGTCATTTGTCGTCTTTTGACAAAATCATATTTCAAACATTATAATTAATTCAGTGCTTCGTGCAATAACAAATAACATGATTAATTTAAAATGTATTATCATATTAATCTGATATTTTGGTGACTGGTAGAGTATTTGCCTGGCCAAATAGCTTCAGAGCTCTCTGACAAGGGGGGGGGGGGGGGGGGGGGGGGGGGGGGCAAAATTTCTCAGTATGCCATTTGTCGTCTGTGAGATTATCATATTAGTTCAAGATCTGCTGCAGAGATGGCACCCCAGTCTATCCTACATTAAAATTACGCTCTATAG